>JBBPDE010000001.1:16094095-16105976 GCA_037974605.1 Nannopetersius ansorgii
CACACACACACACACACACACACACACACACACACACACACACACACACATACATACACACACACACACACACACGCGTCGTTTAAGGGGGGACGGACGATTGGACTAAGAAGCGAACAGGAACCCAAGTTAGAGAAACCGGCAATGGTGGTTTTCGATCCGGCTAAACAGAGCCGTGGAAGCCCAACCATCGATTGCCAAAGAATCGATGAGAACACGGAGCACTAGTTCACCTTCTCCACTTCTGTTACTGCACTTTATCTCCAGCCCGTCCACTCCACTGCAGCATCACATCGAGTTTGCCCTCCCTTCCTCCCGTTCTCCCCTCTTTCTCCCTCCTCCATCCCTGTTCTCCTCCAAGAAGGGAGAATCGTGTCCAGTTGAGTGGACCTGCTATTTAAACGAAAACCACTTTGTTTCTAAACGAACTGCTACTGTAGCACACACATACAAACACATGCGCGTACACACACGCACACACGCACACGCATGGGCGACTGTAGCGAACATCCGCGCGCTCCGAGCTCTAGTGCGCAAACCGCAACTCTACGTAAACTTTGACGCCTTACCTTCAGGCAGGAGAGCCGCAGAGAGCAGGCAGATGAAGAAAGGAATAGAGAGAGATCCGCTCCCCGAGCACGCCATGTTGAACACCTGCTTCAGACTGGCGGCGCTAAATCACCTAGAGACGGAGCCCAGGATAATGAGATGCGAGGGAGGGAGGGAGGGAGTGAGAGAGGGAGGGTGACGGAGGAGGAGGGAGGATGGAGGGAGCAGGGGGGATGTGTATGGAGAGGAGATACCCACCAACGCGTGGCCATGCCCACATGCGATGCTGTCAAATCACGACTCAAGGCTCTGTGGATTCCCACCAAGCTTCCTCTTGGAGCTCCAGCGCTTCTGCACAGCGAGGTCCCTGATTTGTCTTCCTACACTTCATCCAGCTTGATGGATCTCCTCACAGGACCTCCATCAGCATGGGAAGGGGTGTTAAATGCGGATTGGCGTTGAGCTCTTTGTTCTGCCGATGTTAGATGTCCAGGAACAAGGCTAGACCACCAGACCCCTCCAGCCACGTGGAGCCAAGTTCTTCAAGTCTTCACTATAAATGCTCTCCTGTTTTGATTAAACGCATGGCCCCAAGCATCCATCCAAACACACACACAGTCACACACGCAGGTCAACCCACTACAACAATGCGTCTGTAATAGTATCATACACATTACAAGCAAATACAAAAATAAGTGAAACAAACCCACTGAAAAGTGAGATTATAGCAGTCGAGGACGTTGATGGGCTCTTTATGTGAGGTGTGTATGTCTGAAAATAGACAATTTCTTCATTTATTTGATCTAGTTAGTCATTTGTTCATTTGCACACACCGCTCGTTCATCCCAGTCTCACACCCTCAGTGGATCGTCCTGGGTCTCAGTGGTCTCATGTCCCCCGAGCCCCCCGGGGGAACTGGCCTCACTACTGGACCGGTCAGTAATCCATCCCTGGGGCTGCTGATAAACGAGCCATAACACGAGCTGCTTAAAAACTCTCTTTAGAATTTAATTTTTTTTCAATTAATTTTCACCTCTAAAGTCTCAGACAAAGGTCTCTAGCTGCATTAGTCTGGTCTGAGCTTCAGTTCAGAGAGGAGCTGGGGCGAGATAAGACTGGCCTGTCAGAAACTCTCTGTTCAGAGAGGAAAGTTACACAACAGACCATCCTTCATCTTCCATTTCATACACGAACAGCGCCGCCTGTGTCTAGGAGAAGGAACTGCACCCTGGAGAACAATGAATCACAGAGCAAAGGCTTTGCACACAGAATTCACTCACGAGTGAGAACACCCTAAGCAAATACACTATACGGACAAAGGTATTGTTTCTTAGTCCAATCGTCCGTTTTCATGCGTGAGAACACCTTAAGCAAATACACTATATGGACAAAGGTATTGGGACGCCTGATCATTACACCAACAGGGACTGTACTGGTACTGCAAATACACAGGCTTTCATATGGAGTTGCCCCCCCACCCCCACCCCCCCTTTTGCAGCAGCTCAGCAGCTTCCACCCTTTCCACAAGATTTTGGCGTTTCTGTGGGAATTTGTGCCCATTCATTTTGTAGAGCATTTTTGATGACAGACACTGCTGGTCAGACACGGATAAGAAGGCCTGGCTCACGATCGCCGTTCCATTTCATCCCAAAGGTACTGGATGGGGTTGAGGTCAGGGCTCTGTGTGGCCAGTTAAGTTATTCTACACAGAACTCATCCAACGTGTGTTTATGGAGCTTGCTTTGTGGACTGGGACACAGTCATGCTGTAATAGAAAAGGTTCTTCCCCAAACTGTGTCCACAAAGTTGGATGCATGGCATTATCCAAGATGTCTTGGGGTGTTTGATTTTATACACCTAGTATGATTGAATTCAACAATTAAGGAGAATGTCACAATTCCTTTGTCCATATAGTGTATGTAGTTGTTGTCTGAAAAAAGGTTCAGTTGTACACGTCTGGCCAATTAGCATGTTCCTCGTGGTCAATACAGGGGATCCCCGGGTTACAATAGTCTTGACCAGTGGCGGTTTCTATAAGACTACAGGTGAAACAGTGTTTCACCAAGAAAAATAATACATAAAAAATAACTATTACTTGGTGTGAAACAAAAAAATTGGTGTGAACCAAAAAAATTCTCATAAAAATAAGGTTGCTCTCCTAATTTCAGCCTTTCAGTAGCGTTACAGTTGTATACGGCTTCGGTCAAAAACGTGAAACAGCGCCACCCCCAACTGCGGTGAAATAGAGAATTTCAGTGAAACCTGTTCTGTCATTTCAATGTAAATCTTCTCAGACCCCGGACGGTTCCTGGATTTTCGAGGTTTCAATGGACTCTAATGGTAAATAAGTCCCACCCGTGAAACAAGTGACTGCCTACTGTGATAGGGTAGTTTTCCACTTCAAAATGACTGACGTCTGGCCAATCACCACCTTTGTTTTCATTTCGTACTGAGCACTAACCTTGAGTGTGATACTGAAGCTTTATACATAACAAAATGGGTAACATATTTTTTTTACTAGTATTTATTATTACTATTTCTTTTTAGTTTATTTATTTTATTGTTCATCTACGAGTGCACAGATGGTAGGGCATTAGCTTGTTAGCTTGACCATTTGCTAGCGATCCCCACCACCACTGGGCACTGGTAAAATCCTTGGAAAAAAATCCCTGCTGCATGGCAGGGTGTTTAACAACTTCACCAAGATGACCAGGAGGGTAGACTTAATTTATAAGGTGAAAAAGAGGTTAGATATGCTTTCTTGGGATTTAGAAATGTTGTTACTTATGTACTGTTGAAATAAACATTACTATCACGCACAATAAAATACATTTTATATTTGGTAGTGATTTAACACCAACTATGAGGAGACTGAGGGAAGAGCAGGAGAGAGAAGAGGCATGAAAATGTGAAGCAGCAAAAACAGAACATGGAGGGCAAGAAAATCAAGCTGCTTGGGGTGCACAGCAAGGTACTGAGTTTGTTTTGTGGCACGTGCCGGGGATGAAGGGTGGTTTGTTTCAGCAAAATATTGACCAGGAGCCGCCACTGCTCTTGACATACGACGTTTCAAGAACTCTCACTCCCACTCCCACTCGGCTTACACCGTTAGTCTAATACTTACGGACTATGTGGGCGAACTAGTTTGGTTGTGCGCAGCCGAAGAATACACAGTTACGCTCTGTAAGAGTGAGGGAGTTCTCCTTTTTCTGTGGCGTAGTTGTGTTTTTATGATTTTTCAACTGTGTTAGGATAAGTAAGTGACTGAGGCTAGGGTGTGTTTCCACTAACACCAAAATTCGGGTTACATTACTACATTACTGTCGAGGGAGCGGATCTGTATCGTTTAATAAATGAACTGATGATAACTGTACTAAAGCTCTAATGAATATCGGTCAGTATTAGTGAGCTGTTTTTTTAAAAATCAGTGTAGATACATTCAGCAGCTGAACAGCTACCAAACATTAGTGAAGTTTGGGTGCTATGACCCTGTTACTGTTTCACCAGTTGTCTTTTTTGGACCACTTTTAGTATTTACTAACCACTGTATACTGGGAACACCAGAGATGCTCTGATCCAGTCGTCTATACTGTATATACAAAATTAGGCCTAAAATACAATATATGTCTTTCTTAGCTGCTTGCATGAAGATATAATTCCTGATTCCTAATTTTCTGATTCACAAGCTTGCAACTGGACTCGTCCCTGTTAAGAGACTGCCGTCAAGATGAGCCGTCATGATGTGTTGTGTGGTTGCAATTGCAAATGCTCTAAAGTTTCGAATGACATTTGAAGACTTTATCAAGCATTACATCCTGATAGCACTCTATATTTGGCATGTCATCTCTCTGCTATAGTGCAAACTGAGCCAAAGCCCTTCTACGGTTCTAGTTTTAGTTGTTTACCAGAAAAAAATGTTATGAAAAATTAATCATGAAATAATTATCCCTAGTAAAAGAGGGAGGCAAGCACAAAGTCATTACAGCTTAATTAGATATACAAATTCTATTACTTATTAATTATGTACCATGCACAGCTTATCTGTGGTTTGAGATATAATTGCTGAAGTTTAATTAAAAAGTACATTCCTCGAAATGAAATTTGTTTTATAATTTACAGATATAAACATATTGTATATAATATAGTATCAAAATCCAGAAGTCTTCTGAAGAAATGATTTATTAAATGAAGTATTTATCTGGTCAGTAAGTGCGTGTCTATAGAAAATGACTAACATTAGAAAAAAATGCAAATAAAGAGACAGACAGTACATTACAGTGTAATTTGAAAGTGTGGGTGTGTGTGTATGTGTATGTGTGTGTGTATGTGTATGTGTGTGTGTGTGCGTGTGTGTGTGTATGTGTATGTGTGTGTGTGTGTCTCTGTGTGTGTGTGTGTGTGTGTGTGGCTTAACCATTTCCAGACCTCTCCTTGAGGAAGTTCAGTGTTCACAGTTACCACCACAGTACCTGCATCAGTTAATTCAGTTAATTACATTATATCAGGTGATGGAATCCATGCAATAGCATTCTTCTAACTAGGCTAAATGTGTGGTTTTTTTAAGGAAAATCAAAATAACATTTTGTAATTCATTCTGAAGTTTTTACAACATGCTGACTGCTATCAATGATGCACTGAATCTAGTGCTTATACTCAGTTTCTTCTCTCTGCAATCAAATGATTCAAAGTATTTTCTAAGTAGAATTGGAATAATCAAGAGTAAAATCACATGTAAATACTTGTTTCATTCTTTTAGTGTTTTCTTTCATTAATTCAATCATTATTACTTAGGAGAGCCCTGATATGGGAACTGTGCATACACACAGCATTAACACCACTGACAGGTGAAGTGAATAACACTGATTGTCTTGTTAGAGTGGCACCTGTCAAGAGGTGGGATATGTTAGGCAGCAAGGGAACACCTAGTTCTTGAAGCTGATGTGTTGGAAGCAGGAAAAATGGACAAGTGTAAGGATCTGAGTGACTTTGACAAGGTTCTCACAGGTCTTTGTGATTTTCAGAAAAAAGTCAAGGCCTTGAATGTTTTTGAAAATGCACATAAATGGACACAGGGTCCCTGAAAGTGCTTGAACTTTGTTTATATGTAAGTTCTTTCGTCCCCCCCCCCCCAAATATTAGTAAATGGGCTGCATTCTGCTGTCTGCATGTGTGTCTCCCGCCGTCTGTGCTTCCTTTTTTCATGCGCCACCTGCCTTGAGAAAGTGTGACATTCACATGCATGCATGATTAATTTAAGTCAAATAATGCAGATAAAACGGCAGCAGACAAATGAGAAAGCTAATGCTAAGCAGACAGCGTTGTGACAGTAATTAACCTCAATACATGTCTGAAATTATGCTGCATTGGATTTTTGAATTTGAGGGAACTAGGCCTGGAAAGTCTTTGAATTGGATGCTTAAGAAGGTGAGAGAACCCTTTTTTGACTAGGGACCAGATTTTGATGGCTGGACAGTGTGGTCAGGGCATCGCCAAAATGGCAAGTCTTGTGTTTGTGGTATGGTTCCTATCTAAGTAAGTAAGTAAGTAAGTAAGTAAGTAAGTAAGTAAGTAAGTAAGTAAGTAAGTAAGTAAAGCTTTTATTGTCACCTCAGCTATATACATACATAGTACACAGTGAGACGAAACATCGTCCTCCTGAGCTTCTACTAAAAGTGGTCTAAGGAAGGATAAGTGGTAAAGGGGCCATGGGTGCCCAGTGCTATGATAGAAATGTGTAACAACACTTGCTTTGCTGTGTATGGGTCTGCATACATGCATCATGTGGACTGTGTGAGTGTCTCTTAGGTAGGGAAAAGATGGTACGATCTGATAAGGATGTAGTTTATAAATAGTATACCAAATGTTCCTATGTATGCCATTTATTTCATTATTTATATATTCAATTTTGATTTCCATTCCAAATCTGTCCTATTTCATGTGGACATTGTAGTCAATGCCCGTCTCTAAAAATCCACCTATAAACTATCATAACAAAATAACAGTCTGCCTTGAAAAACATTTAACATAGTTAGGAAGACCCATCAATAGTCCATATGTTGTTCTTTGGAGGTGTTTTGCATTGTGGGCAGAGTATCCACTCTCATTGTATTGCTTCTATGATATTCCCCCTAGCTGTAAACACGACTATGTGCTTGCACACACATTATACGCACACACACGGTGAGTGAATGGCACTTATTTTAGATGGTCCCGAGCAAGCAAAATCCCATCTAACTGCACAATTTATTTGCAGCTATATTCAGAGTGTTTATGTCAATCCTCATTCAACAGGGTGTACCGCTAGCATTTAGTGGCTCATTTAAATCTCCCAGACAGTTTTCTTTTCCACAGGATTTAATTCCACACATCAAATTCACTTCTGATATCATTATCCATGGCAGCTCGCCTCCTCTAACTTCGTTAGTGAAGGTAAATGCTGCGCCGAGGTATTGTATAGCAGCAATAACGCTTAGCCTGTGTTAGAGCACAGCACACTTCTACGTGCCATTCACATGCGTGACACTACCAATTGGCTTCTCCAGTCAGTGTTTTTTTATCTGATTGAACTCTGTCCTTGTGCTATTCCTGAACATTTATCACATGTCTGTCATCTGTATATTCACAGAAAGCAGGTGATGGATTTCAACAGACCCTATTACTGAACCTGAACCTGAGCCCATTTTTCTGACTGACATTTTACATCAGTTCATCTCACTGATTTTTCCTGTTTGATCTAAGTGTGTCTGTTAAAGGACTAAATGTCATGGAAAACCTCTTACAATTACCATAGCAACCACTTGGCAACACCCTAGCAACAAAATGACCAACCAGCCAACGTCGTAGCAACCAGAGCAACCCTACAGTAACACCTGAGCAAACACTAAGGAATTCCGAGCCCGGTCTCATGGGTTTTTGCGAAGCCATCACGATATACAATCTATTAAAAATGTGCTGTGATCATGCTTTAGACCTTTTTTTTCATGGTAGGACAACGCTTCACTACCCCAGGTATTTTAATGCACACTGCATAACACCTCCAGGATCTACGCTAACTGGTGACAGCAGGAGATAAATAATGAGTTGATTCCTTATCTTTTTTATTTGCAAAGCGGTTGAAACAAGGCAGTGAGACAGGGAAAGTCCCTAATCCTCACTTTAACCCTACACCTAACCCTAACAGTCACCATTTAGTGCAGATACTGCCGCTGTTGTGCACTGTGCAAAATACATAGGGTAGTGAAGTGTTGTCCAAGAATGAAAAAAATGCCTAAAGCGTGATCGCAGCACATTTTTGAATAGATTGTATGCCTTGATGGCTCTGATTGGGTTGGGAATAACATTGTAACTACCTTGTAACACCTTAGCAACCATTAAGTAGTACCATAGCAACCACCTTGCAACCAGCAGAGGTAACCTGACGATACCTAGGATACCACAGCAAGCATCTATCAATGCCCTATATCAACCTTCTGGGGTACTATAGGAACATCCTAGCAACATGTGAGCAAAGACCTGGGATACAATAGCACCACTTAGCAACAACCTAGCAACAACTTAGCAATCAACTAGCAACAAGGCAAGGCAAATCAGTTTAAATGGCACAGTACAATAAACATTAAATGTGCAATACAGCATAAAAGCAAAGTAATCAATATAATAAGCAATATAATCAGCATAAAAGAATAAAACTATGATTTAGGTGAAATGAAATAAACGGCCTAGCAACCACCAAACAACCAGTCGAGCTTTTTTCAGCTTCTTCAACATTCACAGTCCAACAGTATAAACTTCACGCATTGATGGCTGGAGGGAAGATTACGACAACTGGAAAAAGATCCTTCCAGAGAGGATTCGTGAAGTGAGAGTCTTCGTGTAAACACACTTCTAGGACCATGTCATCAGGTTTTGGCAAGCGGGAGGGGGATCTCTATGCAGACCACACATACACAGGTCTCTTTCAACCCAGTGGGAAATTTTGTCCATTTCTTTCAGCTTTAGTGATGACTGGTTTCATCCACTTTTCATCTAATTGCATGGAATCTTCGTTTACCTTATACATAATACTGTAAATCAACATACAAGAAACCATGAAATTAAGTCACTAAAACCTCATGTTTTTTAGTGCCCTTATATTTCTACCCTAGTACAACAGTAGGCTATATTGTCAGGAAGAGAATAGTTAAATGTGCAAATTCACTGTATTCTTAAGGTTATGAACTGTATCAATTGCCCACCAATCCCTACAGTCTTTATAAGACGAGTAGGTCCAAAAACTCCCGTTTGACTTAATTACATTCAAGTAATATACACTATATGGTCAAAAGTGTTGGGACACACCTGTTTTTCAAGGTTTGGGTTAGGCCCCTTACTTCCAGTGAAGAACAATCTTAATGCTTCAGCACACCAAGACATTCTGGACAACACCATGCTTCCAACTTTGTGCACCCAGTCTTGGGATGAACCTTTTCTATTCCAGCATGACTGTGCCCCAGTGCACACAGCAAGGTCCATAAAGACATGGTTGGATAAGTTCAGTGATATTTCAATGCGGTGTCATTAAAATCCCTCTTGTTGGGTCACACATTCCAGTATTTTGGTCTGTATAGTGTGCCTGCTGATTAAGCTTCAGTAGCTTTGAACTACTTATAGATTCATTAGCATCACTCAGCTAAACTGATGTTTTATGCAGAAACACAATGGTACAGAAAAAGAATCTGTTATGATATCCGATTCACGTCGGCTTTATGTCTTAGGGGTAAAGAGAGGCTGCAAAATGGTAATAAAATATTGAATTTGGACTTTTTTAGCTACAGAAACCCCACAAACATCACAAGTGGCCCACAGCAAAAAAATGCCCCCTTAAATCTCTCCTTGAAAAAGTGCACTACGGTCATAAGTGTCTGCTGTTGGACGGATGATGAATCGTCCTTTGAGGTTTTGCTTCCTGCTCTTGAGTTTTTCCTGCCACCACTGCCCTCAGCCTCCTCATTAGGGGTCTGGACCTGGATGACCGCACAAATATATTGTGGATTGTCGGTTGTGAAATGTGGTATGTGCTTAGTGGCTGTTTTATCAGACACACCTACCTGGTCAGCACAGCTTGTAGGTTATAGCTAATCTTTTCCTGCCCTCTTATTTGTCTCAGGCGTCTTATTGCCCTTCATCAGTGGTCAGTTTCTCACTGCAGAGCCAATGCTGGGTTGCTGACTATTCTCAACCCAGCAGGAGCAGGGAGATGTGTAAAAGCTCTGCTGCAACACTGCTGCCTCTGAGAGCCTCATACCAGTGCAGCACACAGTAACAGATGCTAGTGTCACTGCTGTGCTGAGAATAGTTCAGCCCCCGAATTATGTCATGCCAATTGTGGTCCCACGGTGGCCTCTTATAACTGATGGATGGTGCGGATAAACTGTGCAGCAGCCATCAGGAACAGTAAATGTGCATCTACAGTATATTGTAGCTGTTTAAGATAAAACGGTCGGTATGCGTACCTAATAAAGTGGCAAGACGGTGTAAAGAAAATTGAGTTAAACTGTAACTGAGGTTGTAAGTGTGGAGATGTTTGCCGTTCCTCTAGCTGTGACAGTCGAGAACTCGAGTCCTCTTTTGCTGGACGTGGCAAAATAGCTGGATTTCTAAGGCTTTTCCTGTTGCCATCTAGGGGCCTAAATAAATCATGCAAGTGCATTTAAGATACAGTGAAGTGGATGACTGTGTGTCCTGAGGTCACTCTGTCGCGCAGGGCTGTCCGCAGCTCATCTCGATCCTGGCAGCACATCAGAGCAGTCAAGCGCGAAACCTTATTCTCTGTGTGTGTGTGTGTGTGTGTGTGCAGGTGACCACCGTGCCATCGAGTCCTCTGGGGAGCCACAAGGAGGATGGAAAGCCAAGACAGTTGGGTCTATCTTTGTTTTGCCTGGAGGCTATGGCAGTAATGAATGCTGACAAAACTCATAAATTCCTAATACTGGGGCAGCGCGAATTCCCTTTTTCCATAGATCAGAGCCGTGTCGGTGGCAAACGTAAAAAGGTGCTAAGCAGTTTATTAGGCCACGACTGAGAGAGATGCGCAGGCATGCACCAGTAAAGCAAAGAACATTCTGGTGGTTTTAAATCACAGCTTCTTCCTCACTTGCAGCATCCTGAATGAAAAAAACACGGCAATATATAAAGCGAACACTTGCAGGGAAGATGAACTGGAAAAAAGGCTTTTATGAACTCCATCAAAACGTCCACACTGTAGATAAGCTGGATCTGCAGTTACGGATCGGGAACCCTTCATCCCGTATATGTCAAGAGTTACTACCGTCGTTTTGCTGCGCTGTTTAAACGTGATTACACATTTACACCATTAATTACACAGTCAGTGATATGATAAATGATGTTTAAATTCTGTATTTGCATTTACGGCCTGCAGGGGTTTGTTTCAATGTTAATTAACGACAAGGAAAGGGTATTTTTTTCTGCAAAATAGCACTGCAAACATTGATAAGTTTGGTTTACTCAAATGATCTGAGGAGATTTCAGTTTTTCAAGAAAGGTTTTGAAATTATCATTTAAAATGATTAAAATTGTATCTATATTGAAAATAAATATTCATTTGTAAATTCAATGATTCTATTTTGAAAAAAGAAATTGAATTTTCAAATGGTTATTTTCATCAGGACAAACTGCTATAAATTCTATTCTACAACAAAATGAGTTCTTAATAGATCACTTGCTCACAATGTTCAGTTTTTAGTGTCAGTCTTAATTATTTAGGTTTACAGTGTTATACAGAGTTTCTGTTCATACAAAGAGACTCCTGAGAAGAACATGACCATAGACAGAATCATCATAGCATATAGTGTATCAAAACTCCAGGAAATGCTGTTTATGGGTAAACACCCAATGACTTGTTTAGTATACTAGCAAACCTCTTACAACTTCTCTATACTGTATTTACTCTTGAATTTTTACCAGCAGTACAAAATGGTTCTAGATTAAGTGCCAACAAGTCAGTTTTTTTATTTAGTCCAAACAGTGTCTGGGTTTTCAATGATATGTATGTATTGTAAGTTGCAATTGGATCAAAGCATCTGCCAAATGAATGAATGTAATCTAATGAATGTGTGAGCACAAACTAACCTTTCACGACATTCAAGCCATACTATAATCGCCCCTTTTCTACTTACAAATTAGTGTTGTCACAGTACCAAAATTTCAGTATTCGGTACCAATACCAGTGAAAATCCACGGTTCTCGGTACTAATTTAGGTACCAAAGCAAAACACAAAAACATGAATTGAACAACAAGCTATTTTTATTAATAACAAACAATAATTAAACAAAC
>JBBPDE010000001.1:16112537-16125691 GCA_037974605.1 Nannopetersius ansorgii
CACACACACACACACACACACACACACACACACACACACACACACACACACACACACACACACACACTAATATTCCATTAGCCTTCCTGCTGTTGTGAGAATCATCCATTACACAAAAAATCTCTCACTGATGGTCTTTTGGATGATCCTGACCATTGGTAAGTCAAGTCAAGCCAAGTCAAGTAGGTTTATTGATATTTCAACCATATACACACAGTACACACTGAACAAAACAAGAACAGAAACAACATCACAAGACTAGAAACACAGACAGGATGAAATACACAGAGCACAAATAGAAAGAGAGCAGAGTGCAAGAAAAACAAGAACAACTAAACAAAAGGACAAGACTTTGTGCGACAGCTACAATACTAGTATATACTTAATACAGCATTATGAAAGATATAGTATTCTTGCAGCTAAGAGTTACGTGTGCAAAACTGTAGGAATGCAGAATTGAGGTAGACAGCCACAAATATACTTTTGCAAATATAGCAACAGCAGGATAGAGAATGTGAAGTATAATAATAAATAGGGAGGTATTTAGAGAAGCAATTGGAGTGTGGAGGTGCAGAACAAATCAGTGTGTATATGGATGACATTAGGAGGAAGAGAGGAAAGTTCAGGTGAGGGATGCGTTTGTATGTGTGGGTGGGGGTAGTTTAGGTTTCAGTGCTGATTGAGGAGTCTGGTGGCCTGAGGGAAGAAACTGTTTCCCACTCTGTCAGTGGAGGCCTGTATGCCAGACGGGAGGATGGAGAAAAGGTCGAGTGAGGGGTGTGTGGGGTCAACCACTGTTCTGATGGCTTTGCAGATGCAGGAGTGGGATATAAATGTCCATGACTGAGGGGAGAGAGACCCAAATGATCTACTCAGCTGTCCTTACTATCCTCTGTGGGGTCTTGCGATCCAAAACAGAGCAACTGCCATACCAAGCTGCTATGCAACTACAGAGGATACTCTCTATGGTCCTCTGTAGGAACTGGTGAGGATTGGGGGGAGATGCACTCTCAAGAGTCTGTGCATGAAGTAGAGACTCATGCTGGCCCTTCTTGATGATGGAGCTGATGTTGAGGGTCCACATGAGGTTCTCCACAAAGTGAACATCAAGGAACTTGGCGACAATCTACACTGAGTACTGACTGATGTTCAAAGTGAAATGATCACATTGTGCACTCCTGAAGTCAACCAGGCAGATTGTTAGATTTGCATCAGTCCGTTAGCCACAGCACGTCCTCTCTGTATGCCGCCTCATAATTCTTGCTGATCAGACCAACAAAAGTCGTGTCGTCAGAAAACTTGATGTGTTTTGAGCTACACATTGTTGCACAGTCATGGGTCAGCAGTGTGAAAAGCAGAGGGCTGAGCACACAGCCCTGGGGGGCCCCTGAGCTCAGCATGGTGGTGTTAGAAATGCTGCTCACAATCTCTTAGTCAGGAAGTCCAGAATCCAGTTGCAGATGAAGTTGTTCAGACCCAGCAGTCTCAGCTTCCCAATCAGATGCTAAGTAATGACAGCGAACTGAAGTTTATGAACAGCATTCTCATGTAAGTGTCCATTTTACCCAGGTGGGTGAAGGTCTTGTTGGGTGATGGCATCATCTATAGCGCGGTTTGAATGATTTGCAAACTGCAGGGGGTCCAATGAGGATGATTTTCTGTGCCTCATGACGAGCCTCTTGAAGCACTTCATGATGATGGGTTTGAGTACGATAGAACGATACTCACTGAGGCAGGATGTAGATGACTTCTTTGGCACGGGGATGATGGTGGTGGTTTTGAAGCACATTTGAATGATAGTGGTACTCAGAAAGTGATTGAAGATCTCGGTGAGGACATCTGCCAGTTGGTTTGCATATCCCATGATACTCTGAATAGAGTCTTCCTCACATCAACCATGGTCACAGAGAGCAACTGGTTGTTGGGGGTGGGGTTGTCTTCCTTGCTACCATGTCATTTTGTGCTTTGAACCATGCACAGAAGTGATTTCGAGCATCTGGAAGGCAGGCCTCACCATCACAGGCAGGTGGAGATGACCTGTATTTGAAAATGGCCTGGATGCTCTGTCACATGTACTGTACCTCCCTAGTGTCCTTGAAGTGGCTGTGGATTTGAGCATGTGCACACTTCACTGCCTTGCTGCTCTGGAAAGGTTGGCCTTTGATGTTCTCAGAGCAGCCTGATGTGAAGGTGGTATGTTGGATTCTCAGGAGTACATCTCTGCAGTCATCCATGGTTTATAGTTAGGTTGTGTGATGATGGTCCTGGAGACAGTAACATCACTGATGCACTTGCTAATGTAGCCTGTCACTGAAGGCATGTAGTCCTCCAGGTCGGTAGGGCCCCTGTAAGTTGCAGCCTCCCTAAACAGTCAGAGTGCTCAAACCACTGGAGATGAGATGGCACCTGGGGGCCAAATTTTCATTTGCTTCAGAACACGCTTGGCGTGCTGGGATCATCTTGATGGACATGTGATGGTATTAGCTGTGGTGGGGGCAGGGCTCAGCGCAGTATGAGCCAGCAGTGTTTTATAAACACAGTCCATGTTCACCCTCTCATCAGAAAGATCACATACTGATATCTCTCTAAAGCTGTTAGTGTGTTCTTAGCGTTAGTGCTGGGTGGGATGTACAGCATGACTATGAGCACGACGGTGAATTCCTGTGGTGTTCATCTAACAGTCACAAATTTCAGCAGCAGGGTGACTAGTGTTCACACTCCAGTCAGTGTTGATTGCCACCATTTCTCGTCTTGCCACTAGCTTCAATAGCTTTTAGCCTAGCATGGACCCCTGCTTCCTTGTGCACCACTAGCAATGTCCCCTTCCCTGGCTAGAGGCATCAGGTGATGCCACAATCTGAGGGCCTGATCCTAACAGCAAACCGAGGTCAAGGAGCTGCAGCAGTGCTCTGTCCTCTTAGTTAATAGAGGGTAAGTTTCTTAGTTAATTGAGGGGCTGGCAGTCATAGCCAGCTGTACTGATACACACGTTAGCGAAGGTTCAGGGTAAAATTGACTGAAAGCACACTTGTGCACCAAAGTGTTGGAACCAGAGAGGCTGCTGTGACATGGCCATCTTGGATTGAAGTGTACCGAATTAAGTGACTATGGGTATGTAATTTTTTGACAATAGTGTGAAATTGGCCCAGTTTACTTTGAGAACTACAACTCCACCAAAAGTGATGTAATGGCATTGCAAACTTAATGACATGAATGACAGCCAAAGAAAGCAAAGAAAACTACAATACATCACATGGCTCAAGGCAACATTATAATGAGACATGATTGGCAGTTAAATCAACAAAGTGGGTTTTAACTTCTTGAGGTGATTTTTTTCAGGCAGTTTTTGCTTAATTCCTGCCACATAGCCACACTTCAAATTTCAGTCAATTCCAGCACCTTTGCTACTGCTTCAGAATTTGTTCATAATCTTTAGGAATGAGGTGTGAAATATTCATATACAAATTAAAAATGATATTGCAGGGAAAGGTTAACTGTTTTAATTGAATTAATTTGCATGTGAAAATTAGTTTTATGTATCTTCAAACATCATAATCCATAATTACTTTATGATTATTTCCTGTGCCATATTTACCACGTTATTTGCATAATACTAATTAGGAGGAATGTTCTGTCACAAAGGGAGACTTAAACTGAACGTAGTTGTGCTCATTGTCATCATTGTCATTTGAAAACCAGGATAATTACCTATGGTCAATCCTTTTGTCTCTGACTATATTGACAAAATGGGGCCTGGAGTCCAATGAACCAGCCTACTGCAAAGGTTTTAATTTTTCACAATGTTTCAGGGCTTCAGGGCTTTCTTAACGCTGACATTTTATTTATCCCATTGTCTAGCCATATAACAATACTCCCTTTTCTGCATTCAGAGCTAAACAAACAGTGCATTCTAGGTCAACAATTAATAGTCTATTCTATATAAAGATCTGGCCTTCCTTTTAAGATGAGCAGGTCTATCCACTACAAATGGACACTTGGCATGTTGCTAAAGGCATGTTCTTGGTAAAGGTTCATGCTCGGAAGTCTGAAAGACGCTTCTTGAAAGCAATTCTGATTGATCAGTTATCGTCACCTTTGAACAACTATCAATCAAGGTTGGAAGGACTCCTTCATACTTTGCTATTGGAGCTCTCATTCCTGAACTATGGAAACAGCCTTCCTATTCTTGTGTGAGCAGAGTGTGTTTCAAAGGCCAGCCAAGCTTTTTCTTTAAATAAACACAGAGATATGAGAGATGGTGGTGAGTTTTTCCAAAAGAAAACTGTCCCATATCCAGATAACAATTTGGACCAAATGAATGTAGAAGAACAAGAATTGTTGTTCTTGTTGTATTTTAAATTTTGAATGGAAACAAGAGGGTCAAAGACCCGCCAAACTAAAATTATTCATGATATCTAGCCAAGCTGTCTCTTTCACTGATTCAGTGTATAGGATTAATCAGCACTATAAATAGTGATAGAGGAATCAATTAGTCAAGTTAAGAAGTGTGGTACCAATAAAAATAAAATCATGTTTCATTAATGACCAGAAATGCTCATACGCACCAGCCTCAGCTTAGCCCCAACATACTATTAGAAGTCCCATATATGTGCTAGCAGAAACATAAATCATTATGGCAAAGTTTTTTGTTTCTGCTTATTTCAGTGAGTTTTAACATTTATGGCTATAACTAAGGGTCTAACTCTAATAGTCACTGTTCACTGTTGGAGACTACTTATTTCACTCAGTTTCCCACAGAGCTGATCTTCTGATTAGGTGCACAAAACACTATGAGTGACATGAGATTGTGAAGAACAGTGTTTTTGAAAATCAGCAGAATGTGAGCTGCATTTCTCTGGTGTTTTTGAAGGATCTTTCTGATTGGAACAGTCTTTGATGATGCAGTGGGCTAGGGATGCAGCCCATCCAGCCAAGCTTTCAGAATGCAGCTGTAGGAACAAGAGTACTATAAATACAAACAGACATGACTACAGACGCCTTGGAAAGAGTGCTAATAAACTTCACGCGGAACTAAAAACAGAAGAGGAGACAGGAGAGGGCGGAGCTGGGAATGGGGAACAATACAAGCAGTTCAGAGAAGAATTCAGAAATCTCATGTTGGCTGCTGAGTGGTGCAGCTGTCTTAGTGCTGGTCTAATCATTTTGAGATTGAGAGTTTGATCCCGGGTGATGCCACAGCCATCCGTGGCTGGATGTCCAGTAGAGCACGACTAATTTTGTTCTCTCTGGATGGGTAGGCTCTTCCTCTCCCCATTATTCAGCATGATGCAAGCCAGCATGTCTGATAGCTGATGTAACAGACATGGAATTTAGCGTTCTCTTCCGAGCTCATTAAGTCATCCAATGAGATTGTGTAAGCAGCATTTTGGCTCCACATCCTGGCCTTCACCCTCCCAGGTAGTCCTAGGTTAAAATCTGACAAATAAAGTATTGGCATGAAAATCAGGAGAAATAAAATAAACAAACAAAGCTATAAATAAGACACGTGTTGGTTTACAACCCTAGTTTCATTTGGTTGACCCATGCTATTAAATCAGATCTAGTAGTGGCCTCTTCTCTGAAAGGGTTTAATGCTGTGTGGCTCATTACACTGTGCTGAGTGTGTCTGGGGCAGAGATAAACATTAGCTTCATGGCTCACAAAGCGGAACTGCAGTCCTCCGGCAATTTGGATGTAACAAGTTCTTCCTCAGACCCCTCGAGACCATTTTAACTGGGTTTTTCCCAACCGAGCTGCCAATCATAGACTGCAGAGGCAACTGGAAAGAGGGCCACTATTAAACTATTTTTGGAAAAAAATGTATAAATATATATATTTAGTATATATATAGTATATATATATAGCAGATAATACATCTGAAATTGTCATGGATTAACCCACCTCTGCTCGTTATATAGTGGTCCTCCCATGGGACAGGGAAGCTTGACCCAAGGTGGGGCTAATTTAAGGTTAGCAGTCCAAGTGAGTTATATTTTAGTCTAATTGGAACTGGGCAGCCTACAATATGCCAAAGGGTCTACCGGTTTGGTGGCACTGTAGCTAGTTCAGAGAGTCAGAAAAAATCTTTTTAAGGACTTAATTTGAGAACTTAATTTAATTATGCCAAAGAGTTCCATTCTGTCAAGCAGTAGCAGCATACAATTAAACACCATCACCATCAGGACCAAACCTCACTGTCTCCTTGTTAGAAGAATTTACAATGAATGGACCAGGTGAAATTACCCAGAAAAACAACCTGAAAATGTCTAAAACTTTATGAAGTCGACATACTTAGAGATTTGTTTGTTACTTTAATTATATTTGCATACTCTGTTTCCTCAATGAAAGAAATAACTGCAACCATGAATTGTATTGAATTGTAACCATGAAAATATTTTACAAATTGACAAAAGTTTATTTTAGAATATTTCATTCCTTCAGTTAAAGTTGTGCTTGACAGCAGTTTCCAAAAGGTAGCGTCTTTAATGTAAACCACACAAGGCTCAATAATGTATCATACAGGCATTATATATACAAATACAGAACCAGATATGTCTGATATGTCTATTTCTTTTGTAGCAAGACATATTTTCACTGGTAGGTCTTTGCCTGCAATGGCATTGCTGCCTGACACTTAAGTGTTAAGGGCTTAAGGGTACCGGAGGAGGTGCATCAGGCAACAATGCCATTGCTGGTGCAGACCTACCTGTGAATATATGTCTTGCTACAAAAGAAATAGACATATCTGGACGTTAAATTCATGCCCACCCAATGCCCCCTAAAAAAAGGGCACATCTTCTAAACTCTTTCAGTTCAGTGCTTCATTCTTAAAATTCTTAACATTTGTACTTTACAGAAATGTATTTTATTTATTTTACAGAAAAAAAACAATTCCTAATGAGTTTTTGTATCACAAATTGACCTGATTGTGTTTACTTTATTCAGCAACAAAACAAAGAGTAAAAGGAAAACATTACAACAAGATGAATTGAAAAACATAGTGTACACAAATTTGATTGGATAAATTTGCATTTTCTACTCCGGAAACACTAAACAATATTTTGTTTGTACAAAAAGAACTTTAAAAAGTGAATGAATATACAAATATCACATTTTATGCTATGTGACTTTATTAAGAGCTCTGTGTCCACCTGATCGAATATAAAAAGAAAGCTCTCTCAGTTCAAAAAATGAACAGATTCATGGAAGACTGTAAAATAAAGAGCATGAAGTCTCCTCTGAGAGCATCTCACCTAGCCATAGTCTGAGATTCAATCAAATGCCTGCAATTTCATAGAACACTAAAGAAAGAGAGGCTTTAAGGTGAAGTGCTTCGGCCAACTTCGTTTTTTTCACCTCAGCTCAATACTGAAGTAAGGATCTCCTCTTCTGTACTATAGAAAGACAGCTGGCAATTTTGAGCCTCTTTACAAACCATTTGGGTCATTGCAATCCATCACAGAATCAGAGGAATTTTTGTGCACAGCTAGTTAAAGAGATGGCCTGGTAGGATGAAATGATGATTAAAAGCATCACCCACATTTTATTATCACTGCAAGGTCCAATTTCCACATGCCACATCCGAGGAACGATAAAGTGGAGCATTTTCCTTTAAAAGAACACAAAGCAACGCATTCCTCTATATTTTCATGACCCTCTTCTGCTTATGCCTTACGGAAGCTCCATATTGCTTAAGTGACCCCTTTTTGTAAAAAAAATATGCATTTTAACATTCAGTTGAGGCCGTAAGTGTAAAGCGGAATCTATTGCTTATTAAACAAGCTGTCCGTGTTGAATTACTGCTGCCTCTCAGGCAGATTGAGCCATACTCGAAATAATTTGACTAAAATGTCAGTTAAATAAATCTCTGCGAGGCTAAACGCTTGCACGATGTGCCCTATAGAATATGGAAATATGCAATGAAAAAATGAAGTCAGTGGACGTTAAGCTGCGATCAGTCTTTGTGAGCCGAGCACAAGCAAACGCTCCCAGACCCATCCCACCTCCGTCAACACAAACTAATGTAACGCTGTTGTCAAACCAAAAGCTCATAACTACTCATCACATTTTTTATACCATTTTAAAATATTAGCTGCCCTTTACATTCTGCATATATTTAATAAGGAAATAGATATGGCTCAAAATGGCCAAAGGATTAACATTCTTCTATTATAGGCTTTGCTATTAAGATAGGAGGTTTTGTTATGACAGCAACAATATGTCCAGGCTATCTTATTCAGTATTTCAGTTTTATACACCAGACTTAAAAAGGGAAAGACCTCACTTTTTTAAATAAAACAGTTTGATATAGTGTTTGTGTTTCAAACTGTGTCACTCGCTCCCCAGTCCATGAAGTTCATAAATGGAAATTAAAAACCTGTCTTAGCCCTGTGAGTCATCCTCTAAGGAACCACTCCCACCAGGACTGAAAGCTTTCAGTACAGGAGAAAGGTGATCAGTCAGAATAACTTAGTATTGATTTGCGGTGACCCAAGCCATGGCAGCAAAATGCTTCCCAAAGCATAACAGAGCCATCAGACTCTCTAACTGTACAGGTCATGCATTCAGGCTTATACTGTTCTCTTGGTGAACGCCACACATGCCCTCCTCTCCGTGTGGGGAATATGGGGAAGGTTTGCTCATCAGACCCCTCATTACTTTTTTCCACACCTCTATAGATCAGTGCCTGTGAACTCTCCGATGATCATTCGTCTATGTAATGAGGGGTTAATGCTCTGCGGCCAAACTATAATATCCCTCCCTGCTCCTCATGTCTCCCTCTCTGGCTCTTATTGTTGGATGGACATTTCTTATTGACACAGTCTGATCACATGCTTCAGTCACCTAAGTCATCTGTTCTTATATCACATTTCAACAATCATATATATGCAGATGACACTACACTATGACCATAACACCAAGAGGGACTTAAATGACATTGCATTCAAATACATAGACTTTAATATGGAGTTGGTCCCCCTTTGCAGGAAAAACAGCTTCCAATCTGCTTCCACTCTTCTAGGAAGGCTTTCCACAAGATTTTGGAGTTTCTGTGGGAATTTGTGCCCATTCATTCTGTCAGCCACAAACCTCCATTCTCCATTCCAGTTCATCCTAAAGGTGTTGGATGGGGTTGAGGTCAGGGCTCAGTATGGACCAGTCAAATTCTTCCACACCAAACTCATCCAGCCATGTATTTGTGCACTGGGACACAGTCATACTGGAATAGAAAAGGTTCTTCCCCAAACTGTGTCCACAAAAGCATGGCTTTGCCCAAAGCTTGGCATTAATTCACTGGAAGTGAGGGGCCTAGCCCAAACCTAAAGGCTTGCATAAATAAACTTGACTTGATTTGACTATATACGGATGACTTTCCTGTAGATCTGTTACTTCTGGAACACTAGCTGACTGAGTCTTTAGGAGAGTCTTTGAATGTCATTTAGAATTTTCTCTTGCCATCTTGATCCAAAATCAAGGTCTAGGCCTGCTCCACAATTTTATACATGCCACAGAGCATGGTATGATGTTAATTTCTTAATTGTATCATGCTGCACACCTGTTTGGAAACATCTGCACTCATTATGATTTTCCACTCATTTAATCTGTTTTTCTTTTCATTTGTCACCCATCTGTGTATGACAATTTTGGTTTTGGGAAAGCTCACATATCTTAGGTGAACCTCCGGGAATAAAATACAAGAAAAGTATAAGTATAGGCCTGTAAAAATGGATATTACTTTTAAATATGTATAATGTGAGACATATTGAGGAGCTTGAATCTTGGATGTTCCTCACTAGGTCTGTGAGTGCTGGTTTCGGCAATTTACCAATTATAATAGAGTCAGTAGACTGGAATGATAAGAAAACCGAGAAGTGAAAATGTTATAAAAGAGAAATGTTATATGTCTAGTTTGCAGGGATGGATTCTGTCCCTTATATTTCAAGGCTCACAAGTGTCTGGAAAATCTTCTGCAATTTGTCTATGAAGAATATGTTTTAACATTAAGATCCGCCTTTTTTGAAAGGAGAACACTGAATAATCGCATACAACACACTTCCATTTTTACTCCCTCCACCTAAGAAATAATGTTGTACTGGACTGAACTAGAAACCCTAGTTTTCTACAAACAATTTAGTAACACAATATGGAAAATAGTATTGGGACCCCTGACCAATACACGATAAGGGAGTTTAATTTATTAACCCTTATAATCACTCGTGAACACACCGCAGCACAATGTAAACTTCTTTCTCTGCATGTAACCCATTCACCAAGTAAAGCAGTGGGCTGCAGCCAACGAGGGACACCCGGGGAGCAGTACCTTGCTCAAGGGTGCCTCAGTGGTTACACTAGCAGTTGTACCCCCAACCTTCTGATTGCAGGGCCAATGCTCTTACCACTCTTACCAAATACATAGACTAATATGGAGTCGGTCTCAACTTTGCAGCTATTACAGCTTACACTCTTCTTGGAAGGCTTTTCACAAGATTTTGGAGTTTCTGTGGGAATTTGAGCCCATTCATTCTGCAGTACATTTATGAAGTCAGACACTGATGTTGGATGAGAAGGTCTGGCTCACAATCTCCATTCTAATTCATCACCAAAGGTGGAGGTCAGGGCTCCTGGAGGACCAGTCAAGTTCTTCCACACCAAGCTAATCCAGCCATGCCTTTATAAACCTTGCTTTGTGCACTGGGGGCACAGTTGTGCTGGCATAGAAAAGGTTCTTCCCCAAACTGTGTCCACAAGTATAGCGTTGTCCAAAATGTCTTGATATGCTGAAGCATTAAGATTGTACTTCACTGGAAGTAAGAGGCCTAGCCCAAACCCTAGAGTGTCCCAATACTTTTATTCATATTGTGCAGCTTGTAACATGGATAGTTTTGACCTAACAAGCCATGATGTGATGTTCAGGGTATGAAATAGGGCCTCACACTTTTGGTCAAATCTTTCAATTTCTCAGTTAATTTGCAGGTATACTCAGCATTAGCCTAAGACAGTCACCCAAAGTAGGTCACCTGTCTGGAAGTACTCCATCTTCCTTTAGTGACTGAAATGCTGGGCCTGTTTGTTTTGGAGCATTTCCACATTTTGTCAGACTTTTGGGAATATGTCTTCTTGTTTCTGTATTACAGAGTAACCTTTGGGATTTGGGCCTGTAACCTTACACACAAGACTCTCTAGCAGACCTCTAGGGTTTGTCTGAGCACCTTGTTAAACCCTGGGCTAACCTGAGCTGGAAACTCTAGTCCCTGAGGCAATGTTTTGCTCATCCTGCACTTTAAGGTTAAACATATGATTCATAAAGAGCAGTTTCAGGTGCATGTATAAAACAGCCTACATGGGCAGTCTGTATGCCTCACACATGAGAAAGTGGTTTTCTACCTTAATACATGCATTTTATAGAGGATTGTATGAACATTTGGTGAAGATGCTAGAAATAGTGGCTGAATATGTTTGATTTTATCATAAAATAAGATGTAAATCAATGGCAGTGTTTCATAATGTACCATTGAGAGACTTCCTAACAGCGGCATCATATTGTTAAAACATTACTGATATACTGTTAGGACAAAAGTATTGGGACACTGTTTTCAGGGTTTGGGCTTCAGCGTGCCAAGATATTTTGTACAATGCCGTGCTTCCAAATTTGTGGACACAGTTCGGAGTTGCTATTTCAACATGATGGTCCTCCAGTGCACAAAGCAAGCTCCATAAAGACATGGTTGGATGAGTTTAATGTGGAAGAACTTAACTGGCCCACACAGAGTTCTGACCTCAACCCCATCCAACTCCTTTGGGATGAACGGGAACAGAGATTGTGAGCCAGGCCTTCATAAATGCTCTACAGAATGAATGGCCACAAATTCCCCCAGTAAAACACCAAAATCTTGTGGAAAGCCTTCCAAGAAGAGTGGAAGCTGTTATTTCAAGTGAAGTGAAAGTGACAATCTGGTCATACGTGAACACAACAAAGCACACTGTGAGAACATTACGAAATACATCCTCTGCATTTAATTCATTCACCAAAGCAAAGGGGGATGTATTTGAATGCATGGTCTATCTTGGTGTAATGGTCAGGCATCCTAATACTTTTGTCCATATAATGCATTTTCCAACTTTTAGGGCCAAATGGTTGCACATGAGAATGTGCTGTGCAAAATGTACCCCGATGTGGCTGCGATAACATCTATAGAATGTTTTGTTGGGAAAGAGCATCACTGCATTTTCTGTTTCCTTTCAAACCTATTAGCTCTGCTGTCTCTCGGAACCTTTTACACCCTGCTCACACAAGCTCAGCACAATTCTAGGCAATCATTTGCATAGTTTGCGAGATTCACTGCAGCCTTAATTAAAGACTTATTCTTAATTAAAGACTTATCGTACATGTACAGTGATGCTTCTGGACATCTAAACACCCTAAGGAATGGTGCAATGAAATAGGTGAGCAGTGGTAGATTTTACACTCCTTATTGCTGGTATGCTGTGTGGTCAAAGGATTGTGAATCCTGCAGCCTGATCAGACATCATGTATGCATGTGCCGATATAGATGCCCTGAAGCTACAGCAGGAGAATAGCTAGTATTTGCTCGTTATGGTGAGTTCTATTAGGCTTAATGAGGTCAAACCTCAACATAAAGTTTAAAGTTGTATAGTCCAGTAGACCAGAGTGATTTAAATCTGTGGGTTGTGTTACTGCCAGGTCTCTCACACCTTTACAATGGACTCAGGCACCCTAAAGACTGGATCTCCAATACACCCTGTTCAGTAGGAGCCGAAACGTCTTAATCTATCAAAGGTGCTGTTATAGAAGTTTATATGAAATTGAAGCCCAAACCCACATCAGTTAGGTCAGAATGGTGCAACTCAATTTGAAACCCAACCCAAACTTGCAATGGAACAGCTGCACCTACAAGCAACAAGCTACTGAAGAGAAGTGCCAGCTACACTGCCATCATAGCTCAATACACTATTGCAAATTCTAAACCGTGCCTGACCTGTGTGCAAGCTCTCTTTTTATTTTGGCCATGGCAAGGAAGACTGGCCAGGCTTTGTTGTACTCATATATGACACTACAAAGAGAGAGAGAGAGAGAGAGAGAGAGAGAGAGAGAGAGAGAGAGAGAGAGAGAGAGAGAGAGAGAGAGAGAGAAA
>JBBPDE010000001.1:16129432-16142271 GCA_037974605.1 Nannopetersius ansorgii
GAGAGAGAGAGAGAGAGAGAGAGAGAGAGAGAGAGAGAGAGAGAGAGAGAGAGAGAGAGAGAGAGAGAAACAGAGATAGAGATGCACAAATACAGAGGCAGGGAGACTAAGAGTCAGAGAGAGATGGAGAGAGAGAGAGAGAGACATACAGACAGACAGGATTAAAGACTAGCTAGAGTTTGTTGTACACGTATACTACACTACAAACAGAAAGAGTGACGAGATGGAGAGACAGACAGAAACAAAGAGAGATGCACAAATACTGAGACAGAGAGAGAGAGAGAGAGAATTAAAAACTAGCTAGACATTGTTGTACACATATACTACACTATTAACAGTAGAGAGTAAGGGAGACACAGACAGACAGACAGACAGACAGACAGGATTAAATACTGGGTAGACTTTGCTGTACACATTTACTACACTACAAACAGAAAGAGAGAGAGACACAGAGAGAGACAAACAGACAGACAGAAACAGAGAGACATAGACATAGACAGAAAGAGAGAGATACAGAAAGGGGCAGAGAGAGCATGAAAAAGACGATGCGTGGGACGGCACAAAATGTAAGAAGGCATATTCTTTCATAATAAAAACAAATCAACTTGATTAAAAAATCAGTCATTAAAATACAAACCCGAGCACAATGTTGTACATGAAAAATCGTCCCAAAACCCAATGTCTCATCTGGCTCAAGTCGAGTAACAGACCTCCAAGTTATAACAGAGAAATTTAAAAAGGTCGGATACTAGACTGTTGGCACAAACACTTAGGCAATTAGGCACACAGTGGAAGAGAAGTTCTTCAAGATAAAGTGAATTTGGTCTTAATAATGACTTTGGTTCATTGGCTTCATCTTTCAAGGGCTAAAGTAAGGAGTCTGCTTTTTCAGCTGAAGCAATATCCCCCAATTAACTGGCAGTGAGACAGCAGCCATATGGACTGCCAGAATTGCAACTGTTGGGTCTTGAATGTGCCGGGAGCGGGTATCTGACACAATACCACATCCCCTTTTCAAATTAAAATCCTGCGGTCTGATCGGATAATGGGTCAACCAGGGGGACCGTTTCAGGACTGATTAAAAATCCATGTACATTCAGTTCATTTAGTAATGACCTTGAAATAATGTCTCTTGAAGTATAATTTCCATTTCTTAATACCCCAAACCACGGCCAGACTTTCTCTAAAGACGAGTAGCTTGTTCCTGGTTCTCTCCACAGAGATTATGCATCAGTCATGGCACATCCCTGAAATCCGAACCACATCTTGGATCGGGCGTAGTGATATTAAAACAGGAGTAGTACTCAGTGCCTGCTTAACTCCTTCATACAAAGACGGGTTCATTAAGCGTTTAACTACTGTTCTGTACTCTTATGGAGATAAAATCATCAAACGAGGCCAAACTCATTTTGAGCAAACAAATGAATTATTTATTCTGGTCTGAATGAAAGTGTGCAGCTCTTGTAAACTAACTCCTCGAACTAAACAGGTCTGTGAAGCCTGATAGATTTGTGTCGTTAAAATGCACTTCATTTGCTTTTTTGTTTGCGTGGCATCCAACAACACGCATTCTAGCCCAAACAGTCTATTTTTAGAACTGCACTTGGCTCTAAACACAGAGATTGAAAGCTCTAAAGAAGCTACACCATGCAGCCTACAAAAGAATGCTGTGGCAGTGCAAGAAGCACTTGGAGTTCTGTACTTGAATTCAAAAGCTTTTCTCTAGCCAGAACTGTATAGGTGTACCGTCATTATGTGTGTCCACTGAAGGTGCTTTTGTCTGATTGGTCAAAGTCGTGCGGCTGTCGCTTTTCATTTGCATACATTTGCATCCAGTTCAACTTTTCTTGCCATGCCTGAAGCCAAGCTTGCGCTGTTCACTATGCCTCATGTGCTTTTTAGCTTCTACTTATTGAAAATGAATGGGAGCAAAATATCAAATCTATTTGTATACTGTTAGAATTATACAGGATGTTTTTGATACTTTGCCTTAAGACAGATATATACTGATTAGCGACAGCATTAAAAGCAGTTTCTTGCATTATCTTCTCAATATATATGTGTTGGAAGCACAAAAAAATACAAATAGGTAAGCATATGGTTCTTCGTCCAACTGAGCATCTGTGGAACATGCAAGACAATTTAGTCTAATTCATGGAGGCCTCACCTTAAAACTCATAGGACCTGCTACTAACATATTGGTACCAGATACTACAGCACTAGTTTAGAGGTCTTTTCGACTTCATGTTTCAACTAGTCGGAGCTGTTTTGGTGGTAGTATATCCTGCACAATATTAGGCAGGTGGTTTTGAAGTTATTGCATAATAACACATATTTAAATTACCTCTGTTGTGATTGGTTGTTCAAAAAGGTGTCCATGCTGAAACATTCCACGACGGGGTGTAGTTACAGACGAAATGGTGGAGATATAAAAAGCATTGTTTTTTCATCACAAAACAACTGATTTTACAGCTAAATTTGTATAAATGGACCACGAGAAAAAGTAGAAAGTAATACACGTTAAAATATTATTTTAATCAGTTATACTTATCAATTGCAAAGACTGAATATGAGTGTACAACACAGTAGTTAACACAAGCATGACATCTCCAGGCTGCCTTAATATGTTGAGTTAACTGAACTTCTAATAGTTAATTGTGTTAATGTAATTTTGGAAGTTCAGTGGAACCGAAATGTGCTTGGGCACTAACTTGCTATTGTTCAAACACTGTTATTTCTTTTACAGTATGCTTGAGGCAGCTACAAACTGTTCCAAATTAAAATGAATTCTTAACTTAAAAATAAGAAGTTCTTCAATTTATCTTTTGGGTTTATTGTTTAGTTTTTCTGACCACAGCCATGTGTGATACAACAATACTACACATTTTTCACTTTAAACAATGTATATCAGTGTATGTGTGTGTAAATATGAATGAATGTAATATAAATGATCATTTTGAATGATGATAAAGTATCATCACAATCTACAAAGCTGAACATCCTTGAAAAGGCGTGCCTAGGAGTGCCGGCTGCAATCATGCATCTTAAATTGAGCGTCTACCATATATCTCCGCTGCTCAGCCTGCTGAATCCCGTTGTTTGATCATGTGCACTAGCGGAGGCAAAGATTTCTTTCAGCATCCAACTGGATAGAATGCACAGGGGAAATTCAGCCCTCCTGTCATTTCCAATTTGGCACAATGTTCAGCATTAGGGGACTTCATGACAGATCAGAATGCTCGGAAAGGCCATATGAGGCCTCCATACTTAATGAGTCCAGGCAGAGAATTTAATTTTCTCTCAGTAATGATCTAATTTATTACATTATGTAATTATCTGAGAGCTGTCAAACTTTATGAAATGGGCAAGCGTGACATTTTTTGAGAAATTGCATAATTAGGCCGGAATGTACATAGCGCACTCCAGCAGGAGCAGTTTTCACAGTGCTGGGAAATTTTGGGCACTTTGCTTGTGCAGGTGCATCTCTGCTCCTCGGGATATATGTGACGTGTCAACACGAAAGTGGCCAGGTTACCTGGGGAGGGTGATGGGATATAAAAAAGGTCATAAGTTTGCAGGGTGAGTTCAATGGCGTACATTGCCAGCTGTAAACCCACTCTTCAAGATTGAGACATTCCCTTGCTGAGAAATTTAATTCAGATTCAACACGGCGCCTTTGTCATATCTGGATACATGTAGAAAAATATTGAGATGATTTTCACGCTTATTCTGCAGCGACAAATTCTGTAAAATAAACATTTGCGGAATAATTACTTCTTTCACCGTTGTGACTTGTGTAACTATTGTGTAATCTCTTCCGTGGGAATAATTCCAATGTGTTTTCCTGTCAGTAGACCTAACAGAATTCCGATAGGTGAGCGTGAGGCATTGAGGGGCTTGCGTTGTTAATTCAGAATTCGAAACATGACCACCTTTTCAGTGAGATGAAAGCTCTCAGAGCTACTTCAGTTGGAGCGGATATAAATCATTCCCTTTGATATCCCCCTCCGTGTCTCTCCGCTATGGATTTTTCCACAGAGAAGTTTCGTCTTTGCCTATGTTAGTTACATTATTTTGATAAGCAATGCCCTTTACGGCTAATTCTTCTGAGGTCTATGACATAACATCAGAGCATGACATAATTGAACATCACGTGGCACCTTTTGCTTGATAACAATCCAAAAACAAAACAAAAAAATCTGTATTTTCACTCCTGCGTACTTGCATGCGTTAAACAAACTTTCAGCGAAATGGGCTAATGCTGTGAGCTTTAAAGAAAAAAATGAAATGCAATGGCTTGACAGAAAAAAAAGAATTTAGATGTGTGTATCTGTTACCAAGTCTACTAAATCTCCATCTGTTTCACCCAGATGTTCTTTTTAAAGAGGTTTCCTAAAGAGAATTGGTGTTTCATGTTATTGGAACATAAAGAAATATAATTGAATCTAAAATATTAAAATGTTAGGAGTTGTCCCCACTCGGACTGGCATTTCTCTAGTGACCACTAATGAAGGAAAGTTTTATTTCCATTTTTAAGTATGTGCAATTTGAGCATTAACAGGTTCTCTGGACAGCAAATAAACTACATAAAATCTTTTTTTTCCAGGTGGATTCGAGCCACATTTTTACTTGAATTTAAATCTGATTCTAATCCGATCTCTGAGGACACAACTCAGGTTTATTTAATCATTGTTAGCATGGTGGCGGTTGTTGGCATCTAAATGTAAGATGAGAAAGTTGGGGCTACATAAGTATTACCACTTAACAGACATATTTTCACTTTGCATACTGTAGTTGAACTATAGCCTGGTCAGTCTGCTTGTAGATTCAGTAAGAAAACATACACAATGCGATTTTATTTATATAGTGCTTTTTACAACCAATGTTGTCTCAAAGCAGCTTTACAGAGTCCAGGTCCGAGTCCATAGAGAGCAAAGCAAGGGCGCTAGAGGTGAGGAAAAAATCCCTCAGCTGGAGGAAGACTCAAAAGGGGAACCCATCCTCCTCTGTTTGGCCTGGAGATAGAAAGAGAAGGAGAAACTCAATAGAGGTAACTAAGAATAGAAGGCATTCGTATACAGACTTAATCACTGATTAAGATTGTCCAGATTGTCCAGAGTACACACCAAGATCTAAACTCATAAATATGAAAGGGTCGTCCCTCCTTGGACAGTGAGCTCACATGAGCATCTCTATTGCTGCAATCAACAAAGTTATTAAACATATGTGTCTATGGTCTGACTATATGAATCAGATTTGGTCATTTTGCATTTAAACATTCTAAAAATCAGATGTGAGAAAAAACCTGTAGCACTGTAGCCTCACACCTCCCAACCCCCCAAGGCTGGGGGTTTGAATCCAGGTCTCCCGCAGTCCAAAGGCATACATGTCAGGTTAATTGGGGATTCTAAATTGGCCGTAGCTATTTGTGTGTGTGAGTTACTTGTGTGTTTGCCCTGTGGTGGGCTGGTGCCCCGGCTAGGGTGAGTCCCTGCCTTGTGCCCACTGACCCTAGGATAGGCTACTTGTATTCCAGAGGACTGAGCAGTTACAGAAAATGAGTGAGAACCTGATTTGTTATGCATTGTGAACAAAGGCTTAGATCATTTAGATGTATTCCTAGAACAACTTATATACAAATGAAAGAGGCATCAAATAAAGACGCTTTCATCTCTGCTGTGATGATTAGGTGGTCCTTCACTGCTGCGGGGGAAACTGCATTATCATTCACAATGTTATGTACCTGTAACTGACCACTTCTGAAGGAAGCATAAGTGACCGGATCACAGTATGTGTCAGAGATGCTTCGGTGCCCATTAACACCTGTCCTGAAAATGTCCAAATGTCCAAACATGTGTTACTTCAGGGAAAGGCTGTTATAGATATTTAGAGAGGCTGCTAATGCAAAAAAAATGAGAAGATAAAAGAAAGAAAACCAGCAGCTTTCATCTCAGCTGTGAAAGGAGTAGACTGAGCAATAGACTGAGAGTAGGTAGGTTTGATCAATCAGATAGCAATGCACTTCTATGACATGCCGGACCTTTGTTCACATCTGTACTTGGCGCTGTCCACTCATGATGTTAATACTAGGTCTGAATGCAGTCTATGGTCCGTTGTGGCTCCCTAATATCCAAAGTAAAGGTTCTTATCTCCAGTCCTGGAAAAGAATCAGTTTTCTCAGACACACAAGATTCTGAGGTAAAATTAGAAAAAACCTAAACCTGACTGTACACTGTAAAGGACAAACAAATTCCATTTCATTATAATTAAACACAGTTGACTGATGTAAAACTTCCACTCTGGAAGAAACGGACTCTGCTTCTTGTAAAAGAAGTTAATTAGATGTTATTTGTAAAGCCTACTGGCAAAGCAAATGGTTCTTTGCACAGTCTTGAGCACCCTGTCTCTAAATGTTGTGGTGATGGGTAGTGTAGCTTTCCAGCATCCCTTCCAGTTTGTGAGTTTTTTGTTAATTAGCTTGAATTTTTTTCATCCACAGTTCATTTCACAGAGGATTTTTTTCCCATTCCTACCCTGAAGATATGCTTGAATGAATTATAAATGTTTTGGTGTTTTAACCATAGTGTGTATAATTTAGTTTACTCTATAATGTAATTAACAGATATGTCTTAATGACTGCATATAACTGCCATCAGTTCATGGTAGAGAACTGCTACCTGACCTGAGTCAGACGTGGTTCATCAGAACATCAGGTTTCTGGGCAGGTTCAGGTCGATCTTTCATGTGCTATGCTGTGCCTGTGTTGGACTTAGGCTTTCTGATGAATTATTTTTTTATGTAGTAGATGTTCGCTCCCTCTCACACATTCTCACTCTCTTACACTCTTTCTCTTTCACTCTCATCCACTCTGGCTCTCTCTCTCCCACCAGTGCTCACTCTCTCTTGTGTCCTCTGTTTTCTCTGTCTTTCTCTTGATGTGTTGGGAATAGCTCGAGAGTTTAAGGAGTGGGTGAACGTGGGTGAACATGCTCCTTAGTGAAGCTCTAGATGATGAGAGGGGTGTGTGCTGGGTTGGTGGAAAGGCCCCAGTGGATCTCTTTCCTTGTTTTTAAGTTTGCATGAAGTGTGTTAAGCATTTATGCGAGCGGCAGCAGCCATGAGTTAAACTTTAGCGCAGGGAGGAAAAGTTGGAGAGTGCATGCTGTTCTCAGCAGGTCCACCAAAATACACTGACAACAAACTATGGGTAAAAACTGCAAATGCATAAAATATCAGGACGTTTCTAGTCCACTCAAGGTCTTAGTCGCTAAAGCTAAGTGAAAATGTAGTAGTAACAGACAGGCCAAGTTGTGTCAGGCCAAGTCAGGTTGGGCCAAGTTGAGTCGAGTCTCAAAGCTGGGGGTATGGGTCTGGTTCATGTTTTTATTCAGACCAGTGGTTCATGGTGTGATGAGTGAACAGGTCCCAATTTAATTTTATTAATATAGTGCTTTTAACAACCATAATTGTCACAAAGCAGCTTTACAGAGTCCAGGTCTGAGCCCCTAGTAAGCCAAAGGCAACATAGGCAAGGAAAAACTCCCTGAGTTGGAAGAAGAAACCCCAGGAGGAACAAAGACTCAAAAGGGGAACCCATCCTCCTCTGATCGACCTGGAGAAAAAGAGAAACAGAGTCTCTATGGAGATAACTAATAATAGAAGGCCTTTGTTTATGAACTTATTCACTGAATGACAGACTGACCCTCTGCAGATTGGGAGGTGGTGGCCTAGTGGGTAGGATACTTGCCTCTGGACCAAGAAGTCTGATGGGTTTGAATTAGGCCTGTGCAATATGGCATGAAATTCATAATGCAATATAAATTGAATCATAGATGGTAGACGGTATATATTGCGGTATGTAATATAGAGGGTAACCTATGTCCATAGCAAAGGCATTGCTGAACTTTTCAAATATAGTCTACTCAACCAAATCAGAACAATTTAGGATCAGCTTTTTTGCATGGATATGGGAAAGGCTGTGTGTGAGACTTTGTGTGACTGTGCGTGTGTGTGTGTGTGATTTCTCTCTCCCTGGCCCTACGTCCCAATACTTTTGCCTCTCTAGATTCACAGTGCTCTTAATGGACAAAAGTATTGGGACGTAATGCTGTTCTACATTAAGGTTGAGTGTCCCAATACTTTTCTCCCCTCCCTATCGTACAGGAAATACTGTCTAATTTTTGTCAACGAAAATGAAGAGACATTTTAGCATACTTTTTATTTTGTAAACCACATTTAGTCTCGTAATATTTATTTATGGTTATCGTCACATGACCAGCATTTACGCTGTGTCTTGTCTCGTTTTTGTCATGTGATAAATGTTCATTGACCACTCTTTTAAGCAAGCTGCTCCTCTGTGCCCTCTGGGCTCTCACCCACTTTCCAAAACTAATGCCTTGTGCTGCAAGTAGCCGTGGTTCAGCGCAGGTGACACATTCTGTGCTAGGCCAATGTAATCAAAATCTCTCCTGTGGGCCAAACTTATATCACATACTATACACATACTGTTTATATCGTTTATACTGCACAGTACTAGCTTGAATCCTACCTTCAGCACACCACCACTGGAATCCTGAACAAGACCCTTAACCCCAAGTTGCCCCCTGAAGTTAGGAAATGGAAGTCGCTTTGGATAAAAGTGTCTGCTAAATGACTTAAATGTAGATGTACAACCAACAGAGTTGGTACAGTTAAGAGTCAGTAGAGGCAGATGTTGTTGTATGACAAGTGCTCTGCTGTTGTGAAAAATAGTGATGTACCCACATCCATGACTCTTGAAGCATTTAGGCCCAAAGGCTGTGGGGAAAAAATCTGTATTCAAACACAGTGTTTTAATCATAGATACGGTTTGAGTACTGTAAATAATCAGTATATTGGATGTAGAAACTGCTGTCAGCTGAATTGCAACTGTGTGCTGGAGATTCTAAAACCTATAATCAAGTTTATAGACACATAACAGCAAGACTAAGTTCTTAATTGAGGTGAGAATCAAGCCTGAACCAATACATTTATAAGGGTTGTGTAAAAGAGCAGTCTATTCCCCAGTCTTGTTACATACTGGGCAGCATACTCAGGTTATTCACATGAATTTCAAAAATATCCGCGTTCCCTTTTCTTCTTCAAAATACTTGCTTATTACTTTTTCTGACAGATTGTTTGACATGAAGTACCAAAAAGGTCTCTTGGGCTTCGGGTCTGAGCCTTCGGCGAGAAATAATGCCTTGTTCATTCACACACAAAGAGCGTTTTATGTGACTGAAAATGGACCTTTTCAAAACTCCTACCAGGGTGAACATTTTCAGAAACTCACTCAGAAACAGCATTGACCTGTAGATGGGAAAATTGAGCATACCGTGTTCTTCATCGTCTCCTTTGTTTACATGATGCAATTTTGTACATTCGCCAATATAGCGTGGGTTTTAACCTTGTCAACAGGACTTTTTGCCTGTTTACGCAAATATACAGCTATTCTACCACTATGCTGAGAACAGAGGCATCTGACTGCACTATGGAGGTCACTGTTACATCCTGCACTCTCCCAACTCAGGCTGCATTCCATTAACTTCCTATCCAATATGCCTGCCCTGATTTCATGTAATCTGTAGCCCATAGCTTCCCTAAATATTTTGGTAAAAGGAAAAGTGTATAAAAGTGTATTTTATTTAATTATTCGTACACATCTCCAGTCCCCACCACGAGCATCAGTGGTTTTAGATGTGTCCTTGTTAGCCTGTTGGAACAGGTGGCAACTTTTTTCAGGCTTCTAATTGGCCAGAACATCATTGCGGTTGCTGTTATATTGGTTAGCGTTTCGAATTTAAATAAAATAAAATATATTTTTCTCTGATTGTGCATATTTTCTCTATTATGCATAAAATATATATTGTGCATATATATTTTTTAACTATTTCTCATCATTAGTGTTGTGAACTGTATAAACTTAAAGGTAGCTTTTTCCAACAAGACAACATTGCCCACTGTCTCTGGTAATGATGAGGCTTCTGATTGGTCACCTCCTCTGAGGCTTCTGATTGGTCACCAATGCTATACGTTTTAAGGTTATATCACCAACTGCTGCCTTGTTTTTTTTTTTTTTAAATAAAAACGGAAAATCTCAGTTTTCAGAAATACCTGTGTGCATGTGGCCTAAGACCCTTTTTTAAAATCTTTTCTCGGGCATGACATATATACTGAGCCGTACTGTAGTTCGTGGTTTGTGTAAAAGTTAAACTGTATGTGTAAAATTATATGAATTCTCCAATAAAAACGTTAGTCACAAAAGAAATATTATCAAACTAAAATGGAGACATCTTTGGGCAAACTGCTTAAAAGCATCTGGGCTGACCAGCACAGGAGAACAAATGTAAGCAACTTACATTTTTTAATCATTTTTTCCTCCTTTTAATTACCGTTTAAATCATTTATAAAATCCTGACACATCATTGCAGGCCTGTTTATTATTATTTTTTCCACCTAGATTTACAGCCCTCAGGGTTTAAGGCATTTAAGATAAACGTGTAAAAAAGGGTTATTTGTAGCATTGCTATAGAAGTACCTCTTTCACATTCCCTGAGGACTCTTTCAGTTGAGTGGAGTGTTTTTTAATAAGAATTATCCCCCAAAAGCTACTTTGGTGAAACAAACTAGTTCCTCTGCTCTAAATAACCCTTTTAAACACCTTTATTTTAGAGCGTATGGCGGAATGGTGGCACCCACTCCTCATTTATAAATACAAGGCTGCAAGTTTGAATTCTGTCGTGGTATTCTAGAGGAAAGTTAAATGTCAGAGCCCCTGTCGTCCTAATAGAACTGTGTTGTGAAACGGTGCCATTGAAAAAGTCATGGCCGCGAGTTGTGATGAAAACATGACAGTTAGTACTTCTGGGCATAGAGAACCCTTTTGTGCCATTCATCCATCCATCCATCACTAGTTCTTTACAGAACCCCTGGAGCTTTTTTTCCTTTTCTAAGTGTACTAATGGATTTCAAACAGTGAACCCATAACAGCCTCTACTGAAAGTATGTCAGGAGTGGCTATCTTCATTTTCTCTACATCCACATTGGAGTCTAAAAAACTAGCAATGCAACAAGATTCTGATGCTGATGCTGGCGATGTGCTAAAACATCAATAACAAGGTACAAACCAGCTCAAACCCGTTCATTGAGAGAGTTAGGTCAGAACGGCCAAACAATTCCATTATAAATCTTCTTTTATGGCACAGATCTGTTTTTATATACTCTCTTGGGAAGGCCTCTGGGCTGCCCTCCTCACATGTTTTAAGGTCACTCTGTAGCTCGATGTTAGCCAAAGAACTGTGTTTCCATCTCTTTGTTATATTTATGACCTTTGGGGTGGCTTTCACAGCCATACTTGCCATTGAAAGGTCATTATCAAATAGGCAGTTTAATGCCTGCAAAATGAATCAACAGTCCTATCAATATTTTAAATAGTTTTGCATTAGTCCTTGAAGAGACTGAGGAGGAACAGAGGAGATGAGAAGAGGACCACTGTATTTTTCAGGTGGCTCTTTGCCTAAGCAGAGGCTGTCATGCCTTAAATGAGTTTCGTTTCTCCAGTTCATGATGACCTTGGTATTGTGATTGTGCCTTCTTTTTAGCCTTGTACACACACCGCTGAACTCCACACGCAACACTACCATTATTTCTGACTGCACCATTGAAAAAACAGATTCCTAAGTGGTTCTTGACCTTTATCTCTAGGAAGAAGTGGACTTCTAGGGAAAAAAAATTATATATATATTTCACAGGATCAGCACCTTGAAATATAAAGCAAGGCTAAGCTTGCTTTATATGGTATGTACAGAGTATGTAGAAAAAATGTCTATAATTATAAATAGTAGGGATGATCATTTGATGACATTTCATACTTGGTTATTTAAATTTTAAAATACTGGCACCTAGAAGAACTTGTGTATGAGTGTTCATCGCTAATATTAATAGGATTTTACTGAAATGGAAGTGTATTTTTTCAGCTAGAATATTTGCACTTTCCTCTATAATCTGACCAGTCTCACCCGAATCTCACTCCGCCTCACTCTGGAGGTAGAGATGGAATTGCTGTGAAGAATACTTTTTGGAGTCGTAAACATTTGATTGTATTAGTAGACCCATACTGATGAGCCTGTGAATACACTAACCCGTCACTGAACAAACACGCAATCCTTGTTCTTTAGTAAAAGTAGAGCTATCCTTAGTAAAGTAAAACATGTCCTCTGCACCTACAAAAAGTATTTTGATTGATGACACAGAACAACTTTTATTAAAAGTCCTCTGTAACATTAACAGTCAACACGACAATTAAACAAAGCAAAACAAAGGCTTATACATTGAATTTTCTGGTAAATTTAAGTGTACAATAGAAAGTGGGAACAGTTTCGGTGGCAGGTCGACTCCCTGCAGTGCTAATGTTAGCCATGTTAGCTAGCTGAGCCGTTTCAGATGCAGAACGTTATGTTACATCTACTATGGTAATGTTACAGTACAGTTATAAACCCTGCCACATTATGCATCTTATAACCATTACAACATAAATTACTACAATAAAAGTTGCATTACTTTTCTTGCACTACCACGCTTAGTGGTCTTCTCGTGTCAGTCAGAGCCTGAATCGGGTTAGCGCTCCTTAACTTCCTCCGGATCTGAGCCGCTCAGAGACGGGTCGGCCAAGCCATGAGTGAATCCATTGGTTAACTTTCGCCACAGAGCCAGATCTAATCCGGCAGGTTTAATTTAACGCTACCGGAAACACCAGTACATGATAGATTACACGAGTTAACTTCCTTTCTAACAGAAAATATTAATCAATCGAGTCATAGCAC
>JBBPDE010000001.1:16145404-16155707 GCA_037974605.1 Nannopetersius ansorgii
ATAGTATATTTTTGTACATTTAAACCTTTTTTAACTAAAAAAAAATACTGCCGGACAGAATATTTAGGCGTCACGTCTCAAAATCTAATTTTTTTCATAAGGGTTTTAATTTTCCTAGACTAAATTTACTTTAATTAAATGTGTTTTCTCATATTTTCAGCGTGACAGTGAGGTAATTAATTATCTTCACTGAGGGTGCCAATAATTGTGGAGCTAACTATGTTTTAAAGCATCACAAGCAGTAGGATAGGACGGCACCAGCATGAATAATCATAAAGGGACATTCTGGATTCTGAATATGCGTGGCTTGAGAAATGCAAATGCATCTAATGTTGTTTTCGTCCAGTCTCCGACTACTTTTAACAGCTTTCTGAGCATCTGGCTGCTCTTCTCCTATAGCACTCCTATAGCATCCGAATTCTCAGATTTCTCCCCACAATCCTCCTCTCTTTGATCCTTGATCACATTCATAGGGGGTGATGAGCTCATGCTCGGATTTCAGCCTAATAAACATATAGATCAGGAGGAGGATGAGAAGAGGGGATTCTACATGTGGGAGGCAGGATATCTTTGTTAAAAAAAAGATACCAATCACTGCATACAAATCTCTTTCATACACAGGCTTTCCTAAAATGTGTTTTCTCTCTCTCTACCTTTTGAATGAGCTGCCAAATTCTGGTGTGACTATTAAGAATTGTGGCCGCCTGTGGCTGGTGTGAGGAGAGGTGCCTCTCCACCATCTGTTGGCCCCCGTCACTAGATATGACACACACTTCTTCCTCCAACACATCACCATTTTGCCTGCTTTGCTGCGCTCTGTTGTGCCATCCTCATGTTTGTGACCAGAATGTTGATTGCTTGTGCCATGAATTTGGGATTTTAAGAAGCGTCAAAACATATTAGTGTCTAATTTTGACAATTTGGTGTTTAACTATTAACATAATGGGGTGTTGTAATACCGCTGTGTTCGTTTTGCTGCTGAATGACAGAAATTTCACAGTTCGCCTCACAGAGTGGGCTATTGCGTGTAGCTTGCTATCACACTCTGCAGGCACCTTGAAAAGAAAATGAATACGGGAAAAAAAAGAGCTTGTCATTTGAGAAATAGTCCTACCTGTCAGATAGCGGCGTGAAATTGTTGAACGCAATCTTTCACAGGCATTGCTTGGGAAAGCAGAGAGGTAAGAGACTGTATTAGGGCTGTGATGTTTTGTTAGCGTCCACATTAGCAACATGATAAAACTTCAGTAAGAAATTGAAAGAAGAATCAGAAAGAAATAAGTAAAAACTTTTGGAAATATAGTCACACACAAAAAAGTCTTTCTTTACTCGCTGCAGTTCTGTTCAGTAACAGTGTTGGTTTTATACTCTGTAGTGGGGCTGCAACACAGCGATGAAATCTGACTGGGCCCTTTTTAGTCCAAGAAGCGCAGCTGAAAAAGTGCATTTTAGATCAGAAGCCCAAGCAGGAACCCGAGCGCTTCAGTACGGGGCCGTAAGGATCACAAGCAGGAAGCTTTGATTGGAGAGTCCTGCGAATGACAGTGAAGAAGATGCACGATCACTGTGCCTACAGCTTTAGGTTTACTCTGACCCGTGAGTCAGTAGAATATAAAATTCTGATATAAAGCACTCTCATGGTAATTTGTACTGCTGGTCTTTCTTTCGAAAAGTTTTACTTAGTAACCCAACTGATAAGACATAGGCCTGATATTCATTAATGCCAGCTGAGCTGTACTCAATATGGTCAAAAGTATTGGGACACATCTGTTTTTCAGGGTTTGGTATAGGCCTCATACTTCCAGTAAAGGACTTATCCTTAATGCATCAGCATAACAAGACATTTTGGACAATGCCACGCTTTGTGGACACAGTTTGGCTAAGAACCTTTTCTATTACAACATGACAGTGCACAAAGCGAGGTCCGTAAAGATGCTTGGATCAATTTGCTGTGTAAGAACTTGACTGGCCCACACAGAGCCCTGACCTCAACCCCATCCAACACCTTTGGGATAAACTGGAACAGAGATTGTGGGCCAAGCCTTCTCATGCATCAGTGCATCATAAATGCTCTACAGAATCAATGGGTGCAAATTCTAAGAGGCTTTCCAAGAAGAGTGGAAGCCGTCATGGTTGCTATGACTCCATATGAAATGGAGTCTATGAATCTGAGTCCCTGTTAGTGTAATGGTCAGGTCTCTCAATGCTTTTGTCCATATAGTGTAGATGTGTTAATGTTTGTCACAGCTGTTTATATTGATATCGGGCTCCTTTTACACATGATAGTTTTACTGTGCATGAATGTACAGAACTGGTGCTTGGAAGAATTATAAGTGAGGATCATGATTTCAGTTCTAAGAAAAAATCATGATTCTTAATCAAGAAATGTATAGCTCTAGTTTGAGCTATTGAACTGAGAGTCTTGCCAGCGAGCCGTCCTGAGAATTTGGTGATGACCCCTTTAACTAATTTTAATGTACCACCAGAGCAATAACAGAACATTTGTGTCCATGCTGGTCAAAATGAAATGCATCAGCATTGTAAAAGTAGAACATTTTGTGTGCTACAGTGTTTCTATCACTGTATAAAAGATTCACGAGGCTTCCTTTGTTGTTGCCTGCACTGTGATTTTTCTTCCAAGTGAGTGCGTGAGATCTTTCAGAGCATAGTTTGGATCAGTAAGAGCATATCATTGTTTAGTTTACCAATCAAACATGGCAGATGTGTGATTTATATTTCTGTTTATGTATTTTGTAGTTCATAAAAGTAGGTTGTGAGACAAACTAAATAAAAATATCATTTGATCTCATTCTTCTCATATTAGACCATACCGTAGCAGTGATGATGTTGAGGTTCATCAATTTGGTTTTAGAGGAAACCAAGGTTTAATCCTGTGAAATACCATTCTCGGTGAAATAACATCCGTAGGCTAACACACATTCCTTTCAGAACTGGTGGCCTAGTGTGGCTTCCCAGGGCTTGATATTGTGAATAGCTAATGAAGAAGGTAAAATTTCAGTCCTCAGTTATGCCACAGCCAGCCGTGGCTGGAAGTCCATGCAAGCACATTTGTTTCTCTTGTTGGGTTGGATGGTAATTGATATTAAATAATTGCCATTTAGCATTTTTTTCCAGAGAAGCTGCATTGGCTTCAGTTTGAAAAGATGCAATAGCTTTTTAAACCCAGTTGTATAATGTGATTTGAGGAATGTGATTTGAGGAATTGGGAATGGTAAAAGTGGGGAGACAAAATAATAATCAAACTCTATATAAAGAACTATAAATGGGTGGTGGTGCTCTAGTGGGTGACTTACCTCTGGACCAAGAGGGCATGGGTTCAAATTCTTCAGCAGGTGACTTACCTTCAGCACCACCACTGGGTCACTGAGCAAGACCCTTAACCCCAAGTTGCTCCAGAGAGGCTATCCTCTGTAGTTTGGGAATGGAAGTCGCTTTGGAAAAAGGCGTCTGCTGAAGGTCTTAAAAGTAAATAAAATTGATCACAATAAAGTTAGTTTTCAATTTATGATATGGTAACAGCCACGATTAGGTGTTATTTTTTTATTATTGTATCAAACTCAGGATTCCACCTTGCTGTATCTCTACTAATGTATTTTGTAGATCTGCCATTAGGTGGTTTTGGTTGCAACATGGTAGAAAGCAACAGTACAATAGTATGTAATGTTTTACAGTAATGTAATTACTTTTTTGAGTCACAAAGTAAGTAATTACAGTTGCAAACATTTTCTGGCTGAGTTGTGTGTTACCCATAAGTCATTAAGAAAATAGCACATAATTAATTTTAAACATTCATTCGTTGTATTCTATGTGCTTGTTCTCGTATGTCTTCTTTCTTGGTGTATATGGCGAAACAATTTTATATGCCTTCTAGGGATGTACTGATCGATCGGCTAGTGATCGGAAATGGACGATTTTTGACCTGATCGGCCTGATAGGTGATTGGCCGATCACTCGCACGTATTGCCGATTTCAAACCGATTTTTTTGGGAGGTTTATTTATTTCGTTATGTATTAAAATTTTTTAAAATAAGTTATTATTAAAAAAAAAGCTTTATATTAAAGAAAATTAGATTTTTGTTTGTATTTGCTGTAGAGCTGCCACTATCATATGTCACTATTATAAAAGTAACAAGTAAACAGGGAGAGTAACTACCGCGTTACATTAAAAAAGTTGAAACCCATTTTTTGTGTCATTGTTGTCGACTACATGCAGCAGCTCTAATTTTCTGTTATCTGGGGGGAAAAATAGGTATCGGAAAAATCGGTATCGGCCGATCACACTTACAAAAAAATTGGTAATCAGAATAGACCAAGAAAATTGCAATCAGTGCATCCCTAATGCCTTCAAAATTAGAGGCAACAAGTTGTAACTAGGTTTCTGAGAAAAAGTCTTCTGTGGTCGATAGCCTTTGTGTTCTGTCTGTCTTTCTTTCTTTCTTGGCATTGAGATGCACTGAATCCCCGAATTGCTCACTGGAGTTTTTGTAGTTGTAAAAGGACTGGACACAGAGCCATCTGTCACTATAAACTGAACAATGAAGCTCAACACTAGCTGGAGAAGCTTAATGCTGCCACTTTGCTCGCTTATAATGAGATTAAGAATCTTATTTCTCTCAACATAAGCAGGTTAAGCAGGAAGATATAGTCACAACACATGAGCGCGCCATTTGTTTCTTTTGTTTGTGCTCGGTTTTTATTTCTTTCCTCACATTACTTTGTTCCATGAATTCCTTTTCTGGTCCTTTTGGATATTGCCTGCCTGCGCCCGAGAGAGTGTGGTGATCTCTTGTGGATTAGCATAATCGAGTGTGGCATGGTTTATTTAGAGATCTCCAGGAGACGCTTGATAAAAAGAAAAAAGATCGTCCTTTATATTGGTGAATTATCAAACAAATACCATAAATTACTTCTCTAATGGGACCCACTCTGTAAACGCATACACTCCTATAATTGCTTTCTCTAAATGTTGTGGTTTAAAATCACATTTGCACATCTGCTAGAAAGATTTTAGGCATCTTTGACGACCATGTGAAAAAAATGAATGTAAAATACCAATAGGTAAAGTTAGATATCCAATATAATAGCCTTTCGTTTTTTTTTTTACCACACTCAATATTCATCATTGTAGAAAAGGCCAGACAACTATAAAATCCAAATACGTTCATGCTTGTTGTCCTACACAAAGTAGATTATGGACACGTCATGCCTTCTGTCAGGTAATGAATCACTGATGCTTTTGTAGATGTTTCGCGCCTGGTTGTCCAGAGGCTCTTAATACGATAAACGCCATAATGAATTTTACCAAGTACATCATATCTCTTGGCCGAGAATGTGTGTTGTGTCATTTTGGCAGCCTAGGGCCAATAAAAAGTCCCCTGCCTGCCTATTTTCTGTTGAAGCTTGGTAATCGCTCAAAAATAATGTCAATTTTTATTTCCTCTGCACAGGACAGTGCTTAATCATCTACATAAAATGGCCCAGCAGTGATGGAAATGGGTGCTTTTTTTATTTGTTCATACTGGGCAAATGAACTATTAAAAAAAGAAAGTCATATCTAGTTTTGTTGCTGCAATGAAATGACTTTTAATGACTTGTAAACATCTGCCACAGCACACAAGCTGGGACTGGGCAAGAATGTAGACTTGTGTTCCGCATGTTTCTCAAATGTTCAGCATCATGAGAGAATTATTTTTATATATATATGTCTTAATCTCTTCTGAAAGATCAGTAGCAGAGCTGATCTATGCATGTTTAAATTGAGCTGTTACTATTACTTACATTAAACTCACTCTGTTTGTGATTTTTTGCATATGTTTAAAAGGGATTAGACCTCGTGGAAATGTTTTGACCTTATGAACCATGCAGCTTCTAGCATTTAGACTTGTAGTATATTCGTAACACTTTAAAGGGGTTAGTTCATAGAAGCAGGAGGTATATCAGTACATCCCTGAGCAAAAACACATTAATATATTTAATTACCACCATATTTCATGAAGGGAAATGCAGTTTTTCTGTCTGACCATCCCTTCTTATATGCCACACTCATCTGTTAATAAACACATGTTATCAGCTAAGAAAAGGAAATGGGCAGTTACTATCGGCTTGATGTTAAAATCATGGCAGATATTTCAACCAATAGCTGTTATTTTAACCAATACACATGCTTGTGCATGTGCTAAACTATGTGTATAGTATCCAGTGGTGGAAATTTCCCCTCTTCCAAACACCTCAGCACACCATGTAGACTGAGTTTACCTGTAACAGCCACTGGCAGTAGTGAATTTACACTGTAAAATGTAATTTTATACACTGTATTTTGGTTTTTGGTGGTATGACAGATCTTTAGAAACCCCTTTTTGCAGTTAATGTTCCAAACAAAAGTGTTTTTTTGTGTACAGAGAGGGATAACAGGATTTCAGGGAACACTAGAAAGTCTTAATAATCAGTTATCATAACAGGCCCAGAAGTTTTATGCAGATGCATCTCTGCTTGATTGCCTGAAGATGCAGTCAGCACCTGTGGACCTCTGAAACTTGGCCTCTCAAGGTGGACTAAAACCACCTGACTGGTTACTTTTTAATCTATTGCTGTAATAACAGAGGGTAGGAGATTTCTAAGTGTACGTTTAATCACAAATTGCTGTGAGCCTCTCACTTGTGGGTTTCGGCATGTTTACTACTTCTTAATCATACCCCAGTGAAATAGAGAGTAATGGATGAGCACTTAAACGTTCCTGAAGGGTTCGATGAATTTTAAAGGCGTAAACTATTAACGGAAAGGGACTATTCAGTTTTGTTCCAAATAATTTGACTCAATATGCGAAGAAATGTTTTGCATTCTTGATGAAGATGAAGCTTTTCCTCATAACAGTTTCATAACCGGCTGCAGGCAAACGAACGCATGGTATACACTTTTATCTTAGCAGCTTCTGTTACCCTCATGTTAATACCGTAGATTATAAAGGTTAGGTTGGAAATTACTCATCCAGAAGTAATATATCACACTGAGGCATGAAATCAAGTATCTCAAATTAGGCATCCTGTTCCAAGGATCATGGTAAAATTTATTAGAATATGCAAAAACCTTTGACCTGTGGCAGCTCAGAAGCTTAGATGAAGTTTGATAATGGCATTGACAATTAAGCAGCCTCAGGTTGTTACTTTCCATATCCCTTGACTTATGGATTTATTTGATGTGTTTTAGTTCTAATTAGATTAGATGTTAATTCAGGGTGGGCAATCATGATTGTGGAAACGCACACTATTCCGAGTAAAAGATATCAAAGTATGTGAGAACATGCTGGATAGCAAAATAATGCATTTGAGTATCTACAAAACATCATATTTCAAAAAGACATTTCAGAAATGTCTTCATGTTTTTCTTCACAGTGCATATTTAAATATATTGTGTGGCTGCCTCTATTTCTTAAGTTTAAAGAGCTTGAATATAACTTTTCTTCGTGGTATCAACCTCATTAAAAGTGCAGACTTTCCAGGCCTTATCCTTTGTAATGATGGCAGAATATTAGGCAGAACAAACGATGCCTCTGCTTCCAGTTCCAGTTGTCTCTCATACAGTGGGGATAGAAAAAAGCCACCCTCTTAAAAAATTTCACATTTTGTGAAGACACCACAAAAAGAGAATTTTCTAGCTTTATTGACTCAGTGCAACTTATAACATCCAAATGAAAGATATGATGGCAACAATTTAGAAAAAAACTTCTGATGAAGGATCACAAGCTCAGTCTAATTGGATGGTGGCTTTTGATGGACTCCAATCTTCAAGTCATTCCACAGATTTTTAGCAGGGTTTAAGGCTCTGATTAGGCCACGAAGGGACATTCACCTTTTTCTCCTGCAGTCTCAGTGTGGTCAGTTTTCTGTGTGCTTTGGGTCACTGTCATGTTGGAAGGTGAACCTTCTCCCCATTGACAGCTTTCTGGCAGAGGCCTGCAGGTTTTTCTCAGGGTTTGACAGTATTTTATCTTGACAAGTGCCCCCGTCTCTGCTGCAGAGAAACACCCTCACAGCAGGATGCTACCACCTCCACGCTGTAGGGTAGGTACGGTGTTCTGTGCATGCTGAGCTGTATTGGCTCTCGGCCAACCGTTTGGTATTGAAGTGAATAGTTCGATTTTGGTCTGATCTGACTCTTAACACCTTTTTCCACTTAGTATTTTCAGGGTGCATTCTGGCAAAACTCAATGGAGACTTATTGTGGCCTGTAGCTATTATATCTTAGCTGTTTTGTGTGTCTTTCTTCATTTCAGGCTGCACAGCAACAAAATGGGAGTATTTTCCATAGGATGATTCTTTTCTGTAGCCACTATAACTAGTTGATAGGGGTGGGGCATACACAGACCAGTACAGGTGCAAAGCTGAGCTTTATTTACACATACTGATAGACAAAATGCAACAGAAAGCCTACCCTGGCTTGCTCACACATGAAATAGTGGTTTCTGTGTGGCTTGCCAACCACGATTTTCTTACGCCAGCCAGAGCCTTCCTTAACTGGATTGGAAACTGGACTTTTTAAAAGTGCCCTAGTTCCTCCCCTAATCCAGTGTAGCTGTCACTAGTTTGGGGAGGAACCCTGCATGCCCTGAAGGCAGCTCCACCTCTCCACTGTCACATTGTTTTCCATGTTTTTGCCATTTCTTTACAGGTAAACAAACAGGAAAAAGTTGGAAGTACTGACTTGAACCCATAGATCCAGTGCAAATCCAACTTTTAAGATAAAGTCTAACCATGCATGTTAACTTATTGCTGTTGACTTGAGCCTGTCAGTGTGTTGCCCTGCTCTGCTAGACATGACGTGGCGCAGTGTTCCCCCCAGCAGTTGATTATAGTCCTGTAATAACTGCCTGACACAGACTTAGATTATATCTCTATTGAACATTGACGCATAGCCCCATGTGCTGCCTGATAAGATTACTTGCTGTTAAGTAAAATGCCTTGAAACATATTCTGAAGATCAGTGCTTACAAAATGCTACACAACAAAATTTCCCATGATGATAAATACGAGATTCCTTCCTTTCATTTGATATAGTTTCACTGCGTGAGATATCTTTTTTAGCAGTGAGTGCATGTGAAAGTTAAATCTGCTTACAACTCCACCCTTGGGTACCGTAGCCCAGTAGTGGTTTATTAGTTTCATTCCAGGTGTCAGGAACTAGCCAGATTTCACTATGTGGGCGGAGTTGCAGTTCTTAGTCATCGTACTCGGGAGCCTGTGACATAGACAACGAATGCTTTCCACTGTCAGGCTGAAGATATCCTGCTGCTTTATGAAAACAGTGGGCACTGACAGATCAGATTTTTTTTCTCTCGCTGGGGGTATGGGAACACTCCGAAACCTTACATAACAATTCCTTATGTCTTTATTTGTCTCGGGGCTAGGTGCAATTCAAAGTAGCCGAAAAGAAAATGAACAGAATGAGTAAACTCCCGCTGTAAATAAAGGCAGAGCAGCAATAAAGTCATTCTCCCTTAAGAGAATTGCTCTTTCGCAGAGGTCAGATGAGTGGTCACAGACAGCACAAATAGATCGTATTATGTCTTACAAGTGTCTGCATCCTGCTGTGGCGACCAAACTGCATAATATCAACATAAGCTGCTGAGTGTTTATGTATGTCTTTGAACATGTGCAGTAGTATTTGGGAAATCATTGCTGTATACTTAGTGTGAAGCGAACTGGCCCATAGGAAATATCAAGTTGAAAGCTTTCAGTAATGTTCTGTACACAGTGGCTACCCAAATGGCAGCCCAGAATCCTCTCACTGTCAAGCCTGTGTCTCTGTGGATTTGGATCAGCAGTTTTTCTCTAGTTGATCCCTTCCCCTTCTCATGTCCCCAGCGTTCAGTTCCCATTCCCGCTCTCCAGACAGACTGTGCCAGCTGAATGGTTGCGCCGAGAGCCAGCTCTCATTGCCAGAGCTTTGGGTTAGTCCTGACAGCTTGTGCTTGAGTGGCCTTTATCACTTTTTGTTGCACAAATCGACACAGAGCTTAATTTTGCAGCAGTGGCTAGAAATCTAGTCTTGTCGTTTTTTTTCTTGATCTCTTTCCTCCCCACTGGACTGAACGCTTATAATCTGTGGGTGTGAACTAAATTTCAGCTGTCTCAAATTGAATGCATGTTTCTTTTTATCTTGGGCTGATAAGACAATACTTGTTAAAATGCCAGGCCTGCAAGATGATAGACATAAAAATACACACACACACACACACACACACACACACACACACACACACACACACACACACACACACACACACACA
>JBBPDE010000001.1:16172455-16189372 GCA_037974605.1 Nannopetersius ansorgii
TAAATCTGTTGTCCTGAGAAAGTAAATCTGTTGTCCTGCCTTCAGTTCGCTTCAAGATGTTGAACAACAACCACCTACAAATAAGAGGAATTAAAAAGGCAGATGAAGGTGTGTACACATGTGAGGGGCGCATCAGGGCCAGGGGCGAGATCGACCTCCGCCCAATCAGGGTGGTAGTGAACGGTAAGCACTTATGCACCCTTCATTTGGGTTTTACAGCATTTGTGGTTTTGAACGAAATTACTTTTTAGCATATATGGGTGCCATGCTGCTGCTGTTTATCCCAGACTCTCATTACAATGATTGTGCTCGAATGGAGCAATTCACCACTGCTGAGAGTTCTCCGAAAAAACAACAGTGGAAGTCGGCCAGGCATGACACCGCACACAGACGAGGCATTAAAAGTTCACAGAAAAAAGGGAGCTTTGGGTTTAGCGCTAAATGCATTTATGGTTCACGTATTAAATAATTGTTTGCAGAGGCCGTCTCAGAATATTATTTTCCATTTCGTAAGCCTTCAGCAGAGCAGCAAGAAGTCAGTCTCTTCATTTCTTTCCCCAGAACAGAGTTCACCACAGAGATGATATTACCTTGCCGCTCCCTTCCAGCTGAATTTTAAAGTACTAGATATTCATAGAACACGGGCAGCTTTAGAAAGCCGCTGTTCTAAGTATATCATCTTAAGGTGTGCTGCCACTTTGAAAAAGACATTTACAGTAGAAGCTTTGGTGTCTGCAGTCATGCTCTGCTGACTGTCACTGAGTCACTGTAGCAGTAAATTACTCAGAGCAGACCAAATCGGCAAAACCGTTCCGAGTGTCTGGAGTGAGCAACAGTAAAGCACATACGCACTAAACGTCTGATTGGTTCAAAAGCACTGAGCCTGTATTTTAAAACCTGTGTTTGAACTTATAACAGTCCATTCGGTCATGTTATGAAGTCTTTTTGATCTTTTCCATCAGTTCTCCCAACCATCAGAGTCCGTCAAGCGGAAGTGAATGGCACAGCAGACCTGGGTCTCTCAGCCATGCTGGCCTGTGATGCGGATGGCTTCCCTGAGCCTACGGTCACATGGGCACGGTAAAGCTCAGTAGGACAGATAATGACTGATATTAACAGTTTCTGAAACTTTAATGTGAGCCTATATAAATAAAATACGGTCAAAATAAACTTCAGCAATATCTTATGTTTGCCTGGGTTGTATTTTATTAAACAGCTTAAAATGAGTCCTAAATAGTGTAAATATTATAGCATGTGTTTCTCTTATATAGTGTGTATTTCTGTGAAAGAAGTAAACAAAGTTCCCTTTGAAGACTGTCATACAAGCATAAACCCATCAAATCCTCAGAAGTCAATGTTTTTTTCTCGCACCAGACATGTCTGTAATATAAACAGGCCATAGAATCCAGATACTTTATTGGTTCCATTACCCTTGATAACTATAACGACCTGAACACATTGGTCAGCCAGTGTATCAGTCAGGTCTTAGCCCTCTCTTTCTCTCTCAGTGATTCTCCAGATGAAAGAGAACTATTCATAACCCCCCTGCCCAGCACCCAGCCACTTCTTGCCACGGCCCGTGCGTTTTTTGGGATTAAGAGATCAAAGACGGGCAGAGGAGGCCTCTGAATAAAATAAAGAACATTTACGGATGACATGGTAGAAGGGCGAGCAGAAGAGCACCCCATTAGTAGTTTTAAAGCGCGAGCCTTCTCTTGTCGGCTCTCGTCCACACTGTGGGAACGCAAGCTCTCTTTGTGTGCTTTTGGAGGATAGTGGAGGAGATGGGCCTCCCTGGGGAAGCTGCACTGATCCTACCAGCTCTTTAGAAGAAGGGCTGGTGGCGGTGGTGGTGGGGTGTGCTGGGAGATAACTGGCTCCTGGTCTTTTTGACATAGTTTGTGGTGTATTTATTAGCTCTTTGACCTTTAATAAAGGGTGCACTGCCATCATCAAGAAGGTGATGGGTTTTGACTGGGCTCACACAAGAAAAAAACAACTGAGGAAACTGAGTAAATAGAAGCGTTTTGCTGTAATGGTGACCCTCTCTTGGGCTTTGCACTCGATTGGTCTAGTCACTGGAAGAGAAATTTGTCTTTTTTTTTTAAATAAAACCACTGTGTGGAAAAATAGTTAGTAGGTTTGTCCCAGCAAAAGGCCTTTGCTTCTGTGTCTCAGCATTATTGTGTTTGGTAGTTCTCACAGGAGTGATGTTTTGCTGGAAAGTGGGGATAAGTACACCTTCAATGAGGATGGCTCGGAGATGACTATAATGGATGTGAAGAAGTTGGATGAGGGAGATTATACCTGCATTGCCAGGAACAAAGCTGGGGAAACCGAAGGAGAAGTCAGCCTCAGAGTCTTTGGTGAGAATTTTTTTCAGAACTCGAAAGATTTTCACTTTAATTACTTCTGAATGTCTGAGCATTACTCACTGCAAGACTGAAGAACAATCACGCTTCCTTCAATTCCACTAACTTTGCCTTGAAATTATGACTTTCAGTCAAACCCAAAATCACATATTTGGAGAACCAGACTACCACGGAGATGGAGGAGCAAATCACGTTGACATGCGAAGCCACAGGAGACCCCACCCCTACCATCACGTGGAGCTACGGCACGCGCATGTTCACTGAGGGAGAGCAGGTACGCGGAGCAGCCACGCGCTTAGAGGGGCCGCGAGGCAGCTACCCTTTCTTCTCTTTGTATCTGTTGAATTCTCAGTGGGACCCAGAGCTAGTGTACTTAGATTTCAGCTGTGATGGTTAAATTGTCTAAAAACATGTAGCTGTAGTGAGGTTGGAGCTGCCTCTGGCTGTTTCATGCATACGATTTGTTTCTGTCTGCAGGAGCATCTAAAGAGGATTTATCAGGTATGAGATCAGAGTGGCAGGTATAGTAAATCGAACGCCTAGAAAACCGACCAGAATCACCCGATCTGTGTCGTTAATCCCAGATTTGGCTTCAGAATCCTGATAACTATCAGACAGTAAAGACGTCTGATAATTTATTGCCTGCTGCTGAGAATCAATTTTTTCCACTGTCCTAAAGCTATGATCTTATCAGAGATTATTGAATTCAAATTAAAAAAAGAAAGAAGAAAAAAGCCTGCATGATGCTCAGATGGTCGTTTGCAGCAGTCTCCAGCATGGAAAAAAATAAACGATGATGGAACTTGACTGCTGCAACTCGCGAACCAGAACAAAATGAGCTTGAAGTGAAAGAGTAACGTGCCGCTTGGAGTCTTGTTGTGCTGCCATCATCACAGGGTCCCTGTAGTAGCATGACTTGGCTTGTATCATGCTTTCTCTCAGGCTGCTCTCATTTACGAACCTTTCCTCATGTTCCACCCTCATCGTCATTCCCGTCTAAACACGTGGTCATAACCGTAGGCTCGGTCCCATTTTCATCAGACATGCAGTGCTGTTCATGCCCACGGACCAAAAAAAAAATAATTAGCAGTATTCCTATACGTTACTATAGTCTTGTAGCTTATGGTAGATTTGCTCTCTGCTACAAAACTGACCAGTTTTGCAGCGAACATAAAAGGAGGGAATAAAGAGCTAGCTACAAAAGGCAAGTGGCCCTATCGCTGCTAATTATTTTACTGAATGTGTCACTCTTCTGTGGTCTCAACCGCTAAGCACGACACCCACATGCTCGGCTGAAGTGGGCTTGCTCGCTGAAGAGTTTGTCATCAGCCTTTTTGGGTGGAAAATGAAGGCTTTTCCGCCCGACATGATTCCAGTGGCTTTGTGCGGCTAGTCGGCGAAGCCTTTATGAACAGTAACGTGACTGTGTTGGAGGCTCCGCATGATGCCTGTGTTTGCCTGTTCAGTCAGCTCTTTCAAAAATTGCATCGTGCCTGTGTACTGTTTTGCATAAAAGCAATCCACACTGTCAGATGTCTGCCGTTTCCTGCTCTGTCTCTTCTCTCCCTCCAGGAGCCCATTAGCTCGTATCTTGTCAGCCATATTTGTTACGTTTGGTTCGATAAATGAAGAGTTGTTTTTTTTTTGTCATGCTCCGTCATATTTCTTCACCTCTGGCCCACTTAACCAGAGGTGCCAGACAAATGAGAGGGCTTTAGGGGCAGGAGGCTCGAAGTAGCGCAGGCCAATAAAGACTCAAAAATCAACGTTGGAAGCTCACAATACGGCAAGACAAAGCTACGGTTCGGTCTGTGAACCAGGGCCAATCCATCAGGCACTTTCTCCTAGGCTTTTCTCCTATCTCCTGTTGTGTTCCTCTGAGTCAACTTTTCCATGACTCACCTGTATAACAGATTAGCTTCGTGCATTAAAAATGAACCAGCCATCAAGCCAGAGAGAGAGAGCAAGCGAGCGAGGGAGATATCTTTGAAAGAGAGTGAGGCATGCTTAAATTATATTTCAATAGCTGAAGGCTTCAAGTTTTTTTTCTTTTTTCGCCTTTGCAAAACAGCTGTCCTCTCTAGTAAGCGGCTGAGGCTTATAAAGCAACCCTTGTTTTCACCCGACACAATGCGCATTTAGATCTGTGTCCTCTGGTAATACATGGATTGCCCTGTCCACTTGCACCACTGACCCAATGCTGAGAGCTTTCCTGTTCTCTGGAGCTGGAGCCTGGAGAGAGCACACAGCTCGCTTCCTCACTGTGGCCTGTCTGATGAAATGGAGATATTGATCCAGTCTTGTCTTCTGACATCTATGGTTCCGCAGACCTGTCTGAAGCAGTTACCCCTGTTCTGTAAAAGCATGACGTAATTTCATATCCAAACTGATTCATCACTCACTTTAGGGCTGCACAATATATGATCTGTGGATCGTTAATTTGGCACCGGCCTTTGCATATGTGTAACTTACAGCATTTTATTCAGCATCCTGACCAAACTCAGGCATTCCAGATGTGTCTTGAACACATTATCTCAAAAATTTTCATTCGTGGACATAATAATACAGGCCTGTCTTTCATCATTTACATCAAGGGTTCAGAGACTTGTTTTGGAATACATTAAAAAGCATATCTCAGCTGCAGTTAGAGCTGTCAAGGTTTTGCAGTTAAAAAAAACATGAGTTCCAACTGGTCATCTCTTTCTAATTATCTAACAAGTTACATGATAATGATAAATATTATAAGAGACCTATACAGCAGAGGAGCATTCCTCTTTCGTTCCTATCTTTAAATAACAAGATAATAAGAATTAACGTACCTACAGTCCAAAATGTAAAAATAAGCTGCAAAAACACAGAGTTTAATTTAGATTATGTCTCTCACATGTATAGAACTGTTCAAAAGTTTCTATAGTATCTATAGTAAGTTATTAAAACATGTATTTAACAAATATTGCACAAAGTCTGACCAACCTAAATATAAAAATATACTGTTCCAGTATAGTGTGTCTCCTTTTTGTTTTCTTTTTTTAGGAAAGGCTTCCTTTTAGTTTCGCATGGATATTTCTCCATGCTTCTTGTGAGCATCTGCAAAGTTCAGCTTTAGTGGATTGCATGCTCCACTTCTAAACATTCAAGAAATCCAAGTTAGAAATTTATACATAAGTCCATAAAACCTTCCACACCTCAGATGTTTAGATTTGTTGCTCTGGTTCGTTTCTCATTAACAACTTCTTTAACAGCTACAAATCCTTTCAGACCCAGATTTGACTTGTCTTCTAACAAAGGCAGGATGGACAGAACACTTGTGGATTTGTAAAGATCTGAAGCTAGTGTTGAATCTGACAAAGCCTTCCAAAGTGCTCTTTGTCTGTTGGTGACAGTTTTGGTGTCCTGCCAGTTGTCCAGTTTTAGAAACTTAATTCACCTATTTCCTTTGACTTTCTTCTTACCTATGTAAGTGGATTATCCTCTACCTAATCTCCTCTGCAATATCTCCTTTATATGTCAGTGAGAGCTTTGGGATCAGCTTTTGTTGCGACAACACAGCTGTAAGTGGTTGCTTTTGAGATTGGAAGAATGAAACAGTCAACGAGGGAATAGAGTGGTTCAATACAGAGTCGTACAGTACAAGACAGCCAATGAGAAAATGTCATTTCCATACATATCACTCTTAAAGACATAGAAACACACAGCTTGTTTAATTTTAATGTTATAAAGAGGTTCATAAATGGTCATGTCAAAGGGAATTTTAATGGGAACATAATATAGACCTTTATATATATGCAAATGAAGGCTTATGAAGTGTTTTTGAAGGATAAAGCATTTAGAAATTTTATGGTCACTTAAGTCCATTTTTATTGTTTGCCTTTTTTTCAAACTCCTGATTAACTAGCAAATTCAATAATAAGTAGAGAGCTAGTAATGCCAATTAGTAGAATGATTAGTAATAACAATAATCAGCAGCGACAGCTCTAACTGCAGTGTGCCTATATGGTATTTGGCCAATGTTGTGGAGCCCTAATTCACATTTGCATGCACTTGTCTCAAATATTCTTGCTTGTCCTTCTTAGCCTGGTGAATCTCATGTGGACACTCCCTTTGTGTATGTGTTTGTGTGCGAGCTTTGTGGTGGTAATTTCATATTTCATGCTCGTTTGGAGACGTCCCCATGATGCCCTGACAGGACAATTAATTGGAATCTTCTGTGTGCATTACAGAGGAACTTCCACTCCTCCACCCCCTCCACATAAATACTTTACCACGGCCATATGTGCAGACAAGGACCCCTTAATGGGCAAACATGTTGTAGTTCTTTTTGGGGGTAGGGGGGTTGTGACAGATTTGAGTGCGCGCCATTGTCTGAATTGGAGAGTCTGCTGAGGCGGTAGATTTTGAAGACATTTTTGTTGAGATAGTGACACAATAGCCTGATCACCTTGTACATGCATGCGTTATTGTATGCAAGGAACGCTCTGGCTGTTCCACTGACCTTCAAAATGGCAGTTAACCAATCAATGCTCACACAGGATCGAGAGTGATGCATGAGGCTTATTGAAGAATTAACTTTAATTAGCGGCATTAAAAGGCTTGCATGATGCACAGCATTGAATGCCGTGCGTTGCTCTCAGCTCTCCTGGGAGGTAGTTAGCAGGATGAAAGCCACAAGAATAGCATCATCAAAAACAAGATTGCATTTTTCTTTGGTCTCTTTCTTTTTTTCTGGTGGTCTTGCAGAATGTCAGATTCTGTCCAATGTCTGCCTCAGGGTTTTTGTCTTTTGTGCAGTTTGGCTCCACAGCAGGATGTGTGCAACACAAACATAGAGCTGCATTCTCTCACACCAAGCATTGGTGGAATGCAGCTTTGCTTGAGTGTTTGTTCTCTATTGTGTCGTCTTGCTGTCTTCTCGTAACATCTGCCGTTCATCAGATTCCATTCATTTAATCCCTTTTTGTGCAACGTAACCACGCATGCCTTTTTTAACACAAGGTACGGTTGCATAGGATCAGCCCCATGTAGCCTAAAGGCATCTGGTGTCTGTAGGAGTTGTTAATTTTATATACACCAGATGAAATTGATTTCTTGTTTAATGTTTTTTGCAGTATGTCCTTTATTTTGGAGCAAAATCCTGTATTTATTCTATGCACGTTTTACTGGACTAGAGCAAGTCAAATGTACATTGCCAGTGAAAAGTATACATTGCAGAAATATATATATATATATATAAATATACATGTCCTATCAATGAATGAGGATCCGTTCTAAAGGCTGGCTTTGCCTGTTTTTGTTGTGTTCTGTCTCTGTTCTCCGCAGGCCTCTTGGACTCGGCCCGAGCAGCACAAGGTATAGCCTTAATACCTACGTCTCCATAAACATAGACTAGGCACGGAGTCTAAATCTGACCTGTTTCCCTTTTTTTTCTCACACTCTGGACGTTTTACTAAAATTGAGTCAGTTAGTTTTTAGGGTCAGTGTTGGCCCCGAACACGTAAACTGAGTAGGCCAATTGGCTGTGCTATGTAAACAGTGTTTGATCACATTTCCTCACTGTGAATGTGTTGAATGATTCCACCGTTTCTGCCCTCACTAGCCAGCACAGTCTGTAAATGTTTGCTCACGCTGCGCAGTCCGATTCTCTATAACCCACTGATTTAGTAATAAAGACGGGTGCTTTTTTTCTTTTTTCCTGAGTTGATTGGAAAACGCCCTTGTTGTGGTTGTCCTTCTGTGTTGTGTTTTCCAGAACGTTTCTTCAGACAAAGCTGAGTATTTGTGGCAACAACCAGCCGCATCTGCAATAGCTGGTGCTCAGCCTGCATTATTAAAACAGCTCCTCTGCTGAAAACTATGGCCATGAAACATTAATGTGCCAATGTTCTCACATTGCAAATGAATAGTGGGAGCTTTATCTCTGAGAGGAATTGAAGATACACTCCACTGCATACCTGGGCTGTATTGCATAGCTGGTTTAGTCTGGCCTGCTGTTCCGGTGATGCTCTGCCCGCTACTGTTCGCTGTGTCCAGTGACCACGTGCTGTCCTGGGGGGCCAGGGTTCTTTACCCGGCCATCTGACCACACAGCCATGGGAGAGGCCTCTGGGGAGCAGCAGGAAGTAGACTGGCCGATGCTCAATGCTCCCATTAGGGGGGAGATTGAATTAGCCCGGTCAGCTCAGATGAGGGAAGCTGCTGATGTCTGGATGAAAAGGGGCTGTGCATTATGTAAGTGTGACTCAGTGCAGGGACAACAGCAGTGCGACGAAGGGTCCAGATGCACTGCTTTGGCTGAAATCATTCACAAAGTGGATCTAGCACTGCATACACATGTGTGATAGAGAGGAAAAACCAATTTAATGTCATGTCAATTTAAATGTCAATTTAAAAATACATTGAGTTGCCAGTATATTAGGTACACCTACCTAATATCTGTCCATGTAGACCAAACCTCCAACTATAGCGATTCCAAAGCTTTGTAGGTTTACATTTGGTGACTGCAGCCCATCTGTTGCTACACAATTGACCAGCCTTATTCTACCCCATCAGTCAATTAGAAGGGACCACATGTTTGAACAAGTAGTGTTAAGGGGGGGGCGTAACATTCTCAGCATAGCACTGACGTTAACATGGTAGTGTGTTGCCCTGATATGAGTGTGTCTGGTACAGCAGAGTTGCTGGAGTTTTTACACACTTTGTAAATGTACTAGCCACTTTATTAGAAACAGTTACCTTGTTAGTGCACCTAGCAGTGTTTTCCTTGCAGTGTTAGTTTTGTCACCCTTCTGATCAGAGTATTCTGATAGTGGCATAAAGTGTTTAAAATCTGCATCAACAGTGTTCCCAATACAGGCATACCAACACAACACACACTACCAAGCTGGGAATAGTTTACCACCTAGATTATATTTGTTCAGTGGTGTTTGGAAGGTGGTCCGTTTTCACTGATGAATAGGTTCAAAGGGTGCAGATAGAGTGTTCAGCAGTGGGTGGGCTAGAGGGAGTATCTGGCAAATATTTAAATACCCTGGTCAAATTTTCTTAATAAAAATAAATTAAAGTTATCTAAACAGAACACACACGTTCACATTTTTAAGGCACGGTTACTGTTTTCCTGAATTTGGGGAAAAAATCCACCATAAAATGCAGCCTGTTCAGACATTTTCCTTGTATAGAATTTGTTAATTTGTCCATATTAACAAATTCATAACTTTTAAGTATGACTGTAACTGAACTGTAGGTGATTCGGGTCAAGCCATTGCGTACAACTTATAGGGGAGTGTACCTTATACACTGGCATCTCGGTGCACAATGGTCTGCTTGATAAAGTCTTCAGGGTTTTTTTTACTTTTTTGTGAGAATTTATGTGTGTTGAACTAAACATAAGAGACTGTAAACATTTGTGCCACTAAAAACCTGTTAAACCTTCGCTTTGGCACTTCTGTAAAAATAGAGGTGTGTGGCCAGTGCTTTTCACTCTTGAACAAGCAATGTGTGAATAGCTGTAACAAATGTCCTTTTTCCTCCTCTTTATCCACTCCCCCATCAGTACAAGTGTAGATCTTGACTTTCTTTGTGATAGTCATAAAGCCTTAAAGTCTGAGCATTTGCTTTCAGAGCATATTAGAGTCAAAGGATTTGAAATGGTGACTTCGTCTCTCCCGGGTCAAGTGAAACTCCGAGCTCCGAGGAACCACAAGCGTGATGTTTTAGGTTGTGAGCACAAGCTGTGACATGCACTGGAGCAAGGAAGCCGTAAGTGCCTCGGACCTGCTGAGTTCACATGACGTAGCATATGATGAAATAATCGTGCACTTTAGAAATGGCTGCCCTGACTCACGCTCTGCATTATTGATGGGTCCACCTCACATCATCTCCCCCACCCGAAGCTCTGGCGGATAAAAGACTGTTATTTATATCTGCCTCTAACACCCTGTCACGTCTTCTTTTGTCTTCGCTATTGTCGCCGTCTCCAGGGTGGCTGAATGCGTGGGGCCTTTTTAAGCAATAAAGCAACTCAAGTTTCCGGTCTAGAACCTACTTCTCCAAACTTGCTGAGATATCCTGAAATACTGTGGTGTGTAGATGCTGACAGACTACTGTATAATGCCCACAGAGAGGAAGTGATTATGCAGGGCTGAAATTGTGTGCACTGTTGACGGCTCTGTGGGCCTGCAGGGACGTTCCTTTTAACCTGTCTGTCTATGTTTTCCTCCCCAGAGTGTAGACGGCAGCGTGGTGGTGCGCAGCGATGCTCGTGTGTCCTCCCTCACCCTGAAGTACGCCCAGTACACAGACGCAGGACAGTACCTCTGTACAGCCCACAATGCAGTTGGCGAGACTTCTCAGCACATGTACCTGGAAGTGCGCTGTAAGATCAGCATCCATTTCCCTCTTTCAATCTCATGATCCTGTGTCACCGCAATGCTGTTTTTTTCCCTTCCTCTGAGTAATAGTGATAATTGGTGTAATACGAATATACAGATAACTTTACACATCTTAGGATTCATTTACTTTATCATTTATTTAAAACTCCATTCCTGAAGATATTATCCCAGCACACCTAGTTCTTCTATACATCTCTGGAAAATAACAAGAGACCACTGCAAAAAAGATTTCTCAGGTTTTATCTTTTATAGGTAAGTATTGAACTGAACACATTTGCCTTGGTTTTGAAGAACTGCCGACAATATTTCTCCTCATTTCCAAATAATAATATTGTTATTGAAAGCATCACTTTAAAGGGAATGATAATACATCAACATAAGAGAAATGATGCAGAGTTTAGAGAACTTGAATAATTCGAAGAAAAGAAATCTCTTGTTCACTCAAACAAAATAACAATAATTACCTTTGACATATTTCTAGTAGTGTTTTACCATCCAACTGGTCACGGTGCAAGAAGAAAGTGTCGATTACATCAGTGTTTTTTTTTCTTTTCCTCGTTAAATAAGATGTGATTCAGGTGATCACTAATCAGTACCTCATTAAGTATAATGAGGTGTTTGTGTAGGAATGTAACAGACACTGGCATGGAATGGTTGTCAAACTGAGACGCTGATGTAAAAATAGATTGCGGTGGTTTCTTATTTATTTCCAGAGCTGTATTTAGATGCTCTTTAAAGCCTTTATTAGTCATGTGTATTGGATCCGGGTTGCAACTCAGTTCTGCAGGACAGTAGATTTCCAGGAGCAAAGTGATACACCCCAGAATAAGGTTACCCTAGTTTACAACAAAAATAAAACAGAATTGTATGTGTATTGTATGTTTCTGACTCTGCATGAACCACAAAGCATGTCAAGACACAAAACGAACAGTCATACAATGGAATGTGAAGATAGACATGGAAATATAACACAAAGATGACAAATTTGCACCACATACAGTCCATGTTTTTGTTGAGTAGGTTGACTGGTGCTAGACTATTTCACATGTGCCTGGAATACAAAGATAAATAACTAAATTGACAACGACATCAGTTTAGTTTTATATACAGTTTAGTTTGTTATTTGAAAAGCAAAAGTGGTTAAAAAAGTAACTGAACTGAGATGGGATACTCTGAAGTTGGGCAATTGTCTTTCAAATTACTCAGTTTTTAATTTTGCTTGTGTCAAGTCTATTATTCAGTGACAGAAATAGCCACGTTTTCTCCATTACTAAACCACAGAAACATAACCTTACCAATATGATGAAAAAACTTGACTAATGTGTTGACATAGTGGCCCTTAGAGGCATTTGGGCTTTTATGCCATACTAGAAAATATATATCGTTCACTGTGTTAGGAACCAACTTCTAGATGGCAGTCTGTTTTTATTAAGCAGTATTTTTTCAGGCTTTTGCAGGTTCCCTCAGCTTCCCTCAGCTCACAAAACCATCAAATGAACTCAAGCGCACCTATACCAGTGTAGGAAAAACATCCCCAGACTTTTCACCTCTGAGCTTTGCAGAACTCTCAGTACAGTCTGGTTGGAGTTCTTTTTTCTGTTTTCTCCACAAAGAGTCTGTTGTCAGTTTGATGTTGTGCTAAGAGTGGTAGGTACTCTCATGTAAGGATCAGTCTTTTGAGATAGTAACTCTCCATTTCAACTCATTCTAGATGAATGTTGTGGTTCATATCCAAGCAGATCACAACACTAACATTCCCACTGTTCAAGGTGATCTTCGTAGGAGGTGTGTGTGGTTACTTCAGCAGGCATGAATGAGGGCTGATACACTTTGACTGGAGAGCAAGATTTACTAGATTTACAAGATTTGCTCCCTTTGCCATGCTGTCTCCATTTACAAACATGGATGAAACAAAATGGGTCTTTCCGAAGAGCTCAATGACTGTGAGTGTGAGTGTGGTCCTGTTACAGAATAACACCTTTGCAATAAGATAGTTTGTGAGATTTCATCCCTGCTGGATATTCCACGGTCAACAAGTTGAAAAACACCAACTCAACCAAGTGTGAGACCTCGTAAAGTCACAGAGGGAGGTCAGTGACAGCTATTTAATCACCACAGCATTGGACCATAGCAAAAAAGTTCCATACGCCCACTGATATAAATGTAAGCGAAAAACTGTTTCATTAAAGTCTCAATACTTCTGACAGAATACTGCATTTTCACAATATGCGTAAAAAAGTTGTTTTGGCATCTGATTAGTTGGAATGGATAAAAAAGAGCCCAGGCTTAAAAATACTAATAAAAGAGTGTATCATTTTTATAACATGTATTAGGTCATTTAAAGAATATCATGAAGATTTTACCAGATACTTTTAAGACCACTGTATGTGCAAAAAAAAAGGTTTCTCATTAGTGGTTGTCAGCTAAAAGATTCACATATAAGACAAGAATATAAGACAAGATTCACATATAGAAAATCTAACAAACCATCTAAAGTGCAATGGCTGCAGCTGGTAGCAAGCCAACTTTTGCCGAACTGTTAGCAACACAAAAATCTCCTCTTGCTTCTAGTAAACTGCAGACTTGTCAGCTGGAGAACCAAATTAGGCAGACTTGTTTAATTGGAAGCTGCAGTCTTCCAATTAAACGCCTTACCTTTTATTAAGCTCAAAATATGGATTCTAATTATTTTATTAAGCTTTTTTAAATTGGCCTGATTTTGCTTTTCATTTTGTCATTGGTGTAGGTCATTTTCTCTCTCTCACACACTAACACACACACACAATTAAGTGTATTCGTTACCTTTAACAGGGGACTTAGTATAGATATTAAGGAGCTTAGTGTAAAGATTAAAACGTTTGGCTGACATGCATTTGGTCTTCAGTATCCAGGCGAATAAGCCTGATCAAAGCATCCCTACCTCTGAGGCAGTGTGCTGATCCCCTGAACACACCCCATTTCATCGAATTCGACATGCAGTATCAGGTGGCCGTCCCGGTCGTGTGTTTTGGATCAATACAGCAGTCGGCGTAAAAAAAACAGCACTGCTCGAAAGGGGGAATGTTGACTTCCTTTGGCCTTTCATAATCTGCGTGTCGAGAGATATTAGCTGTAAGATTTTGTGCCCAGTGACTGATGCTTTAGACTGATCCAAACCTTATCCGGATTTAGGATGTAATGCGGTATTCTCTGAAACATGAAGGGCCCCCCAAAAAATCCCAGTTATTTTGTGATAGTGTGTTAAATGTTTTGGTCCCGAGCATTATTTTAAGGAGCTTACGTGTTGTTTAGCACTCAGAGTCTTAGCTACAGAGCATTTTGATCACATTTCGAGCAAGTGCGAGCAGGACCTCGGATGCTCCTTAAAGAGTGAACACCAATGTGTGCAAACGCTGATTGATTTTCCTACTGTGCATGTTGTTGTTTTTGTATTTATGCTAATCAGAGCACATGCTGGGCAAATATCTGCCAACGACTTTGTCTGCAGCTTTTTGTGACGTCTCAGCATGCGTTAACAGGGCGCCATGATAGCGTCTGGAATGTGAAACCCAGTGGCCGTGTCACAGGGGCAGGAGGGGAATGGCAGTGTGGTGTAGTCGCAGATAACAAGTGTGCATTGAGCCACACATTATGTGAAACATAGGACACGCCGGAAAAAGTGTGTGCCACGCTGCTCTCTCCCCCCAGCCTCCACATGCCACTCTGGGAGAAGAGGAGAGAGTCTTCAGAAATAGAGGCTCATTCAAGCGTGATTGACTTGCATGTAGGAAGGCGAGCAGATGTGTTCCGCTGCATGCTTTCCGTGTGCGCTACCCGCCACTTATTTTCACTTAAGGGTTTGCTTTTAAGCTTATAAACACTGATTCCCCACTATTACAGCTTTAAAGGCTTTATATGGATTAGGGCTGACTCAACTACTCAGATAATCTCAATTTGTTAAAAAAAAAAAAGTGACCTTCTTGAACCAACAATGATTACTTTACACTTTTCATGATGATAATGCATGTTTTAGTTGAATTGTATGCAAATGTTTGGGCGTCCCTGGCCAAATGGCATGTTCTGTTGATTTTCTAAGTGTAAGTGTGCAACATCTACAGAGAACACTTTTAAATACACAATTACTGTTTGTTTTCTGAATTTGACATGTTTGGGAGAAATATAATAAATGTGTTCTTTGCAAAGGTTTTGGCACGTATGTAAAATGAATCAAAGTCGAAATTGCCCGTATTTAAATGCCTTGTATTTAAGTGTATATTTAAGTGTGTACCTTGTCAAGTATTTGTAATTATTTTCTTCTTTAGAATGTCAACAAAATATCATAATCAAACCCTTGCATATGACTAGAAACTCATTTTGCCCTACCATGTTGTTTTTATTTTGTGATTTTTAAAGGCTTTGTCTTTGTTGTTGAAACAAACAGAGGATTACTTTACTGATGATGTAATTGATAACGACAGCCCAACAAAGCTTGTTTATTTACATCATCTTTCATCATTTTTTTCCTGTCCCACTAGACGCCCCCAAAATCCTGGGCTCAGTGGCAGTCTACACGTGGGAGGGAAATCCGGCCAACATTAGCTGTGATATCCTGGCACACCCCAGCGAGGTGTCTATTGTGTGGCTGCGGGATGGACTCCAGCTGCCCAATGCCAACACCTCCAACATCAAAATCTATACCAGTCCCTCTGCCAGCTACCTGGAGGTAAAAGCCCACACCAACTTCCGCAAGCCAGTTCCTCTCTGCATGAACATTTAATACTTACACTTATAAGGGAGTGTGTCGTTTTGCCCCGAGACTGTGTTGCAGGCTCTGTCACTGATCAATAATTGAGCAAGGGGAAGCACATGGTGAGGGGTAAACAGAGATGCTGCTAATGGAACAACAAGAGCAACAGCTGAGGAGGATTCCTAAGGTTAATGCATGCTCTCTCAATCCGTCGCAGGTTAACCCAGACTCCCAGAACGACTTTGGCAGCTACAACTGCACCGCCTCCAACGAGGTTGGGACCGAGTCCAAAGAGTTCATCCTCATTCAGGCGGGTCCGTCTGCCCTCTGTGACTCAACCTTGACACAAACTTCAGCCACTTCCTCAGAACTTCTGAGTGTTCACTTTGTGTTTATTATTAATCTGTAATGCAGCCTTTTACTGGGGAATACAGGGCTGCTTCTGCTACAGCACTGCTACACCAGGATGAGGTGTTGTTACTGTTATTACATGGGACTTCAACTAATTCCACAGGAAATGTTTTGACCTAAAGGGTTATTTTATTCATTAAAGGTTTAAAGGTACATGCAAGACCAAGTCGCACTCAAATAAACCTTATCAGATGTGCAATTATTGACATTACATAATAGAAGGCATGTGTAGGTTCACTGCTTCGAATTTGAATGACCCTATAGCACATCATCATAGTGACCAAAAGGATAGTAACAAAGAGTGTTGTTCCCTTTCCTCAAGTACAAATGTAATGAGTGTGCCCTTTAGCATAGTAGCCCTTATGGGGATTGATGTCACACGCATGATGGGAATGATAGTGACATGTGACCAACTCCACCATGTATACAGTGTCAGAAATCCTCATCTAAGGATGAGTAAGAGGTTCCGCAGAAGGAGGCCAAAAAGACAGGGATTCAGTGTTTTTGTTATAAAAACTGAGGACACCAAGAGTGCACATTTGGCAGAACACGTCTGCCACCACTCTGATTCCACTGATCAATTATCAGTGAAAAGCAATGAAGAACTGGGCACTAGCAGATTGTGAGGACAGTGCTTTAACCGCTTATGGAACCGTTGAACACATGCACATGCACAAACACACATTTCTATATATATATATATATGTATAGATATATATACAGCTCTGGAAAAAATAAGTTTCTCAGGTTTTATCTTTTATAGGTTTAAGTATATAACTGCAGAGCTTTGCCTTTGTTCTTTGTTTTTAAGAACTGCTGACAATATTTCTCCTATTTTTCTTTAAAGCATCCTTTAAAAGGAAATTATAACACATTAAAATAATAGAAATGATGCAGTGTTTACAGAACTTGAATAATTCAGAGAAAAACAATCTCGTTCACTCTTAAACAAAATGGCAATAATTACCTTTGACATATTTCTAGTAGTGTTTTACCATCCAACTGGTCATATTGCAAGAAGAGA
>JBBPDE010000001.1:16189472-16200623 GCA_037974605.1 Nannopetersius ansorgii
AACAAAATGGCAATAATTACCTTTGACATATTTCTAGTAGTGTTTTACCATCCAACTGGTCATATTGCAAGAAGAGAGTGTTGATTACAGCAGTGTTTTTATACCTTTCCTCATTAAATAAGATTTAATTCAAGTGATCACTAATCAGTACCTCATGAAGCAGAATAAGATGCTTGTGTATAAATTTAACAGACACTGGCATTGAATCGTTGCCATACTCATAGAGATGCTTATTTAAAAATAAATTGCAGTGGTCTCTTATTTTTTACGGAGCTGTAACTTTATTTGATTCGAAGTCTGACAGTCAGCCCTGTGTTCCCCTGCTTGCAAACTATTATATCAATTATATAAAGTACTTTACTTCATAGTAATTAATTACAATCATTATCCCAAGCAAAAATACCAATACTTGATTACAGAATCTTTTTGACAGCTCATAATAATTTCCCTCCAACCTCTAGATGTGCCCTCAGCACCAGTCATCACTGAGGTGCAGGCCTACTCCAGCACAGCTGAGCTGCTGTTCCTTGAGCCCGAGGCTTCAGGAGGCGTTCCTGTGCTCGAGTACCGCGTCGAATGGAGAGTGGTGGGCCGAAACAACTGGGCTCACCACACCTACAAGGTCCCAAAAGGTATGCACAGCAGTGCACAGATCAATCATAAATTTAAGTTCTCTACAGTTTTAATACACTCTTTAAACACAAGTTTCAAAATTTACCATTCATTTTCTGACCATTCACTCCATATATATAAATCACACTGCAAAAACCGCCTTCACTGTTTTCCAACCAACACGTAATCTGCATATTCAGCTTACAGCAGTTTAGCCTTTCCCATTCATGCTGCATTTGTTTAGCCTTTCAACCCCAGCTACTTTTTGATTGAGGCACTCAACAGGGCAAAACAGCAGGTAGATAACTCACAGATTAAATATCCAAAAACAACCGAAGGAAAGAAATGTATTCAGAAATAAATATTGATTTAAAACAGCACAAAGTGTAGGTGAAAGGTGAAGTGACACAATATTACATAGCCTCCGAAGCAGCTTTGACTTATCTCCATCCAGACTCCCCATAGAGAGCTCACATGAATAGTCCATTTTCTCTTCCTAACCTGAGGACCTACAGCTGGGCCCCATCAGTGTGGGAGGTGCCGCAAATAGGCTGCTGAGCTGCTGATTAAGTCGGCCGTTTGTTACAGACTAAAGCAGATAAAAATAAAATTTAGTAGACATTTGTTCTGTTAATAACTATCGTTGGCTGCCAAGCTAGCGAGTAAGCCATACAATTTGCAGTGATTTACCTTCTATTTGGATAGTCTTCAGCTCATTGCTTTGGCTTTCTCTGTAAGCGTTGGTGTTACAGTGGTACGGGTACAGTAGCTGGTTCTACACTGTGTGCAGGCCGTGAGATTCTCCTTTAGTTTTATATTCATACACGTTTTAGTTTTATATACATACACTTCTCAGCAGATTTTATCGTCATATTGGCATTGGCTTCCTAAAATCCTAAACTCTTGACATTTGCTTTCATTTCACTTAGAAAATCTGTATCTGGGAAACTCAAACCCTTTATATAAATATTTGGAATGTTGATCAATAAAATGTAAATTTTAATATGTCATGATCACTGCTAACACAGGTTCAGTTGAAGCTACTTAAATTGCTTACATACATTTAATCTGATGCAGATTTACATTCATATACTATTTAGACAGAAGTATTGGGATGCCTGTCTATTTTTCTATATATTAAAATATATAGACTTTAATATGGAGTCGGGCCCACCCTTTGCAGCTATAACAGCTTCCACTCTTCTTGGAAGACTTTCCACAAGTTTCTGTGGGAATTTGAGCCCATTCATTCTGTAGAGCATTTATGAGGTCATACACTGTTGGATGAGAAGGTCTGGATCACAATCTCTGCTCCAGTTCATCCCAAAGGTGTTGGATGGGGTTGAGGTCAGGGCTGTGTGGGCCAGTCAAGTTCTTCCACACTGAAATCATCCAAGCGTGTCTTTATGGAGCTTGCTCTGTGCATTGGGACACAGTCATGCAGGAATAGAAAAGGTTCTTCCACAAAACTGGAAGCATGACTTTTGTCTATGTAGTGTACCTCAAATTCAGAACCTTTATTCTAAGTGACAAGGTATTTTATAATGCATATTAGTTAAACCAATATGCTTTATTTCTTACACTTTCTCGTGTTTTAATTGTAATTCATTGAATAATTAAATGCATAACTTGTCAAATAAAATATGGATTTGTTCCAGGAGGCCTGAACACAGTCACGATCATCAAACTTAAACCAGAAACACTCTATGAAGCCAAGATGTCTGCTGTCAACGGCAAAGGAGAGGGAGAGAGCAGCTCTATAGTTCCTTTCAAGACAAAGCCTGTTCGTAAGTAGTGCTTTTTTTTCCCCGCCACTGCTTAATAAGAAAGCACTGTTCCATTAACACTCTAAAACGCAGTCAGGCTGTTTGCAGCCGCGGGCTGGTTTCGACTCTCTGATATCGCCCGTGCTTTAGGTGTGGAGGAGCGCAATGTTTAATGATACGATACGAGGGGTCAAAAGTGCCTTCAGCTCTGGGCAGCTGTTGCCATTTCCGAAACTTGTGGTCTTTGCTTATTTGAATATTCTCTGTTTGGCAGGCTAGGAAATGTAAATGACAGATACAGAGCTCATGGCACATTCAGATATCTGCATTCGGCATTAGGGCTAAATGGATTCGCAGATGAATAATGCATTTATGTTCGTGTAAGAGAGTCCTGTTTCTTAGTTTGCAGCTGTGCACGATTTGCCACGCGCATTCCTCACGTTTTTGATGATGAGCATGCCGCAGCAAAAAGATCATGGTGTCCTGTTCCTGACAGATCGGCCTGTGATACTGATGTGATTTTGCTGCTAATCTCAGCCAATGCAGGAAGGCTCCACACACAGTCTGAGCAATTCGGCCTGATTGCTCCCCCTGGTGGCTGTGTGTGTCTGACTCCTGGTTCAGCAGATTGGCAAGAGTCTAAGCCCACTCATGCAGCTGCCCTTACATAATAAATACCCTGAGCTGTACACAGACTGTTTTGTTAATGCAAGCTGTCCCTGACGGGCTGTTTGTATATTGATCTGGCCGAAGGTAAGCTTTTAGATCACGTTAGAGATTGTGTTCATCTTATTTAGGGCAAAACGACAGTTCTAAAGCCTGCACCCAGAGTGTACAGGTACAGAGTGAGCCGTACGGATGTGATCCATCTTTCTGCCATAGGGAGTCCTTTAATTTTTTTTCTTTTTAACTTTCCTGTTTTCATCCTTTCATTGTGTTTTGATCATCAATTTTATTTTGTTTCTCATCCACGTTGTCCACCCCCTCATTGGATCACTCAGGTTATTCAAACTCAAGTAAGTGCTTTACGCTCAGTGAACCTGAAGCTACTTTCTGTTGTTTGTACTGATGCATTAAAATCCAGCTCTGCTGGTTGTACTCTGAGGTTCCGGGATGAATTCTTTGTTAGTTTGGGTCAGATTAGGCAGAGCAAAGTGTTCTTGCACTAACCGAGTTCATGAAACGTATTTTTGTTTATGCTCCATAGATGGCATTTTTCATTTTTCCACTGAGGAAACAGGTTTGTTTGGTGACCGTATGTTGTACTTACACTATACGGACAAAAGTATTGGGACATACCTTTCCATAAGTCAATTCAGGTGGTCCCCATGCTTCCAGTGAAGTTCAATCTTCATGCTTCAGCCCAATACCTTTGTCCATTTAGTGTACTATGTGATTGTATACACATGGCAAACACAAATGTTTATGAATTAACACAATTAAGATGTTTTTTTTTTCAGTAACTAAAACCTAATGTAGTACTAGCTAGTGTTATTAATATGTAGGGGCTCTTTTTGAGTAACAGTACAGAGACGTGTTAATTTGCTCCTTTAATTAAACAGTGGCCTGGCATGAAGTATTCAAAGCTCAGCATCTTTAAATACTTCTCAGACGGTTCAGATCCCTCCTGTGACATGCTGATCACATGCTATGTGCAGAAAGTCATGCATGTGTTTTCCTTTGTGCTAATGTATTATGTGAATACTTTGAGTTTCCTCTGTTTTTGGCATTGACCTTATGTTGTTTAATGACCTTCCTTTTCTTAGTCTGAATCTCTAGACTGGACACTAGTTAGTAGCTGTGTAAAAATGCATAATGCCACAGCTATTTTTGGCTAGGAATCTGAGACAGCATCACTCGTCTGGAACTCCCTTTAACTTCTCGATGCTAACCAGTAAGGGTTTCTGTTAGTTGACGCGACAGAAATAGCAGTTAGCTCTCGCATCCAAGTGTGCTGAGCTGTCCAGTGACGCAGTTTAAAAAAACGGTGATGCTTTACAGAGCCTGGTAGCATCATGTGATGGGGGAGGCTTATAGTCTAGACTAAATTTAGGGTTAATATTCAACATTAAATGAATACATACAATAGATGGTGGCATTTCACCTGCATGTATTTTGAAATGTTAGAACGAATTCTAAACATTTACAATAATATTAAATAATACATGCATTCATTTTTTGGTGAAAATCAAAAGGCTGTTTTTAAACAGACATGTTCCACTGTTTTGTAAATAGTTTTTCTAGTTACAATTGATTGAAATTGTAGAGAATCACAGTAAATTTTATCCAAAACCCCCACTACGTATCATGAAAGTGCATTGTTACACACCTACATTAAATCTTCCCTATACAATGTTAATCAAATCAAATCATTGTCACGATAATAATTGTCAAAATGTACATAATAAATAAACCCACACAATCTTCACCTGAATGCTTCTTTCAGAGGAAACTCTGCTTACTCTTTCTGCTTTCAATGTTCTGATCGACAGACTGCTAAGAACTTCTTGGTTTTTTTTGTAGTTTGTGTTTTTTGTGTCAGCTGGAACTAACTCCTCGACTTATGTTTCTTATCCATGTTTCCATGTTTACATCGTCTCTGTTGTTTTTGGATTTTCCTTTCCACCAATCATGTGCGTGCGTACGGTGTGCCTTTTGTCATGTGGCTTGCATGGTGCTGGTGATGTCGTCCACTCTGATGAACAGAAGGTAAACACTTGGCTCTTGCTCTACAGCTCTCATGTGTAGGATTAGTGAAGCCTTGCGGCTGGATCATTGCATTCTCTCTCACATCATTCCCCATTGCCTCCGCACGTCTGGAATAAAAAAAAAAAACATCTTCAGTCAAGTCATGTAAATTCATCTAGCCCACATTTTCGACAGACACCTCCCTTGAGCAACCACTGTGTTCTGAGTGTTTTGAATATTATCAGAGGAGAATATGGAGTATGAAAAAAACAAAAGTTTTTAAGAGGTGTCCTTCCAACCATAAAAGGCCTACTTCAAAAGCTCTGGAGCTGAAAAACAATTCCCCAGAAGTTAAGTAGGCTAGATGGCTCAGGAACATCATCTTTCCCTTTTACGCCCGATATAAACATCTTGACAAGCAGAAGTCTGAGGGATGCTCCATATTGATGTTGTGCAGTCAGATCAGAAGCAAGTAAGCCCTTCGTTTGGGGCTGTTTTGATGAAATCAGTGGTTGACCTCAATGGTTCATTCACTTTCCATTAAAACATTGACTCTCATCCATAATATTACTGTAGTTGTGCTTTGGGTGTATAATTCTGTTTAAACATATGAGGTAAGAAGAGTTAACCATTTTTCCTCATTTCCTTGTTGTGCCCTTGTGTGTTAGTTATTACTTTTGTTTGCATTTTACATGCCTTTTCTAAACTGGAGGGAAATAGCAAATGAAACTATTGATGAGGTATGCTGAGGTTGCACTATATCTTATTAAGCCCTAAAGGTCGATTTATTGCTGTGGTTGAAATTACTTTAAACTAATTTTAAGTAATTTCAAGTAACATTACTAATAAAAGTACATAACTAATAAATGTAACTTTATAATAAATTCAAATCATAATAATGAATGAACAATTGAATTTTTAAAACCTGATCCAGTTTTGAGATCTTTATAGACAAACTGACTAATGTTTTTTGAACCCAAGGCTAACACTGTGTGGGCTAAATGAACACCTGAAATGTGCACAAGCACATTTACAGCTCTCTGTGAGATAAAGTTACACCATTAATGCTGTTATTTGCTCTTTAGGAGGCCAAACTGGCCTTTAAAGTTTTTCGAATGAGAAATTAGTGGCCCATTTAAAGAACACGTGTCTTATAAAATGCTCCATCAATAGTAAGAGGCGGCTGGCTATTCAGCACAATGACTCATGGGTAATTATGCTCTCATTTTGGCACAGGTGTAGCAACAGCATTCAGATACAGTGTAAACTTTGCTGCCTCTCATTACTGACCTCATTAAATGTAAATGAGTAAAAGAAATTGAAATGACATGAAATGACATCATGCTTTTATCACTAACTGCAGCTTCTAAAGGTCTACTTTACCGATGGACCCAACATTATCACTGTTAATGAAACATACTGTTTGTTCCTGTTGTTTTTGTGTTAACTTACAGACAGATAAAGCCATTCTTCATGACAAGCTCTTAATTAAATCAGAAAAGGAGCCCAGCTGATAGAAATATAGCATCAGAGAAGGTCCACATAAAGAGCCCATGTGCTTGTTGTATTGAACGACGCAGGATCTCTTTGATTAGGTTGATCAAAGAGTCTGTTCATTTTACAAGCATAGCTAATGAGTGTGTTAATGCGAGTAAAGGGCCCTCATTTTTCAGTACACTCTGTTCACATTTAGATCGTCCCCCAGTGCCCCAGCAATGTTGTTAAATGTCATTCAGAGGTGTCTAACCAATGTAGCGGATCAAATTAGCACGCACACATCATTAATCTGAAATGAGTTATGAATTACAGTCCGTGAAGGAGAGGCCACACATGGCCTTCGCCATCAAACACATAGTGAACCTAAGTAGAGAACTGAAAATGATTTCCAATGCAAGTTTCTACTTTAGCTTTAATCTGGAAAAGTTTTTGCTTGATCCAGAATTCAGCATAAAATGTTCTGGCCAAACTCAACCGAACCTGAATTACATTGTCAAGTTTAAGCTCAAATCTAAACCTGAGGTCATCAAAATTGTGTCTAAAATGACGAGGTTTATCATTAAATCTGACGGGATAGTTCCAGTTACCAGGCAGTGACAATAAAGGCCATCATTAGATCCTAAGTAACATACAAAACAATATAATTAATATGCTACAAATTTATAAAACTTAGGGTAAATTCCTTTATTGATTAATTTGTTGATCAAACAATGCTTTCAAAATGCTTTTACTGTGAATAAGCTCTCTATAATGCTGAAAGTCTATAGCAAGATATTTGCTTTCAGACGTTTTTCCCTAAAACTATTTCTTTACAGAGAATATATTAGGTATCGTTAGACACTAAAAATATTTATGGCCTAACAAACGAAATATAAACATTTATTTGACTGCACTAATCTTTCCCAAATCTAGTTACTGTTTATTTCTCTCATTAGAGTCAGGCCTAGTAGAGCTTGGTGCAAGTGTGTGTCTCTGGCATGCAGATTAAAATCTGTTTAAGGTAATGAAAGTGTGTGTGTGGGGGGGGTGAACAAAGAAGGGAGAAAAGTGAAAGCAAGGGGAAATGCAGAGTCGAAGCGAGAGACAAGCTGTGACCAGAATTTGCATTTTCAACCTAGCGCAAGCCCAGCATATATTGGAGTCCCATCGAGTTCGGTCAGACATTTCAAGCTTTAGTTAACAAATCTCTTAGACCTCTACAGTAGACTGTAGTTTAGAGTGTCATGTGTATTGGTTTTAATTAAAGTTTAAAGTTAAACTACTTCCAAGAATTAGCCATTGTATTGAATTACCCTATATATTATGAACTAATATAACTTAAATAAAACACCTAGACTGTTGGATAAGCTAAAAACACCTAACGTTTTGGGAAGGTGTAACAAGTAAGGCTCACTTTTTATGTTAATTTGCTGAATAAAAGTGGTTGATTTTGAGGTCAAAACAAATATTAAGAAAATCCGAACATTAATGATACAGATGGACATCCCTAACATGTTCGGTGTGGGTACAGTTTTACTTTGTAGGCATGAAACAATAGGAAACATAGTTATTTTTTTCAATATGTTTTACTAATTCTTTAAATTATTGGTTGTGTAGGGTAAGTACATTTTACAGAATCTTAGAGCTTGTACTGAGCATAAAATTGTGTTTAAAACAGTGAAGCTTTCAGAACAAAAAGTAGCATTTGTGAAGTACAAACGTGACATGCATTGAGAAAAGTAAAGCTAGCAATCATGTGGAACATCGACGGCTCTTCTCAAGTGTCATTTATTTTAGATACGAGGTTGAAAGATATCCTAGCAGTGAGAATGAAGTATCGAACAGCATCATGAGAAATGAAACAGGACGGCTCAGTCTATACACTGTTGTGTGTTTTCAGGGGAACCCAACCCCCCAAAACTGGAAGGCACCCTGCAGCCTAAGGGTAATGCCCTTAAAGTCAACTGGATCAAGCAGGACGATGGAGGTTCACCTATCACTCACTACCTAGTGCGATACAAAGCTGTGAGTATACACACAGTTCTCAAGCAGGCACATTTCAAGAGGGTCACAAGTATGAAGGAGACTGGGGTTGTTGGTATCCCCAATGTATATCTCCAGTGTATCATACACTGTCTGGACAGAAGTATTGGGACACCATTACACAAACAGGGAAATTGCTTTCAAATACATAGTTTTGCCACTGGATGTTTGGAATCCTTTAGCTATAGAATCGGCTTGTTGACCCAGCTCTGTGAGATGTTGTTCCGAGTCACTTCTACTTTCCATATGCCTGTGGAATATCCAGCAGAGATAAAATCTCACAGACTGTCTTATTGCAAAATTAGCATCCTATCACTGTACCATGCTTAAAGTCACTGAGTCACTAAGTCCTTTAGAACTTCCCATTTTGTTTCATAACTGTTTGTAAAAGAATATGTGCTTTATTCAGTAATTAAATAATTCAGAAGTACTGTATGTCCCAATACTATTTTTCATATTGTATATGTTAGGTTCCCAGCTGTGTTAAGAAATACACACATTTAATGTCAACGTATTTTCTGAGGTTATTTCATCCCTGATTAAAGTACTGTTGGGCCAACCAGTTCCGAAAAGGGGTTGGTTGGCACATATCATGCTGATATTGAGCATCATGTTAAAATGCAACATTGAAGATATAAATTATACACATTTAATGTATTTTATATATAATTTGTCTATGTAAAAAAATGTGAACTGTATGTAGTTAGGTAATTTCAAAGAATGTTTAGGGTCACATCACAGCAAGAAGGTCCTGGATTCAATTCCTGGCCAGGACAGGGTACTTTCTGTGTGCATGTGGGTTTCCCAGAATTCAGTGGGTGTTTCTTTCGCCCTATAAGCACTGGGATAGGCTCCAGCACCTCCCGCAATTCTAGTTAGAATAAGTGGCTGAGATAATGAATGAGAAGCGAATGATTAGATGGCATGTGAAAGCCCTTTGGGCCTATAACTTTCTTAATTGACCCTGTTCCTCAGAAAAATGATGCTGAGTGGAAGCCAGAGCTAAAGCTTCCCAGTGTGAGTGACTATGTACTCCTGAGCGGTCTGGACTGGGACACAGAGTATGACGTGTTAGTGGTGGCCGAAAACCAGCGGGGCAAGTCCCAGCCTGGCACCTTGAACTTCCGCACATCTTCTGAGCCTGAGGCCACTCCAGGTGAGCACCTCTTTAAACCTCCCTCTGTCCCTTGCTCTCCTCTCTCACATACTGACGCAAAACATTAAGGGCTGACTCAGAGCTGTTATAGCACCAAGTAACCGAATGCAGCGAGAAATTTTTCTTTTCTTTTTTTTTTGCCACCTTTTTGGCCACTTACACAATATGATGCATGGTGAGTCATGGCAAGTGTCTAATCATCTGTTCATGTGTGAGTTTGGTGCTGGAACATTACTTACATTTGAATAAAAACAGTCATCTGTGGCTTCACAAGGAAAGAAAACGAGAGTCATTTTTGTTCATATCATGTCTCTTAGGAACGCCATTTTGGATTTTTGCCTCTTTTGTTCATCCAACAAAAGAGGCAATATATACTTGAATATTACAAGTGCCTGTTGACCTGTTTTCATTTTCCACTTTATAATACATATTTCCATACTGTGGACATTCAATGTTTGTTAGCTTGTTAACACCTAATGGCTGCAGGTTGTGGATAACAGCTGTGTATGCCATCTCTACAGTAATATAAATAAAAGGCTGGGAATGGGAATCACTCAAGGTCTAACAATATATTATCATTATTTCAAAGATTTGTGATATATAAGTACTGAGTTATGATATATCAACATATAAAAACATTTAGCTGTAAAGTATGCTTCCAAAAGAACACTTTCTACATTTTATCAAATGAAACTTACTTTTTGTTTGTCTCACTTTGTTCGGTATTATGAAGCAACAAAAAATCGGTTAACATATTTAGCAGATGCTTTTTATCTATAACAATTTACAGCAGTAGATATAACATTAGGAGTGTTGCCCAAGGACCGTTATCAGAATGGTGATTCTGTATAAGGAATCAAACTTTGCTCTGCAAAATAGAGGACAACTGTGTTATCCACAATGCTATCCAATTATCATGTACCACCACTGGTAGTGTTCTCGATTTAAGGAAAAAAGCCCAGTAGTCAAACAATGTGCTTAATACATGCTCAAAATAGGACTTTAAATAGTGTAACCGGAGCACACACCTCGTAGTCACGGCACCAAGTGTAAAGGGTCACTGCACCACCTTAACTGGTGTCACCCCTCTGCGTTGTGTAACGGCGGTTCTGGTGTGTGTGTGGGTGCAGGATGCGTGGAATGACGAAACACAGTCACTTTCACTGTTGGACAGTCACTGCAGTTCGTTTATTGCCATCCCAGTCTGCTCTGCTCCCGCATGGGAAAGGAAAGGGGCAGAGGAAGAGATGCAACCGCTCCCAAAGGAAAGAACCGAAAGGGGTAATGGGAAATGTAGTTTACAGAAATAAAATGAATAAATAAACAAATACAACCAAAACAAAACAGGATTTTGTGTAATTATACACAATAAACATACAAACCGGATTCCAAAAAAGTTGGGACACTAAA
>JBBPDE010000001.1:16224167-16235256 GCA_037974605.1 Nannopetersius ansorgii
AAATATAGTGAAACTCAAACTATCAAATTTGCATTAAGATTAATGAGTTCCCAAGAGCTGCTTTTGTAGACAACATTAGAAAAGGATCATTTGTTTAGCTAACTTTGTTATAACATTAGACTGCCATGGATTATTAGTCTGAAAGGAAACTTAACCTATATTATCTTTACATTGTTGACATTTTTTTTATCTAGAACCACTTCCAGTCTAATCAGCGTCATCCTAAGTACTGGTAGGAATTTTGCCCTGGGGTGCTTATTGGTACAGCATGGAGTTCTTGGGGGCGGGTGGAGCGTAGAAGTGTTAGCCACTATACAACCCACACTCTAAAGCCCATAAGGATAATGTTACACACATTGTGTCTCAACACGTATGGAAAATTAATTTGAACTTTAGGAGAGCTTAAAGCAGTTTTTAAAAGTTATCAGAATTGTTCAGTTAATTAGTACTAGTGAAGTTGGGGCAGAGTATTTACAATGGAAACAATAGCGGTTGACAATGTACAATGGCCCTTTTCATCTTTAGATGACTCTTGGTATGGTGTAACACTGCTGCCTACTACCCAGTAGAGTGGAGTTTGTTTCCCCATTTGGTTAAGATCCTTTTGAAATCCGTTTTAAACTAGAGTTACCTCTGTACCATTATTATAGGATTATTCTGGATAAATGGGTCTGCCAAATGGTGTACATTTCCCCTTTTTATTAGTTTATTGTAATATTTAATCTTGCAATACTGACAATACACAAAGTTACAATATGCAAATCAGGCCTGTAATTAAATATCTGTCTTTAACAGTGTAAACAGGACTGTTCTAGTTTATTTTAAATGTACTGCAAAGAGTATTACAGTCACAACATATACATGGTATTCTAGTATATCAAATATATTGTGCAGCTCTGTATGGTAAGGTGAGAAATGGTATGTCCATGTTTGGTCCAAAGAGTACGTAAAACTGTGAAATTAGCAAAATGTCATTAATGAATAACCAGTTTTGTAAAAAGTTGCTTTGGAAAAAAACTGCCGAGGGGAGGATTTGCTTTGTCATGCTTCATTAGTAGTTTGGCCCCTGCCTGTCCCAAGACTGTGGCCATTGAATGATCTTTAAACCTCTGTCATCTATAAGAAGCTCTGGAATCCTGTTGGTCAAGACTTTAAGTCCTCCTGTATTCCCCCCATCCCCCCGAGCATACTATCAGTCACACACAGGATGCTTTCAGGCCTTATCTCAGCTTTACAGGTCAACTCCTTTAGGGTTAGGTCAAACCACTGACCTCTGGCCCTCCTCGGGTGGTTTTTCTCCTCTTTCTTGAATTGTTCCTTGTATTCAGACCCTCCTTTGTGTGCTTGAGTGTGCGTGCATGTGTGTGTGTGTGTGTGTGTGTGTGCATGTTTGTGTGTGTGTGTCTTTGTGGAGGACTGGGACCTGTTTATTCACTCAGATCTACAAACTGAAATGGTGATTGAGGCACAGTTCATAAACTTCTCTTAGCGACAAATGTAATGTAATGTAACATCGTTTAAATGAAATGTTTGGTGCAGCTGGGAGCTTCTGGACAGTGCTATCATAGAAGGGTGGGCAAAATAGGCCAATATATACAATACAGCAATCACAAGGCATTTTTGTGTACGTGATACGTTTCACATTGGGGTAGGATAACATATCACATATCTGAGCTGCACTAAATCCAATGAAACAGGACTATGCTCTGTTTGTTATGAAACACACAGCTTGTCAACAGAAATAATGTTCAATAATGAAAAAATATAAAATTATCTCTATCAGATACTTACTTTTCCTGAGACTTGCAGTGATTTGGAACAGAAAATAGACCCCAAAACACTATGGTTCCTATAGGCTTTTTTTGGTTTGCTTTTTTAAATAATATGGAATTATTAATGAAATCGTTTATCAATATAAGCTGCTCTTATTTGTCTGCCATATTGAACAGTCCTGCCATATGTAGATGCTATGGGGCAGTTTCAAAATAGCACACTCTACCACATCCAAGAAATGGTGTGATTCTCAAGCAAGTCAAACAAGACCTTACAGTCACAGTTGCAAAAAATCATTTTTGCTCTTTTTATTTTTATTTTTATTTTTATTTTTACTATAAACAGGTGCCCCATTTTGTAGACTCATCCTGATAAACATAGCATCTAATATGGCATATAATTTTCTTACATTAATACACAGACACATTTAAAACTCTTTCTTTTACCTGTAAAGTGGCTTTTGGAGCTCTTCGTCACAGCTTTTCCTGTCCATGACTGCTGTGACCAGAAGACCCATCGCAACCAAAGCCTCGCAATGTTCTAATTCAGTTCTAATTCTAATTCACTAATTATGGTTAGAATGGGTTTAAAGCTTCGGTACCAGATGCCTTAGTTTTTCCTAAAAGAAAAATCACCAAGGTTCTCTCTAAAGGAACATCATATTAACACCCATGGATGCGCTAAGTTCCGTTTTTTGAAGTTAAAGTTGTGGCTGAAGGCCAGCTCTCTGAGCTCTGAGTTTCCTCTCAGTGTGGTAATCGTATAGCCTTGTTTTTTGTGTGCCAAAGCTTTCACTGACTCGCAGCTTGCTAAAGGTGGAACTTCACACTGCATATTTTGTTATTCTATTCAATGAGAGCTTGAATATGAGAATGTACTGTGAATAGAAACATATAAATACTGAAGTGTACGCCCTTGTATAAAAGTTGATAAATATTTAAATGTACAAGCCTTAATGTAGAGTGTGTGCATGAATATGTGTCTTCATAGATCGTACACACTCCTATATTGCTCTCCATATCTAGTGTTAAATAACCCGTTATAGATTTAGGTCATTAACTAGTTAAGGCTTATTGATTTTATTGACATATACCAACAAGCACTCAAGATTAGGCCTTTGACTGAAAACACTTCATTATATCCTACCGTCATTAGCTCTGTCTGCATTGTGGAGGTCTTTGTGTAGACAGATTTGAGACTGCAGTGCAGTCATTTTGTTGTATATGGAACAGAACTGAAAGTGGCAGTTTTTATATTGGGCACTCAAGGGTCACCTGGCTGAACACAAGAATGCCATAAATACCCACAACCTCAGCTACCCCACTGTGCCGAGGTGGGTCACTACAGCCCCAAATCCCTCAAAGTAACTGTTATTGAGGTTATTCCCAAATATGTTGTCACTGAGATTTTTTTTCTGTAGAAAAGAAGATTTTATATTAAGATTTTGACCTGCTTCTTACATGTTTTGATGGATGGTGATATCATAGTCACAATGCATTTTATTGATTTCTGCATCTTTAGCCCTACAGAAATATGCATGTTATGCTTATCCAGGTAGATGTAGTGCAAGTTAATGTTTATCAGCAAGGGCATACATAGGCATATGGAAGATGTATGGGATAATCCCAGGTCCTTTGGATCTCTGCTGTGAATTCTCTGGTACTTTAGATTGTAATGTAATGCATAGAAATGAAAGCTTATGTATTTGTTCTTCTTGAGGGCGTTGCTTTTGCATGGAAATACTGTGAACGTTTCTTACTCAGTAGTAGATCAAATGCCGTTCCAGCAGATCACATACTACACCTGTAGGTGGGGTATATGTACACGTATAGCTTTGTTCTATGTGGAACATAGGTTATACTGCTCTGTATTGGGGCATAGTGCAGTGGTATCATTTTTCTTTACATCTTGTAGCCTTCTGTTTGTGGTACTTTCTCTAAATGAAATACAGTATCCTCAGAGCATAAATGCAAAAGCCTATACATTTAAACTGTTTTTTAATATTATGTAATATGTAGTCATATAACATTATGTCTGTAATCGTGTACAGTGTTTTTATGTCTTCTGCAAGACTTATTGTTTGTTTTTGTACAGATAATGTCTGAATAAACCAATAAACTAGCAACCACTAGACCGCTGGTTCCAATGTACAAAGCTAGTTATTAATAACCGGTTACCTATAAAACTACATCACAGCTATTAAATGCTAAAACGTAGTTTCTGCATGCTCTTCACAGTTAAAATGTAGCTACTTTTAAATGAGTTATTACATGAATCCCTGTAATGAGATACCTATGCTGTAGTATTAGTGCACTTAAGTAAGGTGGATTAGCAATGAAGGCGATAATGGCAGGTTAGATGCTGAGCAAGGAATGGCACAGTACCCCTTTTCATTTTACGATATGAATTTAGAAACCTTGCATATTAGCTGATATGAATACTCAGTATTTTTTTTTTCTTTAAAAACTTATGCATTTTAAAACAAGCTTAAGCTGAGAATCTAAATGCAGGTGGCCATGCTCAGATTACTTATTACCCCTCAAGAAGAAACAACATAACATCACACAGTGTGGGAATGTGTTTCAGGCTAAATTTGATTACAGGACTGGTTTAGATTCTTTTTTCTTTTTTTCTGATTTTCTACTGGCATCGGCAGATAGCAACACCTGGTATTATATACTATCCTAATGCTCCATCCTAAAGTATTAAATACATTTTAAAATAATATATATATTCATGCTTTTAATTGTGTTATAATATTGGTGGTACAGTGATGGAGATCAAATGTTTGGAAAGCTGTTGTAAAACTACAGAGGTCGGAAAAGAAATTATACACATTTCTTACCTGTCAACTCACCTTACATTTAAAGTCTCAGGAATAGCATTCTGAGAAATTGCAAAAAAGAAGCTACAATAGACCCTACAGATTTCTTAGGCCCTCTCTGGGTTTTTTCTCTGTGTGGGAGTGCTCAGTAGTGTCATTACGAAACTAGTCTCACTCTCACAATGCCTTCAGGTCACTGAGCATCTAGCACAGAGATAAACTGCAGGAGAATCCTCTCTGCTGGAGAAGAAAACATCATCCAGGAATCTGCTCCAGGAACTGCAGGGGCAAAGTGGTTATTGATGACTTTAGATAAGAGCACTATCCAGGATAATTTCTAAATTTATTTAAGTTCCAGTAAAGCCACTGTACAACTGATCTGACAGTAATAACATAGCAACAAACTCATAGCCTTACCTTGTTGCAGAAGCACCAGAATTGGAACTTCTGTTCTGCTTATTGTCACTGCTGGATGAACACATTTGAAATTTTAACGCGACAAGGTAACCTGTTCTTCTCATTCTTAACTTTAATGTCTATTTAAAGGGCTCCCAATAAGCATAACCATTTAAGAATTCACCCTTTCATTGTCAGATTGCTTGTTCGATATCGACGAGGCCACAGACAGGAGTCCAGGAGAGTCTCGCCCTCTCTGGGTGGGCATTATAGCCCTCACTCACCTCATCACACTGTGCAATGTTGGCTGTATGTGCATCTACTACACCCAAAGCCCTATTAGTTATATGTGGCAAATTGATTTCAGTGTGTATATTCAACAGCCCAGTGTGAGGGACCTTATTCATCTTTATGCTGCAAGTTGTTTGCTCTGTGTAAGTGACAGCAACAAGGTCAGTGGTGGCTTCATTCATGTTTCCAGCTTTTCTCACCCCATTGTGGGAAATGCCTCTCTTCAGACTCGCTCATTGGTAATTCAGCAGTGCTCTAGTATCCCTCAGCACACATCAGTTCCTGAATTGCTCTCGCGGTGGGGAAGGTGCTCCAGCAGCTCAAGCTCGGCCTGCCATTAATCAAAGCCACTTCCAGTGGCCCACTCTAGAAAACACAAGCACTCGGCCCTGTCGCGAGCAGACAGCTCGACGATTTGTCTCCTTAGAGAAAGTCGACATTTTAATGTCTGCATTTTAATGGGAATGTGTAACACACGGCCCGTAGAGACTAATGGACCATTATCTTTCCACATTTGTTTTTCTCAATCCAGCCGGAATTGTTTTTTTTCCCCCCCACCAGATGATTGAACGAATGGCCGGCGCCATGTGTATTCGTAAGATTTGTATTCTCTCTCCAACGTTTATGCAGTTACGATATATATATGCTAAATGTATTTTCGTTAGCAGTGCTCATGGATCTACAGCTGGACATTCATTGTGGATTCTCTTGAACCATTTGCTTAGCTGTCATGAGATGGAATGTCTTTATAGGTGAGGCTTTTTTCTATTACAATGGCCTCCGTTGTGTGAAAGTTGTGTAGAAATGGTATTGATTTCTTCACGGGATGCTGTTCAGCAGGTATTTTTCAGCCTCTTTGATCAGCCATCCTTTAGCATTAGGTGTCTTTTGCTTAAGCGGACCCTTGGATTAAGTGCAGGGTTTTTGTTGTTGGTTTTTTTTAAGCGTCTAACTGCTGGGCCAGCTCGGCTGTGCTCTCTGCGGTTGAGTGGAGATTGTTTATGGGTGGCGGGGTTCAGTCAGACAAACTGCTTCAGACTCTCGTGTTGTGGCTGCTGTGAGGAAGACACAGCAGATATTCCTGGGCTGTGAAATGCCTCCCCACATGAGTAGCACAATCATTTGCCACCATTTTTATCACAATATGAAAACACCATGACATAATAGGAAACAAACATGTAGTGCATGAGATCCTAAAAAGTCAAATACAAAACCCAGGTGACACCTTAATATATGAAGATGCCAATTGATGATGACAGGAATGGTGCTTTTAGAGGATCTACCTATTCAGTATATGATTTTGTAAAGAACCATTTTTGTAAATGAATTGTACAAGAGTGAAGAACCTTCTTGAAGGAAAGAACCTTCACAAAAAATAAAGGTTCTACATCAACCAACCTACTCAAGCTCTGCTTGCAAATGCATTCTTCATAGTAAGGTTGGACAAGCTTTAGTGTTGCAGGCCAGACATCTGCCTGTCGTCAGAGAGTCTGGTGCATTTTGTCACTCGACATGGCCAAGAACCGCCTACTTTGATAGGAAAGGCCATTTGACTGACATGCTCCGAAGGGCTCAGTACAGCACGCAGAGCAATCGTGTGTTTCCCATCAGACTGATAAAAGCCAGTCTGAATGTAACTGACCAAATCCTGATAGCTGAGGGCATCTTAGCCTACAGTAGACTCTGCTTTGGTGCTAAGGTAAATTTAGAAGAAAAACAAATCTGCAAGATTTTTGTGGCAAACAATTCAGTGATTAAAATTCAGTCATGAAGTATCACATATAAACATCAGAGTGTCCTAAAGTTTGCACTATCCTAGTTTGCAATATAATTGCCATATAATTACCATGTGGACTAGCGTCTAATGTTACCTGGTAACTCGTCAGTTTGGGGATATTTTAGTTTGGAAAACTAATCTAACTGCATATTTTAGTTTGGAAAACTAACAGTGTTACATGCAATCTCTGCAGAAAACACATTAGCAAGTGTGGTAATACCAGTTGCAAGTACAACTTACCTTACCTCTGTATGCTAAACTGGATCTGGTCTGCCTAATACTGTGCAGGCCCCCATTGTGCTACCAAAGCAAGCACCCTTCCAGACATGGACTCCACAAGACTTCTGAAGGTATGCAGTGGTGTCTGGTGTCAAGACGTCAGCAGATCCTTTAAGTTGGGAGGTCCTTCCAATTGATATCTGGGGAACCTGTAGGCTTAGATATGTTCCCTAAACCAGAGGTCCCCAACCACATGTATCGGTCCATGAGTCTTTTGATACTGGGCCGCACAGAAAGAGAAAAAAAAAATATTTTATTGATTATTAAAGTCTGCAAGATCTTTTATTTTGGAGGAAAAAATACTTGTGTGAGATGGTACATAAAACATTTAGCCCACAGGCTAGCAAAAATTAGAAAAAAAACAACACACTTCGTTTTTAGTCATATCTCTACGGGTTCGTGAATATATTGTTTTACATGAAACTTGTCTGTGGTGTAAAGAAGTTTGGGGGCCGCTGCACTAAACCATTCCTGAACAGTTTTGTGCTGTGTAACAGGGTGTATAATGCCGCTGACAGAGGCTACTACCTTTATGGAATATTGTTGACTTGTGATGTATACTTGGTCTACAACAGTGTTTAAGTAGGTGGTACATGTCAAAGTTACATTTACATTAATGTCAGAATCCAAGGTTTTCTACCATTTTATCATAACTAGCATGAACCTTTCAGCAATTTGTGCCACAGTAGCTCTTCTCTGGGATTGGAATAGACAGACTAGCTTTCGCTCCACACATCCATCAGTGAGCATTAGGTGCCCAAGATCCTTTCACCAGCTCACTGGTGGCTTTCCTTGGAACACTTTTGGTAGGTATTAATCACAGCATGCCACAAACTCCCCACAAGACCTGTCGTTTTGGAGCTCTGATCCAGTCGTTAAGCGATCACCTTTTATACCTTGTATGCTTGCCCATTTCCAGCACAATAACTTCAAGAGCTGACTTTTCACTTGCTGCCTAATATATTCCACCCATTGACAAGTGCCAATGTAATGATATGATCAGTGCTATTCATTTCATCTCTCAGTGATTTAAATATTGTGGCTGATTGGTGTAGGTGTAGTTCTCTAGCTGGTATCTAGCGGTTTGTGTAGCTTCTAAGTGCAACATTTTAATATACAGATAGTATTTAAGTGGCCATAAAAAATTAAAAAGTAAAAAAAAACATGAAACAGAACAAGAGAAAGACTAATTGACAGCATTTGTTTATATCAGTTATTGTCCCAAGATTACTGTCTGTGTTAGTATTTCTTAATCCTGGTGCTGATGGCCTACAGCACAGTCTGGTTTCATGCATGTCTTGCTTCAACACTTTTCCAACCCTTCAGCTGATTGTGTAGTCCTTCATTTTGACCTTTCATTAGATACTGAATTACTTATTAGGCTGAATGTTATCTTTACCAACATTCTATTAAACATTTATACAATATTTGCTATCAAAGAGTATATTTGTGGGCGGAGCATGAATAGGGTTTTCTAGAATCATTCAAGTTGAGAATCATTTAGGAACCTTAATTTTCAAGAAAGTAGTGTTCCCAGGACTGCATGTCATTTCATTAGAAGACTTAGCTCTATTACATTTAATGGCTTCTTTGCTAATTACTTTAAATCCTTCTGTCATCGTTAAAAACATTCCTGGTTGAGTCTCAGCCCAAAAGCCTCTTCTGAAAGCGGAGAGAATTTTGTCACGTTCCTGCGTGCCGTGTATGTGTGCTGCCGGGCCGGGGCGACTGATTGTAGGGCAGTAATAATTAAGGGCTCTATAGCAGGAATAAAGGTTACGGCTGAGCCGGGCGAAGCCTGCTGCTCGTATATGCACCGCACGCGCCTGCAGTGTGTCTGGGTGTGTGGCTGGAATTCATATGAAAGGGCTGTTGGAAGGATGAGGAGGGTGTGTGGGGAGGCGGGGGGGAGGTGGCAAGTCATTGATATGTACAGCATGACTCAGATAAACAGACTATACTGCCAGGAAATTTCAGCGGCATTAAACACATTCGATTTAAGGCAAATATTTAGAACAAAAAGGTTTGGCGATTAGAGGATGGAGGAAACGGACATGACAGCTTCAGACCTGATGTTTTCGTAACGATTTTGCCCGGGCTGTAGCCACTCCATCGAAATGGACTGTACATATTTGTCCAGGCTCTCTGTGTACCCACTCTGCAGCTTGTGTTTAATTTTTGATAAATCTTAGCCCGTAAGTGTTTTCTCTCAAGCCATCAGGTCACTCTGTCTGGATGGTAAATACTTTATTAGGCTGCGGAGGTAGGCTTGAAGGGACATGTGTCTGTGCCTCATGTTTGTTCCATCTCAGCGCTGGTGTACATGTTTATGCTGGTTAACATCAAGTCAGCTCATTGAATTTGTTTTTCCCTGATTGAATAAATATGTGGGCAGGTCAGAGATTCTTAGAAACAAACCATCATCCAAGTGTTATTCGGTTTTGTGAAATCCAACGACACATACAAAGTCCATCAGGAGAAACATCACACGGTTATGGGTGCTTTTATTAGAATTAGAATTATTAGAAGTATTCTTCATTCATCTGCAAAGCATCCTCCCTTGAGACATAAGTGCATTTCGCTCTCCATTTGCAACAAGAAGCCAATTACCCAGAGATCTACTGTAAACATACTAAATTACAAGGAAATTTGAGTCTCAATTTGCTGTTCTGCTGATTACGACAAGCGTTGACGCTCCATTTCCTACAGTTTAAAAGGCCCTAGTATCAGGCTGAAACCGCTCCATGGAAAAGCCATTTATAAATGTTGAAGTTTGTGGTGAACTCATTAACCACAATGTAGTTTCCTTCGATTTCACTTTTTTTAAACCTGTAAGTCCTTTCTCAGAATCTGTACTGTGGCCCTGTTTGCAAGATAAACAGAATTTTAAGAGATTCAAGGTCTGTACTGAAGGAGGATATTGGTATATCTGCTGATTCCTGTCACCATTACAGTAAAAAACTGCCTCTGTGTTTCTCTACAATTAACCATATCACACATATCAAACCACTCTGAATAAGTTTACATCTGTTTACTTCATAGCAAATGAATCATGGAGGAATCTCTAAAACGTGTGGGAAACATAAAGTACATAACATTATATAATACGTGTTAAAACAGGAGTTACCATGATGTTAAACTCCCCCATGACCGCCACACAACACGTCTCCAGATATTTTCAAGAACTTGTTTTGCGAGTCCCTTCAGGCTTTAGTTATACATGTGTATCAAGTGTTTAATGTAGTTCAGAAGTAGAAACCTTTTAAAAAGCACCATGATGAGTGCACTGTAATATTAACACAGTTTGCTGTAACCATCATTATTCAATATTACAGCATGGTATTTCAACCTCATATGTTTTGTTCTGTCTTCAGGAAACTGCACAGTGACATGAAGACCTTTGGCTGTGAGTTCTGTGGAAAGCACTTCTTGGACAGTTTACGTCTGAGGATGCACATGCTGTCTCATTCAGGTACCCCTCACCGTGATCTGTCCAGTTATAGACTATAGATATTAAAGATATTATATAGATATTATTTCTCTTCTCAATACATACCATCCTGCTGCCCATCTTTTTTTATTTTGAGTGTTTCCTCAGAGCTCTCCTCATGCTCCCTTTAGTTATTTCGCTCCTTTATTTAACTTTATTCACTTTATTCACATATATTTTCTTCTCTCTCTCTCTCTCTCTCTCTCTCTCTCTCTCTCTCTCTCTGTCTCTCTCTCTCTCTCTCTCTTTCTCTCTCTCT
>JBBPDE010000001.1:16239424-16257993 GCA_037974605.1 Nannopetersius ansorgii
TGTGTGTGTGTGTGTGTGTGTGTGTGTGTGTGTGTGTGTGTGTGTGTGTGTGTGTGTGTGTGTGTGTGTGTGCTGAGTTGTCTGATTAAGTCTGTAGTCTATTCTCTAGAGGGCCCAGTGTAACACACCTCACTTGACTTTATTAACTTAGGGCTGCAGTGAAGCTCTGATGGCTTTTTACACCAAATGAACAGAACTAACTTACTTTCTCTTTCTTTCTTTGTTTCTTTGTTTTTTGTTTGTTTCTTTGTTTCTTTCTTTTTTTCTTTCTTTCTTTCTTTCTTGATGTTTTTTGTTCTTTTTTCTATTTCTTTCAGTATCTTTCTCGCCCATTATTTCTTTCTCTCCATTTAACTTTCTTTTTCTGTCTCTCCCTTCATACCGCTCTGTTTTTCTTGCCCTCTCCTTCACACTGTCAATCTCTTTAGCGCTCCTTCTTTCCAGAGAACAGCTTCAGAGCTTGCGCTGTTGACATGTAATTTAGGCCTTTACCTACTGGTGTTTATATTTATAAAGACTGAAGTGTCAGTGTTTGCCGGTGGGGGTTGCAGGCTGCTTTATGTTTCTGTCTGACTGCAAGAAGCAGATAAACAAAACCTTCCCCACCTAATCACTCCAAAATCAGCATCATATGGCCTGAAAACGCTGAAGATTTATTTTCCAATTAGATTTATTTTTGCATGTAATCCCTCCCTCTGTTGCACCTGTTCATGCACAGCATGAAAGCGTAAGAGAGAGGAATTGTAAATATATGAAGCAGAATTGCTAGACCCACACTGCTCTCTCTGTCTCTTGCTCTCTTTCTCTCTCTCTTTCTTTCTCCCCTCTCATCTCTCTCTCTCTCTCTCTCTCTCTCCCTCTCTGTTTTCCTCCGTTCTCTCTCTCTTTCCCTCTCTCCTGCACTCTCTGTCTGTCTGGCCGTCTGAGAGAGCAGTGTTTGAGATGGTTGGCGGCGCGCCAGCTCTTCCCTCGCTCTGATGACATCATCAGCTGCCTGCAGGTCTGGATGTTCTGCCAGCATTCCGGAGCATTTATGATCGCTCGCAGATGTGTGTCCAGGAACATACTGTACCCAAATCCCAAAATTAATCAAACTTGAGCGCTCTCCAAGCCACTGCTTGCTCTCTGAAAAACGGCGTAAACGCCGGGGCGAAGGCGGGGAGGAGGGAAGGAGGCCTAAATAAACAAAACAAAAACATAAAGTGCGGGAGGGGCGGTGGGGGGTATTAAGATGGAAAGAGGGACAGCGGGCCTGCTGAGAATCACTCCACTAGATGACAGAGGGGTTGCTTGGCAGTTACAAAAGGATATGATGGATTTGTGTGTGTGTGTGTGTGTGTGTGTGTGTGTGTGTGTGTGTGTGTGTGTGTGTGTGTGTGTGTGTGTGAGAGAGAGAGACAGAGAGAGAGAGAGAGAGAGAGTGTGTGTGTGTGTGTGTACTTGTTCAGATTGTTAAATAGGAATGTCAGAGGGTGTGTCAGAGTGTGTCCCTATGCCAAGCTTTGTCTCAGTGTGGAACATTCCTTTCCCAGGGTCCTCAGTCTTCTACCTGTTGAATAATAGTGCTGCTGGCATTTTGATGCACTATTGAACTATAATTATGTAATTAAAAAAGAACATTTGTAAATGTATGAAATTTGCATTGTATAAGTACATGATAAGTAACATAATTAATTGCACACATACAAATTACATGTAAGATCAGTTTACATTTCCATTCATTTCAGAGACAAACGCTCTGCTTGGGCTATACACTTCTGGATTAAACAAACTTGTCTATTTTTCTTTGGGCTGAGATCTTGATTCTCACTTATGATTCTTCCATTTCCCAATATTGTAAAAAAACAATATGTACATTGAACCAATATGTAGTTTCAACATGTATAATACAACTCTGATGTCAATATGAACAGCAGTTACAAACATACATTCACAATGTGTAGAAGATAATTGAAAAAATACAGATAAATACAATTTATAAACCTGTGCTCTGCCTTCGGGTAGAGAGCTTTACATTCAGATCTACAGAGGATACAGGTTAAACAGTGGTAGGGTTGTTGCAGTGGCATTTTCAAAACACATATGGTGTTAGGAGGATGGGTGGCATGCATGCAAAAGTATTTGGGGCATTAATAAGTGTACATTTTTTCATTAGGCTAACTTAGTATGCCACATGCTCTGAATCACTAAACCTCGACAGCGCAAATGAGGCGAACGTGAGAGTGTTTAACACCAGCAGTAAAGTGAAACGTGAGTGACAATTGCCTTGTGAGTAACATGGCTCTACTGACACGCAGCTCACGGTAAACTTGAAGCTTTAAGTGCAGCGATCGTGTGTCCCTTCCTTCGTCACAAAGCACCTGAAGCAGAAAGCTTGCTGCTCGTAATCTGTGCATGCCAGCACAGACGCATTGTGGTTTCTGCTTCTAATCTAAAATTCTCTCTTGGGAAAATGGGACCAAATAGTACACAGAACTGTTACTGAATCAACTTGCACTGAGTAACAAATCAAGATCAGGATTTCAATACAACTGAGTGGATGCACAACAATAACTTTTCATCATTGAAAGTTTCGAAGTAATTTCTCTAAGGTACCTTGCTTTTTATTAAAAGTAGAAATCCCTGCTAGCATTGGCTATTAGTCCTTAATGATACAAGGAATGAACACTTTGCAATTAGTAGCCACTGAATCATCCTTTAGTTGTAAAAATCCATGAATATGAAAGTTACATTGTTTAAATGTGGCTTTTGTGTTTACTCAAAGCAATCACAAATTCCCACCAGGCCTAGCAGATCTAGTCGGCTCTTGCCAGTTGAGAGATGTGTAGTATTATCCCGTTTTTTTTTTTTTTATTGTAGTTGCTGAACAACGCCAATGTATGATAATTGAATTTAATCCTCTGTTTGCATTTCTTAACCAAAATCTAATCCTGCCTTTATAGCGCAAAAGCGATTCAGACATTGACCCGCCATTGGATTCGCCGGCTTCAGATCCGAGCGGTTGCCAAGTAGCAGGAGCCCCCTTCTCCAGTGGCCTGATTTAGTATTCAGCACGTGCCGGCTGCTTATTTCTGTATGCCAGACAAAGTGTTTTGATGGAAGGTGATTGCGCGCGAGGCTGTTTTTGGGGGGGAAGTGTTCTTCATGGGCAGTACAGTACACTGTGTGCCTTCTAAAGCAGAACAGAAGGCTATTGAATTTTGAACTTGCTTCATCACTTCAGGGTGCAGTGAGCTGCGACTGTCTTGGGGATGGACGGGGTATATGAGGATGCAGATGAGTGAAGCCAACCGTGTCAAAACAGTCACAGAAACACAAACACACACACACACACACACACACACACACACACACACATCACAAATACGTTTGCACATAGGATGTTGAATTATGTGGATTTTTGTGCTTGGCTGAGAACTACATTCATAATAACTGATTTTTAACAGTATAAGCTAAATATCCTCAGTAGATTAAAGAGTTGCATAGCTGGGATGAGTTAAATGACAGGTTGTAAAGCAGGTTGTGATACAGAAGAAAGCAGAATATAAAGAAAACAATTGAGAATTGGAGAATGAATTGAATAAACTAAAACCTGTAAAGAATTCTTAGGTCCTATCCCAATGCTGCAGTGACACGTATCATTTAAGACTTATAGTGTTTGCTGTTCTGTAGCTGATTTGAGTTTAAATCATGTAACAGCTGAAAATCATATGTCAATAATAACATTGTTTCACTGTCTGCAGCAGTGTAATATAAAAACAACAATATAAATCAAAATGATGTCTGAATTTTTTGGCCCCTTAAAATCGGGATCAGCCACAGCATTTTCATATCAGACGGGCCCTTGTGGATTTGCATGCCATAATTCATGCTGTCTAATTTAGGCTTGTTTTGTTTTTAGAGTTCAAGTGTTGGAACCCTGTAGTTTTTCTTGAGATTTTTCTTCTTCTGATGGTGTGTCATGAGTCTGAAAGCACATGTGCAGCTTCACGTTGCTCTGGGGCAGCGCTACAAGAATGAGAAGAAAAAGAATAAGGGTATGTGGGGAAGAGGCTAAATTTAGGTGCTAGCTGGCTGGCTTCCTCGAGCTTGTGGGCGTTTTAATGACTCATAATAAAGCCATTTAGAGGCAGCTGAGCGAAAATAGATACTTGACGAGCCTTGGGTCATTATAGATTTAGATTTTATTGACTTTTTTTTTTTTTGCCAAAAGCTGGCGGGATGTTCTAAGTCTGGATGTTAGACAGAAAAGGATAGGCAGTGGAAGGCTGCCTTGCTTTAATCTAACGCAACAGACTGATCTCTGTCTGTTACATGTGCTGTATCTCTGAAGCGGAGTCACGTTGAGCGGAGGCAAGGGGAGAGACTGGGTCAGAGCGGTTTTGCTGTTCGCATGTGAAAACAGCAACATTTCACCTGCGGAACTAAGTGGAGGAATGGAGTGGCAGAACTGGTTAATGTCAGGAAAAGTTCCTTCATTAGTTCAGTAAAGAATGATGCTAAAGATGCTTAAAGATGCCATTATTTCATCATTTATAACTTCAGTGATGATGAGGCCCTCAAACGTTGATTGAAGGCTGCATTTGTGTCTTACAGTTGAAAGAAATTTGATAATTCAAACATCTGAGTGATTAAAAATGAATCCATTTGACACAAATTTCCCCTTATTCTAATTATATCATCAAGACATGTTAATGGTCTGAATTTTACTTTACTTATGCCTTAGAACTCTGTTGCTAACTAATAAAAGAAAAAGTATTCCACATCAGAATCTCAAATAGACATGATATAACTATACAAAAGAACATTACTTAGTAAAAAACATACACATTTTGTCCAAATGTGTCTTGACTGAATGACTGCATTTGGAGTAATTGGGAAAATTGTGCCAAATAGATTTTCCACTGTGCTGTTGCTTTCATTCTTGGCATAAATACATGATTTTAAACCAGCATTTGTGTTTAATAGACTCATTTAAGAGCTTTAGCTTGCAGCACTACCTTTGTTCAAAGGCCTTGTTCAGGAGACCGAAATCCAATGGTTTGCGTCTCGAACCTCACAGCCCAATTAAGAACACATTTTTTTCCCCAAGATTGTGGTGTGGTTCATTCAGTGTGGTTGCTTAAATTAAGGACATTTCATGGCCTACTTCACTGTTTGTGTGGCAGACTAGGCCAGCTCTACAGGTGGCTGGGACACTATTAATAGCCCCCTGCCTCAGACTCTGGGTTGAGGGAGAGATGCACATCATTATTAGACTCACTCGCACTAGTTCTCTTTCACCACATTGAAGGCCTAAATCCCATTCTCTCATGTGGCCTCAAATAGGATGTGTGACTGTCTCCTGCATATCCAGACAGGTGGCCTGTATGTATCTTTAACTGTGGAAGCTCTGGGATCTTCTGCTGTGACCTGCTATGATCTATTTACCTGGTGTTGGAACTTCTCATTCTTCTTTTCAAAGACATAAAGCATCACATTTATGGAGTAGCATTTTTGTAGCAACTGTTGTCAGCGTTGTCAACATTGGCAGAAATCCCATTCAACCTAATGATTCACACTGGACTACAATGTACTGTTTACAATGTACATTACCTGACATTGGGTTTCTGCATTATGCTACCAAGCTGGACAAGCTGTAGCTAACTGGAACTAGGCAAATTGTGAAAAAAAGAGACAAAAATAAGTTATAATGTCAACATTAGCTCAATTTCACAAAAAACTATGTCTAAACTAGTGGTTGTGATTAGAAGGTTGTGGGTTCAAATCCCAGGAGTGCTAGTGACACCACTGAGGCACACTTGAGTAAGGTACACACTGTTCCCTGGGTGCTGGGTTCCTGGCTGCCCACTGCTTCACTTGGTGAATGGAATTGGTTAAATACAGAGAAAAAATCACATTGTTCACACTGAATGCTGTGCTGTGGTGTGTTCACGCAGGACAATACTTCAAACGTGTGTTCTCAAACCAGCATGATTTAAATGTTTTTAAGTTATTAACACACTCCGAAGCAGAGTTTAACTGTACTACAGTTTTTCATTTAGACCTTCTGTAAAGGAGCAAGTGCTGGTAAAGGGCACGTGTACAGAACATGGGTAGTATGATATATGCAAACCACCAAAAAGTAAAGTTTTTAGGCTGGCTTTGAGAGCAAGAACTCGAGGCTGTCAAAAGTCAGCATGAAGGTACATGCAGTCATGGTTTCATATCCTGGAGGATGTATGGCTGTTTGTTCGCTTCTGACTAGTTTGTGGACTTTTATGAAAGCGAGGCGAGAGAGAGCTGGCAGCTATTGTTTGATAGAAGAACATTTCTCTGGTTCTGTCAAGAGACTTTGTGTCACTTCTCTCCGTTGGTGTGTGTAGGGGGGAATAAAGGAGATTTTTTTTTTAATATCAAAAACAATTCCCTCTGTGAGAAGTGATGCCAACCCTTTAAAGGACAACACTGACATTTTGGTAAATAATCTCATGTTTCACTTGCTTGACATGCAGTAAATGCATGCAGGCAGTTCTGAAGTGAACAGGACTTTTTTTTTTTGCGTCTGAGAAATTTACAGAAGTAGCTCTGCAGCCTGGAGCACGGAGTGTATTGGCCCACAAAACATAAATGTTTTTCTAAAAGATGTCAGGTCTCCAGTACACAAACACACGTCTCAAGCATCTTTATATACACTGGTGACCACCTAAATACTAGGGAAAAAAGATCCACACAGATCCACACAGCAAGACTGCAGAAGTTCTTTTTTTTTATTTTTTTGGCAACATAAATATTTTAGCATGGGTCTTCCTCAGTTTTTTTGGCACGACTAATTAATTCAGAATAAGGCAGAAAATTTATGTTTTTTTCCTGCACTTTGACGCAATGAAGGGAAACATCCTTTTTGATCAGATATCCATTCAGTTCATGAGAGCAGTGTCTTCATAGAATGCCTGTCTTGTATATTGATAACTTTTTGGATCTCGGATTTATTTTTTGTAATTATGCTGTGATGTTTTAAAAGGAGAGCTTAAAATAGACATACAAGGCTTCATATCCAGGACATTTCATTTAACCATTTTTAAAGGCTGCATGTTGGTATAACTGGTTATATGTATCATCATTGGGTAAATTTCACCCCTTTCAAACAGATAAAAAATGTATTTGATTTGAAAAAAAAAAAATTGATGATGCATTTCTTGTATATTAACAATGATCCACACATATCAGTGCATCCCTAGTCCTAATCACAACCCACAACAGCACAAATCAGAGGGCAGCCAGTCAGAGACATCACAAGATCTTAAAGACTAGATTCATTAATAAAGAAATAATATTAATGCTCTAATTAAAGTGTCACAAAGTTGTAAAGTTTTTCCCAGTATCCATTTACGTTCAGTGTCCTTGTGGTAAATTTCAGAAATGGATGTATTTGCAAGGACAGTCCAAACACACCATTACTATGGACTCTTTGTTGGAGTTCCTCTAACATGAAGCATGTCCTTATAGGTTAAGCTCCTGCATTTGAAGTACGTGTGATGTCATATGATGGGGATACTCCCTGAATTGAAAACGCTATATTGAAGTTCTTGTTCTCACAAAGTCCTCTGTTGCCTGTGTTGCAGCTGGACCAAAAGCACTGGTGTGTGATCAGTGTGGAGCTCAGTTCTCTAAGGAGGATGATTTGGAGGCTCATCGGCAGACACACACAGGTAAGAGAAATCTTCTTGTTCAGTCAAGCCTTCACCTGCATGCTTCTTCAGATCATCCAGCGACAGTCCTCTGTTCTTACAGAAGCACACACCCCATTTTTTGGGGTGGATGACGCATCTCATAGTGGACACTCGAGCTCCATTCTGGGCCTTGGTTTTATCGGATGTTTACAGTGCTGTGGCGATGATGCTGTATAATTCAGCAGAGCAGGAGGAGCAGAGGGCTCTAAGATTTCAGTGGGCCAAGCTCTGGCAGAGAGCAGGGCAGCGTGCTGCGGGGCAGTGCCTCGTGGGCCATGGCAGGGCCATATTTCAGCACTCTATCACTCGGTGTCAGGATGTGGCATGCACAGGGGCCGCGTGCGTGAGAGCACACAACGCCTCAGTTACCCACACCTCTGAGTCACCACATCTCTGGCATGATCATTCACACAGCAGCCAACAGCACTGTGCTTCTGACCTTATATGATCGATGAGAATACTTATGATGGCTACGCCACATGGTTATTTTAAGGCTTGAAAGTTAAAACTAGTCTATTAAAGAGCCCATATTTTAGCGTAGCAAGCCCCTCACCCTACATGTATCATACAACTGAATGGTAAGTAAGCTGCAAGCGAGTCCGTTCTGAATACACTGTGACTATGATGTCACAACCATGATCCATTGTCTGTCTACATTCGCATTTACATTTAGTTTCGAACGTTAGTATTGAAGTTCTAAGCGGTGTTGTTACTGCAGACAGTCTGTAGAGTGGAATCAAAGGAACATACATCAACCTCAACAGAAGAGTATCAACAGATGTGTTAAACTAGAAAAAAATAATAAGAAAGAAATCTTCTGTATTTTCTGTATTTTAATTTTCTAGTTTTCTCTGCACATCTATTGTAGTCAGTCAGCGAGGTGATTTCAGTATTGCTACATTACAGATGACTTGTTTGCTACATTAGTTTCACAGCTTCAGCTCAAAACCAAAGAAGCAAAATTTGACACGAAGTGTTTGAGGTTAGGTAACACAGTCAGTGTGTATAAGGACTTGTTTTTATTTATCTACGCTAGATCTCAGTCACTGTTTTGGGTCATTTATTACTGAGTAAACAGCACATCATGTCCTGCACTGTACCTTTGGTGTAAACATGCTATCAACTTTGCCCTCTTGGTAGAGGAGCACATGGGGACACACACCCAGACAAATAAACACAGAGATCACTGTAACAGTAGCTTTTGAACCCTCAAGGACTGACCTCCAGCTTTCTGTCCTCTAACTGTGTATGTTAAACTCTGTATCTCTCTCCACCGCTCCTGCAACTCGTCTGTCCCGTAGTAGAGGGTGCAGACAGTAGAATGAGTGTCTTCACAGGTATTCCAGACTGCACTAATTAATATGCTCTCTGGGTATAAAAATGTTCAATGGGGCTAATGATCCACATGTTGAAGCTATATAAAGGTTGAGTCCTAATTAAAGCAAGCTGCCATCCTTTTTTTTATGAGCATGAATTTGAAGAGCTAATCATCTTTATGGCAGCCAGCTTATTAACTCATTAGAAGGTATTTAATTTTGTACTAGGCACACTTTGGAGCTGGACGCTCAGGTCTTGCTCCTGTTTTTTTTGTTTTGTTTTGTTATTTTACTTTCGCCCATTCCTGTACAGTGAGATCAGGGCACGATATCTGTCGCCCGCCTCTCCGAGGGGAGAAAGACGATAACCCTTTCTAAAACTTTGGCATGTAACTGTAACTCCGTGTGGCACACACTGCATCAATAGTTAATGTGTGTGGACATAGGGCTGGTGTTAACGATGCCCAGAAGTTTCTGCCTCCTCTCCTGAACTTGTAAACATCCAGCTCTCTGTTTCAACTTGGCAGCACATACAGTGACGGGTACAGCGGGGCACAGCTCACTCATTTTTTTTTTTTGGATAGACTGTTGGTCCATAGCCACAAACACATTCTTGTGGATGGGAGTGATTTGAGCTGCTTCACTCTTTTCTCTCTTTTGGATCCTCCTCCTGCTTCAACGTGTCGCTAGTGACATTTTGGTATTGCTCTGTGACCCGAGCACGTCCACCCCCCATCCCCCAATATCTGACTCAAAAAGCCTGTAGAATTCCACGGAGTTAAAATGTTATACAACAGGAGCTGGCGTTCCGGCGTAATGGAGATTGTTTTGGAATATCCGTGCATAGGAAAAGGTCAGAGGTCATTGTCCAGCTGTAGCTTTTTGGGTTGCAAAGTAGACTGGGGGGAGGGTCAAGGCAGGCCGGCCCTGTGGCTTTTGGTGCCAGGGCAGGCCGAGAAAAACAACATCATGCGCTGTTGTTTACACTCGCTGCCACAGCACTGTCACAGACTCTCCGCTGACCTACTTAAAGGCCGTCCCAAAAATAAAACCCCCTGCTAACGTCTCAGGACCGCTCTACTGGCGGGCACTCTCTCAAAAAGCAGGCCAGGACATTGCTGCAGTCATTTTTTTTCCCCCAGCTTCGTCACAAAGTGCTGCTGCATCGCATCTCCAACAGAGAAGAAAGATTTAAGGCAATCCCCCCTCTGCCCCTCAAATCAGCATACAAATTACTGAACACTGTGTGACTGTAGCCCTGAAGGAGAATCCTCAGATAGGGAGGCTTTGTGTATAGGCTTTTTATCCTATGCTCACATTTTTTGCTTCTACTTATAGCAAATTCATAGATGTCACAGAATTTAAAGATTATGTTAATGGGCCCATGTCCCTATAAACTGAATTTCCCTGAATGTGTATACAGTTTAGTGTGCTTTCATAACTCCCTACTCCACATGTGGAAGTGACTTGTGAAGTCACATATATCCAACTATTCATTTCACAGCAGTTTTGTCTATCCACTACACAGAAACTAGTAGAAGTGTTTAACCCCAGACAACCTTTTTAATGCGGCACAACTGAGTACAGCCAATCAGGATAGAGGTCTTTAACGTATTAAAAAAATCATATCGTTAATGTAGCTCAGGAAGGGAAAAAATACATCACAAGAACAATGTAGGGTATGGGCCCTTTAAGGTGGAGTAACTCGCTGGCAACTTGCTTTGACTCCATTGAACTGGGCCACCGAATAAACAGTGGTTAAACACAAGCAACGTATCTCTTGTTGTGTTAATTATTAAGCGAGTCGTTCTTCACTCCAGTAGATTAGCCTGACGGCCTCCCTTGCTCAACTGCCCACAAAGAGAGGTGCGGGGTCATATGAGGTACAGCCGACATCTGCCAGTGTCTGCCCATGTCAACACATCCAGTCTCTGTGGATGCTGCAGGGCGTATGGCGTGCAGATCTGCAGTTTTTTTTTTGGTGAAACAGTGCCTGCTTTACTGGGACAGCTTGCTCAAGCACACAGTAGAGCTGGTTTAAGTAGAATTCCATGGCGATATGTGTAATTATTAGAGATGATGACAACATGCGTAAGCATATTGAGAGAATGTCTCCCCATTGCTGTTATTGTTAAGAGACGACGCAGTATTTTTTTTTAACCGTTAGTGTAACATTACGTTTTGGAAGATACTGATAAAAAAAATGGGGATTAAAGGTAATTAATGGGAATTTGTGGGGGAAAGAAAATTAGTCATATACAGACATAAATATTAACATTGTCAGAGTCGGGTCGGGGACGCGAGCCCACGACCCTGAGCTTCCTCGGGGCACAGACCAAGCAGACAGGCGAGGATCCATGCTCAATACTTTTATTTAACAAAAGGAAGTAAACAAAACCAGGAACGGTGGCCGTAATATACAGGAACCAGAAACAGGAATCAGACTAGGCAGGAACAGGAAAAATGAGGCGTAGCAAGCAATGGACACATGAGGGAAGACTAACACAACCAGACTTAAATACAGAAACAATCAGTATACAACACAAGACAGCTGGAACCTAAGGAACACAAACAGAAAACAGCTGAAACAGAAAAGCACATGACACCAAGACACATGACCAAACTAGAACAGAACGCAAGCCAAAATAAAAGTCCCTAAACACACAGAACTGAGAGCAGGGCAAAACCAGAACAAAAAGCAACAAAAAAGCATAGGCCCTAACCGGCCACTGGCCTAACCGTGACAAACATTATGTTTTGTCATAAACAGGTATGCATGTAAAATGATACAATTAAAAAATATGATGCAGATTTATTTGTGAGTAGAGATTTGTCAGTGCTTAATATTCCCATTGAACAATAAATTCTTTCACTGAACAACAAAAACATGAATGTTGAATAGAATATTCCTTACAGCTGCCCCTATGGAGTGTAAAAGGAAACTACAAAAAGTCCAACTCAAAATGTAAAATGAAAGCAAAAATGTCCCATTCAGCATGTCAAAACATATTTTTCAACTGATGCATAAAATCTAGCAGGAGGCAGAGAAACAGAATCACATTTCCAATAGCTAGCATCATGACAAACTAGCCTCTTTAAAGAAATTGTATTACCTACCTAGATATAATATACTTTATCTGTGCTGTGGGCTCAGAAAAGTAGCTGTTGTAGTTTAGATTTCTAGAAATCACTGTGCATGTGATGGAGGAATGCACAATGCATGTAGGGGGTGTGGCCTCAATATCCTGCAGTAAGTAATGTGCTATGTTACCAACTATATTTTATGTTAACAAACATCCAGTATATTCCAGTTAATTCACATAAATTTAGGCTAATTCCCATGTTTGTTTTTGGGGTCTTTTATTTTGACATTTGTGTATGGTTTGTGTTTTCAGCTGTCGTGTGTTTAGTTAAATGATTACGTTTGATGATTGGTTTTTCTGTCTGTGTCCTGTGTGTATTTAGTTTCCAGTCAGATGGACCTCTGCATCGGTCCATCGCCTCACATTTCTAGTTTCATGTTCCTGTCTGTTGCGGTCCTTGAGCCAGGTTTTGTTTTATCATGTCTGTAAATAAAGAGAGCACTAGCATGGATGCCTGTCTGCCTCGTGCCTGTCTTTCCAGGGGTAGATCACGGGAGCGGGTTAACCCCATCTTCTGTGACACTGTGGCTGAGGGATAGTGAGGCGAGGCGCAAGATGCAGGTTCCTTGGATGGAATTCCATGACTCAAATGCAGATTCTACAGGACAGAACATAAATAGGCATGAGGGCCTTTAAACACAAAGCATAACTAAGATACATAAGGCATGGGAAGCAGGAGTGTATTTGTGAGGGATAACCAGCAGCTCAGTATACAACTCTAGGAACTTAAATACAAAACCTGCACAGAATACAAACCAATCATTTAACTGAAACACAGGGCAGCTGACAATGTGACAAAAAACACAAACATACACCCTGTTCAAAATAAAAGTCTCTATTACAAAAGATAACCAACACCCGCCTTTTCCAGCCGCTGGCCGAGACATTACACCAACTTTGATCATTCCTTTCCCTTGCAGTAGTAGATGTAGAAGTAGAACTAGTAGTAGTAGCAGTAGCAGTAGTAGTAGTAGTAGTTGTTGTTGTTGTAGCCTTAGCAGTTGTAGTGGTTGTAGCAGTAGCAGTAGTAGTTGCAATAGTAGTAGTAGCAGTAGTAGCAGTATTGGATATAGTAGCAGCAGAAATAGTAGTACTAGTAGTAGACATAGTAGCAGCAGCAGTAGAAGAAGTAGTAGTAGTAGAAGTAGTAGATATAGTAGCAGCAGCAGTAGAAGTAGAAGTAGTAGATATAGTAGCAGCAGCAGTAGAAGTAGAAGTAGTAGTAATAGATGTAGTTGTTATAGTAGTTGCTGTAGTATTAGCTGTTTTAATAGGGGTAGTAGTAGCAGTGGTAGTAGTGGTAGTTGTAGTTTCAGTATCAGTAGTAGTAATACTACTAGTAGTTGTAGAAGCAGTCATAGTAGTAGCCATAGTAATAGTGGTTGTAGATGCATTATCATTGGTATTAGAAGTAGTACTAGTAGTAGTAGTAATAATATGAATATCAGTAGTAGCAGTAGCACTAATAGTAGTAGTAGTAGTAGTAGTAGTAGTAGTAATAGCAGTAGCGGCAGCAGTAGTAGTAGTAGTAGTAGTATTAGCAGTAGTAGTAGTAGTAGTAGTAGTAGTAGTAGCAGTAGTATTAGTAGTAGTAGTAATATCAGTAGTAGTAGTAGTAGTAATAGTAGGGATGAGCTGATGCAAAGTTGGAGAGAATTCACATTTTCTGAAACATATTTTTATTCAGTATTAGAAGTGTGAAAGTATTACACTTGCAAAATGCACCTTTCATTCCTTAGTCCATGGAGTCCATATTAGAAGACTAAACTGCAATTTACTTCAATTTTATGTCATCAAGAACAAATATAGAACAGAGGTTATTTACATATATCATTTTTAATGATGCAATAACAAAAAACATCCAGTGTAATCATAAAGGATAATGAAAAATGGAAAGGGTCATTCCCAGTTATTATTCTTCTGATATTAACAGCATTTCTAATAAGTCCTTTCCTTTCCTAATGCTTTCCCATTGCAGTAATACTGAAGATCTTCTCACTTTCAGTGGAACGATGCTTTGCTCTCTAGTGGGCTTATTGTAGCTGAATAAACTGCCTAGAGTAGCCCTCTGTAAAGCTAAACCCCCTGCTGTCTCACCTGTGGAAATGATTGGCCCTTGCTACCGCAGATTACCCAGCATGCTCTTCAACACACAGTGACCTGCTCCTATTGTACTATTTTCTGTGTATAAAGGGTCTTAAATCCTTTTCAGCCCCTTTGCTGCAAGCGGGAGGTCTACAACACAATTGTTATCTCACCATGTCCACCGAATAGGTCAAAGGGGAACTATCCATCCGTGCGGATTTTCTATACCAAATTCTCTTGCATCCCCCTACTTTTCACAAGGCTGAACACTAGAACACCCACGTCCCATCCCTCGGACTGTAGCCCAGTGATACAGCATGTAATTAGATTGCCGGGTTGTTTGAAAAGGCCTTTAAGAAGATCTTTATTGAATAAATATTGATGTCCTTTGTGTATTTTACAGTGTAAATAAGGCTCCAATTTGCAGTGTGGGAATAATGTTGTTTATGTGCGGACAAAGACAAGCCTGACTTCACGGTGAATGGAGGGATTAAGAACACCTAAGCCACAGAGCGGATGTGATCACACTGCAAAAGTTAGGTTTGACAAGTGAAAGGATCTCAAATGTAGAAAATATAGATGTTTGTCATCATGAGATTCTTTCCTCCGAGTCTAATATGTCACTGTGATCCATCAATCTAATATGAATGTAATATAATGTTCTGAGATTATTGTAAGAGTAGGTTATGTTGGACCTTCTCACTTGATTTTTAATCATTTTGTGAAGTGAATATCATATTATGTAAGCAAATTATTTTAATTGTCCACATTATTTTTAAAGACATAGAAAGTGCAGTTGATAAAATCTGCCTAGATGTAGGTTTACAGAATCTCACAATGAGAATAATATATACCTTGTCCACCATTTTTAACTAACTATCTATCAAATGATGAGGAGTCAGATATTTTGGTGCAGATTGTTTTCCTCCTCTTCATTTAAAAGAAATCAGAAGATGAGTTGTTATTACTACCTTTCTATTATTAAGGTGGAATTCCACCAATTATACAAAATCGCAAAGTAGCCGGCATTCAGAGTGCTTTGATATGAAATGTTTAATTGTAGAGAAACTAATTTTTTACTGTGTTTGTGACAAGAACCAGAGGCAGCAATGTCGACAGCACAAATATAATTAAGGTAGTAGTGAAAAATACATTTTGATAAAAAAAAAAAATACAATCTTCTCCAAACTGTAATAACAACACAGGTGTTCTCTAGCATTAGGCCATGTATTAGGCCATCAAATTGTAGCCATTTGATGTTTTTTTAAAAATGTATCATAAACACATTAGAGGTCTAGTTTAAGACACCACCACCTTGAACAATTTTGAACATATTTTGGTTTGCTAAATTGTAGTGTTTCACACCAAACTACTCTCAATGCTTAACCACTGTAAGCATCTAATTATGCAGAAGTGCTCAATAAATGGTGGAGCTCCCCTTTAACCTTAAAGCAGTCTAATAGGTTAAAAGAGGAGAAACACCGAATCTAACGTTGCTGTCAGTGTTGTGGAATGAGCCTCCAGCGATGGAGCCGTTTTGGTTTTTGTTAGAGATGGCCTTGTGTGCCCTGGCCAAAACAGCCTGGAGCAGGTGAGGAGCCCGCAGCTATGTCTCAGCTGAGCGTCTGGTCACATTCAGGCACTCACACGCATAGTTTCGCAGCCCGAGCGCCAAGCTTATTTACCTAACCTTCATGTTTCCACAGGCCGTCGCACCGCAGCCCTTTCAGCCAAATCAGGCCGAGTGGAGACGTTCTCCTCTCTGCGTGAATTGGAGAGAAGGTTGGTTGCATCAGATTTGCTTGATTTTTTTTTTTTCACGCCTCAGTGAGTCGACACTCCTCGGCAGTGCTTCCTTAATCCGGCGCATCTGATGCACCAGTTGATTCAAGTTTTTGTGGTTTATTTTCCACCACGCTGAGCTCCAGAACTGTTTGCTTGATGGGATGACCTTTGGTGCTTCCTCTCTTCTTTGGAAGCCAAAAAGAAAACAGAATGTAAAGCACAGATGAACATGCACACGTCTAAAAATTCGAACAGGCCTGCTAATTACCTGGAATTCTTATGGGAAAATGCTCAAAGAAACCGTTTCTATTTTTTAACATAAGTATATTTAATGACTAGAGTTTATTTGCGTTCTCAAAAATGTATTGAAAACACATGTTGACAACACACATTTCTGTGTGAGGTTGGGACACAGATGTTTTCAGGACATCTGTTTTTGATTTGCCGAGTGTCCAGAGCGTTCTACTCAGTCTGTGACATAAACTTCCTTTTGAAAGAGAAAGCATCTGAATAGGAATGTCACACATGTGGCATGTTTTCTCGTCACTCTCATTAAATAGGAGGTGTGTAACAATACACTCTGCAATTCAGTTCACAATATTGGGTAAACAGGTTAGTATCCTCATTATATGATGAACCAAATTTGAATGAAGAAACTGGCTCTACTAATGTTGCACAACCTACTAGCTATAGTAGACCTGAATGGCAAGAGAATTGTAGTGCATGACAAGGACATGTTTGACTGTATAAAGTGAACCATTCTGGTTCTGCCTCAGAAAACCATAACCTTGGTTATGTCCTCCATGTTTGTCAGTCAACATTTCTGGCCGCAGAGGAAATTAAGAATGCTAGTTTCGATTACCACCTCGTCTAGAGTTAATGGCTGTGACTGGGAAGTCTCGGGGCCAACCAAGGCCACTTCAGCCGCAGGTGAAGCTTCTTTTTCTGACAGGAGTCAAGCACTTCCTTCTCATCAGACTTCAGTTTAAATCAATAAAAAGCACTTACTGATCTGAACAGTGCTTTGAATCAGCGTGTTTACCCAGAATCTCATTGCATCAAACAATAACGCCAGCTTGTATCTAGTGATAGAAAATACAATCTTGTTCTGAAACCTCCAATTCCACATGCTGTTACATTTTACTGCCCAAAATGAACATGTATGCTCTGTGACTCTTCTGGCACCGTCTCTGAATGTGTTCTGTGAAGGTTTTTGTTTTAAACTTTTTGTCCTTAGCCATAATAGAATAAAAGGTTTTTAATTTCTTGAAGAGTGTCTTGCAAAGTGTTGTACTTGTAGTAGGCACGATCAGTTTCACTGGCGAAATGGAAATGTGGTAAAGAACTCATTAGGAATGTGTGCCTGGTTTATGAAACGTGTGGGAACAGGATTAGCCCTGTAGCTTCCACGCCAATTCGGCACTTTTGAGTCGCTGCTCTCCAGGGGTCGTGGGGTCATCTGACCAGTGTGAAAAGCAAATCCCCTGCCTTTTGTACAGTGAAGGGCCAGTGAGAAGTCTCGCTTCAGCTGGCTTTTCTGCTTAGCCTGGGAAAAATGGAGGAGGCTGTACATGTCAATTAGGACTGAACTTTAGCCCCTTTTAAGGATTTCTCACACGCTTTAGCCGGCATCCAAACCAAACTGAATGCAGAACTATGATCTTAGGGGGGAATTCAAAATAAAGCTAACTCCTGAGACTGGTGTAATTTAGGTATTTAATAGAATCGTTTTAACAGAACACCTTCCTTTTTGCATTTTGAAAAACTGCCCTAAACAAGACTGGACATGTTCTTCCTCAAGTTCTTTTTTTTATTGAGCCAGTTTAATAACAGGCTTTAGTTAGACTTTAAAATATAAATAGGAGCTTCTGCTTTCATAATAAACAGCCATTTCAGTGCCCATTTGAAAAATTGCACACAAATATGACACGGAAATAATCTCACAGTGACTTTAAATAATAGCCTAATGAGTCACGGTGTGTGTGTTTGTGCTAGATGTTTGTTACTGATGCTGTGTGATGGGGTCATGTAAGGTCCGCCTGGAGAGTCTGTGGCGTAAGACTGTCACACTGGGCTCCCCCTGCTGGACAATCTGAGCTCCATGCTCAACAAGTGCTTCTGCATTATTGCAGATTAAATAACATGAACAGTCAGGATTAATCATTGACATCAGTGCTCAAGTCCAGCCAGTGTTCATGGGACATGCCTGAGTGAATACTGAATTGTCTTGTTGTGGCCTCTGAATGTTTTGATTTTGAGAAATGATTAATCACACAGAATATGATGAATATACAAAGACAGAGGCTCTCTCTGAGGTGCTCTTGTGCTTTTGAAAATCTAGTAAGCACCTGTTTCCTGTGACCTGGGGCTCATTACGAGCTGTGAAAGGAAGCTTGTTCTGCTGGAATACTGATGTCCTACAGAGACTTACTGTCTCTCTCTCTCTCTCTCTCTCTCTCTCTCTCTCTCTCTCTCTCTCCCTCTCTCTCTCTTTCTCCCACCCCCTCTCTCTCTTCACATCAATCTTT
>JBBPDE010000001.1:16387356-16397441 GCA_037974605.1 Nannopetersius ansorgii
CAGTGGTCCCCAACCTTTATTTCGTCACGGACCGGTTTAATATCAGAAACTATTTTCACGGCCCGGCCTTTAAGGTGCGGCAGATAAATATACGCATTTCTACAAATATGATACGCATAAAAATGGGGATATTTAAAAAATATAATAATGGGGGATCTTTAAAATACAATAATAAATGTAAATCCAGTGTGTACTCACAGCTTTTTTAACAGCATTTTCATAACAAGCCAACAACAACAGAACACGGGTAACATCCACGTTTTTTTCTGTGCAGTTGGCGGACTGGTACCACATGACCCACGGCCCGGTACCGGGCTGGTCGAAGACGGAGCGCAATACTGCCCCCAGTGTGGTATTGCAACGCAGAGGGGCGTTTCATTTTAAAATTAATCGCGCGATCAATTTGTTTTAAAGCGTTATAGAAAATAAAATTAACGCAAATAGTTAACACGTTATTTTTAACAGCCCTAATATACATATATATATATATATCTGTACACATCTGTACAGGTCAGTCAAGTTCTTCCACATCGAACTGGAATAGAAAAGGTTCTTCCCCAAACTGTGTCCACAAAGTTAGTATTGTCCAAAATGGCTTGGTCTGCTAAAGCATTAAGATGATCCTTCACTGGATGTAAGGGGTCTAGCCCAAACCTTGAAAAAAAGATGCGTCCCAGGGTAAAAAAATGTATCATGTGCATAAGTCCTAGTGTTTAGATCTCTGGCTTAAATCACAGCTTCCAAACAGTTCTTACAGCTAGCAAACACACTGTGTTTCAGATTTAATCATTACGATGAAGGCAATTTCAACATGTTAATCCTTTGGCTCTTGAAATAGCTCAATTTTTCAGGTGTGTTTTGCATGACCGCTGTCATGTTACAATTACCAGTCAATACCTGAAACAATAACGGACAAGTGGGGCAAGAAGGTTAGTTCTTAAACCTGAGCAAAGTACAGAACCTATAGAAAAAAAACCACATTCATGCGCTGCATTATCTAACCGTCAAGATGTCAAAGATAATGTGGTGAGTCATCTCAGTTACCTCAGATCAAGAACTTTTTATATTTACTGATAGAGGGTAAACATTTAAAACAAATAATATGAAAGGACTCATGTTATTAGAATTATTATTGTAGTATTTGTTACATTATTATTACACAGACAATTTATAACTTTCTGTAGGGGTTTCATACATTTCACAACAGGTCTTTTTAAAACCGGTTTAGTGATAACGCCAGTTGATAACTCATGTATGGTTTAACCAGTATATGGAGCCTCAGACACCTTCTTATGTTCGAAAAGCAATAAGTGCTTTAAGATCTTTCTGTGCATCCCAGCATTTTAGTGTATGCGCACTAGGAATTAGTTCCATCAGTAAATACACATTAATTACACCAATAGTCAAAATAACAATGTGACATTAAAAATATTAAATTAATTAAAAACAGTATTTAAAATACTTAAATTATCCTTTAAGTATTTACCCGATTATGCCATTTTAACATTTTAACAAAACTGAATCAAAGCCTTAATTAGTGCCGGATTTCATGCGATTTTTTCATGACACGCACTAAAAAGTAAAACTAGAGCTTCTCATAATTAAAAGAGCTTCTCAAAGCTCCCATGTGATTTTTCAGAATGTATCATTCACTTTCAAGTCCATGCAGTCCTATGTGAAAAGATATGAATTCTTCTTGGTTTTTATCGCATGCATGATTTGTAAACCACACAAAGGATCTAGTTGTATGTTAAAGAAAAAAATCAAATACAGGAAAGATTTTAAGGCTTCCATGGCTTGCTCTGAACATGCATTTCAGGCTTTCCTTCACGGTAGGAGCCTCAGTGCTTTTCTCAGTTTTTTTCTCAGTCTTTCCAGATAAAAATCAACACACAAATGGACTCTTGAAAGGTTAACTCCATTACAAATGACTCTCTAGTGCACTCTATAAGTCATGAACTATGGACTCCACACCCAAATAGTGCACTGTACTCCAGTAGGGACCTATACACAATAACTGAATCCCTGAATTCTTTAGAAATATTAAAGATTTTTTGAGTGCAGAGGTGACATGCATATGCAGTGCACATATGTTGTGAGTAGAAACACTGATGCATGCACGGTGGGGAAAAAAAATAAAAAGACACATAAATACCAATCTCATTAAGATCACGTGGCTAGGAGTCAGATATGTAAAATCACATTTGTGAGCTCTGAACCGATCAGATCTGTAACCTGCTACCATGAGTCAGAGTAAACACCATATTACCACATTCTTCAAGGCCTCTGTAGCTCGTTTGCTCACACACTTTGTCAAGTGGAGTCCTTATGTAATGTGTCCTCATTTAACCTGAGCACTCATATTCTTTAAACCTCTTAAAAATAAAGGTCCTGAAATGATTTCTTGATTCACTTGGATATACAGTAGGGATGCACAATGTGGACAAAATAATAGTACGGCGCTTATACTTCTACTTTTTTTCTGGAATTAAAAAGGTTTGTGTTAAAATTTCAGTCCATATCGGGACATTTCTGTAATGTCAAAAACAACAACACATTTTCATAAATCAACTTATTCAGCCTGTACCGATGTATCCCCGGCCATTCCCAATGAAGTTATAAGTAGTGTTTCCCCAAGTTGACTTCTGAATGAGCTACACAGGGTAACCAATCTCCAGAAATTACCAGAAATCTATTACTAACTCATGGCTGGTAGGTGTAAGAGGCACGAATCACCCGGTCTCTCATGGACGGGAACCAGTCTCTGAAGAGGACGGCGTAGTAGGTGTAACCGGGGTAGAAAGCTTCATTCTGGCGGAGTGCTCCAGCTTTGATGATCTCCCAGGCAGCTTCATGAGCAGGGTAAGGGGTCATATCAATATAACCTCTGTGTTTACAAGCAAAAAACACACAGGCGTACATTACCAACAACCTTCTTTTTGAGCATTTTGAAACCACAGAAATATTACTACTTATGTTGGGCAACTTTGGTTCAGTCTGCTGGAAGAGCAAAAGACTTTGCTCCACCATTTTCAGTAAAAAGAGCCAAACCTATTTTTAAACTCCTCTATTTTAGCCCCCTCTGTTCTGACCTGGCATTCCCTAAGTGCCCTATGCACCATAAGCCTCGCCCCTGCAATCTCTGTATGCCCTATGTCCTAAGAACAGACTGCAAACTGCAATCAACTCTTGACACATTTTAGTATCTGAAGCATGCACATAAGAAGAATGGCTGTTATGTATTTTCTGTACATATGAATTTGACTGTCGTTTAAAAGCTACAATATGAGCTGAGCTTGGTATTAGTCTAAATAAATATCTATTTACCGTCTTATGTGAAACTTACCCTTAGTCAAATTACATTTTTGTTCATTTTCTATCTGAGTAAACAACTATAGAGAGCACACTTTTGCAAATGCATGATTACTGCATTAATACATGATTACTGTATCCTGAACTCACATAACAAAAAACTGGCCCACGCAAAAGTTGTGTCTGATTTTATAGCACTTTATATTTAGCATTACTGCATTTATAATTGTATCATTTACTTTTCCAGTATGTTAAGCTCAGCAGATAAACATACATTTGCACTATAATTTGCTTAAACATGTCACTTTTTGGTTAATTTTCTGTAGAGAATTTTTACTTATTTTCACTTAGAAGATCAACAAACAGGTATTTGGCCAGAGGTGCTATTTTTTTCACACGGCTTACGACATAAACTTCTGGGTTTTTGGAGCGGGGGATTGCTGCAAATTTCTCCACCATGTGTGATTTTTTTCCCCTTTTAAACTGTAATTTGTTGCAGCTCTAGCTTGCTCTCTTCACATAACATGACACTACTGCCTCTAATGCTGGGTTTCCTGTCACTTCATGTACATTGGTTTAAAGTACTGGCAGATATGAAAGATAAAGGCCACTCTTGGTGGTTTCGTGCAGTCATGCACATCATTGCTCACTTGATCATCTCCATTGCAGAATCTGTGTCAATCAGGCCGAGGATGCAGATACTGATGGACACGTTACTGTGCTTCATAGCCAGCTCATGCTGCAGACTCCCAAAGAACCCATTCAAGGCGAACTTTGTTGCAAGGTATGGCAGAGCAAATGGCGAGCACATTTTTCCTGCCGAGCACAATTATTAACATTAATATGACACTCTCCATGATACCAACAAGACCTTTAAAGAGATCCTCAGATTTCTTAACATCACTCACCGAGCAGAGAGGAGACCACCACTATCACGCCATTACTCTTCTCAAGGGCTGGTAAAGCCTTCACAGCCATCTGCAAGTAACTGTGGAAATTCACCTTTATACAGGACGAGGAGAAAAATAGACTTAGTCTCAATATAATGCACTCACAAGAGCCGACGACAGAAAGAAAGACAGAATCTTTAACTGCAGTGTTTCCCAACTTGCACACGCTCAGTAGTGAACGTACAGGACGACAAATCTCCTGTCATTCCCTGACTTTGAATGTTTTGTGTATTACTGTGATGTTACATACATTGAAAACATTTAAAGCTCTCAAACACTCAAGTTGAAATCATTTCAAGGTATAACATTAATACATATTTTTACTGAACATTAGACATGCTTTGGGGAATAGGTGAATTGAGTACTCTAAACTGCCCGTAGGTGTGAATGTGTGCGTGAATGGTTGTCTGTCCCTATATGTGGCCCTGCGACGTGCTGGCGACTGTCCAGGGTGTACCCCGCCTTCGCCCATTGTAGCTGGGATAGGCTCCAGCGCCCCCTCGACCCTGAATGCAGGAAAAAGGGGTAGATAATGGATGGATGAATTATATATTATTAATAATAATAATCATTATTATTATTATTATTGTTGTTGTTGTTGTTGTTGATGTTGTTGTTATTATTATTACTACAGATTGCTACACTTCTCTAACCTTGATGCCGAGGGGTATTAGATGCTCAACAGGTAAAAAGTAAACAGTTAATTTTTGAGAAAGGATGATATTCATAGATCCCCTGGATGAAGCTGAAAGTCCATATTGACTGTAAATATGGGCTGAGTCAAGCTTAAGGACACATTTAAAGTGAAGCATGAAAGGTTGCGATTGATATCGTTGAAACTCATGATTAATTTCAGAGGGAAGCACTTTCTGGACCCACAAACAAAGTGTGTCACTGCAAAATGTAAAATAAAGGCTCTGTGTTTGATGATCAAATAGATTTGAAAGCTCCAGATGTTGCCAGTGTTCCTTTCTGACTCAACATTCAAGTGCAGACAGAATTAGCCTTTCAGGAGCACCCTAAAGCTTGACAACTTTGTTGAAATGTCCGGCAATTATAAAGTAGCTAAATATCTAAGTATCGAACGTCTGTGTGCTCGAGTAAGAGCGAAAAATTTGGCTTGTTCTGTTTAGCATATTTATACTCAAACAAATTGCGGTTCATTTTTTCGGAATGAGAATTTTCGCCTAGTAAACATAATTTAATTAACGTAATGACACTATACTGTTGCAAATATACTGTTGACAACTGTTGGCATTGATATAAACAAAGCTACTATGATGGACCAAGGTTCATATAATCTTTTTTTGACTCTTTATCCTTTATAATTAAACGGAGTCAAAGCTGTTACACGTTCTTCTTTTTTAGTGAATGTTTATAGAGAGTGTGAGTAGTGTAGATCGGTAATTTGCCTGCAAATTCTACTGTTATTGTTACTTTACAGTTTTGGGTGCAACACAGCGAGAGGCAATGAAAATCTTCATTGTAACGAAGTCTTCATTCAGTTCATGACATTTTTAAAGTTCCTTTAAATTTACTGAAAATATCTTTAATTTCCACATTTTAAAATCACCTTAACACACCTCTTCACTCTTCACATTTTCAGAACGTTCCTCTTTTTTTTGTTGTTGTTCATTTTTTGAGAATTTAATGACATATGGACCATTTTTAAAATGGTCAAGAATTATTTGGAAACATCCATTTTTTAAACTTTCGTTTAGAATGTTTTTTAAATTCTCCTTTTAAGGTACTGATCTGATTTTGGAGATGAACGAACCAAGAGCAAATGGTTATTTTGGATATTCCGCCCACAAAAACATCCTGTGTGCATTTATTACCGTTTTATGACATGTTTGGGAATAGGCTGGATCAGCACAGTCTTGTACTATAATGAAAGTTTCTGGGTTATTCTTAATTAACACATTTACCGTACGGAAGCATTACGTAAAGATAATTATACCTCAGAGCATTTTTATGGAATATATAATAATAGTAATGCATTTTATCTGAGGGTGCCTTTCTAGAACCCACGGTCGCCTTACAGAGAGAGAGAGAAATTTCACCACCCTTGAACAAACTCATAAGTTGTTTACCTTCAATTTAAAGAGCATTAACTGAAGAGTATGTGTTTAATATGTTCGGTACTCAGATGTTGAATGCTTGAGTATGAATGCCAGTCCTCCATACTCTGTTAGGGAGCAAAAGGCTGCCCCCTAATGGTGCAACTTGATGCTGCCGCGCATAAATCCTGACCCAGCAGAAACGGACGCTCATTGTGCACATTGGACTTGCTGGTCGGACCTGAGATTAAATCTGTGAGGGGCTCTCTGTCGCTGTGATTTAGTGATAAAGGTCTGTGCATATGTGTATGAGCTTTCATGCTGTGTTTGTGTTTGTGTGGCCGGGGGGATATGGTGTACTGTGTAACTTTGGCCTTGGAGCTCTAATCCAAAGCAGGCCAATGTGAGACAATCCAGAGCCTTGTGGAGAGCAATGGTCTCTCTGCCCTTCTTCTCTGTTAACGCCAGCCCAAGGAAAAGAGATGTCACAAAACAAAGCCTTCCAGCCCGAGCCATGGACTTTCCATTCCCCTTCATCACAACCCATCTGCACACTTTACTGCTCCAATCCCTAATAGAACAAATCCTCAGGAAGGTTTCTATCCAGACTGACAATCGTACTGTCGTATGATGTTAATGCCAGTCTGCATGTTGCAGGCGGTATTTAAGGGATATTTGAGACAATTCTGTACTGTAATAACTGTCTAGAGCAGTGGTCCCCAAAGCCCGGGCCACCACATGACCCACGGCCCGGTACCGGTCGGCCGGCTGCACAGAAGAAACCCGTGGATGTGACCCGTGTTCTGTTGTTGTCGGCTCGTTGTTATGGAAACGCTGTTAATAAAGCTGCGAGTACACACTGGATTTACCTTTATTATTGTATTTTAAAGATACCCCCATTATTATAGTTTTAAAATATCCCCATTTATATGCGCATCATTTATTTGTATACATACGTATACTTGTTTACGTGTTTTTCTTTTTTTTGCTTCGATATCTGTGTAATTATCCTGAGTAATATTATGATACTGTGTAATAAGTGCTGCAATCAATACGAGCTCCTTCAGGATGTATTTCAAGTACTTCTGGTGCCCACGATAAATGCAGCCCTGCAGTTAGATACATTTCAGTAGGTACCTTTTTTCCTCTTACTGTTGTCTGCAGGAACACGGCGTTGAGGCCGTGCCTAGATAACAGTGTGCAGAGTGCAGTCTTGTGCAGAGCTCTTATAGTGGTGAGCCTCGGGCCGCCATCCTCACACACTAGCTCTCATCTGCCGTCTCTCTTCAGCTCACAGCGACGGCTGTCAATCACTAGGCGTGCGTGCCCGGATTCTGCACCGTGTGCAGGCGGCTTGGAAGAAGAGCGCCATGCGTCCAATCCCGGCATGCACTTTTACGTGCTATGCATTCAACTTGCGTGTGATAATTGAATGGCTCAGTTCTGCTCGTCCTGGTCCTGGGCAGAACATTTATTTGATTGAAAGGTCTGGAAAAAAAACGTTAAACATGGCCAGCACCCCTGCCTAGTGAATTTGAACAGTTCCCTTCTCAGCCCCTACTGACAGAACACTGAATTGTGCGGGGTCTTCTGTGGGGATAGCATTTGGACCTTATTTGTAATCAGTATTTCCCATGAATGAATTTTGCAGAATTGCATCGCACTGAGTATGTGCATGCATGCATTCTCAAACATGTGTGTGTGTGTGTGTGTGTGTGTTTTCCCTCAGTGTGTTCTATCCCTCGGTGTATTTACGCATGTGTCTGCTTGCTACAGACGCGCAGTGGCAGCCAGCACAGTCAAAGGCGGTCTAATATTAGCTTCTGGCTCATGGGCTGGCTGTCTCTGGACAAAAAGCTGGTGATAAATGAGGATAGCGGTGGCTAGGCTGGCTGGGTGGGTGGGTGGGTTGTAGGGTAGTGCAGCAGAGGGTGAAATATAAAAGGGAAAACATCAGAGTTGCCTGAAGGTAGTTAATGGAACTGAATCGCTCTGTAATGCTGGCTGCCACAGCAACGTCGGCTGTGTGCCGCGTGTGTCGTTTTGTGGCTGTATTTCAGGGTTATTTGCGATCAAAAATAACGAGGGAGCTTCAGGTGGAGGGAGACAGTGTGAGGGAAGAAAGGAAGAGGGCAGTGTGGTGTAGGGTTTTCGTAATTCCTCCATTCCCCGGGTTCCCTCTGGTCGCTGAATTAAGCCCAAGCACCGTCGCCCGTCGCCTCCCTCCCTTCCTGCTTCACTCGTCCCTCCCCCCACCATCCCCGGCTGCTCTCTCCCCCCTCTTTCGGCCCAAGCCTGAGGGAGCCAGTGGAGATTAAATGTAGCCTCCATAAGCCAAGCACATCATGTAGCTATGTTTCTCAGGCCAGCTCTCTCTCTCTCTCTCTCTCTCTCTCTCTCTCTCTCTTTCATTCTCTTTTTAAAAGTCTTGTTAATGATGCCAGGAATGTTGGATGTTGGTGAGAATGCCAGAGAAAGGACAGTGTTGCTGGGAAATCCATGCGAGGAAGAAAAAGAGGATGGATCAAAACAGAGGAACTTGACAAGACATTGAGGCTTAAAATAAAAGGAGAGAATGGAAGAAAAGCAAAAAAAAGAAAAAGAAAGAAAAAAAGGTGGAAAAGCGTGAGACGAACGACTTTCTCATCCCCCTCCTCCTCCTCCTCCTCTTCCCCCTTGTGCCTTTCTCTCTCTCCCTCTCCCTCTCTCTCTCTCTCTCTCCCTCTCTCTCTTTCCCTCCCTCTCTCTCTCTCCCTCTCTCTCTCTCTCCCTCTCTCTCTCTCTCCCTCTCTCGCTTTATCTGACTCTGGGGTTGATACGGCAGAGAGGTGGGCCTCCAACTTTAACTAATCACAGCTGTGCAAGCAAATTAACGAATGATACTCCTTTTTTTTTTCTTTCTCTTTCTGCCTTTTTATCTTTTCTTTTATCTTTTTAAATAAATCTTGTTTTTTTTTTTTCCTTCTGCCACTCACTATGGATTTATAAAAGCAGCGAAGGTGTAAGTCTTTTTTTCCTCCGGCACCCCCTTTCAGTTTTGCTCAGTGAGAGATCAAATGAGAGGAAAAGTGTGTGTGTGTGTGTGTGTGTGTACGGTGAGGTAGAGAGAGGGAGAGAGAGAGAGAGAGGGAGAGAGAAATGTAAGACAGATACAGAGAGTGAAAGAGAAGAAGGGGGTGTGGAGCACAGAGCGCAGAGAGAGGCAGCACAATGCGCCGATGCCTCTTCCCAGTCGAATGGTTTCTCATCATGGGGATTTTGCCTGCTGCGGCTGCTGCTTCTCCTTCCTCGTTTTTCTCTCCGTGGGTTTATTTTTTTGTTCTTGTGGGTAACGGCGCCGGAGCTGAATCGAGGATATATGCATGAATGGAGTATCCATAGCTAAGCGACGCTGGATGTGTGAGGTGAAGTGACTGAGTGAAAGTGTGTGTGTGGCGGCTGTGCGTGCATGCACCTCGCCCGCCCCACACCCCACACACACACACACACACACACACACACACACACACACACACACACGCGCACACACACCATCCTCTCCTGAGATCTAGCAGACTGGTATGATTTGCTGGTGTTGTGGCCCTGGCTGCTGGCTGCTGGCTGCCAGTTGCACTTCCTCTCGTTTTTCCCTCCCCGCCAATTTTGGAGGCTCCTTATTCTTCCTACCTGCATGCTCCCGACACCACAGGCATCATTATTGCCATCTTCATCATCCCCAACGCCGTCATCCTCATTTGTACTTTTTTTTTTTTTAACAACTACC
>JBBPDE010000001.1:16992992-17005293 GCA_037974605.1 Nannopetersius ansorgii
TCTGGAGGCAAATATCCCTGGAGTCAGATTCACCCCTGAGGGTGAAAAGTGTTAGTGAATTTGAGGAGAATAGGAGGGTTAAAATAGAGCCCGGTCTCGAGTTTTCGTGCAGCCATCACAAAATACAATTTAATCAAAATACGTGCTGTGATCACAATTTAGGGCTTTTTTTTTGTGCTTGGACAACAATTTCATTACCCTGTATTTTAATACGCACTGTGTAACATCGGCGGCATCCGCGGTAACTGGTGATTGAGGGACAGTAGGAGAGAAATCATCAATAAGAGCTTGAGTCCTTACCTTAACCTAAACTTAACCCGTTTAATCCCAAATTTTTCCCTGCAAAATAAGTACATGTACACTTCTCGGTGGTTATGATGGTGAAAAAGTAGGTTTTATACTCGGCAACAGTTGTTGCTGATGGGAAACCACATCAAATTCTTCAATTTGACCTGTTTACACCCACTATGTGGTACATGTGCAGGTAATGGGTAGGGAACCCCTAGACCACTAACGCGGCTCAGGGCCCCTCCAGTGGAGGGCCATCTATGCACTGAAGAGATCCAAGACCCCAAGGCCCGTTCCCCAGTAGGGCGGATCCCACTGCAGCGACCCAGCTGGTCACCCACTGGCCCTGTAGGACGATAAGAGGAAGGCCATCGATAGAGCCCCCTATCCCACCGGGTAATGGACCCCTGGTGGCCTAAGTGAAGGAAGTACCCCGGCTCGGTCCAGGACCGACACTTCAAACGGGCTCGGAGTGTCCCAGAAATCCATGGACCACCTATTAGGGTCCCATCCTGCTACAGCAGGGCTGAGGCCTCCCTCCGGTCACAATCCCCACCCCCAACGGCAACAATTGTTACCGGTGGGATTAAATGGGTTTACCTTAACATTAACCTTAACCCTAAGCCTAACATTAACCTTAACCCTAACCTTAATCTTAACCCTAACCCTAAGCCTAACCCTAATCTCAAACCTAACCGTAACAGTCACCTGTTAGCACAGATACTGGCGATGTTACGCAGTGTACATTAAAATACAGGGTAGTGAAGTGCTGTACTAGCATGAAAAAAGCCCTAAATCCTGAAGTTGTATTTTGATTAAGTTGTATTTGGTAATGCCTGCGCGAAAAGTCGTGAGATCGGGTTGTAAAATGTGCTTAATTTAGCCCTGAAAATACACCAAACCCCTTCGTCTGAATTAAGTGGCCATTAATTTGTGAAACCGACCCTTTAATTTGACTTTAAAATTTAATTTAAGGAATGAGTGTGAAACCCCTTAATCTTAAATTTAAGGTGCTAATTCAAGACGTTCTATTATTTGCACAGATTAATCAGCCTTTATCTGCGCGCTTTCCCCCCTAATTCTCCTTCATTTCCTCTATGGAAAATTAACGCCAAGGTCATTTTAAGAAGGAAAATGAAGGCGTTTGGTTTCATAGTGTATTTTCCCTCATGCATCTCTCATGCAGTTCATGTATGTAAGAGACTGCTGTTATCACACAGTTAATGTGAGCATTTAATCACTGCCTATTAAATCACAATAGAACTCCAGAATTTAAAAATCTCCCTGAATGCAGGAATAAGGGGTAGATAATGGATGGATGGATGGATTTTAAATATTAGTATGAGATTGAGGGTAGAGTGCATCAGTGGGTAAATACTGATTGATGACTGTACTGCATTGGTTTCTGTCCCTGGTCCTGGAGTATCTCTGCTCTGCAAATTTGCTTTCTTTGGCCTAACCTAACAAATCCACCCCGTCCTGAGAGCCTGTGCAGAGAAAACTCGAAAATGTGTTTCCAGGACTTGGGTTCAGAACTGGTAAAATACAGGCTGCAATGCAGATGCACATTACAGTTTAGTGTATAGATACTTCATACCAACTTTAGAGTTAAAGCCAAATGTACACAAAAAGTCCAAAGCTTTCCTCCTTGGTTTAGCGCTGGAGCTACAAGGCTAATGTTACTAGTAAATACTGCAAGTTGAAGGTCATCAAAACAGTTTTTGCTCACCAAACCTTTCTCAAGCCGCTTCTGGCTCTTCAGTAACGTGGTACTGACTCGTCAGGGTGATATGGCTTCCTGCGAGCTATAAAACTGAACAGTACTCCTTACACAGCCATTTCAGACCAGGACCAGCATTTACAGTCAGAGGCGATCCTAGGGTCTGTTGGGGCCCCCACTTCTAACCAGTTTTTTGTCATCATTTTGATAAATAATCTGACATTAATAAAATAGCTAAATATAAATATAAATAAAAAGCTCCTCTTCATTCTCTTCTAGTTGTCATTTATTTTGACAACCGATAATAATGCGCACGATTTGCAGGTTAATAAATTCTCTGACAAAGTTCAAAGGAATGAGCGTTCAAAACGTAGTTGCCACTACCGTAGTTAAAGTGTCAGCTCTCGTTCGCCATCTAGTGGCTCGGGGGCCCTAAGCAGCTGCCTGCCCTGCCTGCTGACAAGATGCGCCTCTGTTTACAGTTCAGTCTTTAGTAAGGCTGATATTGGACTGGTCCCATTTATTACTTTTATAGTCACAAAAGCTAGTCCTACCTCTGAGATGCTTTGTGAAAACAGACCCTGTTGTCTAAAACTGCTAGCAGTGTCCAGTTACATTGTGAAGTTCTGTTTGTTTATCCAGTTCATAGACATATTGTTTCTTAAACCACATCATGAAGTCTTCGCCACCTAAAGGAAAGTGGTTTGAGTGGGTTGAGAGAAGTTTAGGAGCGTATTTATGTCTTAGTGTTCATTTGTTGTGTTAGCCTCATAACTCAAGTGATAATCTAGAGCAGCAAAATGGCTAATAAACAGCATAAATTACAATTTTTGTTGAATTAATCCTTTAAAATGTTTAACAGAAAAAAGGTTTTCGATTTGCTATAGCTTTTCTTATCTGTACTCTTTTGCTGGTCTTAATGCTACGTAGCTATGCTGCTTTTTAGTTTTTACAAAACTCTTCATTAGCTATAATGTATCACATTTTCTGGCTGTTCCAGATACCTTTGAAAAAGAGCAATTTTCAAGGGCTTTCAGCAAATCTAGTTTCTTTGTTTGACATTTACATTTACGAGTTCCCTTTGCTGTCGTTTTAAAATAAGATGAACAGAACATAACAGTCCAATCAGCTGTTCCAGGTTTGGAAAATGTTCTTTTAGCTCGCAGTACCAGCACTCAGGAACCATGAAATCAACCATGTTTGATTCCAAACAGTTCATTATACACTGTTTAAAAGACAACGCCTCTAAATCCCGATTACATAACCGTGTATCAGCACGAGGAAAAAATATTAACATATAATATCATTTCACATCTTCCCACCACCTCCACCTATTGTGGAGCAAACAGGAGACCCTCACTACCATCGCACTACACTCAGAAATACACTATATGGTCAAAAGTATTGGGACACCTCTTTTTTTCAGACCCCTTACTTCCAGTGAAGAGCAATCTTAATGCTTCAGCAGACCAAGACATTTCAGACAACACCATGTTTTTAACTTCGCGGACGCCTCTTATTCCAGCTGGACTGTGTCCCAGTGCACAAAGCAAGCTCCATAAAGACATGGCTGGAGGAGTTCAAGAACTACGGGTGGAGGTAGCTCAGTGGGTAGGATACTTGCCTTCGGACCATGAGGTCATGGGTTCGAATCCTACCTTCGGCACACCACCACTGGGTCCCTGAGCAAGACCCTTAACCCCAGGTTGTTCCAGGGAGAGACTGCCCCCTGTAGGTAGGGAATAGAAGTCGCTTTGGATTAAAGCGTCTGATAAATGCCGTAATTGTAAACTAGCCGCATAGAGCCCTGACCTCAACCCCATCCAGCACCTTTGGGATGAACTGGAACGGAGATTACGATCCAGACCTTCTCATCCAACATCAGTGTCTGACTTCATAAATGATCTTCAGAATGAATAAATGGGCACAAATTCCCACAGAAACTCCAAAACAGAGTAAAGGTCTCCATAATAAGGTCTATGTATTCGAATGCAAGGTTATTAAAGTTTCTGTTTGTGTAATGGTCAGGTGTCCCAATACTTTTCTGTATATAGTGGTATGGAAGGAAAATGCCTTCTGAGTTACAGTTGGTGTTGACTTGTTGACTGTCACTGAGAGCCATGATTTTTTTGTAAACTGTTCGGCTATTTGCTGTCATAAATGCTGTCTAGCTAGCGATTAGCTGTGCAAAGGCCCTCCCGTTGTGCTTCTGCAGCACGCGTGTAGAGCAGCACAGAGCGCTGAGCAAACGCGAGTATCACAGCACACATTAACGAACAGCGTGGGGCACTCTCGCGCTCTGTGTTCTGCTGCTCATTCCAGCTGGCTTCTGTTGCGATGCTGCTCCACTGCATGCTGCACTGTGTTGATTGCGCCTTTGTGTACACCAGAAAGCGAGTTTAGAGGAGGACTGTAAACAAAGTGCTTGCTTCAGCTCACAGCAGATTGTCGTAGTCCTGAACTTGAGTCAACAAACCTCACCAGCTCCATATGCCAGCCTCCGCTGGTGCCGCTCAACAATACAACAAGGGTCCCAGCGCGCATATAAAGCTGCAGTAGACTCGCTCCCGTTACCCAGATCTTTCCTTCTTTCCTTCTGGCTTGATGCGAAGTGGTGCCTCCTTCGGTGATTTAATGCTGCTGGCGAGGGTGATCACTGACAGCTCCGACGCTGCTGTTTAAAAAAACGTGGAGCATCCTCCGCAGACAGGCCTGCTTTAATTCTCGGCCGTAATTACAGCTCTCCCGATCTCCAGCTCAACTCTTATGTCACTCAATTACACTAATATGGGGGGTAATTATGGGCACGTTAATGAATTTTTTTTTTGCCTTGGTGCGGGCCCAATCGGAGAACATGAAATCGCAGACCTCTTTAGTTTGTGCTTGAGGTCGCTGTGAAGTTTTCGCAAACTCGTTAATTACACCGCGAGGCCAAAGCCGCATGTTAAAGCCGCCTGTGACAATCATACCCTTAAAGGTTCGCTTTTCGGAGGTAAACGCAGCGTATATTGATTAAACCCGGTGGTTTCACAGTAACTTCCTTGCTGATAAGAGACTGTTAAAGTTATTTCTGGCCACCAATTGTACATCTCACCACAGAAGGACCAGGCTAATTGGTTTTGACTATTGCACAGAGGCTGTTTTCCTCTTCTATTCCAGCAGTAATTGGTCTTCTCCTGTGCCCACCGAAGAACAGGAGGGAGATAGCTAAGTGTTTTCTTGGCAAATGCAATTAAAAAGAGGCCCATTATCCCTTCTGGATGTCTTGGCAAGTGAAATAAAACAATATGAAAGGTCACAGGGAAGAAGCTCGCCTTGAGTGGTCTAACGCTCCTTTTGTCTGTTTCTAGGGAAGAAGACCTGGGTATTTTTCCTTCCTGGACCCGTTCTCTCCTGGGGTCTGGCTCTTCATGCTGCTGGCGTATCTGGCAGTGAGCTGCGTGCTCTTTCTGGTGGCCAGGTAAATACCCAGCTCCATGCTGACACCTACTGCCGCATAAAGGAACCGGAACAGCCTTTACTAGCTTAAGAGAAACAGGAAGGAGCGTTTACTGTACATCACGATTTCTCAGCCGTTCATGCTCTAGTGAAAGAAATTGCTTCACACTTTCCTGGCAGGGGGCTTTGTTTGGCAAGGACTCCTGCGCTTTTTTTCATTCTGTTCTCACCTCTGCAGAATGTACATAGATATAGATGCGGAAATATTAGCTCTTGAAATTCGAACTATGCAGCGCAGCAACGTTGGGCCGCCGTGCAGCTGAGGGAGCCTCTGTGCTATTCTGCACTCTGCGGCACATTTGCAGAGTGTCATTATTGTGCCATCAGTCACAGGCAGGCCTAGGCACTCCACGCTCCTCCTCTGGGATCGAAAAACAGGTTACACGTCCACCAGGGACAGCAGGCGACTTCGTGCTACGTCGACTCTTAAAGTTGTTTCTGACTAGACTGTGTTTGCCTTTTCTCTTGTGTTTTCTCCGTCTCATCTCCCAGGCTCACCCCTTATGAGTGGTACAATCCACACCCCTGCCTCAAGGGACGCTGTGGTCTGCTCATTAATCAGTACTCTTTGGGGAACAGCTTCTGGTTCCCCGTGGGGGGGTTCATGCAGCAAGGCTCCACTATTGCCCCCAGAGCGCTCTCCACACGCTGCGTCAGTGGAGTTTGGTAAGAGTACACCCAACCCCTCGGACACGCAAACACACACAATCGCTCCTCTTACTGTCTCTCTTTCTCTTAAATACAGCTTCTTGCTCTTCTCTGACCCTGGCAGCCAGTGGTCTGTGAGTAACAGACATGGATAAAAGCAGTACAGCCTTGGCCTGCCCAATTTCCTAACATATGATTGTGCTGTCATTTAGATGGACCTTTCAAACCACTACATGCCAAGGTCAGTGGAGAATCAAAGGAAGCTAGGAGTGTTCATTCAAGTGTGAAGTGCTCAGGGGTATATTTATATGTTTTAAAGGGTGCCTACTTTGCAAAACTCACTTTAGTTATAATATAATATAGGTCTATGGGCCATTCAAAACATGTTCATGAAGTTATTTTCACAAAATCACGCTCAAAAGATATCACCAGCTTTATTCTTCACAGTTTTGGTCCCTTTCAAAACGCCCCGTTTGGACGGATGGCCTGGTGTGACGTTCCACTAGGCTAATTTGCATAGAACCACCCCTCATCTGTCGAGACCCCACCCACTAGAGTGTTGCTTGTCACCTGTTTCAGTGGTCATTCTGGGTCTTTGCAGCTCCCAAATTTAAAAGCTCAAAAATGATTATTTGTGTTTGGACTCATGTCAAAGCTAAGACTCTGAAGTTTCATGTATTAGAGAAAAAAAGTCTATAAAGTGATGTTCAAACAGCAACGCAGGATGAAATACTGGATTGTATACATGCTTGTGTTTTATGGCTGCTGAATTAAGCTGTGCCTGACCACTGCAGTAGTGCAAAAACTGGCTCCGCCCAGCTGGCCAAAACTCACTCAAAACACAATAAAACAACCTCCGCTATTAGTTACGGCAAAGATATTGGTGTGAAAATACACCGATAACGGCGTATTTTAAAGTACGGCTCCGCTGCACCCCAACACCGGCTGAAGATCCACCATTTTGTCGCTAGTTTTACGAGCACGGAGATGCCGAGCGCTCTGTCTACATGCAGAGGCAAGTCGTGTGTTGTTGACTGCAAAGAACAGCACACATCCCTGCACTTACACAAAGAAAACCGAAGAACTGCGTGGCTTTTATTTCATTTTCGATGGCCATGTCCCAGCATCAATGTCCCACCTTAAGTATTTAAAGGTGGAACGGAAAATTCTAATAAGGAGCAGTGAATAACGAGCTAACCTCAGCGTCGCGGAGGATCTGTACCTACTGTCCGTGACAAGTATGAACTTGATTGTTTTGTTTCGCATGTGTCAAACGAGCAGCGTAAGCGGTGGGTGGAGCATGGGGTGAGTGGGGCGTGGCCAGCAAAAGCTTATTTGCATGAAGATTATAACTTGCTATATCTCTTCATCTGAGAGTGATTTGTGCAAAGAACTTGATGAACATGTTTTGTAGCCCATATATTTTTTTATAAAGTTTTGCATAATATGTCCCCTTTAAGCTTCGTCTTAGACTAAACTTGAATGTGAGAAATCTGTGGCTGAATCTTGGTCTGGGAATTTTTTTTTTATCAAATTTGGATCCGTAGCTATTCGCAGTCTCCATAGTTAATCTTCCACCCGGTTTTCTCTGTGTTGACGTTCAGGTGGGCCTTCACCCTGATCATCATCTCTTCCTACACGGCCAACCTGGCCGCCTTCCTGACTGTGCAGAGGATGGAGGTCCCCATCGAGTCTGTGGACGACCTGGCAGACCAGACGGCCATCGAGTACGGCACCATGCACGGCGGCTCCACTATGACCTTTTTCCAAGTAAGTCGTCTCTTCAAGGGCAAAGGCACCGACGCTGTACCCCGGCCTCCAGAATCAATGCCATGTCAGCCCGGCTTATCGGACATGTCACCACTGCTCTTACCTGCTCAGGCTTTATCTGTTCGCCGGCTTAATGTCATTGCCATTCAATAAAAGCCTCTCACTGTGATGTTTTCTAAGTCTGTGTGGCTTTACCTGCTACCTCATGGAGCTCTGCCGGTTTGACGCATTCACGGATGCCCTGCTCCATCACACCCACTCCAAACTGACAGCGTCTTTGATTAGTTACAGCAGTTATGCTGCAAGCGTCAGTGAATATACAAGCTTGTAGGTCCTTAAAGGGGAGGCTGCCGAGACATTAGAGAACGGCTCATTTCTCATGTGTGTAGCTGGAAGATAACACCTGCTAACTCGCTCTCGTTTCTCCGGTCAGAACTCCCGTTACCAGACGTATCAGCGCATGTGGAACTTCATGCACTCCAAGCAGCCCAGTGTGTTCGTGAAGAGCACGGAGGAGGGCATCGCCCGGGTGCTGAACTCCAACTACGCCTACCTGCTGGAGAGCACCATGAATGAATACTACCGGCAGCGCAACTGCAACCTAACGCAGATAGGAGGCCTGCTGGACACCAAGGGCTATGGCATCGGCATGCCTCTGGGTGAGGTCCTTTAGAATTTAGAGGTCTAAGCTTTTCATGTGTACTATTCTGCTCTGAGATCAAAGGATTCTATTCTGCTCTGAAATCAAAGGACTCTATATTGGACAGCAGAAAGCATTTTGCATTAGAACTGAGCACTTTGCTTCAATGTCATGCTCCCGGAGCTCCCCGTCTTCTACATTTTAAAGAGATGGTCTGGCAAAATACTCAAATCTAATTTCAAATCTAATGGATTAGATAAGACCTGTTCAGTATCCACGTTTTGCTTCCTTACTTTAGCACCAGAACTACAAGGCAAATAGTAGTAGTCACCCAAATTGTTGCCACAAAACTGTCGATTTGTTTAAATCTCATTCGGCTCTTTGTTAAAGTTGCACAGACTTGTGGATGTGCTTTAAGACACATGATGCCATTTCAGAAGTTCAGAATTAGTATTTACAAGTTATTAGATCCTTCAATAATAGGATCTTCAATCATATTTCTCTTTATTTATGATCAATATTAGTTCAGGACTCAGAAAGAGGCTGCCCCCGTGTTCAGTGAAACAGCAAGTCATACTGCGCCCTAATCCACATCAACAAGCCTGGTTCACCTGAAAGAAGAGCTAAATGTGGTTCAAACATGTCGAGAATATTGGGAGATGTATTCATGGAAAATATTTATGACTGTAGACTCCTGTGTTAGTTAGCAGATACAGAGACATTGTGTTGTTCTGGAAACAGTTTATTTGTAACGTTTGTAAGCTATATTAGCCCAATAGCTCTGCTTAGCAGAATTAGACTGAGCATGTCTTTGCTAATCAACTACATTCAGGTTAAGTGCAAAACTGTGTGAATCGCTTTTTTCACCAAACGATTCGTGGTGTTTTATAGATCCAACATTTTAGATTCAGCTGTTTAGCTACTTGAGATTATGTTCTAGCAGGAAAAGTATACCGGGGTGGAGGTCGCTCAGTGAGTAGGATACTTGCCTCCAGACCAAGAGGTCATGGTTCGAATCCTACCTTCAGCATACCACCACTGGGACCCTGAGCAAGACCCTTAACCCCAAGTTGGGAGAGACTGCCCCCTGTAGGTAGGAAATGGAAGTCGTTTTGGATAAAAGCGTCTGTTAAATGCCGTAAATGGATAAATGATGTAGGGGAGAGGTACTCCAGGACACATTGTTTCAAAATGAAGCGTGAGGTGTAACTGTACACATTTCCACTGGAAAATGCAAAGTATCATTGCATGGTTGCTATAAAACCAGTGTTTGGAGGACAAACAGGTTGTGTTTAAAAAAACATGCATTAGCTCTATTCTGATTCAGCACCGCTGTACCACCAGGGGGCACAAACTTGCAGGATCTTACCAAGTCATTTATTGCTGAGGACACATTCACTTTTAGATTCATTTGAATGAAACCACAACAAACAGTAAGACACATCTTTCCTTATAACTGAACTGCATTTTAGTGTCTTGAAGTCCATTTATGAGTCTGCTGGGTGTTTTGCTCTTCATTTGTGTAGCGGACGCCATATTCATGATGTCACAGACTCTTTCTCTGGCACACATTTTGAAGGCAACCATTCTCTCTCTCACCAGAGCCAAGTCAACCTCAACAATCAATTTTTTAAATTATCGATACTCAGCCCGATCAAAAACATATTCACACACTGCAGGGGATATTAGTGGAAATATTGACCATGCCAACATTTCAAAAACTGTACAAGGAGAAGAGGTGCCAATTCAATATAATAGAATAGTAATTATACTATTAACAACAACTACAACAACAACAACAACAGCAACAACAACAACAACAACAACAACAATAATACAAATAAAACTTCAGAAAAACAACGGTATGATTGCTGATGCAATAAGCATTGTTTTGTATCTGGTCCCTTGTATTTACGCAGGCTCTGTGTACCGGGACGAGTTTGACCTGGCCATCCTCAGACTGCAGGAGGAGAACCGTCTGGAGATCCTTAAGAGAAAATGGTGGGATGGTGGCAAATGTCCGAAAGAGGAGGACCATCGAGCCAAAGGTGGAGTCCTTCTGCTAACTGCTGGGCCACTGTGATCCTGTGTGCCATGCTCTGAACTGATAACCCTGTGTGTTTGTGTGTGTCTGCTGCGTAGGCCTCGGAATGGAGAACATCGGTGGAATCTTTGTGGTGCTGGTGTGTGGTCTGTTAGTAGCTATCTTCATGGCAGTGCTGGAGTTTGTGTGGATGCTACGTCAGACTCCAGGAACAGAGGTGAGCGAGGGCTATTTTACGTGCCTCTGCTTCATGTCCTTCTCCCCACCCACACACTTTCCTCCCTGAGCCCTGTCCCCCAGCCCTCCACCTCACAGCACAATTACCAAAGAGTATACCTCACACAGGTCCACCGGTCTCCGGGGGCCTACACCAGCGCTGCAGGTAATCATCAGGGGGCGGTTAGGAGCTCTTGTGCAAATTTTAAAGTCTAAATTCAGCGAACATGATCAATGTATAACTCCTGTCTTCTTGTATCTTTCATACGCAACATGTGTCAGATTGGATTGTTTTAAAGAAAGCACTGTGATTGTTTTACAGAAAACACATTTTTTTGCTAAATAAAACCTCAGATTGTCTCAGTAGAACCCCAGGAAATGTGACTTCTTTGTGGGGGGCATGCATGCATGAAACGGGACAAGTAAAAAACGATGATTTTTAAAAGCTGTGCATGTTGAGTATAGATGTTATTTGTGAATGTGCTGTTGCTACCATACGTTAGAGCATATGTGTGTGTCAGACTCTGGGCTCTTGCCAGTCTATCTGGAAACCATCTGTCTACTGCATCTAAATGTTCCGAGTTAATTGTGAACAGGAAACGATCATTTACCATTTTGTTCATATTCAGGTCTTTTTACTCAGCATGCCAACCAATATCTGAAATCTCGAAAGCCCCACTTCTTTCTCTAAGCAGAAACAAGTAGGCAACAGCACCATCAGAGCACCAAGCGTTTAAACATTTAAAAACAGTCAAATATATTTAAAAAGCATCTCTAGAGGAGTCCGCAACACAGCCGCATGATGTCAAGGCTGAATTTCAGTGCTCTGATACACAGGCTAGTGGAACATGGGTGAAAGTTTGTCTCTGTGCACCGTGTTTGCTTCCACATTCTTGTTGACATGTGTGTTGAGTGTGTGTGGGTGAGATGGGAATGTGTGTATTCAAGGTCTGCCTTTGAGCTGGCATGGTATTGCGTCCATTACATTGGTGTTACCAGCTACTACTAATGTGGAATAATTAGCTCTCAGTGTAAAGTGGGATTGAACCTCTGTTCTTTATATAAATTGAAACCTCTCATCTCCTTTAACTGTGGTTTAATCCTGATTCCAGATGTAGTCAGCACCTACACTATATGGACACAAGTATTTAGGCACATGACTATTACACCCACAGGGACTTTAATCACATTGCTTTCAAATACACAGACTTTAATATGGAGTCGGTCCCCTATTTGCAGCTTCAGCAGCTTCCACTGTTCTTGGAAGGCTTTCCACAAAATGTTGGAGTTCCTGTGGGAATTTGTGCCCATTAGGGCTGTAACGGCACATGTATTGGTACCGAACCGTCACGGTACACGGGTCACGGTTCGGTATATGATGTCGTACGGAGAATACACAATACGACGGAGAAGACGTGATTGAAGTAATATGGAATCACAGAGGGACCAAAAAGCGCAAGTAAATCATAAACCTGGG
>JBBPDE010000001.1:17076739-17091357 GCA_037974605.1 Nannopetersius ansorgii
GTACAAAGAGTAAAACGAAAAAAAAAAGAAAAACAAAAAAAAAAACTACAGCACTGAAACAAACAAATGGCTAACCTCAAAAAGTTTACAACCACATTTTACAATGTCTGGTTTCATTATATAAATATTATTCATTAACCTCCCAACCTGCCCCAGCCTCCCTTCCCGCCCCACCCCACCCCCCCCCAAAAAAAACAAAATAAAAGTCCCAAAAGCATAAATCAGAACTGCAATGCTCAACAGGAAGAGCATACACAGGCACAGGAAAACTGGTACATAATGTCAATATTCAAAGTGTTGCACGTTACTCTAAACTGTATCTGTAACACAAAACCATTATAGATTACATTGAACATTGCTAATAACCATTAGGAAACTGTTGTTTGCTACTGTATCTAAGTTTGTCTGTCCATTCCGTATATTGTGTAGATATTGTAGATATTGAAATACAAGTTACTATCCATACATATGTTTAGGTATATATATTCATTATGTATGTACGAAGTATACATTTATATATATACTGAGCATAACAGGCGGAGGTGTGGTACCACTGGCGTGGCGTGGAAGAGTAAAGTCCAGGAAACAACAAAACCCGTCTGCTTCTGAGAATCTGACCGAACACTACATTTCACCAAGTTCGCGGAGGATCCGAAGTTGCGGCGACATGAACATGTGGAGGAAAAGTCTTTAACGAAGCCCTTAGGTTTAGTAATTGAATTACCAAAATCGTATTTTGTCAGACTGATAGATGCAAGTTTTATACAAAGATTGACATTGCTGTACAATCCTCGCCCACTGAAACGAAACGAAACATAAAGCTGTCCTGTAACGTCCCAGCCTTTCACGATAAAAAAAAAAAAATTCTATGATAAAAAAAAAATCAATCAAAAAATTCAAAAATACATTCAACGAAGGCCTAGCTGCAGAGTTCAGCCCGGCCCTGTGCCGCACCCAGAGAGCCGGACTGAGAGGAACTCTATCCCTGAATCGATGGCAAGTACCCACACTGCAAGGAGCATGGCAAGAAGCCCCCGCCCCCCCCAGCAAGACGCTGCGGCAATTCCGTCAAAGCCATTAAACGTACAAAACGATATCTGGAAAACAAAGTGGCCAGCTGGTAAGGATGTAAAGCAAAATAAAGAATTCTCTCTATTATCAGTGCTTTTGTCACAGGTGACACGCTGAGTCTGGTGAGGGTCAGGGAGTCTGCAACTGCCTTAAAAAGATATTAGAGTTAAAAGTATGAGGCAATAAGACAATGCTACACAGAGAAACTGGCCTTTTAGTGGCTCGTCCTAAAAAACAAGAGCCAGAGGTGCGCAAAGCAGCAAAATTGAGCGAGCTTTGTCTGGAGGTATATACACATCCCAACACCGATACGCCTGATCACACAATCTCCCTTTAATACGGACACTCGATCCTGACTGAACGCTGAAATTGCTTCCGAGACCAATCCATAGAAAAACACAACAGGGTCCAAATCTAAACCAGTACTGACACGTTCAAAGGACATTAATATCTTTTTACGGTGTTCTCCAGAGTAGCTAAGAATCCCATCCTATCAAGGCCACAGAACTGGCAATGCTCCCAAAGCATGTGTCTTATGGTCTGTATCAGTGATGAATATCGAATAAAAAGATGGGGGGAAAAAACCCAACTAAAAAACAAGGCACCACACCTCTGTTAGAAAGGACCACAGGACACTACATAAAGACCTCCCAAGTCATGGTGGTCCAAAAGCATCACAGCCGTACTGTGACGCCTCGCCCTGTGTATTCAAAATAGGAAATCAATTTCGATTCGACCCTAAGGGTTCCTAGGGAGGACTAAGACTGTTGAAAGGAATGGTAGTAATGAGCACAGGATGTGCTTCGAATGGCTAGCTGGAACGTCCATGCAGTGCCAAGGCAACATGTGTCAAGCTGGGAAGAAGACTGATGTTCAGTGCACGAGATAGGGAGAACGAGGGCCTTCCTCCATTCCTCCAGATATAGTGCTTTAGAAGATAGTTTTCAAGGGCTAGCCTCCGTGGCAAATTCCTTGGATTAACTGATATCTATGAAAATATTTTTACAATAATAAAATAGATGGAGTACACTTTGGAACTTTCCAGTCGCTTACATGTAAAATTATTTCAGGCATCTTTTTTTTTTATATATATATATTCCTTTTTCTCCCTTTGAGACAGTTGCACTTTATTTGAGAAATGCCAAAGAACAGGGGCTATTGTTTTTAGGGGTGGGGTGAGGTGCGGGGGTGTTTCTGTGTGTGATATTAAGGCTGGCAATGGGGGAGACATGCCATTTCAACAGATGAGCATTCGTGATGTTTTACAGATTCCTCTAACTACACACCGTCATCTGAAACGTCCTTGTTTTTTTTGTTTTTTTAGCAACGAGAGCCACTGGTGGACTGCACTTTATGGGAACAGCTACTGCTTCAGTCTTTGGAATAAAAAAATATGAGAAAGAAAGTAAGAGATGAGGTCTACAAAAAAAAAAAAGAAAAAATGAAAAGGCAGCGCTATAAAAATGATGACCAAGCATTAGTGTCGTAAACCACTATCTCCTACAAAACCTTGATAAAATAAATACAATGTTTTATTAAAAATATAAATACCATCATTAAGTGCTATTCACTAGTGAGTGCTTTTCAGTTGGTTTTTTTTTTGTATAGAAAAATATACATATTATTTACATATCGAAAGAAATAACGACATTTACCTGTCTACAACAAAACGAGACAGGAAAAAGAGCAACATTTTTAAAACGACTCATCCCTAACAATGAGACAGAATAATTCCAACTCAGTAAAGCATTTGGATGCCGTTGAGTTTAGTAAAACCTACTAGCTTTCGACAGGCCTTAGAGCATGCACATACTAAGTCCCCTTAATACAACGGATTTCACTATCGTCAGTCTAAGCTGCTATAAAAAATTAAGCAATCACGCCCACATCTCGAATTTTCTTTAGTCCCTCGGCAGTCAGTCCACCAGGATCTCAACACAGCCAGCGCCCAATGATCACTGCCCCGGGGGGTTGAACATTATTACTTCTTAAACACAGTTTAGACACACTACACTCATAGTCCTGCTCGTCCACCATCAAACCAAACCCTTCCAGAAAGTCCATCGACAGGACCGCTGCTCCCTCTAGTGTTCCCTCTCCACCAGTCTAGTAATATTTACAGTGTCTAAAATATGAAGAGACATCCCTCACATAACTAGAGGGACAAGGCTTCAATGTACATTCAGAAAGAGAGAGATGAGACTGTGCGGGTCAGGCTAAGAAAAAGAGAATTATGGATCACTCGCAATTAATCTATCAGAAAAGACAGTGTATCGTTCCCTTAGAAAAATTGCACTTTGGTGTCAAATGAAACAATGTGGCATTTCCATCATGTTTTTTTTCCTCTCTTTTTTTTTCTTCTTTTTCTCCTCACATTCCGTAAGCACGGGCAGGCAAGACTCGACATTACGAATTCGCAAATCTTCCGAATAATCGTTAAGAAGAGGAAACGAAACCCAAAATTTGAAAGTAAGCAGGGGCACTTATCATTTTCACTGGTCGTTTGGGAGGATATCCACTGAAGGCAGACCTTTTCTTCATTGTGACTTTGCTCTTGACACCTTTCCTGAATCAGCTTAAGAGGCACAATGCCATTATCCCTCTGAAAACCTGAGCCTGTTTCAATAAATAACCATATCGTTCAAAATAAACATACTGTCACATCAGACAAAAGTTCGTTTCATTTGGGAGGAGAGGGTTCAGGCAAAAATAAAAAATAGTCGAGGTGTTAATTGAGGAACTTGCGACACTTTTTGGCCCCACAGTTGCAAGGCAGCTTATTGCCTGGTTCCTCAATGGGGAACTTGTAATCGTAGGTGAGTTCCTCGCCCCTGTAGATTTTCCGCATAGCAAAGATGACGATGTGCTTCTGGCTGTCAACATTGACCACGCGGGAGTAGCAGTTAGGCTCGCAAGAATGGTTTATAAACCGTGCTGCGTTGCCATGCATGGTGGCGTCTACCACCTCATAGTCATCGATGCGAAACATGTAGCAGCCAATGCCCTGTGAAGTGAAAGTAACTTCCATTAAGATCTTGCTGTCGTTCAAAGTAGGAAATATTGTAAAGGGTCTAAGAGCAGAAGTTTCTTTACCTTGCCGTCATAGTATTTCTCCCGTTTGTCAGTGAGAACAGAGCGAATGACGTTACCAGAATACTCGATCACCATCTCGCCAGCATCGATGTTCCTTTTACAGAACAGACCACGCCCATGTATGGCTGACCTGGAAACAATAATAAAGCGTGATGACATGCACGAAAACACTTCAAGTACCAAAAAGCACTTCAAGAGCCGAAATGTATGAGGAAATAGAATTTTGTACCTGTAGACTCCTACAGACTCTCGGGATGATTTCCTCAAGTTCTTCAACCTTGTAGCCAGAGGCAAGTCCATACTGGTCGTCCGTCTGTTTAAAAAAAAAAAATGCAGTAGAATTGCAGAACCAGACGCTAAACTGAAAGTAGAAAGTCTGGGTAAAGTGAGAACGAAGACACACCGAACATATTTCAGCTGCATCTCTTCTTCATCCTCCTCTTGAGGGTTGTATTCGGGAGGCTGTCGATGTTTTGAAGCCAGGAAGTTGAACATGTCCAACATTGATCTCCTTCAATCAGAGATATTTCATCAAAAACACAACAAAGAAATCATGAACAAACAAACTTTGCTATGAAGGTGCATTCTGAACAGAAGATAAGACTGATCCATAGTTCTGCATAAATATGACCTGAAACATCATCAGATTTTCATTCAATCTTATATATAGGTATATAACCCAATTAAATACTGAAGTTATTATATATCAGATTTATTTGTTGAGGAAAATGATCTAATATTACTTATATGTAAGTGGTAAAAGTATGAGAACCTCTCGAATTAGTGTTTCATTTGATGGGCAAATTAGAATGAAGGTGTCAATCAATAGGATGAGTGACGCTTTGGTTTGAGAACAGGGATCTATCCAAGTCTGACACCCACAATACATTTTTGGAAGTGGTTTAATGGCATGGAAACGGATTTAGAAAACAGATAATATAAAATAATGGATTATAAACCGATTTTAAAAAGCATTAAGATGCAACACAAAAAATAAATAAATAAAAAATCCCAAAACATATATCTCCTAATTTCTTTAATTGCGTTCTCTTTTTCTTTTTCTAGGAATCCATCATATTTATATTGTAGTATAGAAAATCCGCAAACTTTCAAGCACCAGTAGTACCGTTCGTGCATTACTGCGTACCTGTGGTGGACCTCTGCACGAGCAGATCCATGAGGGTTAATAGGAGGTTCATCCACCTCCTCTGGCTTGTGGAAGCGGAACCTGTAGTTTCTGCAGTACCTGGCACCATATAGCTGCTCCAACAGAAAAACAACTGCATCGTGGACAACACCCAGCATCCGTAGCCCATTCACTCCTGACAAAACAAGGACACAGGAAGGTGGGTAATTATTTCGTGTACACATTTCGCATGTGCAGACAAACAGTTGTGCTGTATTCAAATGTCCTTACCATCAAAAGACAGCTCCTTAAGTTTAGCATTAGAGCGTGCCTCCTGGACTTTATCTGTCAGAGATTTCCAGGCCTCTAAAGGTGAATTAGCAAATAAACAGAAGTTAAAACAGATTCTATAGAAATTACCTGTACATTGCAATGTTAGTCAAGTGATGTAGTCAAAAGCATTACCCACAAAAGCTTAAAGTGTAATAATGTTGACTGCATAATGGTAATAATGGTACTTCTTAAAAATTACTAAAAAATAGGGGTGGTCATAGATTTTTTTTTTTTTTATCGAGATTCATCTCATTGTAATATTGAAATTAATCTAGATTAATCCAGATTAAAATGGCTCATTTAAATTCTGCCAAAGGTCTAAAGCCCCCCCACCCCAAATGATCTGAATGCCTGTTTTTATAGTGTAAACCATAAATATGCCTCCAAATGTTCTCCCAGATCACTTTACTTTCAGTTTAATACATTACCCTTAAAGAAAGTGTAAATATAAACCCGAGGTTTAAATACGGAAAAGTCAGGAACGAGAGAGAGACAGAGAGAGAGAGACAGACAGACAGACAGACAGAGAGAAAATTCGTGCTAAAATCGAGGCGAAAGTCATCATAGCTTGCGTAGTATAGGCCCAGCTCCCAACCAAACTTTGGCAATATTTTTTTATTGCCCGATAAGAGTCTCACATTAACGCAGATAATGGTCCACCACTACTTAAAAACTTGACATACTTAAAATAATGTGCATTATTGCTTAAATAAATCCAACCTTCAATGCTTTCACAGCAGATCTTAAAGCCATCATCGCTGCAGATTTCAAACAGCAGTCCTTTTTTGGGCTTGTAGTTCAAAGAAGAGTTTTGCCCACCATCCTTCTGATCCGGAGTGGTCAACAGCTGAGTGTTAGATTCTCTCCCACTACTCTGGCCTGAAAACGGCAGAAATGCGTGCAGAAAATTAGAGCCACACCAAATAAAAACATGCCATGAGGGACCATAAATAAGTGCTCACTCTTTTCAAACACTTGAACACGGGCACTTCTTTGCTAATAAATAAAAAACGGCTGCACCTACCAGCAGTATTGGGTTTTTCATCATGGGGTTCTATGCCCTTCTGTCTAAAAGCAGGAGAATCACATGTTCTGGTAACAGAGTCACTGTGGGCAAGAAAAATGTTGATTAGTCCGGACAACCAGTAATCCACATGGGATCATACATTTACACTGTGAATTTGAGTACCTCTTTCTTGAACCCTTTTCATTTGGCCTTCCTGTATCCATCGGTTCAGGCACGGTGTGTTCTCGAGAGCTGTAGATCCGACAAAACGATATAGTTAAACCTACTGCATTCCAGTGAGACTGAAAAATAAACCTGTAAATTCTTGGAGCTTACCCTGCTAATGAGGACTGACTTCCAGAGCCAGGAACACACTTTGATTCGGCTAAATTCTCAGGCTGTAGACCTTTGTGCTTCTTTCCACCATTCTTGTCTATTCTTGGTAGGGTTCTCTTCGCTTTTTGCTTCCCCTTCCCAATGGCCGTGGAAGCTGCGACTATCGGAGACTTCACAGCTTGTTGCTGGTTCGAGGGCCGCGAGATGGGCGTAGTCCGTGAGCTTTGAGTTAGAACTCCAACCATACAACCCTTATTCACATCTTGTGTGCCTGGGCTGGGTGCGAGAGCCACTTGGCTAGTTGCGTTTGTGCTGGGATCAAGCATCTTATCAGTCACGACTCTGCTTACTGGGCTTTGAAGGTGAATGTTCGCATCTTTATCGATCTGCTGGCTTACAGACATACTGATGGTTTGATTCGGTGGAAGAACACAGATGCTACTAGCAATGGAAGTCTGGGCAGGGTTAGTAATTTGAGACATCACGGGTGTTCCTGAACGGAGAACCATTTGCTGCTCTGGAAGGCCCAAGTTATGTGGACTGGCTTTAAAGAGAAGGTTGCTTATGGGTCCCGTGATCTCAGTAGAGCTAATGAGCCCTGGAGCACTTAAAGACACGGAATTTGCTCCCAGTAGGTTACCAGTCGCTGTAGGAGGCATTGACACCACATTCAGCACAGACTGATTAGGGTTAAGTCCAGACACAGTGCATGGTAACAGGTGAGTTGACGAATCATGCCTAAGGATTCCAGGCTGTGCGCTAGTAGAGATCGGCATCGGCTGTGGAAGCAGTGCAGGCTCGAAGTACATTACTCCAGATTTTGATCGCTTTATAATGTTGGGCATTTTTCGGTGAGACGTGGCCGCTGCGGTGGTTATAGTGCCAAGTTCAACCAGTCCTGACTGAGTAGGGATTCCGGTGGTAATCTGTGAAGAGGCCAGGTTTATGAGGGTCATGTTAGACCCAACCTCGGATGGCGCTAGCGTGGGCTGGCTCCTTGACCGAGCCAACTTCTTTTTGTTTTTACGAGGCTGGAGACGAGAAATAGGCCGTTTCTTGCCATGCCCAGTAGATAGCACAGAAGGAGGCGGGGAAATGGATGATGCACTGGACACCATAGCCACACTGGGGGCCAAATCATGCCTGGGTCCAGCTTCAGACGCAATTATCTGGGGATCATGAGAGGGAACTCCGATTAAGAGTCCAGATGTGGTGCTAGGAATAACGGGCTGGAAACCTGTCTGAGTTGCAGTTGTGAAAGCATGGAGCTGTGGATGATGAGGAACAGGAACCAAGCCTTTGCCACCAGGAAAAAGTGACTGAGATGTGGAAATCCCAGGACTGAGGCCTGTCAACACAGGAGCACTGCTGTTCATGACACCTGCAGCACTGACGGATGGTGCAATCTGGATTTTCTGAGTTACACCATTGGGGAGAGTTTGCAATACATAGAGAGGCTGCAAATGCTGATTGAGAACAATGAGTTTATCTGGACCAGGCTTCAGGTGAGAAGCGGTGGACTGAACAGAAGAGCTTGCAATCTGAGAGGGGCCTGTAGTGACCGTGGCAGCAGGAATAAACTTCTGACCCTGAAGAGCCAAAGTAGGTGAACTTGGTAGACCTGGTGTACCAGATGTCCTGGCCAGATCTTGATTCCCTGCCTCTGCCACTTGGGTTATCCCAGGACTTGCGATGTGGTCGCCATCGATGTGGGTAGGAATGAAATGTTCAGGTGTCATGTGACCTTCTGTCACCTGTGAATCTCCAGCATCACGTGGGCTCTCACTGGGTACTGCACCACTTGCTCTCTGCTTGTCCCCACCTTTATCAACACCAGATTCCTCTGCAGCCAATGCCAGTATAGTTCGCTCAGAGCTCTCAGAAATGAGTGAGCTATGATTCTGATTATTTACAGACGGACTACGGGTGGTCAGCACAGAGAGGTCAGATGGCAGCTCCAAAGGGAGACCATATGGTTCCTCTACTGTAATTGAGGTGCTCACTCCACTCTCTACAGGTTCTGAGCTGGCCAGCGGCTGGGGGAAGTCTTCAAAGAGAATATCCTTCCTTCGATTAACATCAACTCCATAACTCTCATCCAAAGAAAACGGTTCAGTGGAGGGCGTTTCTGACTGCTGTCCTAGGGTCTGCATTGAAGGGGTATTGAGCACAAACTCCATAATATCAGAGGGCAGGATGTTACCACAGTCATCACTGTTGTTATTGTCCGAATCAGACTTCAGGAGGTCAGTGCTGAGAGACAGCTGCGTCTCAAGAGGATCCTGTCCCTGTGATTTCACATTTCCTAATGGGAGGCAGTTATCCTTCGGATTTTTACGACTGTGGCTACCTCCTCCACCAGCAGTATTTTCGCTCTCTTTCCCTGAGTCAATATTAGGTCTCTCAGCTCGGCTGTCTGCCCGCCCCCTCTTCTTAGTTGAGCTTTTAAGTGTAGAGGAAGTTGTAGCAGTAGTTGTGCTACTGGTGCTTACACTGGCATCACTTTCAGAACCATCATCCACTCCATCTAGTTGGCCAATTTTTTGGCACTCCATATGTTTGGTGGGTGTCGTTATCTCATCACTTTCAGCTTCCTTTTCCTTCGCTCCGTCCCTCAAGAATCTCTGGATCTGTGACCCTCTTCCCAAGCACTGGTCGATACCCTCAATAGTAGGAAGACTAGAGCTGGGGTTTATGATAGTCCGTGTGAAATTGTAATAGTACGAATCCTTATTTGAACCAAACCCTCCTTCCTCATCCTCTCCGCTGTCTGCAGAAGACGATGTGCTCATATCATCAGCCCCATCTACTTGTCCTTCAGCCGAACGCTTGCTGCTGCCTGAGCGTTTCCTCAAAGAAATATCCCCACTACCATAGAAGGGCAGATCCTCCTCGCCGTAAGAACGAACACCATAGAAAGGAGTAAGTCCAAAGAACATATTAGAACGTGCTCGAGCACTTCGCCTTGGGTATCTCCGTTTGGCCGAGCCTGCCGAACCATCACTGTCTTCCTCGTGGTGCTTATCTACAGAGCTTTCATCCTCCAAATGAGTGTCATCTCCATCGCCATCATCCTCAGCAGAATGGTGATCCATGAGGTGCTCTTCACAGTCCTCCGTGTGAGTGTGACTGTCCGACTCTGAGCTCTCAGAGCTTGCTGATGGGGAAAACAGCACAGCATGGGAAGACCTCTTCTGTGGACCATGGCTGACTGGGGAGATGGAGGTGGATGTGTTCGTATCACAGCATGTACTAAGAGCTTTAGTCCCATTAGGATCCATTTTTTGAGATATCAATGGCAGTCCCTCTGTGCGCTTCTTCTCCACCGGTGTAGCCTCTTTGTTTGATTTAGGGTGAACTTGTGGGGTTCTTAAACTTCGCTCTGAACCTGCCTTTGGCTGAACAGCTTGAAGTGCAGAACTGTGTTTTTTCTCAGCGCTGAATCTCTCCCCAGACTTTAACGGCCTTTCGCCTACTTGACTATCTGATTTATTAACTTCCATGTTTCCTGTGGCTTTGTTATTACTGCTGAGAGCGGTGGATCTGTTTGTATTATTTTGCAAAGATGGGACTTGCCCGTGTGTTTTAATATTACTGTTTTTAGAGTTGCTGTTGAATATTTGTGCCTTACTGTTCTGAGGCATCTCTTTCCGGTCTGTCGAAATGTCCCTGCTCACAGTCAGTTTAACTTTGGAGGGTTTGTCTTTGGTGCTAGAGGTTCCATAACTAGCCGTCACAGACAGGCTCGCCTGAGATCCTCGTTTGATATCCTCTTCTCCGGTCTTTCCTCCAGATGACCACTGAGGCTTGATTGCTGCTGCAGGAGATGGTCCTGAGACACAGTCGTGAGACTTCCTACCTCCGCTTTTATGGTACAGTGGCTGGGAAGAGCCAGTCTTTCCAGTATCTTTAGATTCTGTTGTTAAGTTTCCGTCTTTCATTGGAATGGTTTTATCTTTGAAAAGGCCGGAGAGTGGATGACAGGACAAAAGAGTGACTCCAGCTGGTAGGTCTGTGTCTTTCATGGCCTGTTTACTCTTTTCTGTACGCAAGCTACCGCTGCCCCTCTGATGCCCAGTCAAAACTGCAGTTCCAAGAGGAGGTGACACTTGGGCCATTCCAGTCAGTACTGCTGGGGAAGCTGATTTCACTTCTTCTGGCTGTTTTCTAGCAACATCTCTACCCCCATCCACCCTCTCACTACAACTATAATTAGCTCTGCCTTGGGATCCTGTGTTTACAGTGCTCGTCTCCTGACAAAGAGACCTTTCACTGCTATGTACTTTGCCCTTTGCAGAGTCTCCGACTCCCTGGTCCTGGGATGCTGAGTTTAGGGTCGAGGCAGGTGAGGGTGAGCCTATCTGGCGGCAGACAGCACTACCTTGTAAAGAGGAGATTCTCAGTTTGGCCTGCTGAGGGGAGAGGGAGGAAGTGCTATGGCGACGAGACCCAATATTTGGCAGACTGGAGCTCAGCAGAGGGTCACCAACAGTTACAATCTCGTGGGATGAACTGGTGAGACCCCCTAAAGGAAGAAAACAAACAAACAAAGTGTGAATAAAAAATATCACATACTGAAAGGACAAAAAATACAGACGTGTATATAATTTTCATGCATATTCTAAATCGACATGCTACAAAAATGTTGATGTTTCACCCAAAATATGACAGCAAGCTATGTCTGCAATAAGCAGCGGGTCAAATTCCATAAAAGCAGAACACCACAGAGTTATTTCTGGTCACCATAGTCATCCCTGCCGTTATTGCTGCTTAAAGTTCCTATTAACAAGACTGTAACGAGGTCACAGTTTACGGTTTACTGGCTGTTTTTATTGACGGGTAATTCTGACAAATAAAACGCAATGCTTTGTGAACCTCTGAATAATGCATGTTAACAAATGAAGTCTACAGTGTGAACAAAAATATCACATACTGAAAGGACATAAAATAAAGACGTGATATGAGTCTCTGCTACACGCCATAAATATAAAGAGTCAACAAAATGTTATAATATGCTGAACCTGGAGATGGAAGGGGTCTGGATGGAGGAGATCGATGGCAGGGTGGGTAACTGGGGTGTCTGTTTCTGAAGTAAACCCTTCGTTTTGGTGTAGTAGCCATTGTGGTGTGGTCAGCTGAAACCGAATCAGCCAGGGGTTCTGCTGAAAGAAATGACAGCTGAGTATACTTGAAAAAGCTTGAAATGAAGTTAAAATAAACCATAATACTAAAAAAAAACCCCAACGATTTCAGGTCTTACCTGAGACAGGCAGAGGGCTGTGTGAAATTGTACGGTTGTCCTCTGGTGGGACTGTGTTACTGATGGTGTCGGCCACTAGAGGGCGGCATTCCAGAATTCTACAGGTATACACGCAGCGTTTGCGGGCATCCAGAGTACTCCAGTAGACCCTTGAGCACCTTAAATTGAGCAAATTGTTAGAGTTACAATAATTAGATTTTTAAATGAACCATGCACATTAACTCAGCATTTCCACTTATTAGGCTACTCACTGGTATCCAACAGGAAAAAGCTTTCTCTCACAATCTGAGAGCTCTGTCAGCATACCAAGACAATCAATAGTCATGGAGCCTGCATTCAAAATTAAACAGACAAGGTTTAAGCATATTATGAGTCTGTATAAAAGTGAAAACAAATCTGTATTCTTACCAAAAATAGTCATATACTCACCTATCATCATGTGGACATTTTCTGGCTCAAGACCATTGAGAAACTTTCTTCTTAAACTAATCCCTTCAAAGTCCACAAGAACTCTCCGGGTTACTTCAAAGCCCGCATCTGACACCACCTGAACAGCAATTCCAGTATTGTAGATATTGTTAATCTCGTCAGTGGCATGAACACAAAAAAGCCTTTAAAAAGTGCGTATGTGTCGGTCCCCACCTCGCCCTTGATGAGGTCTCTGTGGCGCTGGCAATAGACCTTCTTGTCCTCCAAAAAGACGCAGTTACGCTGACGTGCACACATGAAGTGGTAGTTACTTGAGCAGGAGGTAAGGCAGCAACCCACAGTGGCTCCCGGCCTTTGACAGTTCTCGCATCGCTGTAATAAAAAAGAGAACCATTCTTCGTTAATGGATAAATGACAGGAAGCCTTAATAACCGAGAAATGATTTGTCGCTCATTAAACAATGCATAAAACACATGGCTGACATGGCCTTACCAGCTGTCTGCCCCGGCTCACTGCCATATGTACATTTTTGAGTGAGCCATCATCATCCTCAAATACTTCTGCTGACCACAATGAGCAGTTCACATGAGCCCACTCATTCTGACCAATGTAGAGCAATCTTCCACACTCCTAAGAGCAAAGCAATCAACGATATGCTTAACTTAACAGGTATGCTCAGTATCATTGAATAAATACAGAAAACAGTGATACTACTTTAACGTTTTCTACTATATAGTGCATTCTAAAAGCAAATAAAGCAACAAAAGGGACCATAAAAAAGGCTATGTTCTCATCTACAAGCATTAAAGGAGCGTGAAATATTATTAAAAATAATAATTAGGGAGTCATAAGGAACGTTGTGAGAGTTCTGACGTTAATAGAATTCCTAAATACTCGATTCTGGTGCTATAAAACACAGTGATGATGTTGTTAGTGGGGTCACTTACATTAGTCTTCTCATCTCCGTAGTTCAGACAAAGCACACACTGTCTGTTGTCACTAACACCAGGAGGAGGAGGAGGAGGGGGGAGGTCAGGGCTGTCCTCCCGACCGAGGTCTTTGTGAATTGAGAGTGACAATGGAAGAAACCGAAGAGTGCATCAAACATGATGTTACACTTGACTATTTCTAGCTGATAAAGGTGAAGTGGATTTGTATCATTTTATCCTTATTCTCACCGTGCAGGAGCTGTGGAGCTGGAGGTGGTGGTGTGGGGGCTACAGGGGAGTCAGGTTCTCCAGGGGCTTTAGGACGGGGAGCAGGAATGATTTTCATAAGAAGAGGCTGCTCAGCACGTGCAATCTCTTCCCTCTCCTGCCACTGGGCATAGTTGTGATCCAGAGAAGGGGGCAGCACAGCATTAGGAAGTAGCCCACTACTGAAGAAGAAAAACAAAACAACATTTAGCAGTGCACACACACACACACACACACACACACACACACACACACACACACACACACACACACATAAATATAGGGTGATTAGAAAAAACCTGCTATTAACTGATTAACTGCATGTCTGAGGACTGTAAACCAGCATGGGACAGAAAGTATGGCTGATGGGACTGTTGGTGCATTTCCATGCTCATAGGGACTTTAAACAGAGATAGCTAGAAATTAATCCGTGCTAACATGCAATGGAAACTAGAGCCCGACCGATAAAGGATTTTGAAGGCTGATTCCAATACAAATATTTGTTGGTTTTAAAATTCGATATATATATATATATATATATATATATATATAATAGGGCTGGGAAAGTTAACGCGTTATTATCGCGTTAACGCATTATTTACTTAATGCCGACAATTATTTCATCGCGCGTTAACGCAGGTTTTAAAAATCCTTTTATTTTGAAAGTTGTTGCTTTCACCGAAGTAACGCGAACAGGGGAGGACAGGGACTGTCTTTAAAAGGTTGGGTTTTCGCATCTCGGCCGCATCTTGGGCCTTTTTGCAGAAC
>JBBPDE010000001.1:17110359-17129562 GCA_037974605.1 Nannopetersius ansorgii
TAACTCCAGCAGTAACTCGGTTAAATAGCTGTTGTTGATTTAAGTGTAGCTTTACAGGTTTAAGAACAGTTGTGGACGTAGCACTGATGTACGTTGCTCTGGATAAGGGCGTCTGATGAATGCCATAAACGTAAACGTAATTACATTTCCATTTGAATAATTAGGCCTCAGGCTTTCAGAGAGGAAACCTACACCAGCAGGATCTCTGTATGTGTCTTTGTAGTTACAGCTATAAAGAAAAACGCAATGCTTGCTGTTATAACCTTAATATAATATAAAATGTTTGTCAGAAGAAATTGTTACATTACTTGATTACTGATCAGTCGTGACAGCACTAATATAATCAATGTCTATATAATATAATAATATAAGCAACAATTGCATTGGTCTTAAAAACAGATTTGGAAAAATTGTTCAGAGCCTTATATTACAAACAGTATAATTCTAATCAGTTTATCAGCCTTTTACACCTGTTCATTGCAGACGAGTTTTGTTTAAATGTGTTGTTACCATTTTGCTTGTGAAGTTTTTTCTTTCCAACCTGTACACAAACCTCAGGGAAACTACAGTCAAACTTAACATACGGGACATTTTCAGGGTAAGTTATAATTTTCCTGTATCGCCCATCTAAAGTGAACAGATTATGAGTAGGGATGCACCGATTGCAATTTTCTTGGCCGATTCTGATTATTTTTTGTAAGTGTGATCGGCCGATACCGATTTTTCCGATACCGATTTTTTCCACAGATAACAGAAAATTAGAGCTGCTGCATGTAGTCGACGACATAGACACAAAAAATTGGATTTCAACTTTTTTAATGTAACGTGGTTATTACTTTCTCTGTTTACTTTTATAATAGTGACATATGATAGTGGCAGCTCTACAGCAAATACAAACAAAAATCTAATTTTCTTTCATATAAAGCTTTTTTTTTATAACAAATTTTCTTAACAAATTTAAATAAATAAAATATAATAAATAAACAAATAAATAAGCCCCCCGAAAAAAGATCAGTTTGAAATCCGCAATACGCGCGAGTGGCCAAAAATCGGCCATTTTCTGGCCGATCGATCGTTGCATCCCTAATTATGAATGAAATGTCTGGGCACCAGCCACGAACTAGAATGGGCAGCATGGAACTGCTTTGCACATCATACCGAAAATGATCACAATAGCAACTTCTCAGCCATCTGTCAGCTTTAGTTAACAAAAGGTTAACAAGCAGGCGATTTGTTTACATGCAGCCATGACGAAACCCATCTTGAGCAGATGGTCACAAACCCAGGGAAGTTCAACACGGCAGTTAACTTGAGAACTAGGCATAAACTGGCAAGCAGAGTGAAACCTGGCAACCATCTCTCTGCAGAATGGGACATAATTACAATACTGTGCGTGTGGCCAACGATACTAAACATACACAAACCCCTATAATCACAGTAGACCCACACATCCACATCAAGTAACATAACTTATCATTAACTCTAAGTCCAACTATATTTGATAGCGAGCCCTATAACTAATTTACTGAACCCACATTCCCTTAAGGGTTCAACGTTTTGACAGCTGCAGATTCAAATAAATCCTCCGAAAAAACTTGGGCAAAAGAACTTCAAACATCAGCATTTGGGTTAAGTGGGGGGGGGGGGATCCAATGGATACCTGCAAATACTATAAAAACGCATCATAAAAAAACAATAATTATAAAAACATGATTGTTTGTCAGCCTACATTATGCACATGACAGATTACTAATAATGAGAAAGGGAAAAAACACACTTGGGCTGTTTCACCACCCTCAGCAAAAGAAGGGGAATTCCTATCAGCCTTCGTTCTCCATCTTCTCAGCCTTTCAAAAACACTTCAAAGGCACCTGGAGAAATTTCCCTTTACTTCATGCAAATAATACTAGCCTGGGCCTTTCATTTTTACACACATATTGCAGCCCCTGAACTGAGACTGCACAGACACCATGTTCCAACACCTAACACCCACATAACTGGGTAACTGTGGCTTTAAGACAGAGGCGTGATTAAAAACAAAGACGCGCCTCCTGTGAGGTGTAATGAGGGACATAAAAATGGGAAATGCTCCACATACTCAACCATAGCCGCCCCCCGTCCCCGTCCCCCCCCCCGTCCCCCCACAACAAACCCCCGAAAAGCAGGAGAGAAACTCCTTTGACTGCCTGCCTACAACAAAAAAAAGTAGAATAAAGCCATGGATAGGAGGGCCTGCATCCAATTCCCTCCCAGTGCTGTCCCTGGGGGAGGAGGGCCCGCTCTTCACCCTTTGATATCCGCGCCTGTGCTCTTTCAGTCGCCTGCGCTTCTTAAAGACTGGAATAAAAGCAGACACAAAGCTTCCTGCTATGATCCACACGCTGTCTGGGGGGGGACCGGGCCCTCTACACATAAATAGGCCAAACACCTGCTGGACCTTTTCCCTCCGCATAAGCTACACCATTCATCTGAAACCAGTGGAGCAAAGCATTCATTTGCTGTATCTATTCAGCTACACTTTTGTATGAGGCCTTGATAGTGATCCTCATTCTACTCTGGTAAGCAGGACTCACTCTGGACACCAAAAGGCAAGCCAAATGGCGTCCCTAACAAAACAAAAAACATGAATGGACTTAAGTGGGGACGCGTCCTTAATGTCTCCCCAGCACCAGATTTTAGATGTTTGTTATTTTTGTGCACTTTAAACACGAGGCAGGTTTGTAAACAAACGCTACATCCACGTGAGAAACACAACAGTGGCCATACGGACAAACCAGCACCATTCGTGACGTACGCAGGTTGATGAAGTAGTCTAAAAAAACATCCATAACAAGTGAATTCCTACTGAGACCAAGCAGCAGGATTTGGGTTAGTACAAAGGAGGGGCTCCGGGTCCTTCTGTTTACTGAGTGTGTGCTGGCCTCGGGCAGCTCTGTGAGCTCAGTGGGCTGTGATGAGCCAGGCGCAACATCCCCTCTGAATGAAATCACAATGCTGTGTCCGCAACTTCCATGAGCCGCAAGTTCCATTGGGATTTTGGCCGTCTGTCTGCCTTCTATAGCACTTATGCATTTTACATAGTGTTCTTATTTTACCCATACTTTCAAAGTCTGAGCGGAACAGATGGGGTCGCAAAGCACGCTGGGCCAGTTTCCCCCTTGCTCCAGTGATGAAAGTGCAAGGAGGCAGAAAAACAGAAACTGATGGCCAGTTCCGTCCACTCCATAAAGTGCATATAATATTTTATAGGGGACAGAACAAACACTATATGGACAAAAGTATTGGGACGTCTGACCAACAAGGACTTGCATTCAAATACTTAGACTTTAATGTTGAGTCCGCCACCCCCTTTATAGCTGTAACAGCTTCCACACTTCTTGGAAGACTTTCCTCAAGGTTTTGGAGTTTCTGGGGGAATTTGTGCTCATTCATTCCATGGAGCATTTATGAGGTCAGGCACTGATGTTCCAGTTCATCCGAAAGGTGCTGGACGGGGTTGAGGTCAGGTTCTGTGTGGACCAGTCAAGTTCTTCCACACCAAACTCATCCAACCATGTCTCTATGCGCCTTGCTTTGTGCACTGAAGGACAGTCATGCTGGAATAGAAAAGGTTCTTCTCCAACGTGTGTCCACAAAGTTGTAAGAATGGCGCTGTCCAGAATGACTGGGTACGCTGAAGCATTTCGACTGGAAGTAAGGGGCCACCTGAATTCAATGATTAAGTAGGTGTGTCCCAATACTTTTGCTCATATAGTGTAGTGCATCCGAAGGAAGAGGCTGAGGTAGAACAGTTACAGAAATTAATTTTAAAATGCTACCGAGCAAAACGTTCTCACTGGCTTGTGTTTGTTGCTACAGGATCCACCATGGCGTGTGAACTCCCACCCCTCTCCTCGTAAGCGTGCTCATCACGAAAGGAAGATGGTAGCTGGTTCGTAGCAGTACACACCTCCACACACACACACACACACAAACAAGCCCCGTCAAAATGTGCGTTGTTTCTGAAGCTGTTCCTCTCAGCTATAGTCCCTCTCACAAGCACTCGTATAAATGCACGCTTCCATATTTTTTGTTTTATTTTTATATAAAGTGCTCAATATTTTTTACAGCCTTTTCCGAATTCATCTTCGTACTACGCAATACGAGCTAAGAAAAAAAAAACATGTCCACCTCCCATTTTCCTGTGCATCATCATCACCAGCAGGAGCTAACGTGCTAGCACAACGTTAGCAAGCATTAAAGCGTGGTGAGGGGCTGGAAGGGGACTGAGGAGAGATCCTCGCGGGAAAGGGGAGCTTTACACACGAGTGTGTGGACTGTGTTTTAAAAAAGTGACACAGATTGGGGCAAAGAGTCCGGATTAGATGTATAAACATGGACCCTGGTCGCTAGCAGGCTGCTAGCTCGTATAAACTCGTAGAAAAATAATGGCAGCTGTGGCTAACCCACCTAGCACTACCGAGAAGGGCCGATGAGAGCAGACTAATAAACTAGGAAAATGCATGGAATCAGGATAGTTTAGAAAGCTCGGATAGTGATAAAGTGTGATAACTAAGATGCACAAGACACCATAATTCGCCCTCGACCACGGAAGATCAACCAAACGTCATTTATTTTCATGTGTACGGACCCTGTCACAGGACTGTCAAGCCTTCCCCATTCAAAATAGTCTTCATTTTGACCAAAGAAATGCTTCTTAAAGGCTTTTTAATACCATCCACTGTCCCTCCTCACCACAACCCCTGTGTTTATATTGTTTTTTAGGACTTTCTGTTTGTTTTGAACTGAGCTGAGTTAAGAAAGCTACCGTTAAGTCAACAAACGTCCAAGACCATCCAAAGTTGGCTGGATGGCCGTTCCTTCTCAAAACCGAACCAAAATACTCTGTAAAGCTTTAAAACACTGCTAGTTGGCTAACAAGACGGGATTCGGGACAAACTCTTTTTAGCTCTGTTTATTTTCTTTTTTATTCACTTGCTTAAAAGCCTAAAGTGTAGAGCAAATACAAAGTCAGGCATGCGTGTTTTCATATATACATAAACAAAGATTTCACACGTAAACAAACAGCAGCACGCATTTTCCGTGTTGAGTTAGCACGGCGAGGCTATGTGGCGATGCTGTAGGGGAGAGACCTCTCAACTCCCTTCTGTCAACACTGGGGCTGAGACTCTCCTTACAGGGCCACAGCCTTCACCTTTTACCTTTTTACTGCACATTAAGGACTAAAGACATGTAAACGTACAAATTAAGATTTTCCTCCTGGTCTATCCTCACCCTGTCAGTGCCCACAGGCTCTCAGTAAGCTGCTACAGGCTAGCAGGAGAAAACAGCACATGGATGGAGGCATGTGTGTGTGTATATATGTGTGTGAAATAACTGTTCAAGGGCTTGATTGCGCAGCGAGCCAGGGTAACTTGCAGCAGCGAGCTCTCCCAGCTCCTCTCGCCCCTCCAGGATTAAATCTCCGGACCCCGGACCCTCGGATCTCACCTCTCCGCTGCTGGAGCCGCTTGACTCCCCCAAAACATCCCGGAATTTCTGCAGGTTGTTGCCGATCGCGGCGGACACTCGCAGGGCGGCGTCGAAGCCCGGGCCGAGCCCGGCCGCGGTCGGATGAGTCCCCGAGCCGTTCCGGAGGGCCGCGGTGACCCGGGTCCGGCCCGATCTCCTCCCCGCGCCCGAGCCGTTGCTCCCTCCGGGCCGCGCAGGGAAGCGCCACCGACAGCTGTGCGCCATTTTACACTCTGCCCGCCCGCCCGGGATCAGCCAGCGCGGTGGGTGCAGCCCCGAACCAGCGCCCTCAGCACGCTGCCGCTCTCTGCAAGTCTAGACTATCACATATCCAGGTTTCGGGGCGGCAGCAACATGGACCCCTGCTTCCCATTTTTACAACATCCCAGCAGCCGAATAACGCCAGTCTGAACGCAACCAGGACAAAACTCACTTTAAAACAGAAACAAAACACATTCTACAACATCCCTGCAGCAGAATAACCCAGTCTGAACACAACCAGGACTAAACTCACTTTAAACATCCCAGCAGCAGAATAACCCAGTCTAAACACAACCACAACAAAACTGACTTTAAAAAGAAAAAAAGAGGGCGAAACAGACCAATAAATGATAAAAGTCAGGTGAATTTCCTCATAAATACTGTATCATCCTTCTATAAAGAGGCAACTTCACTTCTACTCCGTTTCCTTAACTTTTGTCAGTACTGGAGAAACAAACAAACCATCAACCTTTAAGGGACTTAAAAAAGCTCACCTTTACTTTAATCCTGCCAGTAGAATGGGTGCAATAGAGCTTTTATAGCACTTAATTTGTTGATCTTAGCTACGATGTGTTTATTTTTCTTACAGTCACAATGAAAGTGTGCAAGTGCATGAATTCATTTGCTTTCAGTGCAACAGTAATTATTAGATTATTACAGTTGTTTCAGTCTTTACATATTTATATTTCCCTTTTTACATATTTCATATTCCATAATTAGGATATTAACGGAATTTGTGATCATTTGATAATCATTAAGGGATAAATACAGCAGTATAACAATAAAGTAACCTTATTACTATCAAAAGGGTAAGAAGAGTCTTTCCAATTAATTTCTGAAAGCAAGTTCAAATGAATAAACATTTTGAAAGGTTGTGTATGTCATATTTATTTATTTATTTACTGATTTACATTTTATCACAAAGGCAAAGTTGTAATTGAATTAGCTGTGAAACTCCTTGGGGACAGGTGGAGAAAATTAACCGAAGTTTAAGCACACTGTTTATGGAAGGGGGGGGGGGGGATAAGAAAAGAAAAGAAAAGAAAAAAAAACACAGCCATACTCCGAACATATGTTGATGGCAGCATTCACGATGCATCCACACATTAAGAGGATGGAGGATGAAGACATCACCTGGAAAGATCTCTCTTTACAGGGCAGGGTCAATGCATCCAGGACCCCTGCGTTTCGCAAGCAATGAGGCACTGAAGTCATTCAGTTATTCGGTAAATGACGAGGTACGGTAACTGGAAATGCCTGCGCTGACTCATCCAAAGCTCATTCGACGGTCATCCATCCAAGGAGTAACTTTGTGGAACACGAGACGACAAGGAATTCCAGGAAAACGCAAGCGGCTTGTTTCCAAAACTCAAGTCATTACAATGTCATTACCATGTGCACAGTTGGTAACACAGATTCACAGATCAACATGTTCCCCAGTCCCCAATAAGAGAATTATACTTCTTCAGTTTGAATGAACAAAAAAACAAGTATAAGCCGGTGGCTGATAATGGTCCAGGAAAGATAAAAAAAACTATGCAATTTCCTGACTGTCTCTTTTAAAATACTACGGCTCTAAATGCATTTCAATCTATCCTGCAAACACCTAAATTCAAAAGTTGACAGATGACTGCCAAAACACTTTGTAAAAGTCAATCACTGTAGTAATTCAATAAACAAAAACTAATGGATAGGCACAGATTTTAAAGACTTCTGTCCTTCTTACACTGAAAACTGGGGTACTTTAAATTGGAGCAACAACTTAATTTCATATAATTTGGCTAATCAAAGAGTTTTCTAACTGAATAAAATGTTAATTGATTCAATTAATATATTCAGTTTGTTTAGATTAGAGGTAGAGGACAAATCTATGTCATGAGGAAATACACGTAGTTGCAAAATATGTATTATTTGCAAAATATATGTATTTTATATATGCATTCTGTAGTATGTAGACGTAACAATGTACTACGTATGTACATGTAGTACATTGCTTGATATTGCAGCAGGTTATCTGCAAATGAGCACTAACATTTATCACAACAGTTTTGTTGTGTTCTGCGAGCATCTCTAACCAGGGGCATCCAAACAATTGCCCTATGGCCATAATATAATACATATAGCTCATAAACGTATGGCAAGATAAAATGAAAACAAACGAATACCTGTATGGCCTCATCAAGTAAGAAGATGGCATCATTCATAAGCAGGTTGAGAAACCTTAAGAAAAGTGGAGGGTTCATGGCTTCCAGATTTTCCGATGCGTAATCTGCCAGGTGCTGAAATAACCAGAAATGTGGTTTTCAGTCTCAGTTGATAAATACATTTGTTACACAAAAGTCTCACACAGTAAAAGAAAAAAAAAAACTTTGCACCTTTATGCTCTCTCTATAGCTCTCCTCTCCCCACATGTATTTCAAAATTGGGTACATGGGCCTCCTGTAGTTAAACTTTTGTTCAAACTGGTGAGGATCACCTGGAGGGAAGAGTTAGAACAAGAAAATAGTGATATTTGACAATATTCAGTTTCCATAACAAATAATGAATCACACAAAACCTAATGCTAGGTCTAATGTGACACTGACCAGTGAACTCAATGTCTACAAACACAGTGATGAGCGCTTCAGCCAGATTAGGCGCATGACAGTAGGAGCAGAACACCCTCTGTCGCTGGAACATAATGGGCTGGGGAGCGCCAGGCGACACAGACTCCATATGCGGCATCACAGCCTCAAGAACTTCTGCCAGCTTCGCTCGCAAATGAGGATTTTTCATTCTGTCAGTAAATAGTCGTGTCAACAATCATTATAACAAGTACACAAGACTAAGGCTGAGTATAGCACCACATCAAATATTATCACAATACGTAGACATTTACATAATGCATATGTATCACAATATGTAGTTTTGTAATACATATCGTCGCTGTCGGCCGGAAACCTAATATGTCCAAAACGGCTATTTTTCAGGAAACTGAAAAAACTATTTATATTCTAAATAAATGCTGTGTCATCAAACATCCCAAGCTATTTTCAACACTTTTCATTGGTTAATAATTTCTACATTTTACAGACCCACATGGAGACTGACCAATAGTATCGATTTGTTAAAAAAACAACAAAGACCAAAATTGGAGTTACAAGGTTTCCGCCCGACAGCGATGATATAGATGTATGGACAAATTTTTTATTTTGTTTTTATCCTCTATATATTTATGTAAAGTTGGGGGAACACAAGCCTAAGAATTTCGTTACAGTAATGATGCTACATTGTTATCTGTATATGACAATAAAACTTGAAACTTGAAACTTGAAAATGAAAGCTTGACAAGGCAATAGTGGACAAATGCTGTGGAAAGATATCAATTTTATTTCAATTGGATTTTTGTATTATTATTGATAATTGATCACTAAATCCTTCGAATATATTAACAGTAGCATAATATGAGATTTCAGACTTCCTCCAAATCAAACTGCTACTATAAACGAATGCCTTGATCTCACTTTTCTTGGCTGGATTCAACTATTTTGAGAATCGCACAATGATTTAGCAGAATTCAGTCAGATAAGAAAGATTATTTCATTTATTTTATTTATGTACACAACAAGCGACAGAGGATGCAGTTAACCTGGATGCAAACATTTCTGTAATCTATTAAGTCTATTTATCTTTAACTAAAATATATCACTTTATGGTTAAAACTATAAAGCAGTATCGCTGTATTTAGGTTGCCTTGCCCAGCACTAATACATTGGTGGTCACTGGCCACTATTCTATTTTATAGTCTGTGATACAGATTGTTGTTCAACGTTCAGAACTGATGATACACATGATACACATGATACACTCAGAGAAGAGTACTGTGGCATAATTGATCATGATGTGTAACATACTGTCATATAGCCCACTCCTACACAACATAAAAGCAATGTAATAAGAAACTGTCACTCTCACCTCTCTACATTTCCCATGGACACAGTAATGAAGTTGAGAACTTGCTCCAAGCTCTCTGCAGATGATTCCAGCACCTCATCAGCAAAGCGTCGAAGGAATATGAAGAAGTCCCCCATGTTATCAGCGAAGAACTCTGCAAAACCAGATATTCATTTATTCCCTTGAACCCTAGGCTTATTATTCAGTCGTTATACTTAAAGCTTATTAATTGATAATTACTGTTAAAACAAAGAATGAACCAAACATATAATTATGTAGTAATTATGTAGCATGAATTCAGGCCTTTATGGTTTAAAAAGACATGAGTCAAGGCTGAAACAAATGAAAATGTCTCATTTTATTTCACAGGTGCTTAATAACATGCAACGACTCCCTAATGAGACTGAAGTACCTGGCACATAGCACAGCAGGCTGTTCTGTAGTGGAGGCAGAGGGAAGGAGAGGGGAACATGCTCGGGGCCTTGGTTGCCCAGGCTGATTTGGACCAGAAGGGCTGCACAGGAGGCTTGCAGATTGAGGCAGTTCTGAAGCATTGCGGGCTGGGTGGCAGCGGCCTTCGTAGACAGGTACACAGTCATGAGGCGCTCGAATTGCTCCCGCAGCTGTTCCGCGACTGGACCTCCACTAAGCTGAGCCTCCCGCCATGTGCCCTGCAACCGGTGCAGAGACTGGTTCATTTTCACCATTTGATCGTGTAGCCTGGAGAGAGACGAACAGAACAAAAACCATTTATACACTTATATTGAACCTCCTGAAAAGAATATATTAATTGAATGATTGTCTAAATTAAGGGTTTCCTTTCACAATACTGAGACCGTAATCATTTTTGCTATTAATACCAGTTTTTGGTATTAATGCTGTCTGTAATAGGAATGTTTACAAGGAACTAATACATAATTTCTCCATCTGTATTACATTACATACTCAACTAGAAACTGTGTTATGCCCTGTGTGCTTACAGTTCACAAACAAAGACACGACGACAATACCAATATTTAATAGAAAGAAAAAATTTGACTCTGAAGAACTCTATATATTATATATAAGCACTATATACACTATGCCATGTACACAAACATACACTGTCCTGATCATGCTTTGCTGGGAGATTCCATCAATAGGTTAATTACTTCGGCTGACAATGATGCACATACACTGTTCTCAGGATTATAAAAATCTAATACAGCCCAATGAATTTTTACACTGCAGTATATAATAGCAACAATTAAATTTTGAGTCCTAACTGCAGGCAACTAAGTTTGCATTTGTAGGGAGTGCAGAATTTACAATGACCTGTGGAAGCCCAGGTGTAGAGCGAGCTGAGTGAGGATCAGGTTTTCAGTGAGAAGGCTGTATGACTGGGCAAATTCAACCGTTTGCTGAGGAGGAACCGGAATCAGACATGTCTCTTTATCTAGACCTGGAGAGGAGTGACATCAAAATCAGGAAATTATATTGATTGCTGAGGAAACTGCTTATGCTACAAATACACAGTCACACAAAGACATGACGACAAATAAAATAGAAAGTAAAAATAACACCCTCAAGAACATACTCTGTACTATATACACTATGCCATATACACAAAATGCTGATGTCAGTAAATGAGATGGATACAAATACAACAGATAAATAAATAGATTACTGCTGAAGTAGTTTACTAATTAGCACAAATAGTGGTTTGGAGTGGTTTGTTATTACACATAATACAGACATAAGTAGTAGGGCTGTAACGGTACATGTATTGGTACCAAAGCATCACGGTACATGGGTCACGGCTCGGTACATGATGTCGTACGGAGAATACACGGTACGACGGAGAAGACGTGATTGAAGTAATACGGAATCACAGAGGGACCAAAAAGCGCAAGTAAATCATAAACCTGGGTCGTGGTGTGGTGCAATAGTGCCACCTACTGGAGTAACACTTCTGCTGCCTTACACATACATAAAAATATAAGCATGTGTGTGTTTACTGGTTAATACACTGCTGTTTACTTAAAATAAACGAAAACAAACTAAGCCTCATTCTTTAGAACTTTTTTGTTGCTTAACTTTGCTGTATCGTGATCCGTACCGAACCGTGACCTTTCTGTACCGTTACACCCCTAATAAGTAGTAATACTACACATAAAACAATTGCACATAGTAAACTGTAGTCGTATCATGGTCAATTGCACTATAAGAGTATATGATAAAACACAGTGTAAACGAGTTTGTTTTGTCTTTTAACAACATCAATGAGTTGATTCTTGGAGCGGAGGACAGCCTGCTTACCTCTGGCATGCACATTCCTGTTGCGTCTCTCCTCCTCACTCAGGTCCCTAAGAGCACAGTAGGTGGGGTTAAAGGTCAGGAGTTTGGGAGAGCGAGGACGACAGAAGGGCTGGCAGAGTTTGAGTAGCGCAGCACCTAGATTTAGGAAGAAGGAGTCCGAGGCATACATCTGGAAGAAGATCTCAGGCATCTGGTTGGCCCAGATTTTGGCCCGCCCCATGTTAGCTTGCAGGCAGTTGCCCAGCCAGGAGAGCAGCAGGTGACGGGTCTCGGGGGACTGCTGCAGCAGGTTCTTCAGTATCTGGTGCAGCTTATCATGAAACTGGCCCATGAACTGATAGAGATAGTGGACAAAACACATGCCATTATTAAACAGCACAGGTGGGCGAAATGTGAAAGTGAAAGAAAAATGTGAAAGTGACCATTGGTCATACGTGAACACACCACAGCACAGGCTGTAAACAGCACGAAATTCTTCCTCTGCATTTAACCCATTCACCAAGTGAAGCAGGGGGCAGCAGGAACACGGTGTGTTCACTTAACACACACCCAGTAGGATATAATGATGCTTAAGTGGTCAGCTGAAGTCAAGTTGCTTGCTTGCCAAGTTGTTCAGATACAGTTTTTGTAATGGAGCCACTGACAGCATCAGCGCTCCACTTTGTTTTAGTTACTTATCACTGTCTTAGTTTAGTTAGATATCATCAACTGGCAGAAATTCAACCAACTCTGTGGCCCTGAGCTTCCCGGTTTTACCCAGGTCCTCTCCAGTCACTTGAATAAGTATTGCTGGACTTATTTGAGACAAACTTGCTTTGTTCTTGCAGTCATAAGGGCTCAAAAAACTCACATGAGTTCAAAGAGCAGCACTCTGTGAGGATAAAGTATACATTATATTCTCTGTCAGAATGAGAGCTCACCTGGTGAATATTAGACTCTTGAATCTTCATTTCCTGTGGGCTGGAGCGTGAGGGATTGACAAAAAAACCATGGCTTTCCACCACCCCAGGAGTTTTCAGCAAACAAGAAATATTCAACACTGTGCCCAGAAGGGTCTTCTGATACTGAAGTCCATTGTTAGGATCTTTGGGTTGAATGTGCTCCACCAGTACCTACGAGAAAACAGTAGTTATATACTGGTAATAAACAATCAAACACTGGAACAGCATTCCATTCACAAACGTTTGAGTGCAACCAACACTACAAAATTATATGAATTACAGAAACTGAAGCTCTAACCTTGGCAATGTCTTTTTGCCGGCTGAAGAAGACCAGAACGTCCAAATAGGAGTAAAGCAGGACCTGGCAGAGGTCCAAGTCTTTCACACGGCCTTGGAAAATGTCAAACACTGGCACCATAACCTCTCCAAAAGTCCGTACTTCCTGGTCAGTCAAAAGACCAGCGATGACTTCCTCTAGAAACTCCACCACCTCCTCAATTTCTGCGGAGGGATCCACATAAAGAAACATCAACAGAAGCAATTATTCAGAAGAGGTTTCTAGAGACAAGTAAACAGGGGTTTAATTTACTTACATAGCAGTGAGAATCAAAGGCATTTCATTAACGCAGATGACTTACGAGCTCCACTGACTGCCTCCAGCAGCAGGTCCAGTAGCTGTTCGTACACATTTTGACTGATGTAGATCTCAGGGGTAAGCAGCACTGTACCAGCGTTGGACACAGTCAGGTTCTTACAGCGCACCGCATAGGACAGCAACTTCTCTGGCACTTTAGTGACCTGTGGGATTTACATAAAAGATTGTTTTTGATTAATATATATCGCAACAAAACAATCACACAGGAACATCAGTGGTCATCCATTTGAGTGCTAAACGGTTGTTATAAGCACAGTTTAATGATCTGAAAGACACCTGGCTTTGATCGACTTATTTAGCAGATTTAGACTTATTTTCGAGAAATCATTAAACTATGCTCTACTAGCGTTCCATTCCTGAAACTGGTGCTGGATTCGAACTAGGGCTGTAACGGTACATGTATTTGTACTGAACCGTCACGGTACATGGGTCACGGTTCAGTGCATGATGTCTTTCGGAGAATACACGGTACGACGGAGACGTGACTGAAGTAATAAGGAATCACAGAGGGACCAAAAAGTTCAAGCAAATCATAAACCTGGGTCGTAGTGTGGTGCAATAGTGCCACCTACTGGCGTAACACTCCTGTTGCCTTGTGTTTACTGGTTAATACGCTGCTGTTTATTAAAAATAACCGAAAAAAAACCAAGCCTCATTCTTTAGAACTTTTTGTTGCTTAACTTTACTGTATCGTGATCCGTACTGAACAGTGACCCCAAAACCGAGGTACGTACCGAACTGTGACACCTGCATACCGTTACACCTCTAATTCTAACAGATGTTTCCTCATGAACATCATTCAAGTTTATACATGGCAATGTACAAAACCACACAGTGGTATTTAACCAGAGGCTTGAATTATTGGATTCATTTTAAGAAATGTAAAATTAACCTTCCCTATGAACTGGCAAGAACCAATTGGCAATGTACAAAGGCCTCTTTAGATCCTGCTTACATTAGTAACAGTGTAATGGACAATTTATACAAATACAAAAAGAAATGTGCCTTCATATTTCTTTAATTAAATCCTTATGGGGAAGCTGGTAGCCTAGTGGTGCAATCAGGAAGTTGTGGGTTCTATTCCCAAGACTACTAAGCACCTCTGAGGTACCCCAGGTTAAAGTACTGTCCCCACACACCGCTTCCCAGACGCTGTGTTCCCTGATTCACTTGTGAATGAATTAATTAAATACACTTATGACAGAATGGTCACTTTCACTTTCATTTAAGACTCCCATTTTTCAAGTAAACCTTTTTGGAGTCCATTTTTATTGCTAAATGATCAAACTGTCAAAATAATTACACGATTACTCAATTACTTATTAATATGAAATAGTGACCAGGTAATGAAATACAATTAATGAATTACAATTAGAGTGTGCTTCTTAGCTTGTGATTAAAATGAGAGTTTAACTCCACACCAATCCCAAGCTAGAGCAGCCAGAGAGTATCTGAAATACTGTTGTGAACACAACCACAATCCGAGTCACAAATGAAAAGACTAAATGTAAATTTGAAAAGAAACGTTCACATGCAAAACTGGAATGTGCCACATCAATTTCACTGCAGCAGTCACTCACTGTCCCCAGTAGCTGACCCTCAGACTAACATGAAGTGTAAAGTGACCATTCTGTCATACGTGAACATTAGAGCACACCGTGTAAACAGCACAAAATTCCCATTTAACCCATTCACCAAGTGAAACAGTGGCTAGCCAGGGACACGGCGCCCGGGGAGCAGTGTGTGGGACGGTATCTTCCTCAAGGGTACCTCCGAGATGCCACTAGCAGTCCTGATTCGAACCCACGACTTTCTGATTGCAGGGCGAACACCCTAACCACTAGACCACCAGCTGCCTCTAATGAGAATAATAGGAGATGCCCTGCTGCCATAAGTAATGATCTGACTTAGCAGCTCTACATGTGAATGCTTTGCAGTATATGGTTCAAATTAATCAGAATTTTTATTCATAAGCCCTAAAATTATAGTGTGTCTTCTGCAAGCCTGCTACAGCTGCTCTGTACCTCGTGATCATATTTTAGTGTTTTTAAATTTCTTGTTACATAAATATTTTATTCTGTTTCTGTACTGTCTCTCTGTTTGTCTATGCATTCATAACAGCAGCAATTTCCTACAGGATCAATAACATTCTCATTCTGATTCGAGCAGCCAAGGGTTCAAACAACACAAGTGAAGACTGAGTAGATGACAGAGTCACCCACCTCTTCCTTAGCTCTCTGGTAACAGGCGAAAAGATACGGGATGGCCCGCTTCTCCCCGGCATCTCGATCTGCTGACAGGTTCACCGCACTGCAGGAAGTCATGTAGATGAGGTGGTTCCCCGGTTCTAGCAAAAGCAGCCGACTGAAAATAGCCTGAGAGGTTGTGTGGAAAAAACGTACTCGTTTATTAAAATACACAAGCAATCTTCAGCCATGCTTTCAGAAGAAAAAAAAAACAGCAAAACTCAGATCTTCACCTGTTCTATCGTGTCCATGTCCAGCCAGTCCTGGCCATCAAGGTCAGCTGCCATCTCTTCAAGGAAGACACAGCGTGGGGGGATGCCATTTCCACTCCTGAGACTGGGGTCACCTGAAGGCCAAAACAACAGTTCTGTTCTGACACTATTCACCACAAGAATATGAGGATGTGGACTGTATTGTTACTAAACATCTGAGTGCAGTTGTAAGCAGATTCCTGGTCAAATTACACATTTTGTTGATTCTGAAAGCGAAATAAACACAACTTTTGCATGAAACATTTCTGCCAATGTTAATGTCTGTGGCTCATGTATTGGTAGGTTAGGCGTTGGCTAGTTATTATGTGACAGTTGTGGTATAAATGCTCTGACTGCAGTATCTCGGTTAAATAGGTGACTCGGATTTAAGCTGTTTTTCAGGTAAGAAACAGTTGTGGACTTCTTAAGCTCTGATGTACATCGTTCGGGATAAGAGCGTCAGCTAAATGCCGTAAATGTAAATGTAAATGTAATTACTTTTTAACATACTGAAAAAATAAAATATAAATGTAAATATATATGTAGTTGGTGCATAAGTTTGAAATGTTTCTTGCAGCCTCCTAACAGTGTTTCTATTCTTCACAGGGAAGAATTTTTTTCCTTGAAAAATGCTTCTAGCCACAGATTTTCAAGAATGTTCAAGTATGCGACCGTTCATTTCAAACTCTTAATCTTTCTTTTCTCGTATTAGTTTAAGGCTCCCTTTGACATAGTTTTTGGATCATTGTCTCAATGTAATATTCTTCCTCTTCTCCAGACTGTGGGAAATTAGCTTCCAGGAGTTGTTGATATTTAGTAGCATTCTTCTTCCCTATCTAGCCTCACAGTATTTCCTGCGCCACTGGCTGCTAAACTTTAATACAACCAGCTTAATGCTCAACAGCCAGAAAGGTGTCCTTTTGTTTAAATGTTTTTCCTTTTATTTCTAAAACTGTACCTTTAGTTATTACAAAGTTTTTCATTTATTCTGACCACAGCTCACAGCTGCAACTTGCCTTTAGCATACTATGACTTCATAGTCAAGACTCCCTTCTAGGGCTGCACAATATATCGCAAATTTACCGTCATCGCGATATCAACATGTGCAAAATACATATCGCCAAAGACTGACTGAACTACAAAAAATTGTGTTTTTCCAAAACTCTTCACCCAGAGCCACAGAGAAGAGGGCAGAAACATCACTGGGGCAGTTTCTCCATCTTCTGTGCTGCTGTTACAGATTCTTCCTTTTGCTATTTTTTCTGGCTAAGAACTTACTATAATATAAATGATGTTTACATTTATTTTAAATTATACAAAAAAATATTTTCAGATTTTTTTTCAACAATGTTCAATGGTTCAAATGTTTTATGGGAGGCATTAAATGCTCTATTTAATTAAATTCTTAAAAAAAAAAAAAAACATGTTGGAATTGAAATATTGCATTTCATTTTTTTTCTGCATAGACTAGTCAGAGTCTGGAGCCATCGCAACACTCAACAACATTATCGCATATCTCATCCCTTCTGATGACTCTTCCATGAACACAATTTTTGAATATTTTATAAATGCACACTGGGACGGTGCATTACCACTGCCAGCCAAACCTTTTGGTAAAGCCTTGGCAGACATGTGGATGTTTAGCATACCTGACCAAACCACAAGCATGTTCTTCAGAGAGCTTTCTTGACCTGTTTTATTCTTCTTTCACTTTATAAGAGTCTATTATCTTTACTTTCAGATCCTCAATCAGCTGCTTAAAAACACTGTGGCTGCTTACAAACAGCAGCCTAGGCTGAAGAGTCACAATTTACTACACCTTGGAACTGGCCACCCATAAAATTAGGTCTCTTTTGCCCCCACCACATTTCATCACTTTTTCAGTATATTCAATTCAACAAATGAATAGCAACCATGCATTAAAATTCACGGAAACGTGTCTTAGTAAACTTTGTTCCAAGCAGATATTTTCAATTAGAACAAAACGTGTTCATATTATCACATACAACAGTGTTTTAATGGGATTAATGGGAGTTCAAAACAATGTGGCTGTCTTTTACTTAAGAGAAAGGATGTACACTACAGTTTCTGTACTCAAATACAGAGACTTAAATATGGAGTCCGTCTTCCCTTTGCACCTGTAACAGCTTCCACTTTGGAGAGTTTCTGAGGGAATATCTGCCTATTCATTCTGTAGAGCATTTATGAGGGCTGGCACTGATGTTGGCTGGTCTCTGTTCCCGTTCATCCCAAATGTGTTGGACGGGGTGGAACTCAGAGCTCTGTGTGGACCAGTCAATCTTATCCACACCGAACTCACCCAACCATATCTTTAACAGGCATGTCCCAATACTTTCGTCCATATAGGGTATGCACCTCCCCCCTCCCAATGTTGGTGATATTGTATGATTGCCGAGATAGTTGGTTTAATTGAACCTGCAAAAGCTAAGAACATAGCAACAGTTTACTAAGGTATCAAAGTTGTCCATTATGTCTCAGCCGTACATTATCAAGAGCCCAGGAATTCAAATCTCTGTGATTTCAGTGGATTATCTTTAGTCATATTTAAAAGAATGGCAATAAATGGATTTGGATTTGCGGCACTACTTTTCTTGGTTAATTTTGTCTATTCAAACTTAACAAACCTTTATCATGCCACACACTGTGTTATTGGACTTAACGTAGTGGTTGGGGAAAAGGTCTAAAAAACACTACGGAACTAGCAAAGAGGTGGGGAAGGAAAACAGTCCAGCAACAGATGAAGTAATGCTGATGACTAAGACACCTAACAGACAAAAGGATGAAGTCATCTGCTCTGCTTCTGGAAAGCAATGTCGCACTGTTATCATCTCAGGGGAGCTCATCAATGGATTTAGAAGAAATGGTGCCATTGTTTTTATAGTATTTTAGAAGCCAAAAAATCTACAAATGACTCTTTGTTATTTTCTAGTCATGTTTCTCTGACAGAATATGTCAATAAGCCACACTGAGACCTATCTTGAACGATTATGATTAAAAACCATGTTACTAATTAGGGCTGGGCGATTAATCGAAAAGTAATCGAAATCGACATTCAGAACCTATAATCGATCAAATTTTTCCAGGTC
>JBBPDE010000001.1:17191767-17202958 GCA_037974605.1 Nannopetersius ansorgii
AAGTACAGCCCAAATATGGGCATACAGATAGAACAGGGCATTTAGTGTCAGTTTGTCCATCTGCAGAGTCCCAGGGCAGCATACACACGTGCAATCACTAAAACAATTAAATGTGCAAAATGGGTAACACAATAAAAACACCACAATCAAATAAATAAAAGCACACCAAGTAAAGCCCTAATATTTTCTGACATTTGATAACCCACCGTTAACATCCACTCATGACAGTTGCTCTTCTGTGTGATGGTACAAGCAACACAATCACAGAACAAGTGCTTTCAGTGACAAAATCCAATCGTATTCACTTATGTCTTCCCATTAGATGCAAGTGCCATCTTAGTCACTGTTCCTATTGAACCACTAGCTAGATGAACAATCTTACTTGCCAAAGCTCCTGTCACTCTCTTTCCATTAATAAACCCTCTTTCAAAATCACCTAGATTTTTTCCCTCTTGTTATCCCGATACAAAGGTTAACTGGGCCTGCTTAGCATTCATAAATGCCACGGCTCCATGTACTTATTTTTCTCGATCTGTTTGTTCAGGTTTTTCCTTTAATTTGTGACCTGTCTGTGTATAAAAGTCATTAAGAACACAGTTATGACTGAGAATTTCAAATTGAAAATGTTCTTGCAGATCTGCATTGAGAAACAAAGGAAGTCCCATTTCTACAGTAAACTGAACAGATGTACTGGAGTATTTTAACAGTTCAGTTTTGAATCTTTGTTCAACAGGTCCAAAAGGATATTCCTATGAATTACCAGCTACATATGAAGCAGGTTCTCCCAGTCAAGAACCTCAAACCAGCTGTCATCAAAGTTTATGATTACTACCAAACAAGTAAGATTTTTCCTAGTTTGTGTGATTTGTTTCTTTTACTTGAATCCTATTATTTTATCATATATGATAATTTTACACTACTCTTTCATTTTTCACCAGGTGACCAGTCTGAGATGGAGTACTCCTCCCCCTGTGTGTGAGCGTTCAGAACTGCAGATCTTCACAATACCAGCGACGGAAAAGACATCTTCTCTATATGCTGAGTTTCTTTCCTAAAGAGATAATAGGACTAGAATAAGACCATTTTGATCAAATAAACCTGAACTTTAAACAACTTTTCTGAAATGCTTCCCACATTTGTGCTCTGCCATTATGGGATGGAGTTTGGATTAGTCCATCTGGTGTGATACTCTGCTGGCTTCCGGTTGATTGTTAACTCAGAAAACCCAGAGTGGGAACATGCGATTTGCCAGTCACTATGGAGGACGCCCTAATTATAGTTATGATGTCGGAAGTCGGAGAGCCGTCACTTAATTTCTACACAAGTTTCAAAGTAAAAATTCATGCGTTCAAATAATTTGCTCAGACTTTTAAGTTCTCATTTCCAGCTGTTAAAGCAGGACCAGGAAGTACCTAACTGTAAGAGGAGAAACGGCTACACGCACTACTGAGTATGTGTGATTTCAGCAGGCTCTCAAACACAGTTATTATTTAAGCATCGGTTATTTTAACATCAGCCGGACACTAGCCTGTACTGTAGTGTGTAGCCCGCTAACTAACATTAGCTTAGCTCAGTTGGCAGCAGATCAACACTCCAGGTTTGATGTCAACTACGTTGCTGTTTTAAATGTTCACTTGTACCACCAGAGCAGCAGTACATGTACCGTACCATGGTCAACAGAAGTGTTTAGATTGATAACCCTTTCACTAACTGGTTAAAAGTTCTGCTAACTAGGAGAAAGGAGCAGTATTAGCACAGTTCTACAAGCTGCATCTCCACTGAACAGGTTTCAGTTCACCCTTTTGACACTCCAGTATTCCCTGCTCGACTTCAGATCTTCGGTTAGCCAGAATCGAACCCATTCTTTAGTGAGCAGAGCTGCTCCTCGCCTAGTTCGCAGAATCTTGTGGGTTCTTTTATTTGGTGACCATGTGAACAAACTGAACGTTTTCAATTGCTTTAAGTATGTAAACAACACAACATGAGGAAGCACAAAGGGGGGAGCCCACAGAACCACACAGCATAAAGCCACATCTTTACTTCATCCAAACAAACATTTCAGAAAACCTGAGCATTGCACTGTATCAAGGAGAGTGTGATGGGCAAGTGTGTAAATGTTCTCAGCCAAAGCATGTTTGCTACTGGAACAGTTCGTCAGAACTGTGAGCACAATTTAAAGCATCACCTGAAGACTATAGTCCAGAAAACAAAGAATGATTAAAACGTAGCTGTAATCCAAAATAAGCAATTTATACACCAAAACAAAACCGAAAGTAGAAGGGCTTTCTAAAAGCCTGCCAAATGGCTGAAACCACAAGGTGTTTAAGCCCATAATAATAGTCAATATATTAAAGGGGGGCAGCTGGTAGCCTAGTGGTTAGGGCATTTGCCCTGCGATCAGAAAGTTCAGGTTAGATTCCCAAGTACCCTGAGGTACCCTGAGCAAGGTGCCGTCCCACACACTGCCCCCCGGGCGCCGTGTTCCTGCTGCCCCCTGCTTCACTTGGTGAATGGGTTAAATGCAGAGGTTGAATTTCGTGCTGTTCACACTGTGTGCGGTGGTGTGTTCACGTATGACCGAATGATCACTTTCACTTAAAAAAGGGGACATATTATGCAAAACTCACTTAAAAAAAAAAACTAGTTATAATAGGTCTATACAACATTATATTCATGAAGTTCTTTGCACAAAACCACTTCCCAATAAAGAGATATAACCAGTTTTAATCCTCAAAGTTTTGGTCGATTTAAAAATGGGAACACTTAGCACAGAGATCCCACAGTATAGTAGTGCACATTGCACTCTGAACACTTCTTAATAACTGCTTTTATGAAACTGTAAAATCTTCAGATAAACTTTTTTAGCTTTCAGTTAATACGTATATGAGTTCATTAGGAGTGTTATGAATCTGCTGCAAATGGCCTCATTTTGACCTCAGTGCTTTTTTGTGTTCACAATGTAATTTACCTTTAAAAGGTAACTCCTTTAAAAGGGACTCTTTTCTGGTCCTTTTAGTACTCATGTGCTCTGAGATACCAGCTGGCTAACACTGAATTATGGGGAGTGCTTATCACATAAGCCGAAATATTCTTTTATCTAATTTTTTTATTATAAATCATATTACAGTCTAAAGGTTTGCACACCCCTGATTAAATTATACATTTTCTTAAAATTCTAAGTAAAACTAAGTACACATCCTCTATGTGAATATGGCATTTTTCTGCACATTCTGTGCACAATTACTGTTTATGTGCTGAATTTAACAGAATCAAAAACTAAACTTTAGTTTACATAAATAATATATAATATACAAATAAACGTAAGAACATGTCCTAACTCAATGTATCCAAAGACAGTTGAATGCCTAATCATGGTTTTATTTTAAGTGGTGCTTCCTTACCGGTGCTATAAAAGGCTTAAGTACAATTATGCTTTAGCTATCTGAGGTAAAACTGGCACTGTCTGATATTCTGATCAGCCAAAACAGTAAATCTACGAACAGTTGAATTAATAAATATTGAACATCTTGTTACAATGGTCCCTTTTCATGGGTGGGGTATATTAGCAGCAAAAGACCACTCAGTTCTTGAAGGTGATCAGTATCAGAATTAGAAAACTTTACTGATCCCGGAGAAAATATATTAAGTGATAACTCCAAAGACACACAGAAACACAGAGACAAGAACGATATCAAGTACAAACTCTAAACAAAACTCAATATGCTTTATACAGAGAAAGAGGGGGGCTCCACCTACTGGCATTCACATGTCAACTCGATTTAGTTTCATGTCATCTGTACTGTCAGGTTTATATCTGTATAGTCTGAATGTACGCTTTTGGTTCGCGAGGTCACATTTCAAGTAGCAGAAGAACAAACCTGGTTTGTAATGGTCAACACTGGTTGCCATAGCAACGACGCAGAAGGGGTGAATCTCAAATCTCTCCTTATGCCCTATATAGTGCGCAAATAAGGAGAGTTGCACACGTGTCTGAAACCCCACATAGTTCAAGCCCTATGTGGGGTTTCAGACATGTGTGCAACTCTCCATATTTAAACTGTAATACTCTATATGAACAAAAGTATTGAGAAACACCTCTATTAAATTCAGGTGGCTCCTTACTTCCAGTGGAGTTCAGTCCTAATGCTGCAGCAGACCAAGATATTTTGGACAATGCCAAGCTTCCAACTTTGTGGACACATTTGGGAAAAAACTTTTCTATTCCAGCAGGACTGTGTCCCAGTGCACAAACCAAGCTCCATAAAGACATGCTGGAGGAGTTCAGTGTGAAAGAACTTGACTGGTTCACACAGAGCTCTGAACTCAACACCATCCAGCACCTTTGGGATAAACTAGAACAGAGATTGCGAGACCAGGCCTCATCAGGGCCTGTCCTCATAAATGTTATAGCTGTGAAGGGGGTCCAGCTCCATATTAAAGTCTTTGTAGTTTGAATGCAGTGTCATTAAAGTTTCTGTTGGATGTAATTATCAGGCATCCCAATACTTTTGTCCATATTACTGTATGTGACATGCAGCATCAACTTTCTTCTTGCACATTCTAACATCAACTAAAGGGGGGAAAAAAAACATGAAATCTGTTCTGACACAAAATTAAAAAACAAATGTGGGTCGAAACACATTGCATTGTCTTCAGATTTTTGTCTTAAGGATTTAATTGCTTTTATTTCCTATGTTAGATTATACATTAACCTTCCCAGTGCATGAACTACCACATATGATGGTGATCTGAGAAGCACTAACATGATCATAGTACAACTGCTATCTGGATTCAGAGAAGAAGTGCCAGAAGGATTATAAAGTAATAAAATAATGAGAAATTGTTCGGTTTGGTCTTCAGCAATGTTGGTAGAATTAGTTAGTTCAATAAATGTCAAACCTTTCTGTTCCTAAAAAGAACAATGCATCCATTTGAAGCACTATTTACTTAACAGTGCCTGACAGAATCGGCCCCTGGTGGGACTTCGGCTCTGAATCCAGATAGCAGTTGTACTATGACCATGTTATTGCCACCATATGTGGTGATCAGAGTTCACAGATTGTGCAGATTGTGTATTAAAGAGACAATCTGCATAATCAGGGATAACAACACAAGACATTTCGTCCCTAAGCCAAATAATCACTGAAATGTTTTTAACGTTTCTATTTTCAAGACTTCAGAATTGACCTAAGGTTTATGTATAATTATCATTAGCTTTAAAACTGATTAAATCCTACGTCAATTTTACGGTCATGAAACTAAAACCATCGAAAATATTTAAATGATTATTTGAGTCTGGGGAGATATGTGTTGTGTTGTTATCTCAGATTATGCAGTTTGTGTCTCTTTAATACATGACCACTATGTATGTTTCTATTAGTTTTTATATGCACACATATATGCACACATATATGCTTCCCGTCTCATTTCTTTTGGTGTTTTCATACATTGTCTAGGAGCATAAGCACATAGAGCCCATGGTTTGATTCAGGATGTTTGGTTAATCTTTGTTGTAATACAGTTTAAATGAAGAAAAATGCTGACTTTTCACAACTATCTTATAGACCTCTGAAGTCGGGCATCATTCTGTAATCAACACAAAAATGTTCCCAGAAAGATGATAAAACAAGAACATGCTGGTTGTTTTGCTGATGATACAATTAATAGAATGGTCATTAGGTTTTTATGTCACAATGTAATGATGTCACAATGCACATATTTCACCATCATGCCACAATGAACAGTTAATTTTTTTTTCAAATCACAGTGCCATGATGTCACAACATACTGTTTCATTTTACATCGCAACGACATGATGTCACAATGCGTCATTACATTTTTACATCACAATGTCATGATGCACTGTTCCATGCTTGTTTCGTCGTAGTCAACAATAAAACTGTATAGAAAATAACACGTGCCATGTAAATCACGTGCATGAACCATGGATATATTATTTTCAGTGTATTATTGAATATATTATTTTGAGTATATTATTTTGACTATGTCCTTTTGCCATTTAAGTTTTGAACACATGGCAGTTGTGATGTACATTCGCTGACTCTGCCTTCTGGCGGAGCAAAAAGATAAAAATAAATAAAATAAATAAAAATTAAACTCGTCAAATCACAGGTCTGCTCTAGAAATGACGTCACTTCCTACACAAGTGGGTCGGTGTGACAGCTGGAACAACAAAAACAAGCTGAAGGGGACCGGGCTCGGAGGAGACAGTGAGTGTTTCGATTCGCCTGCTCTGCAATTCGAACAGACACAGTTTTTGCGTCGAAATTAGCGGATTTTGCTAACAGGCAGTGTGAGTGTGTGTGGCTGCTGAGGCTGTCAGTTAGGTGGCTCCGGACGGAAAGCTGCTCTCATTCAAACGCTTCTCCTCTTTTCCTGGCTTTTCTGTCTCAGAATTTGAGCTGATCAGGCGGACTCATCGCTTTCTCTCTCACAAACACGCTGTTCTTTCCAGCCCCGGGTCAGTGTCCTCCTAACTCAGCCATTCTGGCCTGTCAGGGTCGCTGGTTCAGCTGCGGCTCCAGTCGTCCGCAAGTTACACTATAGGGACAAAAGTATTGGGACACTCCTCTTAATAATATTGAATTCAGGTGGCCCCAAGTGAGGTTCAGTCGTAATGCTTCAGCATACCAAGACATTTTGCACAACGCCATGCTTCCAACTTTGTGAACACAGTTTGGGGAAGAACCTTTTCTATTCCAACGTGACTGTGCCCCAGGTTAACAAAGCAATGTCCACAAAGACATGGCTGGATGGAAGAACTTGACTGGCCGCGCAAAGGCCTGACATGAACCTCGTTCAATACCTTTGGGATTAACTGGAACGGAGATTGCGAGCCTGGCCTTTTCGTCCAACATCGGTGCCTGACCTCGCAAATGCACTTGCTCAAATTCCCTTAGAAACTCCCAACAGCTTCCAAGAAGAGTGAATGCTGATATAGGAATCGATTCCATGTTAAAGTTTATGTATTTAAATGCAGTGTCATTAAAATTCATGTTGGTCTGATGGTCAGGAGTCCCAATACTTTTGTCAATTTAGTTTACTGACTTATCTTACAAACTTTTTTTTTTCTGGTCATGTCTCAATTTCTTATAGTGTCACAGCTGGGAATCGAGGTTCTTCGTAATGGTCTCAACTCGCCTTGTGGAGGTTTGAATAGTTAGACTTATTACAAAAAGCTATTCCTTTTTCATTCTTTGAGAAGGTCGTTGCCTACACGGTGTTATCACACTGTCATGTCTTGTTAAAGGGGAATATCAATGGTGAACAAGGTCATTCAGAGGGCTTTGTTTTCAATGTGATATTAGAGCTGTTTATGGAGTGGCAGTAATGGAAACCAGACGTCTGAAGAATTCCCTTTAAAGCCTATCTTTTGGACAGCTGTAACACAAAACAAATATGTCTGCGTCATAGATTTTCAATACGGTTTTGCTTTCAACATGTATTTTTACAGTCCATTTGTGGCAGAGAAGCACATTCCAGGCATTGTAATGCAGAACTCTTTTTTTATATATACGTAATGTGGATAATGTTACCAGTAAAATGGACACGTGGCTTCACTGGTGGCTTAACATTGTAAATAAAATAGCTATATTTGCTTGCTTTTACCACATTTCTCTGCTAGTAACCATTTTAAAAGAGCCTTAAATGAGTCTGTTTATGGTTTAATGACTAATATATCCATGCATTTTGACAAATCAGCGGAATTCCTCCTGATAAGCAGTCCAGAAATAGAGACACAAAGAAACAGGTTGCATTAAAAAAGTGTTGCCGGGCTCATTCATTGCAAGTTCCTCTAGTCGTAACACCATGACAACTTTGTTGTTGAGTCGGGTCTTTGTTTTCTCATGCGAAACTGCCGCCACTGCTCCCGGTTTCTTTGTTATGTAGAAAGAACCTGGTTCTGAGGTGTAAATACAGGATGGGTATTCAGTCTGTGTTGAAAAATACTGCCTGTTTTCTTCAGTTGCCTCTGGTGTCCCGCCCCTCGCCTCTGACCCCCCCCTTTCGAGAAAGGTGAGCGGAGTGGCTTTTCAGGACGCGCACAGAAAACTGGTTGTGGACTTGTGGATAGGCACATTACAACAGGTAAAGATTCCTTAGTACTTAAACTCTTGTCTGCTGCACTACATTAGCTCTTAATCCTTTGCAATGTCTACATTCAGGGGTCATCAGTCCTGGTCAATAGAGGTTGGAGTTCAGAACAGTTTAGTGCTTTCTTCGTCTAACAAACAGTGATGACTGGATTCAGTGATGACTGAGAAAAGATATCACTAAAGTGTGTTGTGCTGTGACCCTCCAGGACCAGAACTGAGTAACCCTGGTCTTCATAATTGCTTGAAATGTTCTCTTTTAATTTCATGTAGCGTCCAACCTTTTGTTGTGCTAGATCATATATTGTCTATACTGCTGTTTGTGTCTATACTGATATTTGTGTCACAAACCAGCATTAATGATTTATTTATAGCTTTGTTTATATTTAAAAAAAATGCAATAAATATCTTTTGCATGATGATTCAGAGAGGTTTGCTGTTACACATCAAAATACACCCAATAATTCAAACTTCTGAAATACCTAATGATTAAATAAACAGTGCGTTTTCATTCAAAATACGTTATATCAGGTTTTTATGATGTTCTTTTTCAATAGAGTAGTAGTTTTCCGAAGGCACAGGTTCATTCACTCTATTAATACTCTTTATTAAATTAAATATCACCTCGTACTGTAATCCTGTGATGTATTTGGAAAATATAATGACGTTTTGTTGTATCAGTACTGCCCAACATTGAATCTCAGCCGGCATAGTTTTGAAATGAAGGGTCCTTATCGTGTAAAAACGAATTTTCCTTTATTTTTTCACATAAAATACGTTTGAAGTAGTGTATAAACAGTGTTAAAGTTCCTAAACGTACTCACTCTCCAGTTCATACAAACCTTATACTGAAACTAAGCTGCCAAAGTGGTAACCTCAGTCAGTTTTTGTCCAGTGCATTTAGCTAATGCCTACTGGAGTTTAGTCCCAGCCATTCACAATGGAATGTTTCAGCCCAAACTGGGAGGTGGACCAGAGGTTATTTGCATGGATCAGTACTAAAGGCAAAGTACAACAAAATAAGTTGAAATAAAAAGTTGGAAAATTTGTTTTTTGGTACAGAATACCACCCATAGTCAGAAGTGAACTTCAAATATGTGATTAAAAAAATACAAGAGAAATGTATTATCTGGGTTGTTCAAAATTTTGCAAGTGAAATGAGTTGAATTGTGCTGTGTTGTCTCAGCCGTCAATCCTGTGGGGCACGGGGCCATGGAGGCACCTGAGGGGGAAGGCCGCACATTCATGCAGGTGATCAGCGAGAAGTACAGCCCAGAGAACTTCCCCTACCGCCGAGGCCCAGGCATGGGGGTGGTTGTTCCACCTGGCCACCAGGGATCTCCTATGAAAGGTGACGCAAATCTTTAGAGAAGACTTATAACAACAATACATTTTGAACTGAATTGTTAAAAACAATGATTGTGTTGATTGTTGTTGATTTGACTCACTTTATGCTCATTTGTTTGAATTCATGGACAAGTAAATAGTAGACAGGGGTCTTTTTTTTTTCCACTTCACAGACCGGCTGAACCTCCCCAGTGTGTTAGTCTTAAATGGCTGTGGAATCAGCTCTGCAGGAGATGAAGCAGAGATTGCTGCATTCTGTGCTCATGTGGTCGAGCTGGACTTATCTCATAACAAACTTCAGGACTGGCACGAGGTGGGTATCTTCTCTCTCTGCCCTCTAAAGCTACGACTATAAGCAAATACAATTGGATAGAAGGACTTCACGATATATTGTTCGCCAGAAATTACTGTAGCCTGTGCAATACTGATCACGGAAAGCTACAATATATAAACTTTCCCTCTAGCAAAGCACAGGGTATGTATTCATGAATAAATGAATAGATAGCAGTGAATATTGCAGGGCATATCACAGTCTTAGTAGCAATATAATGCGATATGCAGCAATATAATAACAATAGTAGTGTTTTGTCCATATATTGGAGTCCTAATAGATATGATTTTGAGGATTTGATGCAACACATCAATGTAAGACATGGCTATTCAACAACCCTCACTATAAACCCTCACTACTTCATATTCACTGATCGGTATGATTTCACAGTAAACATTCTGCCTTGAATCTTTTCAGATCGGTAAGATCGTTGCCAACATTCCAAACCTGGACTTCCTGAACCTCAGTTCGAACCCACTAAGTGAGGCAGTGTTGGAGCCAGACTGCGCCGAGGCTTTCTCCAGAGTCCGCCGCCTCGTCCTCAACAACACTCAAGTATCTTGGGACATCGTGCACACCTTCACACACGAGATGCCTGAGTAAGATCACCAGTTCCTAACGTCAGCATTTCTGTAACCACAAAATTTATGAGCTGACGCAGGGATTCATTCAAAGAGATCAACGTTCATAATTCACAGTTAAGATGCCCTCAGGACCACAGATGCTGTGCTTATTTCTGATTCCTTAGGCTAGTCCAAACTGGAATTTGTGTCCGTTTCAGTGCCATAGTGTTAAGATATTTGTATATCGGTTATGCGTCTTAATACTGATGTTAGACTTAAATAATGACTTTTTTGTAGGATATTCTTTTTACCATGATACCCAGTTTGTTTGCTGTATGTATGTCAGCAAGCAGGTGTTTATCGATTTTTCTAAGCAAATATAAAGCGAGAATACATCCTTGCCAACTAAAGAGCACAGGATTATGCAGCTGTATGCTGTATTCCATCATCCCTGGACAAATGTTTTGTTGATTTTCTATGGGAAAGTAAAATATTGTCTGAATACACTTAAATATGTAATTTTCCTAAGATTTTAGTGGACAAATCCTATGTATTTGCTGAACATCACATATTAGAAAAGGATATACTATAAATTAAACGTCCCATAATGTGCCTTATTTCAGCCCAATGTGTTATTCAGAGAATAAACTAATGTTGATGTATTTGTCAGGAGTGCCTAAAGAGTGATCAAGGAGAATGCTGTAGCTACTTTTATTTATGGTCTACACTGCCCTCCATAATTATTGGCACCCCTGGTAAAAAAGCCTTAAAGTAAAGTAAATTTTTATTGCAGAAGCATACTCTCACACTGAAAATTGTAGAAAAACGTAAACTTC
>JBBPDE010000001.1:17203058-17214687 GCA_037974605.1 Nannopetersius ansorgii
AAAAGCCTTAAAGTAAAGTAAATTTTTATTGCAGAAGCATACTCTCACACTGAAAATTGTAGAAAAACGTAAACTTCAACTTTTCAAGTGAATTTTAAAGGGGAAAAAACTCCCTGACTAAGAAATAATCATTTTTCATACAATCACCTGTTCCACAATTATTGGCACCCCTAACAATTCCTAAGAAATAAATGTAATTGAAGTATTTCTGTCATTTCATTTCAGTTTAGTTGATCAGAGTATCTAGGAACATTTAATTAGTCATTCATCACTTCTTGTTTCCCTGGGTTTAAATATGTCGTGACACAGAGGCCATTTCTCTTATCCACTCTTCAACATGGGAAAGACAAAGGAACACACCATTCTAGTAAGGCAGAAGTGTGTTAACCTCCACAAGTCAGGCAATGGCTACAAGAAAATAGCCGCTCATCTGCACCTGCCCATATCTACTGTTTAGTAGCAATCTGCTAGTAAATGGTGAGGTTTCATTTTCCATCGTTTTATAGTGAGCCATTCCTCCCATAGAAGATAAGACGGGAGGGAGCAGAGTTATTCTGAGTTTTCTGAATGAGAGGCTTAGATAATTGAGAAGGTTAAAGTTATTTCCTCTCTTAGGCAGAGATATGCTCATGTGTAACCCAGACTTAAACTCTAGTTAAACTGAAGTCTGAGCGATAGTATGTGTATCAGAGAACTTTGCCTTCCACTGATGTTCATGTGTTCATTAGACTGGAGGAGCTGTTCCTGTGCCTTAACGAGTACAACACTGTGACAGCCTCTGCCACTCCATGTCCTTCACTTCGACTGTTGCACATCACCGATAACAATCTGCAAAACTGGAGCGAGGTGCGCAAATTTGGCCCAATGTTCCCCTCTCTGGACACACTGGTCCTAGCCAACAACTACCTGGGATCCATTCTTGAGTCCGGGGACAACCTCCAGCGACTCTTTCCCAACTTGCGGAGCATCAATCTGCATAACTCAGGTAAGACCACTCCTGAAATCTCCAGTTGTTCCAGGGTCCTAGGTACCCTCTCTTAGGGTGCTTTCACACCTACAGCATTTGGTGCGCACCAAACGTGTTTGGTCCCTTGGTTCGGTTCGTTTGCGTTGATGTGAACGCAATTTCTGCACTTTGGTGCGCACCAAATCAATCGATCCGAGACCCGCCTGAAGGGGTGGTCTCGGACCGCTTAATCCGCTCTACTCTGGTACGGTTCATCTGGTGTGAAAGCAACCAAACCGAATTGGACGAAATGGAATAGTCTAATGCATTATGGGCATCAGATGAGATACGGGATTGTCAGGGTTAGGGTTATGATCATTAAGGAGGAGGAAGACACGTCTCTTCTGCCTGAAGTGGCGCGCAATTCGCCGTCGGTGAATAAATCATGGACTTGGTTTGGAGTTGCAGCCGCGAGCCGCGATGTTTGAAAATGAATTGTCTGGAAAAATGATTTTCACGTACAATCTAATGCGCGAGGATCAGTGCCATGAGCGCAATGCAAAGCTGTTCCTCCATGATTACTGAAAGTGGCAAGATTTTCTGAAAATAGTCTGATTCCGGTGCCGCTGGTCTTCGCGGTCTATTCTGGTTCGTTTAGAACTCTGCATATGTGAAGCAAACCGGACCCACGTCTGTTTACTACATTAACATTTTTCTGACTGGTGCGGACTAAAGCAATCAAACTGTAGGTGTGAAGGCACCCTTAGTCTACCCTCTCTCTTCAGCTTACCAGATTAGTACTTTGTTAAGATACCACTTAAAAAAAATCTGAAATATAAAAACATATATATATATATAACAAATATATAAACAAATATTTCTTGTCTAATCTAACTAAAGGACCTGACTCCAGTCAAATGCATAACTTTGTCTCAAACTATCCTACATACACTTTCAGGCAGGTTCAAGACAGCTCCACTTTTAAGCTTCCCAACAGTGCATACCATCATTTTCTGGCATTTCACTATTTTTATAACCATTATCTAATTTCTACAGGTCAGCACCCCTTTGTCTCATTTTATGTGTGTATTCTCTCATCTTCTCCATGGTGAAAAATGACTAATGGCCTCTATAACGCCTTATATTTATAACCCACTGAAACGTTAAGTTATGGATGACCGCATTAGAGTTCTTGAGCAATTTAAAAAGGTGAAAGATAAGTATATAACATTCTTTAGTTACACTTTTATTATAAAAACCAACAGTCATGACATGACATGATTTTCTTAAGTGTGCTGGACTGTTTACTTTGGTTAAATGCTATTTTTCCCCTCATATTTTCAGTGTAAGAGTTTAACCTAAACTTACAAAGGGTTTCAGTAATTATGGAGCTTGAAGTGAATCGGGGCATCTGTTATGTAGTTTGTGTGCATAAAGTGTCCTCATTTATTAAAGTATTGCTTCTATTTTTAAAGCAAGAAGTAGATTTCGTTTACTTTTCACAACACTATTAGACATATTATTACTAATTGTTGCAATCTATAGTCTATAGAACTCTGTAAATAGAAATGATGTGTGTGTGTGTGTGTGTGTGTGTGTGTGTGTATGTGTAGGTCTAAATCGGTGGGAGGACATAGAAAAGTTAACTTTCCTACCCAGACTGGAAGAAGTGAGACTGCAGGGCATTCCTCTGCTGCAGACGTACACCAACACAGAGCGCCGCAGTCTCATGATAGCACAGTGAGTGTCTCAGTATGTCTCTCTTGCTCAGACTTTCCTTTGGGAGTGAAAGTGAAAACCCTGTCTGCTTGTCTCCTGCCACCACAGACTGCCATCCGTGACCTGCCTGAATGGGAGTGTGGTGACTGGGGGAGAACGTGAGGATGCTGAGAGGTTCTTCATCCGGTACCACCTGGATCACCCTGAGGAAGAGTTGCCTCACAGGTACACTGCATTCAGTACAGGAAAGATTCGTTCAGAAAAGTTCAGATAAACCACAGAAGCATTTATTACAAATATGCATCGTTATTTGTTGGTGTTCAAAATATTGTTGTATTTGAATACTGTTCCACTCTTCATTTCCAACTGATCACAGCAAAAAAATATATACTGTTTCTTTTACAGTATAGCTAATTGTGCTAATTTTAAAGATCAGAGTTTTATAGATCGCTTTTCTTTAAATCAGACAGAGCACCTGCTCACACTTGATTGTCAGCTGATTGACTGAAAACATCCTAAAGGTTCACGTACTTTTGCTACTCTCAATTAATAACTATTTTTGTCTCATTTTTATAAATTGTGTTTTATTTAATCTACTATTAGGACTTGAATGAAAATCTGACGATGATTTAGGTTGTATTTATGCAGGCTAAAACTTCAAATATCGTTGTGTATGCCAGTGCATTGTTGCACAATTTTGAAAATCACACGTTGTGTGGAAACAACAGATTGTGATTGATTGATTTGCATGGTGGCCAAATTATCCCTTTCTGCCAAAGTAGGTGGTTCTTGGCCTCATTAAGTGACTATATTCCACACCAGATAGTAAGCATGCCAGACTAATAGCTGCCAGATCGACATTTTACATGCCTGACTTAGGGCTGGGCGATTAATCAAAAAGTAATCGTAATCGACATTCAGAACCTATAATCGATCACATTTTTCCAGGTCGATTATTTCGATTACATTCCCTTTAAAAATATAGATAGTAAATGTTTCCTTCAGTTATTTTAAAATCAAGTAACGCACCCTTCATTCAAAAATCTCTCGCTTGTAATATGTGAGCATATTTACTGTACAAAACTTGTCAGTGAATTATGAGGGCAAAAATAAATAAATAAATAAAAGAATCGTTCATTAATCGTAATCGAGTTAAAATGTTCAATTAATCGTGATTTTGATTTTAGGCCAAATCGCCCAGCCCTAGCCTGAATCACCACAAAATTTTCTCAAACCATGAAAACTGTTCAGAACTGTAAAATAATCTTGATGCAATGGTTTCAGAGGTGACACGATTTCAGAGGTACAACGTTTTACACTTCCTTGTGAGACACATTAGTCTTGCGGTACTCATTTAACACAAAAAAATCAAACTCTGGACATTTTTGGTTAGAGGACATTACATACATTTTGATTGCTTATGAAATATTTCTGCCTGTATTTGAAAGATATCACTGTTTGGTGACCAAGTACGGAAAGCTGGCACCACTGGCTGAGATTGACCTGCGGCCGCGCTGCCATGCAAAGGTAGAGGTGCACTGTGAGGACCGAGTGGAGCAGGTGAGCATCCGGCTGGATCAGACTGTGGCCGAGCTCAAGAAGCAGCTGAGGACAGTGGTTCAGCTCTCCACCAGCAACATGCGTCTCTATTACATCGACAAGGACATGTGCTCTGCTTTCGGGCCCGAGGAGATGAAGTACAGCACAAGGGCCCTCCACTCCTACAGCATCCGCGATGGAGACGAGATCCTGGTGGTGCCCAAGACCAAGTGACTGACAGGTCTTGGAAGGACTTGGACAAACTGTTTGGGATCATGAAATCCTGAATCCCTGAACTAGCCTTCTTTAGGCTCCACAGTATTTGACATGATTCAGGAAAAAAGATCTGGGCTTATCAGACTGGTTTGGATTATGAAGACATTGTAATTGTGTTTTAAAGGGCATCTCACGGATCACATCGCCACACAGTCACCATACACTAGGGCTGGGCGATATGGCTGAAAACTGTATCACGATATCAGTGTTTCATATATCGGTTGATATCGATAATTATTGGTATTTTTATGACCCATTTAAAATAAGGACCAAGAGAAAAATATATTAAATTTAAACATTTTTATCTTAAAGAAATTACTGTCAAACACACAAATACAGAGAATTTTTTTTACAGCTTGAAATTTTAAAAACACTTCTCCTAAAACAAGATAACTTAAAAACTTTTTACAAACATTAGCCAAATAAACATTATTCAACATACAAGCAAGTGTGTCACAGGACCCCCAGTGTTCAGATCAGAGCATCAGATAGATGCGCAGAGGTGGTGCAAACTAGCCAGCTGCTGGAAGAGGCTGAAAACACACACAAACACACACCAAATTACACTCAGGTCACTAATTTTATGTCAAATTACAAGCAAGTATATGAAAATTGTACAAACAGTTCACAACAGACTCACTTTGGCAGGGATCCGTGCGTTATGTGGGCTAGTTCCATGCGCGCCTCGTGTTCTCTGTCCTGTGTGAACACGTTTATATCGTCTTCTAGTGGAAAAACACAGCTTCAGCACCTCACAGGCGCTCGTTCTGGGTTCTAGACTCATTTATATTTGATTATAGAAGTAAAAAACACTGATAAACAGCTCTCCATCTCTCCAGTGCACACCGAGTCACCTCTGTGCTCGCAGAGTAAACATCGAACACCCCCCCCCCCCTTCCCCTCTGCTAACGGTATTTTTCCAAATTCTTAGAACTTTACTTCTACACCACACAGGAAGTCCAGACAAGGCTCAGGATGATGTCTGAAGCTTTGTGATACACAAAAAAAACTGGCAGAACTTCCTTAAAAGGTGTTGTTTTGCTGTGCTACTATCATTTATGACAGCTGCGTTTCCGGCACGGATCCAAACTAGCAACCAAACTAGCTTCGCAAATCTCTGTTTTCTTCCGACAAAGAATAAAAAATAACGTTTTATATAAATAACAAACACATTTTTTATTGATATCGATCACATGTCTATTGCGATACACGTTATCGTTTTATCGCCCAGCCCTACCATACACTGCTCAATGCGTGCGGCCATGCACTTGTTGCCATAGTATATATAAGTGGCTTCCTTTGTTTCGATTTTTCCCCTTGAACGCGGTTTGCTCTTAACTTTCAGTAAATGCCCGTTTCTTCAAGACAAAAGCACAAAAAGATGCATTTTTTTGGCAGTTCGATTCTTATCCATCCTATGAAAAAGTGACAATCGTCTGCAACCAATCATATTGCGATTCGCAGCAGGTGCGGAAAAGGCGTGCAAATGTCTTGACGAGAAATGGTGGATTTGCTGGTGATTGTATGCTGTGTCAGCCTAGTAAACGACATGGAGAGGAAATGCTGGCCTTTTCTGCTTTTTTTGTGGTATCAGATGCTAGGCAGCGGTGTTGGACCTTGCAGAGTCCTTTTTTCAATTCATTTTTTAATGTTCAGTTATTGCATGACTACAAGGCAGCTTAGCATTTACCCTGGTGGTTAGTGTCGGCAATAAGTATCTGCACCATATCAGAATCGGACCTCAAACCTCAACAGCAGTATCGATTCAGTCTTTCCTTTAAGTAGCTGATATTCAGAGATGATATACGTTGGAAGAGTAGAGCTGCACTGTAACTGCGCAAAATAGAAAATACCATCTAGGAAAGATATGCCTGGTGGTTATTCACTAGAAAGGATATATAGTCAATACACACATGTATTTATGCTTAAATCAAGAGTAATATGAGGCAGTAAAACAGCTATTTAGTATATTGTTCTGAAGTGAAGTGACTGAAGCTGCTGAAATATTACACTTCTAGGCACATCTTAACACCCAGTCAAAGCATGCAGGGCATATTTGTATTATACATATATGTGTTTTTCAAGAAGACAGCTATTTCATCATTGTATTATTTATTCTTCCTGGTTTAGTGCCGAGGACTATGCCGTTTTCAGTTAATTTAATGGGTTGTCCAAATCAATTTTTTTTTTCCATACAAATACAAAGTGGAATGCATATCCGTTTTTATTTTAGCTACATATGTCAAGCTACATGGTGACACCTCATGAAGTCATTCAGATTGATGTGAAATAGTTCGCTGTACAGAAATTTACCGACACACTATACGATGTCTAAAATGCAAATTAGCCATTTTATTTACAATCCTAAACAGCCAGTAAAACCACAAAAACAGTTAAAATAGAATGACTGTTTAACTATTTGAAAAACAATGACTCAGCCCTAGTCCCATGACACACTGCCGTGAACAGAATTTTAAGAAATGCGTTTATAATAAAACAAAACAGCATCTCTAGCAGCAGGCAGTCTGTTCATGCAATAACTTTCTTTGAATTGTCTTTGGTGTAAGACGGGACCCTTGGAAGACAAGACTGGACATGAAGCACTTCAGACTCGTTCTGCTGTGGACAATTCTGTCGCTAGGTTTCTGTAAAATGGAGCATTTTGCATCAAACCACTCTGAATGACTGTTTACCTATGAATTGTCCCCTATTTAAAATATTGACCTAAAACAAAAAAAACTTAACGTCAGAGACCGATATTCACATTTTTAAGTACATCTTGGGTAAAACTGATTTCTTTGATTGTTTTCTTGTTTGTTTTGTTGTGTTTTTGCCAATTTACTCATTACCAATTATTGCCTTGTTTAAGGTTTGGTGCTGTTTGTTCATGTGTATGGCTGTATGTGGCCAGCTGAGAAAATGTCACTGAATGTGTTGCTTTGTGCCATTCCTTTCTCTTCGACCTTAAATCTGTTTACAATCACAAGGTGACTGTGCAGTTTAGGACTGTTGATATATAGAATCTGAAGCCATTTATGGAGCCTTGAATCAATCAGCCAGTCCCGAAGAACAATTCGGTCATTGTCTTGCACTGTATGTCTTTGTTATTGGTCGTTAAATGACTGAGAAGATGGAGCTGGCAGCAAAAATGCTGATTGGAAATTGACACAATTCTCACTCAGTGCAGAAACACTGTCTATAGTATTTGGGCCAAAACCGTGACATTTAAAATACAAAAATGGTTAAGAACAATATCAGATGATGATGGGATTATAAGTGGTTTAGATCTACGTACATGCTTAGACCAAATGAACTGCCTGATTTGACCAATGGAAACATTGATAGATTCAAGGCAAACTTTTAAAAAAGTATATTACTGTATGTGACCATTTGTATGTGATTTTTGCTAGGCTCTAATTATGCTCCAGTATAGAACAATATATTCTGGAAGAATAATACCAAGAATCCTTCAGCATTTACAGTCACTGGCACTTTAGTCATTTCTTTTTCTTCTTTTTTATTGAATAACTTTTGCAAAAGCCTATGGAAAACAAACTATTGCGCTAAAGGTAATTATTAGGCATCCGTTTTTATTGCTGTAATTCATTTATTTATTTATCATAGGTTATAAATGATTAACACTGAATATACAGATGTTATTGATCATAGACTTCATAGCTTCAGTATCTTACGATACCATGATATTCACAAAATAAGAGCTTAAAAAGGCTGACAGTGGTGTTTCAGTTTCATTAGCTCCAGTTTGAGATCGTATATGGAAAAGATATTAGAAACTTCACAATTAAAATGAAGTACATCGATACGTGCAGCAGAGCCCCTTGAATTTTACTGTACTTTTTCCACCTAAAGGGGGTTCAAGATGACATTTTTCCAAATCTGATTGTAAAGTCATTTTTGTTTTCCTTATCGATTACTATTAAAACTAAACCAACAAGTAGTTGATTAGAGAGGAAGTAGTCACTTACACCTATATTAAACCTGAGAATACTGAATATGTATAATCACATTCCCATAACCGAAGAAAAGCTCATTGTTTTGTAGTGTAATCAAGGGACCTGTCCTTATTGAAAGTTGCATTGGATGTGTTTGATTACTAATCTTGTAAAGCTTATGTTGGCAAAAAAAGAAAACGTTACTTAGGATTGTGTTCTTTCAGGAGCTTTCATTTCATCCTAAATTTGTTGTGTGTAGAACGACGGATGATTGGTGAACATGAGCATCAGAAAGAAGGCTGAAGTAGCTTTAGTGTTCAATACAACTTTCTCTTTCATTTGGATTGTTTAAGAATGTTCTCGTTTCACTCCCTGTAACTATAAATGCCGCCAAAACGTCTGAGTTCTTAACTAAGAAGCTGATTATAGTTGATACAGCTGTATGTTGTTGAAAGTGCTTAAAGTGAAGTGGGGAATGGGATTATATTGTGTTCTTTTTTTGAAGTAATATCTTGGAATTATTATATATACTGGGAAATTAAGGGATCATTTAAATGTGCATGTGGTTTTGTTTTTTTTTGGTGGGGGGGCTATTATATAGGGATTATAAACAATATCAATGAATTAATTCTTATTAAATGACAAAAAATAGTTTCACTGATTTTCTTTCAAATGTTTTATTTGAGGCCTGGATGTTATGTATTTATTTGTTTTTTATTTTTTATTTTTGTCTTTGTTTAAAGTTAGTTTACTTGTATCTGTTGAAAATTGTTAAAGCTATCTTTTAGTTTTGGCTTTAATTTTGCTTTAAATTTTTGAGCGACCAAAATTGTATTTGCATTGTGAAGGATTGGGGTTCGACATCATAACACATTGCCACATCCACACACTGTTTATTTCAGCCCTGCATAAACAGAAGTGTGACTTTGAAATGGAACGGCACTGTTTTGGATTTCACCACGCCACCCATCCAAGTGCATGTGTTAACTGACAGAGCTAAGCTGTTTGTGTAAAGATGTGGAAATGACTTCATTTGCAAACAACTTGTCAATGTTTATTTGGTAGAAATGAGATGCTTTTGAAAGCTGAAGGGAAATAAACAAACAAATAACTTCATTTCATTTGCAGTTCATTTCTAATGGTAATTTCTGGCATGTTCACTTAATTCTTACAACATTATATATTCCTGTAGATGGTAAGCTAGCAACATGCTAGCTGTAATTTGAATCTGCTTATGGTTACAACAATGAGGTAGCATACAGAAGCGAAGGTTTTTTGAATAAAAGATGAAATCACCATCAGAAAACGTTACTGATCCCAGAGGAACTTGCTCATGCTACCTCTTTGTAAAATATTACCCAGCAAATTCCCAGAAGAATAGGAAGTTCTTCTGAGAAGCCCATTGGTGTAGAATAACACAGACCTCCTTAATAGTTCATCAAAACAACACAGTATCATCAAAATGCTTAAAGTACTTTTGCTTTTGATACTTAAGCACACTTTCAAGCTGGTACTTTTGTACTCAAGTAAAGATATACACTATATGACAAAAGTATTGGGATGCCTTTTCATTACACCAACAGGAACCTAAATGACACTGCATTCTAATATATAGATTTTCATATGGAGTTGGTCCACCTTTGTAGTTATAATGGCTCCCATACTTCTTGGAGGGTTTTCCACAAGATTGTGGAGTTTCTGTGGCGAATTTGTGCCCATTTATTCGGTAGAGCATTTATGAGGTCAGACATTGATGTAGGATGAGAAAGCCTGACTCATAATCTCCATTCCAGTTCATTCCCAAGAGTGCTGGATGGGGTTGAGGTCAGGGCTCTGTGTGGCTAGTCAAGTTCTTCCATTCTGAAACTCATCCAGCCATGTCTTTATGGAGCTCGCTTTGTGCTCTGGGACACAGTCAAGCTGAAATAGAAAAGGTTCTGCGTCCACAAAGTTGGGAGCAAATGTCTTGGTCTGCTAAGGCATTAAGATGCAAGTAAGTTATACTTTTATCCATACAGTGTAAACAGAATACTTAAACATTTGCTGAAGTAATACTTTACTAAGACTGTCTGTGCTTTTAGAGAACATTTGTACTTTGTTCACCTCCCTTGTCTGAGGTTCACATTTCCAAACAATACTAATAATTCACTCAGAAGTGTTTATTCCGTCACCAAGGCGATGGTGTGGGCGGTGATACTTTGTGACGTTCGATGACTGACACTGACCAATGGGCTGACAGGACTGGCCACTGACGTCACACTTAAAGAGCGAGAACCGTTACTAGACCGCACGGCTTGGAATTTTACAAAGGCAGTGGAGAACTATCAAAATGACATTTTAGAGAGATTCTTTTGATGTTTTTTTATTTTTATTAATTACTAGCAAGTTATTCCGTCAAATAGTATCTCGAGGAGTCTGAGGAGGCTTGGTAGTAAGTGTGGGGGGGCTCTGCTGGAGGACCACAGGAGGATGGTTACGGTACTGTGGTGAGTAATGCACCCCTGACATTCCTCTCTCTTTCTCTCTCGCTTCCCACGGTTCGGGCTCGGTTTTGGAACCTTCATTCGCAGTTACCTCTAAAGCTATCGACTAAGATCGACTAAGTGTGTTATAACTGTGCATTACAGCCCTTCTTCTCGCTCTCATTGGTTTCAGGCGGTTAATAACTGATTATTTTCTCTTCAAGTCCTAACCGGAGTACTTTTTGGGTAGATACTATCAGCAGCGCTTGATTCATATATGCAGTAACAGTGTTTTAGACACCAACCAGTAGTGCGCAGAAGTAAATCAGCACTGCAAAGTTTGCACGAGTGGGTTTTAGCTGCAGTGCAGGTCATGGAGTTCACTGGAAAGCTGACTGACAGAAAGCTTTAAGCCGGTCTTAAATTCCAGAGCATCATCTGCTTTACCTGCATCCTCTTCCTGCAAGAACTCTGCTCAGAAATCAGCCTGCTCCAGCTTTTTGATGCAAGCAGCCTTCCTTTCTATTGTTGCTAAGGCTGCACGAGATGGCATGGTCTCAGTCTTCAGCTCTAGAAGTTGCCAGAAAGCCCACCCAAGTGCACAACCCACGCAAGCCATTAGGAGGTGGCAGGACTGAGTGCTTGCACGCCTTTCTTTGCTCTTTCTTATTCATACCCAACACAACCCCACACTTTATCATAAAAGTGTATTTATTTAAGGGGGGGGGGGGGGG
>JBBPDE010000001.1:17247511-17268054 GCA_037974605.1 Nannopetersius ansorgii
TGTGCTGCTCTTAATGAATCAAACCAGTGCTGCTCTAAATGAATCAAACCTGTGCTGCTCTAAATGAATCAAACCAGCGCTGCTCTAAATGAATCAAACCATTGCTGCTCTAAATGAATCAAACCAGCGCTGCTCTAAATTAATCATATAAAAAATAATTTGGTGTTGTCTGATTGCAAGTCACAGCTCTTTTAAGTTTAAGTATGGTGGAACCAATGGCCAAGATCAAGACAGTCTCAGCAAACTCAAGAACTCAAGAAAGTCAGAATACTCCTTATTTAAAATAATGAATTGAGTCCGAAAACACAATTCTTCTTCTTGATTGGCGAGCATATACATTGTCACAGAATTATATTTAAATGGTTTTTTTTTTACTGAACTGGTTTAATCTCTAAGTCACATGCTGTGTAAGAAAATCCTGTTTAAGTCATTTCCATTAGCACTGGGTCAATATTTTGACACGTCACTGTTTTAACAGACCACACTCAGCAATTTATAAAGTGCTGGGGTCAGATTCTGCAGCCCTTTTTAGAAGAACCAGAATTTTGATCCCTTCTGGATGTTGGGTTGTAATTTGATGGATCATCTTAGATTTAAATATATTTTTAGATAAAAAATCTATAAATATTTTGCCAATGTGTAAAATATGATGGCATGGCAAGTGTTGTGTACATATGTGTGTGTGTGTAGTGCTGTATACCTTCTCTCATTTCCAAACGTTCGGTGTATTCTGCTGCTGTTTTGCATGAGGGCAAGTTGCTGCACAGTGCAGTTGTCTCTTGATCTCGTTCCTTTTCAGTTGATTAGAAATACCAACTGGATTTGAGAGTACAGTATTGCTATTTATTTTGTGGACTGTGTAGTGTTTTCCTGCCCTGCACAGATTTCACTACCCAAGCATACTAGACCTGCTTGTAAGATACTCATCAGGCCTGATCATTGTGTCTCATTATAAAGCATTGCATGCTACATGCAGCTTTAGAGACCATCATCTGTAAAAGATGCAGTCAACTCAAACTCAGTGAGGGTGTAGCAGTGCAGCTGGGGTGGAGGTAGCTCAGTGGGTAAGATACTTGCCCCCCAGACCAAGAGGACATGGGTTTGAATCCTACCTTCAGCACACCACCACTGGGTCCCTGTCATAAATGTAAATGCAGCCAGAGGCAGAGAAAACCTGGGAGCAGGCCTTTTCATGCTTTTTTGGCTATGATAAACATATCAGTGTAGAACGATAAAGTGATTACTCGCCACAATCCATATCTGACCAGCTTATGGCACAACACACATTTACTGAAGCAGTCTGTTGCAGTGATATCTCCTGGTTCTTTCTTTTCCAGGACTCAGAAGTTACACATCTCTGTCTCACCTCTAATTAAATGCAAAATATACTGTATGTACCTGTGTCTCTCTATTTAACTATACATATAAATGAATTATGATCATTATTGTTATCAAAGGTTGCACAGTACACAATAACAAAAGGATGCTGCCAGTGTTTCAAATGAATTTGTTTAATAAAGAAAGGCTGTAGTTGTAGAGTTCCAGAAAGAACACGAAGAACTGGTTTTGGGGAAAGGTCATTTAACACATCGTCACTGAAAAAACAGGAACTTGTACTGGCCGTTTCGTATCAGATGGACCACAGTGGGCCGGATGTATGCAATTATTTTACACAGGAAAGGTGCTAAGGACAGGGCAAATACATTCTAAAATTCCACAGGTAGGAACTATGCTCAGGACCAGTCAATGTTAACAGAACATCCTCCGTACACAGTTCTCTGAGCTTGGTGCGGGAGTATCACCGACAAACTATGGAGATACGCGTGGACTGGAGAGAATATGTAAAAAAAAAAAAAAAAAAAGGCTTTTTTATGTCTTTTTTTTCTGTACAGTAAAGGCGTTGTGAAGGCGAAGGCTCAAAAGGGGGAGAAGAAAAATATATAATCAAGCACAGACTTCTGGAAAAGAGGAGAACACTGGAGACAGCCTCTCATTATCGCAGCCAGAGTTGCTGTAGAACACCTAACACATGTACAGGTGAAAGCAGCCTACTCTTGTAGTGCTTTCAGTCGTTCAGTTTCCTGAAACTGGCCTTCAGTGCACCTCAGGTGGTGCAGTCACGCACAAACACTGTCCCGAGAACAGCGGGATGGACAAGGAAAAGCATCACGTCCACTTCGTATCTGGATCCTGCACCCTACACGGATAAGGTATAGAGTGCAGTTGTTCATTTTAGAGCTGCCATGCAAAGACAAACGTGGGCTTTCACGTTTTCCTAGAGGGTCTCGTAAAGAGTGTGATTTGTGGCAGTAGTGGGCAAGTATCAAACCGCTAATTTAAAAAAAAAAAAAAAAAAAAGAAGGGCTTGTGCTCTTGGGATGAGTGGTGGGACGTCCCATGCCAGCACCCACCACCACTTATCACACTGTGCATGAGCGCATTCATTCAGAGAAAAAAAAAAAGGAAAAAAGTCATCACACATGCACATACAAATCCTTAAATATTTACACAATGCAAGCATCAGTTTGTAAAAAAAAAAAAAAAAGCTACAGTATTAATATGAACATAAAAAAGTTTGTTTCAGTATCGACAATTCAAATGAAAAGGTAAGTAACTACTCAAGTATTTTGACCATTATTGTTGATGAACCTTATGGCTGTGTGCTCAGCCTGTAAATGAACCTGATCACAGAGAACGCTTTTTTTTTTTTTTTTTTTAATCCCCACAGGAGAAGCGTTATCCTTATTGTGGTCTTCAATGCTGTGCTGGAGCATCGTCTCTCACAGTCAAAAATCTGTATTGATTTTTTTCTTCTCCTTTATCTCCTCGTATGGGTTTCCCATTCCTGAACTTTCCAGGACAAAGTCCTCTTCGCGTGTGTGCCAATAAAGTGCTTTTGATTACAAAAAAAAAAACTAACAAAAAAAAAACATACAGATTACATAAAAAATCTCAGGCTACCGTGCTAAAGACTACTAGTGAGAGGTGCTGTGTGTACATGTGCGAGACAGCTTGGTGCACTTGTTGTGTGTCTGTGTGTGTGTGTGGGATTCACTATTACAATAATTATAGTCCATCACAGATCCAGCTACCTCTCATGCCCTCATTCAACCTGAAAAGCATCATCCTAAAATAATATTACAACATTACTATTTCATCCTAAAACCAATAAATAATTGCAACAGTGTCATAGAATTCAGTATAAAAACAAGTAATTGCAAAAAAAAGAACAAAAAACAAATAAAACTTGCATTTAAATCTTCGTTCAGTCTTGCTGCTGGGCACTGAAGCCAACTGTCAGTGTAAAAAGCGAGAAAGTCCTTGGATGCTCAGAGTTCCCTTGTGTTGTGTGGTGAGAAAGTAATCTCTAAAAACAAACAGAAGACGGCTCACTCCACAAAGACGCTTTTCTTGACAATAAAATCTCTACTGATACGTTTTTATCTTTGGTAGTGAATCTGTGCACACGTCCCTCTCAAACATTTGTCCACTGTAGGAAAAAAATAATACTTGTCTGTTGTTTCATGGGTCCATGAAAAAAAATTCAAATGAAAGTGCTTTGACTGCTACAAAATTAAAGATGTGGGGTCGAGAAGGTCCTTTGACTGGGTGGTCTCTCGGCAAGTGGGCTTGCTACTCATATAGAGTAACGGTGCAGTAACACAATGCCGAGATCCGCCGGTCAACACTCGCCTTATCTGTAAATTCACACACAAAAGAAACCCATTATAAGCATAGAAAAGTTGAAAAAACAGTGGGGGTTCTGAGCAGGTCTGCTAAAACACAAAAACAGAGTTATCCAAAAAGAACTACAGCAAATGCTTGCGTTAGTGCTTCTTAAAGCACTAATAAAACCACAGTAGTCACAGTTATCATTGGCTCGTTGATATAGATGGAGGAATTCTTTTTTGAAAGGGTGGATTGTGACTTTCAAAAAACACTACATTTGTGTTTGTTGGAGACATTATTATTTCAATTGATGGTGCTTCGCATACTGCAGAACGAAAGCTTATCTTTCACTCTTTATGATAAAGCTGTGACTGTTCAACATTGAGTATGACACCATAACTGCTGACTACTGACTACTGACTAAGGGCCAAAGCTAGAACTTGAGGTAAGGTACTCACACTTTGTGACATTTTCTACATCTGCTGGGTCCTGCAGAATCTTGCTGAGGCCCTCCAACAGCATGGCAGCTTTACTATAGCGATATGCAATGTCCTCAGTCTGCTGGAACATCTCATCCAGTGCTGCCGACTGCACCTGTATTACACACAAACACACCATGTCAAATCTCTGCACAGACAGACTCATGAATAGCGCACACTATAGTCCGTCTCACTCACCATCTCCACAGCGTGGTTATATATGAGTTTCTCGGCAGTTACACTGTTAATTTCATCCACAAAGCGTTGCTTGTCTGAGAAGAAGTGGTTGAGCCTGTCGGTGAGGCGTCGGCACAGAGAGATGCAGCTCTTGTATCGCTCATTTAGGCTTTTAACCACTGCAAAACACATGAGAAATGAGAGATCCACCATATATACATGACACCAATAATAAATAGAATATACTGTTGCCATTGATTGTATTTCACATCTGTGTAAACAGTTCCTCAAATCGAATTTGTGGTTTTTCAGTGTAAAGAAATTCTGAATTGTACCAAAATACAACTGGTGCACAGAAAGTTTTCAAACATTTATAAGGTCATAGATTTACACTCAGTGTTTCAGATGATGTTCACTCTGTTAGCACACATGTCAAATGCAGCTGCTCACCTTGTTTGACAGCAGTGGAGGGATTGAGCTTTGCAGACTTGATCTGGGCCTTGGCAAGGTGGAGAGAGGAGGCCAGCAGTTGAGCAGCCTTCATGTATAACACTAGCTGCTCAACTTGCCTAAAAGGAGCAAACGTAAGTGGCATATATGAGCATGTGATATAAATGTGAGTGTCTTACCCCACTGTGTGATCATATACATTTAGGATACTTTGTGCATGCATGTGTCTTACCCCCATTCCTTGCTAAGCTGGCTGATCTGGTCCACCACCACGCTGTCCTGAGGAGGGTAAAGCGAGGACGCAGAAACACCCAGGTCAGCTCCTCCTGCCCTCACAGCAGCCATTTCCAGCACACAGTCCGTAAAGGACAGCATCATTCGCAGATGCATGAGTGTGTCCGTGTGCTCCCGCTGCAAACATTCAAACACACGATACATATAATTTGTCTAAGAATGTAAGTAATTTTCATATTTCCACTAACTGTTATATGGACAAAATAGACAAATGTAACTTTAGGATTTGCTGTGACTGCTTCCCTTTAGAGCTACACAAACTATCTTGAGCTCTCACCTCCATCAGCGTCTCCTCGGGCAGCTCAGGGGCCTCGAAGGTAATGAAGCCATCCAAGCTGGGTGGGGAGGTGCCATAGGGGACATAGCGTAGGCTGCTGGGGGCTGCCTCTGCCCCAGGAGGGGAGCTGCCAATGGCCATTCCGGGAGGAGAGCCCATGCACACCTTCCCACTGGTGGAGCACAGTGAGCCACCTGAACTGTTGGAGCCTACTGTGGGAAGACACATGCACACTTAGATGCCATACACACCTAGTCACTTCATGCACCTTAAGTATCAGGAATACATCTGGATAGAACAACGCCACACAAAAATGCAAGTGTAAATGCACCCAAACACATTTAAAACAGAAAAAGATCAGGTGGGTCAAACCACTTCAATTGCCGACACGCCACAGTAGTGTAAGACCCCGTTTACACCTGTTCACTTTATGTGATAAGCATCTGGATCGTATGCTGATAAGATGCATTTACATTGATAGTCAAGTGTTTCTCCAGTCAGCCAGATTACAATCTGATTACTATGTGGCAAGTAATATGCAAATGAGTTTAGATGCAGCATCCAATTGGTTGTGCTGCTTTTTATTTCCCCCTTTTTTTTAAAAAAAAGTTACACATTTCTTTTGAACTTATCAGAATTATTCGAATAATACTCACCACATAGGGATTATTCCTAGTTGACCAGAGCTGCATTTCAATGCAAAGTGTATCAGATTAAAATAACCAGGTGTAAATGGATTCGAAATTATACCTACATAATCACTGTAGTCCTAACAAGGTTTTGGGTAAAGTAGCATGATTTCTTTAGTGTTTGTTAATAACTTATTCGTGTGGAATTCATTTTTTCATGCAGTGAAGAACTATGTGCCATGTTAAAGACAGGTGTAAAAATATATACTTAAAAACAAAGGTTAAAAACAGATTAACCTCTTTAGGTTCCCTAAAGAATCTTTGAAACCCATTAACTGAAAGGCTCTTAGAATTTTTTTTTTTAATCTTTATAAAAGCCTTTCTGGTTAAAGTGGCCTGGGCAGCAAAAGATTGGCTCAACTTGGAGCAGGCAAGGTGAAGTCCTCACCTGAAGTGGTGCGTGGATGAGTGGTTAGATGGCTGCAGGTGGGAGGGGTGCTGCTGTTGGGGGGTGAACCCACTGTGAAAACTACAGCACGGGGACTTGCTCCGCCTGTTGCTAGTCCACATGACCCAGCTGGGGCTGTGAGGATAAATATAAACCAAACACACTGGTCATCCAAAGACTAAGCCAATCGTTTACAAACTATAAACTAATCATGGCACATCACGTGCCAGCTTTGCTGAAGAATCTCTTAGAACTGATATGCAGGTGAATGAAGCGGAAATACTGATATGTTTAAAATACAAAATTATCACAAAAAAAAAAACAATGTATAACAGCTATCATATTTAATTGAATATGTAAATTCTCAGAGGACATCAGTTAAATAAATTGTATAACAATAAAACATCATCAAGGTGTGGTTTACTGTATTGTAACAAGAGTGGAAAGTAACCTGTGTCCATAGGTCTCTCTGCATTTAGACTGTCTGTGCTGCCTTGACATGCTTGACCTCCTAGAGTGATTCTCACAGGTTCCGATAAGCGGCCTGTACTCACGGACCTGGAAAAACAAAGTCATATTAAGAATTGTGTTTATTTGCTATAGAAATCACAACACAGATTAGTGTTTGTAAATTTTTTGATGTGTCTGCCAATGTAACAATATCCATCTATGCAGGGATCACGGTACCTTCCAAAGGTGGTCTTGCTGGCCTCAGATGTCGAGTAGCGACCACTGGGATATGGTGAGCAGTGGTGAGCGCAGATATCACGTGCATCCATCAACGTCTTACTGGGAGTGGGGCTGTCTGCGATTCCCTGCTGCGAGGCCAAGGCCATGAGATTGCACGAAGCCTGAGTTTTGGGGATTTTAAAGGGGGTTGTTGTCTGTAATAAAAATCATATAGAAAAATTGGGTTCTCTGTGTCATTATAAGACATTTTATGTATATAAACACAGCATATTTTGGCAGGGCCTACTTTGGTAGGTGAACCAATAATGGTAGGCAGGGGGGACTTTTGTAACCAGTCAGAGCTGCGGGGTGAGGAGCCAAGGTGTTTTGTTGGGGAGGTGCCCAGGTTGCCAGGACGTCCAAGTTGCGGCGAGTGAGTGGGAGGATAGGCTAAGGTGGTGGGCTGAACTGGGTCAGAAAGCTGTTTGTGCAGCTTCTGCTTGTTCTGGTAGACGTCTGTTAAGGTGGGTGCACTCTGGAGCCGGGCTCCCAGCAACTGTGACGAGGGCACAGGAGAACCTGTAAAAAGAAATAACTTTTAGGCATCTTAGCTTAGTAACTACAATGACTTAAATTTCACTCTTGAAATGTATTAGGAAGTTCTGCAGTGCCAAGTATGACGATTTCACACAATGTCCACAAGGTGGCAATAGAGTCCACTTCAGCATTTTATTGAAACGCTGAGATTTTGTGCAGTTCAGTTCATTCTTGTTATAGTGAAGTAAGTAGAAACCACTAATGACTATACTGTGACAAAACAGAGAAATCATTGAGTGGTTAAAATGTTGCAATGAGAAAACTGCCATATGTCTCAGCTGAATCTACAGAAGCTGATCTAGCCAGTCTATCCAGTCTCACTTTCTAATCATTGTGCATAATGAAAAAAACATTTTTTCTTTCAAACCGAAGTTTCTATGGACACCAGCCCCTCGCTAGTGCAACATGGACACATTGTGACTAAAGTAAGCTAAATCAGAGGAATGTTAAGAGATTCTGGGGAATAATAACTGGCTTAGAGAGAGCTATAAAAGACACCTGTCTCAAGGGAGTAGAAAACAGGGACACACTCTCTCAAAGACATATATACATACACACACACACACACACACTCACCACCGGAGGAGCTGCGGCTGCGTGTCTCATGGCTGTGAGGGTGTCCGCAGCAGCAGTGGCCCAGCTGTTCAGGAATAGTGCCCACTGGACAAAAGATACACAGATAGACATGTCACAACATGCCCTGTGCTTAAAACAAATACACTCTCCAAAAAAATGCAAGTCTCCTTGCCAACTGCTTTTATTAACATTACAGAAAGAAAAACAAAAAGGTGGGGGTAGAGAATGCATACAAACAAAGTCTTGAATTTACAAGGAAAAAAGAAAGAAGGAGAGAGATCTAAAGATATATATATATAGACAGAGAAACAGACATTCTTACCAAGCGGAGAAGGCGAGTATGGGCGAGAGCTGCCTGTGGAGAGTCTTCTGCCCACAGTCTGGGCAGTATCTGCAGGGCTAGGAGAGCCAGAGGCAGCTTTAGGGAAGCCCATGGGGCTCGTGTTAGAGCGTCGCACTGTACCTGACCTGTAGCCACACAACACAACACATTTTCAGTACTACAACCAGCCATAGCATCCCAACACTATATCTGACACTCTTAAACACATATAAACACACTCCAATCTGTCCGAACAGCACATAAACCAAAGGAAAAAGGTGAAAGCAATGGTCAGTGGCTCACATTCCTCCGACGTCTGCTCTTCAGCGTCACTAGCACTAAAACTATGAAACTCTCAGCTGTTCTTTTTAACAGAAAAAAACAAAAAAAATCCTCTTCAAAGTTGCTCAAAAACTTAAAGGACTGTGTCACTTGCTCTAGCAATGGAAAATAAACACGACTCATGGAATCCCAGTGGCACGTCTGGATGGCAGTTTGCAGTCTGGTTAGCAGCACCCTTTAGCACGGTTGCTAGAAGAGAAGGCTAATGGAGAGTGTGAGGTAGCTCAGTGGGGAAGGACACTCTGAGGTGGTGCATTTAATCCTCGTTTGAGACACAGAGTTGGGCCAAAGGAAATGGGGCAGCAGCTGCTGTTGGAGGATCAGCCCCTTTCGCCAGGAGGCACTGGGCTGTGCCCAGCCTGTTCTGATGGTGAAGTGGTGGGAACAGAACAGGCTTAATCTTAAAGCTCTCTGCTGGCCACCTGCCTAAACCTCACTGGTCCCATGCTGAGACAATTGCCTCAAAACAATAGCTGCCTCTCTCTCTCTTGTCTCATTTGTCCAACTTGTCAATCCTGAAATGTATTACCCGGTACTACTCCTCACAGCCCCCCTCATAGCTTTTGAACCATCAGGATGGCTACAAACTCAGTATACACAGACCAAGACAAAGACATTCTGATGTAATTTGGACAGAAGCTGATGCAAAATAAAGCAACCTTCAAAATATTAGTCATGAGTGAGTCACAGAGGGAGCGCAGCATGACAACTCCCTCACAACAGTTGAACTTCTGTCAGTTTACAGCACGCAAGGCTAGAGCTATAAACAGGACACAGTGAAAGCTGAAGCGTTTAAGTCTCTTACCTGGGAGAGCCGTAGAGTGTGGTGGTAGGGCTGCTGGAGAGGTTCTGCTTGATGCGCTGGTAATTGCGCACCTGTGTGGGAACAGGTATAGGGGTGGTCTCGGCCCGAGGGGACACGATCGGTGTCTGGCCCGAGGAGGGCTGCGGCTGCCTGGACATAGCGGAGAAAAATGCGGCGAACCATTCAGTATGCTTCTGCTGAACCATACTTGCAAAAACAGTAATTCAGCTGTTGAAAAAAAAAATTATTCTTCTCAAGCAAAAGATTTTGTATGAAAGTTTTGTAAAAAGAGATTCATCAGCAAAACTTAAAGCTGAAAAGTCTGAGCTGGGTTCATGCTTTGTTACACTGGCAAGTACAGCATGCAAAAAATATTTTTTTTTGTTCGAGGGGATGGCCGAAAAACAAGTGGGAGGAGCCACCCTATAAACACGTGTATCTCCAGCCTATCATCAGAGGAGGTGGGCGGGGCTCAGGGCTGACCCAGTGGTAATGTGGGCTGAGCTTTTGGAGGTCAGCACGTGCCGCTACCACCTACTTTCAACAGTCACACAGGAGGAAAAACGGCTCATTTGCATCCTTTGTTCACCAAACTGGGAACAAGATGTCTTTAGACAGAAGTCATGAGTGGGTCATCGGCAGGAGGGGTCATATATATGTATGTGTACAGATTGTTTAGGGGGGGAGGGATGAGCTACATGCAGAGTTAAAAGGGAAATGTGCCAATAGAGGCTGGGTTTCAGCCTGCTGGATTATGTAATAAGAAAGAAGGTCGGGGGAGGGCCTGGAAGTGCAGCAGAGAGAGCAAGTACACGTGAGCCACATGAGGAGGTCCAGCCGAAGTAGACAAAGAGAGTTTCTTTGTTTGATTGAATGTCGGTTCAGCGTGGAACAGCACAAGAAAGTGAAAAAAAAATTTGTAAGGCAAAGTAGCTCTCACTGTTAAAACAGTACCAGTCAATGTTTGCCATGTATTAAAATTAAAATACAAAACCAGAAATTCGAAAGAATTAAAACCTTATAAAACCCTAACAAAAAGGAAAAGCAGTCTCTGTGCTAAAATATTAGGCATCTAACCAAACTGTTTAAGGCCATCAAACAATGAGTGTATGACAGCAAGAGCACAAGTTTTTACACAAGAAAGTTGTTAAAAGTATTTTGTTTTCTAAAAAGTCACTACATTAACATTATTTATTCCAAAAAAAGACAAGACAGTAATTTACAACAAAACAACTAACAACAACACAACTGATGCAATAAAATATTGCATCAGAAAAATTATTTCCTTAAATAGTGCAATGTTACAGTGGCAAATATAAAATATACATATATTGTAAGGGAACGACAATATCTTAAAAATATATATTCAATTGGTTCTAAGACCAAAATATGTTTTTCTGTGGTTTCATATCTGGGTGTACTTCTGTTGACCTGGATGTGTGCCTACAGAGAGGCAGCATTGGGCCACTCACTCTTGAGAATCAATGTACAAACAACAGAGTGAAAATAAGACACTGGGTGCACTTCATGGGAACAGTGTGTAGACCTGCAGTTCAGAGCTCCAGGAAAAAACTGCCTTTCTCCTGGAGGAGCTGGCACTCACCCAAAAGTATTGCATGAGATTTCAAACACACACACACACACACGTGTTGAGAAACACTGTCTGGACAGTTGCCGAACACAGAGTGCGTCTTATGGCAGGGGGACATGGTGAAGAAAAAAATAAAAATAAAAGGACTAACAAAGATAGGAGAGAGACAAAGAAAACAGTGTATGTGTGTAAGAGGTGACAGACAAAGAGACATGATAGTGGGCTGAATGTGTGTAGCTGCTCTGCATGAACAGACGGGAAACAGAGGAGGAAGTGGCTTTGAGTAGGTGCTGCGCAGAACAGCTGTAAAACAACAACTGTCGCACACACATTTAGCCTACTTCAGCAATGTCAGTTCACGAAAACAAAAGAAAACAAAGCTGGGTGAGATTCAGCAATGTATGGTTTGCACATCACATAGATAAGCAAAAGCTGGAAACTACAGAGTATAAATTAAAATGGTTTGACAATGTTATGTCAGATTATCAAACTGACCTGATTTAATCTAACTGTCCAAGTGAACTTCTCTCATTAAAAACAGCATACAAAATAGCCATGATCTAAAACATGTTCTAATAATGATCTTATGACTAAACATGTGAAGCTCACTCAATCAAAAGGGGGGGGGGGGGTTCACACTACACTCAGAAAATCACACAAACAGGCCCTCCTTTTACAGCTTTGTGATTCACACCCTGGCCTGGCCATTAGTGCAGAAATATCAGATGCGTCACTCTAGGTCATATTCCCATAATGGAATGTGCTCTGTTTCACCTTCGTGATCAAATAGCTTAGGAGAGAGTGCTAAAAATATCACCACTGACATCAACAAAACAAACAGATCAACATGCTAATCCAAAACAACCCTTCATCTCTGAGATGCATAATAGATGCATCTGTTATCCAACTCACATTTATAGATCAGTACATAAAAGAAAAACAAAAGGGAGATCACCCTCTGCAGATGTATTGTGTACCTGTGGTCTAGTCATGTCTTAAAACCTTTTTTTTGTACAGCTAACTCAGGAAAACACATGGTGTGCAGTGGTTTGGAGTGTTATTGCGTGACACTGATTTGTTGCTGTGAAATCACACTCACCCTCCACAATTCAAAAACTCGCTGGACGGCCTGCGGCCAACGGCCCCCATCGGAAGGTCATCTGAGGAGATCATTCACACTGTTGTAAAATCTCTATAAATGTTCAGTGATTCAATTCAGTTATTCTTTAGAAAATTATCAGTTTTCTTCATCTTCTGTGCTACTGTTATAGATTGTTCCTTTTGCTGTTTTTTTCTGGATTAGAACTTACTATAAATTAAATTATGCTTACATTTATTTTTAAATTATTTATAAAATATTTTCAGATCTTTTTTCAACAATGTTCAATGGTTCAAATGTTTTATGGGAGGCATTAAATGCTCCGTTTAAGTAAATTCTTAAAAAAAAAAAAACATGTTGGAGTCTTTATCACCAGCAAATCCAAAGCAGAAAAACATTAACACTATAAAGGCTAAGTTTTTACTCGCTTATCGCACGTGATATCGCCATAGCAACACTCAACTACATTATCGCATGTTTTCCTAATACCATGCTGCCCTAGTCACTACTGACCTTTTTGTAGTAACTGCATATTAAGATGTTTTTGACCAAATTAATAACAATTGCTCAGCTCATTTTAAACCATTCATAAAGGCCTAAAGCAAAAAGCCTTAAGTAGTACGAACACTAAGTATATACGTTGTCCACACAGATAATATTTAAAAGTTTTTACAAATGACCACACCCATAATTCCTTGCTCAAACAGCTGCTGGCATGGTGCCATTAAGCAGATGTCACTTGATGCACTTTTACATATTTATGGGAGTCAAACTTACAAGACTGTTCTCCCGAGAGGTGGGGCACCAGCACAAAGTCGTCCGTATCACAGGAAGAGTTCTTGCTGCTGGTGCTGCCACCAGACTCTTTGGACAGCTGCAGGAAGTTTGGTGAGGAGAGCACGTCTTCAGGCAGGGTCTGCATGTCCGGCAAAGACTGCAGCAGAGACAGAGACAGATAAAATGAAAGAAATGAAGAAAAACCTTCGATTGCCTAAAGCTGAGTCAGCGACAGCACTGCTAATTCCTTTCTTGAGCTCGGCTGCTCCAACAGCATTCATCAGCTGCATCTGGGTGACAGCAGGCTTAAGCAAGATGAGGTCATGAACTCACCGGAGGAGACACATAACGGCAGGATGGCGAACTGCCACAGGTGCTGTCCGAGACAGAGCTGGGACATGCAGGTACCGGCACCGGGCATGCTGGGTAAAAAAGAGCAGAAAAACTTGCTTAGTTAGCGGGTCAAGACCAGACGGGACACAAAATATTTCCCACCATACGATCAACATTCTCACATTTTTTTATAGATGATGGTTGCTCCAAAAAAGGATGGCTGAAGAATGAATCTGTGAGGAATAAAAAGAGAAAATTAATAATGTAGGATTAGTGACCTAAAAAAAAAACCACTGCTTTTTCACAGCCTATCAGACCCGCAAACAGAAAAGCTTCACTGACCAAAATCCATTCGGTCCTTCTGGTTCCTCTGCAGCAGGCCCAGCAACAGATCTGCGAGCTGAGGAGACGTCTCCCTTGGGATGCTGAAAGCAGGAAGGAAGCACTCTTTAGTTTTAAGGTCAATAGAGGCTATGTTTCAGAGTTGCTTTGAGTGTTCTGCGTCACGTCTTCACCATAAACAGCACTATGATTAATGCTTGTTCTTACTTTGGCACCAGAGACTTATTTTTCTCATAAAACATCCTCAGGTCTTGTGGGCTGTTTGCCTGTGGAGAGGACAAAGAACATAATGATACTTACACAACAACATATTACTGGACTGAACAATTCACAAAGGATACATTCTTTTGTTGTGATGACAGGCTATCATCTCCACAAAAATAGCTAAATGGCTTATACTGGTAGGTCTGTATTTCTGATTAACAGCTGAGTGACATATCACTGTAAAGCAATTTCTGTCTTTAATTTACCATTTCTGATCTATTCTAATAACGTGTTTTCTGAAATAAGAAGACCAAGACCGGAGATTTGTAATGTTATTTGAAAACATAATGCATTCCTGTTTTCTCTTATGAAATGAGTACTTGTAAACAAAAACAGAACTCACTGGCAGACCATTTCAAATTAGACTTTCACCTGAAATGGTGGCTTCCCCACGAGGCATTGATAAATAACAGTTCCAATGCTCCACAGATCTGCTTTGGCATCATAGTTCTGGGACATAATCACTTCTGGAGCCTGGAGCAGACAAGAGGTATTTTATAGGTATAATTAAGAGCTAGTAAAAGCCAAAATGTCAAAATGTGGGAAAGCAGCAAGTCTGATTTAGACACCTCTGTGGCGCTTACCATGTACATAGGCGACCCGCACAGTGTGGCTGCCATCATGTTACTCTGGAGATATCGAGCAAAGCCAAAGTCCGCTGTATAACACAGAAAGCTCCAGTCAGTACGTCTGCGTTATTAATAGCTATTTGCTGTTATTGTCTTACTTGGGCCTGCGGCACTAAATGGGACACTGGGAACATGCAGACAATTGAAAGGCTGCATACCCAGAAATAGCACGATGACAACTGCAGTTTGGAAGATAAAAGGGCTTTCCTCTCACATGAAAGCCTTATGTAGCACGTCTGATATCACAGCCTAGCCATGCAAAAAAAGTGTAGTGTTTGTTAAACATAATCAATTACCGATTTTAATCCGGATGCCATTGATGCTGGATTTCTTCCGGCCAGTGTAGGACAGAAGGATATTCTGGGGTTTAAGGTCTCGGTGGATGATTCCCTTGCTGTTCAGGATGCGCATGGCTGCTGCTATCTGCTGTAGAAAGACCCTCAGGGTGTCCTCTCGTAGGGTACCCTTGGCTGGAACAGAAAAGAGCGTTGAGAAATACTCATGAAAACATATTGAAAGTACAGAAATGTTCTTTACATTGATCTCAAGTTCTCAAATTTCGACTGTCTTCAATGGGACTTTGAAGAGTCCCATTCTTTCCTGCTGTTCTCTGTGTTGCTGTAATTTGCCCAGTTTAATGTTTTTGTTTACTCCTGTCTGGTAAATGCCATTTCTCATTCTATGTCTGAACTATTCGTGAAGTGACCCTGAGTTTAAGAGAGAAATGCTACATAAATAAAAATTCTGTTTGTTACTATTATTATATTATTACTATTTTTATTGTTCATCATTGGACATTTCACATACAAGCTACTATAACCACATTCTCTTGCACAAACAGCTGCTGTTATGTTTATAGTCAGTCAATGGAGTCACAAAGCAGAGGTCTATAGACATCTGATGCCCATTAACTAGATGGATACACCAAGATGATGCTGATTCATTTGCTGCACAAATTGCACCAGCAAAGCTGGGTTGTGTCATACGCCATTGAGCGAACGCTTGAACATTATAAACACCGCCCTGTGACAGGAATGAATTTCAAAATCAGAAGTAACTGTTGGGGTATTACACAGAGTGATACAGCTGTCGGTCTCCTGGTTCAGCAAAACATAGTTAATCCCCCTGAGGATAAGAGGATTCATTTTCCCCAATTTACTTAGTAAACAAAGCAATTCTGATCACGGATCTAATAAAAATCCCCAAACAGTGGCTTCACCAGTGCCTAGTGCAAACAAATTTCCACGATACACGTCAGATAGTGTTGTATAACTTTGGTACAGTTGCGCAATTTGTGAGTAATACAATTCACGGAGCTATCTGACGTGGGAGCATTCACCTGCACAGAACTGTTACGCACTGATAGCGCCAATCACGCAGAACAAGGGTCTAGAGTTCGGTTCCCCCACTTCTCTCCCACATACTAAACATACTCCTCAGGAGCTTGAGTAATCCAAATAAAGTACCCCAAAGTCACACTGACACATTTCACAATGAAAATCTACTGCAGACAAATCACATGTCCTCGCTGAGGACCAGCATTACAAATATGTAAACAAAGATTAGCACAAGATCAATAAACTCAAACCTCTGCAGGAACACTCAAAACATAAGTCAACAAAACCAATACACATCAAACCTTGGTTAAGATCACCCTGACCACTGAGGAATGGCGTGGTTATTGGATGGTGAAATGGCTAAAATGATAACATGGCAATTCTTTAAGGTATTTTATGACACACAGACACAACGCTACCATATTTAAGACTACTTAAAAAGTAGGGATTCAGTGAATTGCATTTCAAGGTTTCATATACTGTACTGTATAGAATTTAGTAGTAAACCACAGTCAGTGGGCTTGTATGTACGGCCAGATACAAATGTGAGAGCATCAAAATGTGCCTGCATGACCACAAACTGTATAAAGGCACAGTGAAACAGTAAAAATACTGAAAAAGACATTTCAGTAGTGAAAAGGATTTCCAAAATTTCTCCAAACTAAATTAATTTCCAGTCCAAATAAAAAAAAAAACATACAAAACTGAGTTTTGTGAAGCTAATACAGACACATCACAGCACATCTGATGTGCGTGGTGTTAGTGTTGGATAGATGATGAATATTCTTTCAGCACATTTTCAAGAATCGCGTCTCTGTGTCATCGCTGTGACTGCCGAGTCTCGCAGCATGCTAACAGTGTCCAAGCACACGGCACTCAAACTGCGTGTTAAGCCTTGTGTGCCAGTTTCGTACGTAACACGTGGGCACGGTGTGAAACAGACGCAAGAACCTCGGATATTATTAAGGGCTTACCTTGTAAATAGTCTGCCAGATCCCCTCCATTGCAATACTGCAACAGAACACAATACACATTACATTACTCACACACAGATATGAATTCTGCAATCAGTATATTGTCACATTAATTTATGTTATTATAATGAATTCTTAATTTTTTTTAGTTTTGCCACTCATGAAGTGCTACCACTTGTAAACTTGTTCAGAGTATGCACTAAAAGCAAAAACATTAGATATTAGCCAAAACAAAAGTTTAAAAATAATTTTAGGGTTTAGAAACATGAAGAGTAGAAAACAAGGCAGTATGTGTTAGCTGGGCAGCATAAAGCAGGGATCACTATAATACTTAATCTGTAATAATTAATCTGATACAGTGATGCTGTGTTAGCTGCACAGCTGCCATTCAGACCAGTTAATCTCTATCACAGGAAAAGGGTAGAGAGAGGAAAAAGGATCAGCACGTTACACTCGCTACAGCAAACGCACTGCATTCTACACTGCCAAAAGGTTTCAAATAAGCACCTTTGATATGAGCTGCTTAAATAATGCGTGCAGACCAGGCTGTTCTTACAGCTCTTTGTTGGATAAACCTGCGCTGGACTTGGTTAACTGTAGCCTGATAAATCTTGAGAAATTAAACAGTGATTTGATAGGTTTGGAGGGACTCCCGTCATTGTTGTGGAAGTCACTAATTACTCGCTGATTACAAAATGACGCATGAGGAAACATCGAGATCACTAAGGGACTTCTCAGTTTCTAAACAAGCATCTGACTGCAGCCAACTGCCTGTACCAAACACTTTAGTGATGAACAGAACGCTCCAGTCATTCTGACACCGTTCCCATGAACAAGAATCAAATGACCCTTCATCTTATCACCTAGTACACATAAGGGGTCAGAGTGATATTACATTCTAAAGACCACACGGATATAAATGCAGATGAAACCGTTTCTTCAGAATAGGCTTCTCTGAAAAAGTATTTTTAGTTGTAGCACTTAAGGTGGCTAGTTTGTTTTTCCTTCAGCCACACTTGTGTTGAGCAACACCAGACCGGGCAACAGCACACTGGGTCATGTGACTGTGCTCTATTTGGACATCAAGACCATGAGAAAAAAAGGACAGAAACACTGAGTGAGAGAGGGAGAGGGGGGAAACTGATGATTCACACAGTGCACTCACCTCCATTACCAGGAACACAAAATTAGGTGTTTCCTAGAAGAAAAGAGAAGACAGCAGGTTACAACTCTCATTTTCAAACAGCTAATCATTAACCTTTGCCAAGTGTTACATGGAAGGGAGTGGAACGACAGAACAGCAACAAATAAAAATAAATTTACTGGCATATACACATGGCAACTATGTCTGACCACACTTGTCGCATGATCTCAGATGTGAAGGGCACAATCCACAGTATGATCAAGTGACCATCACAAGATCACAACCACTTTACTACGTAAAGCCCTCAAACACATTCTCTTCGTCCCCTATTTTAGATTTTGCCTGAGAAATGAAAACTATAAACTTAGCTCAAAAGTTTGCTCAAAATAGCTCAAAAATATATACAAATATTTTTTTTATGTTGACAAAATCCATCAATTCTCAGATTAAATGCCAGTTTCGCATCTGCTAGTTCATAGAAATTGCCGACAGACTACAAAAAAAAAACAGGCATTGCAGCCAGCAACGCCTCCCCTGGCTACCCGGAGGACCCAATGTTTACATGGCAGCCGGCTCAGGACTCATTTAAAAGTGCGTGCCTCTTTTTTTCCTCTCGGTGGCAAAGCTCTCTTCCCAGACTCGCCAAACTGCCAGTAGGTCTCCGTGAGACCTTTCCAACGAGCCCTGTTTACCCCCCTAACCCACGGTGATGTGAAGTTATAGCCCAAAAATTTCCCCCATTGTTCTCTACAGAGGGCGGGGGCGGGGATGCAAAGCACCGTACACCTTTAAATGCACTGCATTAAGTTCTGAGCTGGCTAAAATGGAGCATTTGCCCTGTAGCTCGGCCAGGGAACAACCTAGCACCACAAAATTTTACTGGGACCCTCAGCTCCCCGAGACCAATCGAACGAGGCTAGTCACAAAGCTCTCCTCCACAGAGAACTGGTGCGACGGTCTGTGAGCACACATTACTCAGTAAAAAGTTCATGGGGATTTGCAAAATAGATAGCCTAGGCTCTAGAGTGTGGTAGGCTCAACTACAATCAAAGCTAATATAAAGTACTTAATAGAAACACAAATGACCACATATTATTTATGCACAAAAATATCAAACCCTACTACTTTGGTTCTTGCCAGACATAACAATGTTATTGTTAATGAACTGCTTTACTTATTAAATATTTATTATTTAAAGTATTATTTCTTGAAAATGAGTGAATATTTCAGGATTTTTTGTACAACACCCCCTGACAGCATAACGTAAAGTCTCTTGTGAGTTTTTACTTTAATGCATCCGCTCTGAAGATACCCATGCCTCTTTCTCTTTTTCTGCCTAATAGCTGCTGAGTGTGTGCTGAGCTGCTGTTGGCTTTCCATCCAGACACTGGACTAGTCCATTATAAAAGGAAGCGAGGCTATTTGGTTTGCTGTGATTGAATTTGCAGGAAAGAGTGTGGCACTGGCAGTCAATGTTCCAGCTGTTGTCTTGGCTCTAGTTCCTCACCACAAATCTCATTAGTTCTTTCATACAGCCTGTTTTTCTCAGCACAATTTATATAGCCAAAGTTGAACTTGAGAGTATTCATTTGGTCAAATATGTCAGCTGTGCCTTCAGAACCCACTTGTCAATTTCAGCAGCTCATGGACAGGCCACCATTCTTTTCCACTAATGACTGTTTGGACAGTCTCAGTTCTGGCGTTTCCACCAAATTAACTCCCTAAACTGAGGCTGAATCCTGTAATGGGAGGAGCTCAGTGCTGGCTGGGATGGGGGTTGTGGGACTGCTAGTGGCAGAATGTCCATTCAGCTCATCAGAGATTACGTAAAAGACTGTTTGCAGTTGGCTGGAACGGCGGGGCAGGAGTAAAGAACAGTAATGCACCGATAGAGGATTTCTGGCCCAGTCATCACAGCTATGACGTGGCTAAACCAGACATAATAACTACTACAAACATCTGCACTATTCAGCAGTCTCTCTTATTCAAACCTACTACTAATGCCAGTCACATGTAGCAGTAGTAGTGTTCCTGCCAAGACAGAGAATCATCACTAAATGCGTATGTTAAAAAGAGATGCTGAATTCCAACAATGGGCCGATAACACAGGTCAACGGGTCAAAATCATCAGAGATAAGTTTATGTGGGTTTGGTAGAATGTTTCATGCTGATTTCAAATCTGTGTTTAGTTTTTCCTGCACACACAATTTTTGTGATGACACTAGTTCTATACTGCATGATTGCTGGTATAATGATCATATAATAATCATATGCTGAGTGTTTGTGAAGAAACAGTGGTGTCTGACTGACACTGATCAT
>JBBPDE010000001.1:17278191-17289912 GCA_037974605.1 Nannopetersius ansorgii
AACAGCATTTTCATAACAACGAGCCGACAACAACAGAACACGGGTAACATCCACGTTTTTTTTTTTCTGTGCAGCCCACAGACCGGTACCATATGACCCACTGTCCGGTACTGGTCCACGGCCCGGGGATTGGGGGCCACTGGTGTACTTGTATGCATAAGTGAAAAGGTTTGTGCAGAGGCATTGCATGTAGGATACATCAAATGCAACTGATGTCTAAACTTCCTTCTTGTAGAGTGAGTATGATACGCCGCTTTTGGAGCTGATCGGACTTGAGCATGATATCAAGCTGGCTGAAAGTAAACTCGCTGACTGGACAAGTCCTCAACCGGTGGAGAAGAACCTGCTCACCTTAAGCGATGATGTTTATATTCAAGCGGAACCTTTGGGTGTTGTGCTGATCATTGGAGCGTGGAATTATCCTTGGTCTCTTACCTTACAGCCCCTCGTTGGAGCCATTGCAGCAGGTAAACGGAGGCTCTGCCTCTAACTGTTCTCATTAACACAGTGATGCCAGTATTCAAGAATGTAATTGAGTTAAGCATCTGGCGCTTGATTTAACCGGCAGGTATCATAATTGCTCTGATAAGATGATTATGCTCTAAAACACATTATGCATCTCATCAAGTCAGTCATCAGGCTCCACATCGAGAGCAGGGAAACCATGAAAAAGTGGATACAGTTCCCTGGAATGATAAGGAGGGCTGTTTATTTCGCGTTTATCATTCATGGAAGGCCATCACGTGTTATAAAGTGACTAAGTGAACTGCTGTGCAAAACAGTTGTGTCATAAGACTGTGGAGTGGGAATCTGAATGTGTTGATTGTTAAGTTATTCATGAGCAGCTTTGTGTTTTAATCAGCAATTGGTTTATAAGCTTTTATTATTTAAATTATATGAGCCGTGTGCACTCATACTGTATTTGAGTGTTACGCCTGTCCCAGAATGTTATATCATAATTATCTGCGACTCATAACTAAAGGCATGTGAGATTTTATTCTGAATTCAAAATGCTATGAAAGAGAAAAATGTTATTTATGTCGCAGGTTTGTCTAATAGAAAGCACTAAAATGTGCACTTAGTTTACACAGTGTGAGCTTTATTGGGCTGTAAAGAGATTGATCATTCATCAAAACTCAGAATCGGTGCATCCCTGTTGGTTTCCTAGTGGTTAGGGTGTTGCCCTGTAATTGGAAGGCTGTGGGTTTGAATCCCAAGACTGCCAGTGGCACCACTGAGGCACCCTTGAGCAAGGGACTGTCCCCAGGTGCCATCCGAGGCTGCATGCTGCTTCACTCGGGCGAATGGATTAAATACAGAGAACAGTTTCACACCATGTGCTGCTACTTTACACACAGCTACTGTGCCTAGTTAATTCTGACGAAAGGCCAATTTCCCTCCTGTTTCAAATTCAGGTTCAGGCTTGCAAACACAGTATAATTGAAGAGTACCATTGTTTTGCACTCTCTGTTAGGTAACGCTGCCATACTGAAGCCCTCAGAACTGAGCGAGAACTCGGCCAGTCTAATGAAAGAACTGCTCCCTCAATACCTGGATAAGGTGGGTGATCCGGTGATGGCAGGCTAGGGCAGCTATGACTTTGCTTAATGTTTAATGTAGAACTGTATTTGGGTTTGAAATGTATGTGGTCAGTTCATAGATACAAAAATACACAAGCGTTGTTTAGTTTAATGGTTGAAACTTTCAGGAGATGTACCCTGTGGTGACCGGAGGAGTTCCAGAGACCCAGGAGCTGCTGAGGCACCGTTTTGACCACATCTTCTACACAGGGAACAGCACAGTGGGCAAACTGATAATGGAAGCAGCTGCACGCCACCTCACACCTGTGACTCTGGAACTGGGAGGAAAAAGTCCCTGTTACATCGACAGGGACTGTGACATTCCAGTTGCTTGCCGGTAATGTCTCTCTAACAAGGTCATTTCCTCAGAAACTGCTGCAAGAAGCATTTGACTCGATTTTTTTTAAAGAAAAGATGCTCTAGTTCCGCCACCACTGCATACCGGCCTCATATTGCCTGATTGTTTCCACCTTAGGCGAATCGCCTGGGGGAAGTTTACTAACTGTGGCCAGACGTGCATTGCACCGGATTACATCCTCTGTCATCCAAGCATCCAGGAGAGAGTCATCGAAGAGATTCGACTTACATTACTGGTTCGTTCTCGGATGTTTTATTATTGTATTACTGAAATCATAATGTAGTCCCCTTCAGAATCATGATGTGACTAGTGGAAATATTATCAGATGGTAGATGGGGATGGTGGAAGAAAAAGATGAGACATGATGTTGCTTAATATTAATATTTCTCCTGCATGCTGGTGCACAGTCTTTACATTTACATTTACATTTAAAGGCACATTATGGGAAAACAAAAAATGTTTGCCTTTTAAATAATATTAATAATTAGTGATGCTCCGATCAATCGGCCGATAATCACATTTTATGACTCGATCGGTACTCGTTAAACTTGGCTGATCTTAGGAACCGATCACAATTGATGAATTTAATGCGTGAGGGCGTACACTAGGAATGGGGACATACTTGTTTTGGCGCTGCAGTCAAAACTGCAGCGGGTACTATGGGGTGGAGGTAGCTCAGTGGGTAGGATACTTGCCTCTGGACCAAAAGGTCATGCGTTCGAATCCTACCTTCAGCACCACCACTGGGTCCCTGAGCAAGACCCTTAACCCCAAGTTGCTCCAGGGAGACTGGCCCCTGTAGTTAGGGAATGGAAGTCGCTTTGGATAAAAGTGCCTGGTAAATGCTGTAAATGTCATCGCCGGTGTGGAATTACTACGTCGTTTCGAGAAACAATGAAAAATTTGCTATTTGTCGTTTATGTTCCAAAGAAATGTCACGTGGAGGCGCATTTTCCAAAACATTTAATATTACATTTAATTCAGTATTACTTTATCTGAAAAATAAGTTAATGGTGATCAGAGAGCTTACATATCGGTTATATAAACTTGAAGCATCAGAATCGGCATTGGTATCGGCCGATCCCCATGACAAAAAATCGGTACTTGGTATCGATGGCAAAAATCCTGATCGGAGCATCCCTATTAATAATATTAATTATGCTTAAATTATGCTTTATGCTTTATCGTTAGGACTTTTATGACTTAAAATAGCTTTAATATTACTAAACTAAATATTTACTACTATTGAAGTATGATGTGTAAATGGAATGGAAGCCCAGAGATAATAAGAAAAGATTTCTTCTTGAATAGTGTCACACCCTGGGTAAAGCTGGAAAGGCTGTCTGAGTTCAATCAGATATTTAGTTTGCAGTTTCTCACTCAGTGAGAGAGAGAGAGCAAATATTTGATGCTGCTATAAAAAGGCAAGCCTACTAATATAGGGATTTTAGGAACTTTTACTAATAAAGAATTTGATTAGTAATTTGATTAGTCGATTTGATTAAGCTACATATTTTAATATGCCATGTACACCCTAGTGTTCTCTTTAACATGACCACATTTTGATTTCCTGTTGTTTAAAGGTACCATAATGTTACTAAGTATACTTGGATTTGATGTAATGTCTGTATTAAATCCAGGAATTCTACGGCCAGGACCCTAAAACCTCTCCAGATTACGGTCGCATAGTCAACCAGCGTCACTTTGACCGTGTTCTGGCCCTGATGGAGGGATGCACAGTGGCTGTCGGGGGAGAAAGTGATAAAACCCAGTATTATATTGGTAGGGGATGATATGATTTGTGATTAAACATGAAGATTTTAATATTTGATGGAGCTGTGATAATTGTTTTCATAACTTTGTTTAGTGCATTACTGACTATAGAACAGGGGTGTGGAACTCCTGGAGGGTTTGGTGATTTCCCTGCTCAGAAACACCTGGTTCACATCACCAGTTAATTGTCAGGTTTAGTGAATGCGTTTGATTAGGAGAACATCAACCTTTGCTGGACACCAACCCCCCAGGACCGGAGTGTGACACCCCTGCTATAGAAGATGTTAGGAGTGAGGAAAAGCTGTCTGGTGAAACATATTTTCTGACCCCTTTTAGCTCCTACTGTTCTGAAGGACGTTTTGCCCCATGCCAGGATAATGCAGGAGGAGATCTTTGGACCTGTGCTCCCGATAATAACAGTCAGTGACGTCAGTGAGGTCATTCGCTTTATTACTGAGAGAGAGAAACCTTTGGCTCTTTATGTCTTCTCTTCTGATAAGAAGGTATTTGAACAGTTGGTATCTCTTCTGCCTAATTTCTACCGGAAAAATTCCACCGCAAGTAAATTTCCCCCATTTTCTTCCTCTGGAGGTCATCAAGCGAATGCTGAGTGAGACGTCCAGCGGAGGGGTGGTGGTTAACGATGTTATAATGCACTACACTGTGAGCTCCTTACCCTTCGGCGGTGTAGGTGGGTGAAGAAGAAATGAAGGACCTGTTGGCAGGTCTAGACCTTCCTCCACACACTTATAACCTACATATTAGTTCTACAGTATTAATGTAATAATTCATAGTGGTAACCAAATCAGTAGTATTAAGATAAGATAAACCTTTATTATTCCCACAAGTGGGAAATATGCATTGTCATGGCAGAAAGTGGACAGTACAGAGGTAAGGGCAGTAAAACAATAGATTAAAAGCTGTACAACACAACAAGATAAAATGAAAAACACTTTATAACTAATACCAAAAATATAGACATTTGTATGTGTATGCAAATACATGTGCATAACCTATAAATGTATGTGTAAATGTATATAATGGGGAAAAAAATAATATATATATTATTTTTTTCCCCCATTATATACATTTACACATACATTTATAGGTTATGCACATATATAGGTTATACATATACATTAATCCCCTGCTTTTAGCCAGTGTGTAGTAGAAAAACTACATTGTTGTGTTTTGGTAAAAAAAAATAAAGTATAAACCCTGAATATGCCCCCAAATATGCTAGAACACTTTCATTTCATTTTAATGCATTACCCAAAATGTAATAGTAAACCTGTATTCCCCACGGAGAGATGCAGCTTGGAAGGTTGTTGGACAAAAGTATTGGGACACCACAGTGAGGTGAACGGTTTTCAAAGAATAACCCCTGATCTACTCGGGCTAAAAATACAAATGAGGGCATGTTGGAAAGGTCTCCTGGAGATCGATCGATCTGTGGAGTTTGAAGTGTTTTAAGTGCTTGCACCGCAGAGAAATTGCGCTGGTCAGAATAAAATCTGTCGGAGTTGGTAAACAGCTAATTAGCTGACAAGCCTGTGACAATCTACATGTGGTTTGGACAATGTTATATCTAAGCCCTCATTAATTATTAGCTTTATAGCTTCAGTGCACCACGCCTGCTTTGGCTGATAAAGTACACTTGGAGAAAAATGACGTGACTGAACCTTTACTTGAAAATCAATTACTGAATAAAAGGCCTGTAGCTTAAGGCAGTGGTTCTCAAAACTTGTCCTGCTCTGCACAGTTTAGGTCTTTCCTTGTTTTCTGCAAGCAGTTCAGCTAATCTGCTTATAAACAAGCCTTTCTTGATTTGAAGCTGTGCATTTTAGAGTAGGGAAAGCATAAAAATGTGCAGACTAGGGACCCTGCCGGACTAGAAAATAGTTTTAAACTACAGATCTACATTCTGGAAACTGACCCTTAATACGTTTCTAACCTTATTAACATGAAGAAACTCTGCAAATGTGTGTGTTTCTCCCTTTCTCTCTGTCAGGCAACAGTGGCATGGGCAAATACCATGGGAAGCACACCTTTGACCAGCTAAGCCATCACCGTGCTTGCCTCATCAAGTCTTTAGGCATGGAAAGTTTGAATAAAGCCCGCTACCCTCCCTTGACACCGTCCCGCCTGCGCAGGGCCCGGTTCTTCATGCTGCGGCGCCTGTGCACCTGTGCTCAGGCCACGTGTGCGTGGGCCATCATCTCTACCGTCCTAGCCCTGGGTCTGCTGGTCGCCTTACTTGTAGTCCTGCTTAAGGTAAAGCATTCTGTCGAGCATCCATCTGTCGTGGCTCATGAGTGTAGAGTCTTTATCGTGACAAATATGTTTATTGCTTCCTAATACATTTTTCCCTTTTTTTTCTCCATCCAGGATCCTGTGGCATAAAGACGCTCTCTGAAAATCTACACAGTGAAATATTGAGCACAAGAACAAATTGTTAAATATGTGCCAACAACTGCATTCTAGTTAAACTGTTGCACTGCATTTTGCTTGTTAATGTAACTGATTTGTTTGTGCAGTTATTTGGCTGAAAAGCATATTCTGCTGTAAACTCTTTCACCAGTTGGCATTCCGATCGCACAGTCGCTGATACAGAATCCAATTCTGTAGCACACAATGCTGGTTTGTCAGCCTTATCCCTGTTTTTTGCACGTAGTACAGGATTCTTTGTATTGCCACCCATTTGAGATAAGCTGGTTTTACTGTTCGCTGAAGCAGGCTACAAAGAGCTTGTTGTGCTGGATGGTTTAGTGTGCCAAAGGGACCGGAGCTTTTCCACAGGGGAGGTTCGAAAGATTGGCCACAAGATGGCCTCATGTTGCCACAGCTACTCAATCCGTGCATCCTCTTTTGTCTGCAGCAGGGGGCGCTGTTTTACCAGCGTACGTTTTTAAGGTCTTCACGGTCTTCTCATGTCAGATTAAAACACAGATCCAGTCTAAATGAACAACAACTCCCTTAACAGCTATACTAATCTCGAACACACCTGAAAGTATTTGATTCTTTATGTATTATAATTAATCCCATTCTGGACAGATTATCAAATCCCAGCAATATTAAATCAGTCCTAACTTATGATTGACTGTTGAAAATTACTCGATATAGAAACACCTCTGACTTCTGTTCTATGACTCCTGTGTTTATCTGAACTGTAGTTTGTTTTTTTTAAATGTATTGTTTTTACGTTTTGGGGAAAATCACTTGGTGCTAATGTAAGATTGGAAATCTCATAGAGGCTCTAATTTACATCAGCATTGCCTCTGCAGTATGTTTGGGGGAAATTAACTGTAAAGTGAAGATTTTTGTAACACTGCTTTATTGTCGTATGTCTGTTATGACACAAGTTCTTAAAGTTTTCTAAATGACTGGAACTAAATATTCTTGTGGCAGTTCACGGCTGTTTAATACAACAAACTTTAAACAAACTTCTTGTTATAGTGAAGAATGCTTCATTATAATTATTATTAATAATGAATTAATTACAGAAAATTGTGTGTTTTATTACATTTCAGGCCATGCCTTATAAAAACCTGACCTGTGATAAAATCACTGTGTCGGTTGTACTCTGGGCCAGTGCCAGGAACGAATGAATGGGGGGTGAATTAAATTCTGATGGGGCTCTGAAGCATACATACAGCTACCCAGGATGCCACTATGTAGTCTGACTGGTTGCTACAGCAGTGGCATGTTGGAGCATGATCACACACCACAAGCTTACGATTAGAAAACACAAATCTCATGACATTTAGCTACTGTTGCTCTGTCTGTCAAGCTTTTGAGCCTAGAATGTCTGCTGGGTGATTGACACTAAACAAAAATTACAAAAAATTAATTACACTAAACAAAAATTACAAAAAATTAATGACACTAAACAAAAATAACAAAAAAGCCAGACTCAGAAAGCTAATTTTGCCACACTGCCCTAATGCCAGTTTAGGAAAATACATTTCAGGAAATGTGTAAGATTTCATAATATGCCAGTTTAGGAAAATAGGTTTTAGGAATTGAGTAAAATTCAGTACGTTGCCGTGTGTGAACAACACTCATAGACAGCACTGTGCCACATTATTGTAAGAAAAGTTGCGTGGCCTAGTGATTAGAGCATTCGCCCTGCGATCAGAAAGTCCAGGTTCGATTCCCAAGACCACTAGGCACAGCTGAGGTACCCTGAGCAAGAGACAGTTCCACACACTGCTCCCTGGGCGCCGTGTTCATGGCTGCCCCCTGCTTCACTTGGTGAATGGGTTAAATGCAGACGTGCTATTCACACTGTGTGCTGTGGTGTGTTCACGTATGACCAAATGATGAATGATCACTTTATAGTTGTACCAGCTGAATGATCCGAAGAATGGGTTCAATCAAGGGGTCTCCCCTAGGAGGGTATGGTGTTTTGTGTAGAGTAAAAACATAAAAAAAATACTTGGGATACCATTTAGGTATTTGTAGTGGTGGTAATTACTAAAGTGTTAAAAAAAAACTGGCCATGCCCCGTCTCACTAGGCACTGGACTGTACTGGAGCTTTACCAGCGCTAATGCTCTTTCACCAGGGCTAAAATCTCCTTCTTCAGTTTGAAAGAGGGTACCTATTGATTGACGTTAGTTTGTTTCCATTTGCCTGCAGGCATGCCAAGAAAAGGACTAATTTTTGGCAACCAGTCTTCCATGCTTTCTTCAACATCCTCCCTTGAAAACACATGAGAACAAAGCAATGTGTGGCTGAGATATATTTCATACACATATCTCTCTGCTTGTAACCCCCCGTTGTCTTTCCATATGTGATTCACGCATGGAAGTCGTGAAAGTGTACAGACAGACTGCAATCCTCCTGCCATGACTCACAGTGTTCAGAGGACCCCTGAGGCTGCGACACCTCTGTGCTAAAGGCTCAGACTCCTGTGCTCCAATATGTGCCTGCACTGTAGTACAGGTTCAAGGATGCAGCGTCTGTTTTTCCTGGAAAGTAGGCATCAGTGCGGCTCTTAAAGTCGACCACACCACTGAACAGCCCTACTGTTTTGTGGTTGGTGATGTTTTAGACCACACCCATCAAACATATTTTGCTTTTTTAAATGAAACGTGTGACTAGTCCTTCCCACTTTGTCTACATCCTTAAAAATCAAGGTAATAAAAGGCCTTTTTGGTGCGACTGGCTTGAAAGAACCTCTTTTAAAGAACTATTTTAGCGCAAACAACCTTTTTAATGTCTAAGGTAATGTAAACCAGTATCGAAATTTTACCTTTAAAAGTTGATTTTCTGCTAAACCAATCTTGAAAAATTGAATATTCCTCTTTTTACAGTTTCCTCTTCTTTTTTTCTTCAAAAGACGTAAGTGTAGTATGAAAATACTAGAATGTACTATTCAGTTTCCAACCCATTGGGTCTGTATATGGAAATTAAGCCTGTTTTGAATTCAGTCTGTTTAAGGGTGCAGTAACAGCTTGTTTAAGTCTAATGGATAAAAAGGTTGAAAAATGGTCGTGTAAAATGAATTCTAAACCTCCGAGTAAAAGCAAAACACAAGAAAAATGAGGATAAGGGCTATTCCAGAGGGTAGCGTGACTGATGCTGATTCCAATCATTCCAAAATGGACCTTGATTCTTGATCTTTGGTCTAATTGATAAAGTGCCACCTTGCTGCTCTGATGAATGGACACAGTTTTAGTGTCTGGAGCTTGACCAATTGCACCCTTTAAATCAAGCATGGCCATAATGAATGGTCATTAATAACCGAGAGTCTCAGGTAAATCCTGTGCTATGTGTCAGAGATCCCTTCCGGAGTCCTAAAACGTTGGGTGTGCCAACAGGGAGACTTCCATTGTGCATCCCTTTCGGGTTTTGTGATCTCGATCTCGGCAGCAGTTATCTGTACCTCTCATCTTGTTGTTTTTTGCAAAAAAGAAGGCAAATCCTAGTCTCACGGCTCCAGTGTTTCAGTTTCCATGGCAACACATTAACCTCCTAACCTTGGCTTGCACGGTGGTTATGAATGTGTGTGTGTGTGTGTGTGTGTGTGTGTGTGTGTGTGTGTGTGTGCGTGTGTGCACTAAGTGACTGCTCCTCCCACGCCAGGCCCACTTGTCTCTCTCTTTTTCTTTGTCGCGCACACACACCTTCCTTCCATCCTCCCCAGTGGCTCTGCATTTGCTCTCTCTTCCAAATTTCTACTGCCTATAAATACAGTTGCCGGCTAAAACAACTTTTAGATTGGACTAAGTGCAAATAAAAAAATCCTAAGCCTCAGTGCAGTAGAAGAATACTGACTTCCCCTCAAAAGCGCACAAGAAAAGGTCTGAAAATGTGGCAGTTTGATATGCACAGACCAGCAGTCACCCACTGAGAGCTTGTCTCACACACTGTTATGAGCTCATAACTGTAACCTGGTATTAGCATGAGACCGAGCACCTGCTGCGAAGGCCCAAGGCCTGGAGAGCAGTGAGGAGTCGGCTTGTACTTCCACTTCACCTCCCCTACTGTCCTCATCCTTCCCCTCATCTGTCTCATTCGGGTCAAACTAATGGAGTCCCCAGACCTCGCAAACTACAATAGGCTATAGTTAACAGCTGGAGTTAAGAAATGACTGGCATGTTTGGCTGCTAAGCTTCTTTTCCTTTATCTGGCAGGCTCCAATAATAGAGTTTTGTTCTCCTTCTGTTGAAACTGTGATTTATTCGCCGGGAACATATTAGAGTCCCAGTTTCCCAAGCAGGAGTGTGAGTTGAGTGTGTTTGGCGGAGCTCAGTGTGTAAAGGCCTTCACTCTGGCCCAGTTTGAACCTCTCTCAGGAGGGGAGTGAGTGGAAAATCCAGTGTTTACCTTGAAATCACTCTCTCTCTGTCTCTCTCTCTCTCTGTCTCTCTCTCTCTCTGCCTCCCCTTTGGCTTCCTCTCTTTCTTATTCTCTCTTTCTCGCGCTAATTGTCTTTGTTATGTTCTGTTGAAGCTTTGTGTTCTTTTTAACTGCGTCTATGCTGGAGCCATCAGTTCTACTTAGGTCTGACATTAATGGGGCACTGCCCCCCCACCACACCCAAATCCACCATCAAGCCTTATTAAGCAACGTTGACTTGATTTGTGATCAAATTATTGTTTTATTTAATACAGATATTTTATTTACATTATGGATAGCCTAGTGGTTAGAGCGTTGGCCCTACAATCAGAGGGTTGGGGTTCGAATCCCAACTGCTAGTGTTCAACACTGAGGTCCTCTTGAGCAAGGTACCATCCCCCACACACTGCTTCCCGGGCGCCTCGTTGGCGGCAGCCCACTGCTTCACTTGCTGAATGGGTTAAATTCAGAGAAAGAATTTCGCAGTGTGTTGTACTTGTATGACTATGCATGTGACAAAAAAGGAATCTTTTTCTTCTTGTGACAAACGTGGTCAGGACATACACAAAACAAATGCCTACCCTGAACAGGAACAGTGTAGCTTGGTATAGTAGCACTTCTTCTGATTGAAAGTAAGTAATGAACTGCTGACTGCATCTCAGAAAAAACGTAATTTTTTAAATGTAGTCTCAACTCACTGAGACCTGGACTCGAGTCGTACTTAAGTCGGACAAACAAAGACTTGTGACTTGACTTTAAACTTGCCCTCAACGACTCGAGACTTGACTCGGACTCGGTGCTGTGACTCGTGAATGTTCATTTCATGGAATTATTTATTTATATCTCACACTCTTTCCAACGGAGCCTGTTCACCTCGTCCCAGTGTCCCATTACTTTTGTCCAACGGTTTTCAGTTAATAACGGTTATCGAGGGGTCGTTGGAAAGGGGTCTCCGAGCCCCATCTAACTGTGGAGTTTCACATGTAGAGTGAGAGATATATTTTTAGATTTAAGATTATTTAAGGCAAATCCTCCATGTTGGTGAGGGCAGATCACAGCACGCAGCCCCGCCCCCTGCTAAGCAACAGCCAATGGACTATATGCCGAGGAAATCCGGTCTGGCGTTTCAGCCAGCTCGAGTATTTCCGGTGGACACTAGCGCAAT
>JBBPDE010000001.1:17392605-17405248 GCA_037974605.1 Nannopetersius ansorgii
GTGTGTGTGTGTGTGTGTGTGTGTGTGTGTGTGTGTGTGTGTGTGTGTGTGTGTGTGTGTGTGTGTGTGTATTGGTGCTGAAAGGGACCGCCAGCGCTGGGGTGTGGAGCTGCTCCTCTGAAGTGATGGTGGAGCTCCTGATCCAACTTTTGGTGATGTTTGTGATTCAGACGTGATTGTCTACCATCAGTATGTATCTCGTGGCTGCATGAAATCAAATCCTCACAGCAATCTTATGTAAACCCTTCCCAGACCAACAGAAAACATGCGTGCAGGTGTCCCATGGTTTATTCTGCATTATTTCATTCATTGTACCCTAAGCTTTTGCCATATAACCGTATTGAGGGTCGATATAAGCCCGTGATTTCTCAGGAGGGACCCTTCATTCCTCGATGTGTCGAGTTTATCGATCCGCCAGAAACGTGTACTACCAGATGGGAGTCGGTTTTTTTTTATTTATTTATTTTTTTTACATTTTTCACACGGTGGCGCGTGTGGACGAGAGACGTACGGTTACAAATGTGATCCAAATAAACTTTTTTCCATCCCACCAGTCAGTTCACAACTTTACCGCTCCGCTAAAATCAGAACCAGAATCAGATCCTGAAGGAAACTCCACAGAGAGACACGGAGACAAGAACGGTATAAAATTGAAAGTCCAAATAAATCCAATGAAAATTCTGTACCAAAAAACTCAATATGAACTAGGCCGTTCTATAAACACAAATGTCGGGTATTAATAGAGACTTACCAAAAACACAAATTATGATTTCATGGCCGATGAGGGTAAATAAGGTCAGGGTCCCAGAATCAGGGGTAAAATGGCCTTTTTACAGACAAGTTTGAGCTGACAGGATCTGGGAACAGACCTTAGCATTTACATGAACAGTCACATTTAAATTCACATTTCGGCTACATTATTTGGCAGACGCTCCTATCCAGAGTGACGCTCCTCTGTGTCTGTGGTCATACTAGGAAGACTAGACTTAAAATTAAGAGCTGATACTAGACTAAGACTCTACTAGAGATGGTGTTAGTCCTCCACATTAAGTGATTCATTCTTCCCCCCCAACCCGCTAAAGTGGGATTAACCTTGTTTAGGCTTGGAGGATGGATGCTCTTGTTCACGTGGAGGAGAAAACACCTTTTTTCACGTGCTCATTGTTTTGTTTAGCACGAGCAGACTGTCTGGGAGGCATATTTGTGTTATCAATAAATGAACAATAGTCCCTCACCAACACCCCAACCAACCCCCCCCCCCCTCAGGGTGAAGCGTGCTGGGGGCGGGGCCAGCGGAGGCACGCGTGCCCTCATTAGCATAACAACAGGCCGTAAACGAGGCGAGCAACAGTTTGGAGTGAAAGAGACTTCTTTCTTCTGCACGTGCAAATCCACATGTACAGAAATAAACAAGCAGGCAGGGAAGTTCACTGTGACTCGCACACATTTCACAACAAAACTCAGAAAAATGGGAGCGAAAGTGAAGGTCCGTGTCTGAGACTCTCACTGCAACGGTTGGTAGAGCCGGACGTAACATATGGCGCGCGCGCACACACACATATACACACATACATACACACACTTACATACACACTGTTTGAAGAGGAACTTTAAGATAAACCCTGACCACATTTTCACATTTCCATTGATACACTCGTGTGTGTGTGTGTGTGTGTGTGTGTGTGTGTGTGTGTGTGTGTGTGTTTTCGTGCTATCAACTTAGATAAGGGTCTAAAGACCAATGCAGAGGTGGCGCGTGCAGGAAAAAGGAGGTGGGGCAAGCTGTATGCAGGTGCTGGAAGAGCAGCCTGTATTATCATACAGCTGTGGTCCAGCGAAGCCCCCCTACACACACACACACACACACACACACATACACGCATTCACCACAAAAGCAATTATCTGTAATCTGAAATGCTCAGATGACCCCCCCCCCCCCCACCCTTCACATACACACACCCTTCTTCCCTCCAGGCCCACGATGCAATCCCGCATAACAAAAGAAGCCCCCGGATCTATGGAGGAGGGAGGGGGCAATAAAAAACGCCCCCGCGACGCTTTTGCCCGTTTAACGACTCACACGCGTCAGGACAATCACACACTTTAGAGCTGAATTAAAAGAGGAGTGAGAACAAGTCTCCCCCCGAGGGAAAGACCCAACAGCCTGGAGGACAGCCCGGCACGCGACAGCCTCGAGGAACAAAAAAAGAGAGATAAGAACTCTCAGTTAAAAAAAAAAAAACACTAATAAAAATCTAAAATAAAAACAATCCTAATATAAACACGAAAAGACAAAAAGCACAATTCATTTTACGAAGTGTACCCTCACATCAACTCATGAAAACCCACATTTCCACTGTACACACAAATATCCACTTTAATTATTTAATTTAATTTACAAATGAAATAAAACGTGTCATAAATGAACTAAACTGAAAGAAACACCGATGAGTTTCACAGAAAGAATCTCCAAAATGTGTTTAGAAATAAACGCACTGACAAAATAAAACTAAACAGAATCCACGGAGTAAACCTGTGCGTACGGGTCGTGCCGTCGCTGCGCGTCGGGGTCATTAAAGATTGAAGTCTTAATGATTAAAGACTGCCCTTGTGCACTTTTATTAGAGTCTGAGTGCCATAATCAGACCGTTTGTTTTCACGCGTTTACACAGCCCGAGGCCCCGCCCCCCTGGCGCTCCGGACTTAAAAGAAGCGCTGCGGCTGTGCGGCAGTAGAGAAACGCACAGGTCGAAAGTCCGCACAGACTAGAGAGCGGCTGCGCACAGCTCCAGCTCTCGTAACTTTAACCTTTCTCAACAGAAAAGCGCAGCCTCTCCTCGTTTTTTCTGTCTTTTTTTATTCGGAGGTGTACAGTAGGTTCTCCTCTGAGATTTTTTTTTTTTTTTGCGTCTGACTTAGTCGTTTTTTGGCGTCTCGATTGTTTTGGACCTTCTTGCGCACCGGACAGCTGCAGGTTATGCAGGTTTCTCTTTCTTCTCTCTTGTTTTAAACCCTTTTAGATTTCGGACCCATACCCTCTGTAGACCCCCGCTCGGTCTGCTGGGTGGGCAATCGGAAAAGTCACAACGATGGCCAACGTCTTAACAACGTGCCTCTTCCTGCTTTTCTCGTCCCACTTGGTGAGTTTTAGGCTCACGAAGCCTCGCGCGCGCTCACACACACACACACACACACACACCGTGCACCCTCACACACTACCGTCCACCCTATGTCCACCTTCCGTCCTCCTTATCCTCTCTCTCTCTCTCTTTCTCTCTCTCTACCCCAGGTCTGCTCCTCCGGTGTGTTCGAGTTGAAGGTTCACTCGTTCCACAGTGCGCGCGCTCTTTGCGCGGATACCGCGGATTGTCGCATCTTTATCAGCATCTGCCTGAAACACTCTCAGGACGTGATCCTGCCCGAGCCGCCGTGCACGTACGGCAAAGGCCTGACGGAGCCCTTCAGCCCGGATCACAGCTCCGTCTCCCGCAGCGAGCCCATCAGAGTGCCCTTCAACTTCAAATGGCCGGTGAGTAGTTCATATACGATCTGTACTATACTGTGCTACACTGTAGGTATATATGTGCGCGTGCGTGTGAATGTTTATACGTAATAAAACAATTTAATTAGATTTGTCATTCAGTGTAATCACTGATTGTTCTAATGTGACGATGGTCGCCTAATGGCTAATGATATTTTTCTCCAGACCAAGAGGTCTTGAGTTCGAATCCTACCTTCAGCACCACTGGGTTTCTTAACCTCAAAACATGCTCCAGGGAGACTGCCCCCTGTAGTTAGGGAATGGAAGTTGCTTTAAATAAAAGTCCGCTGAATGTGTTCTGTTTTTTTATGAATATTAACATGTCTCTCCTTACAGGGAACTTTTTCCTTGATAATCGAGGTGTGGAGTGCGGAGTCCTCTTCCGAGCAGTCCACTGGTAAGGCTTGTCCCTCACTTTTACTCCAGTGCACAGTGTTTAGCTGTCATTCCAAAAACACACAGAAAGTCGGGACGGACGTGTAATCAAGAATTTTGTGCGTCTTGCAGAGAACCAGAACAACCTCATCAGCCGTCTGGCCACCAAGAGAACGCTGGCCATCGGGGAGGATTCGGCCCAGGATGAGCACCAGGGAGAGCACAGCGAGCTGCGCTACTCCTATCACGTCGTCTGTGATGAGCACTATTACGGCGACAGCTGCTCCAACTACTGTCGGCCCCGGGACGACCCCTTCGGCCACTACACGTGCGACTCCAACGGCAACAGGATGTGCTTGGATGGGTGGAAAGGAGAATACTGTGGGGAACGTAAGTGTCTTTATTCTGCCGTTACAGTTACTGCGATGTAGTCTTCTTGACCACAAAGAATTTGTAAGTGTTTTCAAGGGGGAAAAAAGCAGGTCATTAAACTTCTCCAAAGGACAAGTTCAACAGTTTCCTAGGGTCAGGGGAAACATCTCAAGTCGTGGCAGATCAGGGTCTGTCTGCCTCCTTTTGTTGGCTTGACAATGGGAGCAAGGAGCATGGTTTAACCGGCACGCGCGTCGGAACTTAATGTGTTCTGTCTTGCGTGAAAAAGACAGCATGTGTTTCTTTTGTGTGAGTCCCAGCTGCTTAGTTTTAGTACTTAACAAATACTTGATGTGTCTGAGCCCTGTGAAGGGAGGGGGGTGTTTGGTGCAGGGGACCAGGGTACCTTCATACTAATTTCCCCCTCTTTTTTTTTCCTCCTCCCTCTCTTTTCTAACAGCCATCTGCTCGTCTGGCTGCAGCGAAGAGCATGGTTATTGTGAGACCCCCGGCGAGTGCAAGTGCCGCCTCGGGTGGGAGGGCCCCCTCTGTGATGAGTGCCAACGCTACCCGGGGTGCTTGCACGGCACCTGCAACCAGCCGTTTCAGTGCAACTGCAAGGAAGGCTGGGGCGGCCTCTTCTGCAACCAGGACCTGAACTTTTGCACCAACCACAAGCCCTGCATGAACGACGCTACTTGCACCAACACAGGCCAGGGCAGCTACACCTGTACCTGCAAGCCCGGATACGCCGGCACCAACTGTGAAATCGAGATCAGCCAGTGCGACAGTGGCCCGTGCAAGAATGGTGGCAGCTGCACCGTGAGTACAATAATGAACCACACTCTTGGACACAACAGAGGTTGCTTCTGCTTACTCCTTTCTCCTTGCTGCAGAGGCGGAAAAATTTTTTACGGGTTTTCTTCTCTCCTCATAGGATCTTGTGAATGACTACTTGTGCACGTGTCCTCAAGGCTTCTATGGGAAGAACTGTGAGATCAGTGCCATGACTTGTGCTGACAAACCCTGCTTCAATGGAGGCACCTGCATCGTCGACAACACAACTGGAGGCTACTCTTGTCGCTGCCCTCCCGGTTACACGGGCTCCAACTGCGAAAAGAAAATCGACAGATGCAGCAGCAGCCCCTGTGCCAATGGTAAGTGCTCTATAAACTCAACCGCAATGATTCAAAGCTATTAAAAATAGTGTTCTGCCTGACTGGCAGAGGCTACCGTCACACTCTCCTAGCTCTCCTCAGGCATATTGCACCTCCTTTTGTTTTGAGATGCATCCACTCAAGTGTGATGCTGTCAAGCACTGTAGGAATGCTGCACAGACAGGACCGGGAGACGCCACTGTGCCTCTCTTGCTGATATGGAGGCAGAGATAGCGCCAGCATGACGAAACACCCCTCGCACGTCTTCTTGCAAAATAGTACAGCACTCTTTTTCCCAAGGGTTCTAATTACTTACTTTGGGAGTCTTATCAGTCCACTGCTGAATTCATTCTTGCAGCAACAGGTTTTGCATGTAGGACTGCATTGGCAGCACGTAACATTACATGCAATGTGGCCTTTTTAAGTCCTAGCTTAGTAATTCACCTGTTAGTCGTAAGACTATTTGGGCTATGGGGTTTTAGTGGTCAGTCTATCCTCTACTATAAGGTGGGCAATGTTTAAAGCTCAGGATTTACAGGGGTGAAACACGGTGATGATGTTTGTGTAGTGGTATAGTGTTTAAATGTCAAATTCTCTCTCTTCAAGGTGGACAGTGCCTTGACTTGGGACGCTTGGTGTGCCGATGCCGCCCAGGCTTCGGAGGGTCCCGCTGTGAGCAGAACACAGACAACTGCAGCCGCAACCCCTGCCAAAACGCCGGCACCTGCGTGGATGGCATAAATGACTTCACCTGCAAGTGCACGCTGGGTTACACGGGAAAGGACTGCAGCGTCCGCGCAGATGCCTGCAGCGTCCTGCCCTGCAAGAACGGAGGAACTTGCTACACCCACATCAGCGGGCCCGTGTGCCAGTGCCCACCGGGCTTCATGGGCTCCCGCTGTGAGTATGGTCAGCCTCCCCCGCCTCCCACACGGGACCCCACTCCACGTGGTGGCAGTGGGTTCCCAGCAGCCCTGGCCATCTCTTTCACCTTGGGCCTGTTCACCCTGACCCTGGTGCTGTGCGCTGCCATTATCCTCCTGAGGCAGATGAGGCGCAACGGCAAAATCACATCCGCCTCCGTCCGGAATCACTTGGACACAGTCAACAATCGCACCTCGGTCATCTCCAACACGGCTCAGACCGCCTACAAAGAAAAGGAGGCTTTCCTCATCCCTGGCGGCCCCTGCAAGGTGTCCAACAAGGACATGGCTCTGGGCTCCGTGATCTTGGACACATGCTCTAGCGACAAGGCCAACAACAAGCAAAAGATGGTGGACTACAACAACCTGGCCAACGAGCATAAAATCTCAAAGGACAAACTGGACCTGTAAGTATCTTCTCATTCTTACTCTCTTTACCTCCCCAGACCAACTGTTCACCTCCTTATTCTGAACAGGTACAGCTGAATTGTGGCTAACGTCTTTTTTTTTTCTCCAGAAAAAATTCGGATTCCAGTGTATTGCTTCCTCCTTTGAACTTCTCCAAAGAAGGATTATATCATCCTGTCTACATCATTCCAGAACAGATGGATGCGTGTATTTTTGCTACTGAGGTAATTTTCATTAACAAATACTTCCAAAAAAAAGACCATTACCTGCTTCTTCTGTGCTCCTTACTTGCTGTGCGTTAGCTAACAACTAGTTGTTTCTCCTTTCAGGTTTAACAGTATTGTCTCGCCTGGAGCACCTCAATCATCCGCAGGCTTCGCCTTACCATGTTTACATGCAGGACAATTGGAAGACGTGAAGAAGAGTATATATTATATAGACATATAGAATTATTTAATATTTATTTACGCTGCTCAGAGTGAAAGGACTACTATTTGTGGGGGACAATGTCGCAAAGACAAAGCAAGAGAAGCTGAAGAGCTGGAGGAGGGAAGGGACTGCCGGCATTATTTGCACTACAATTATTTTTAATACAGATACACACATATGTTTTTGTTATACATCTTTTTAGAGAATGAATGTGAATTCTGGATGAACTGGACAGAATCCCATGTTCCTGGACAGAATCACAAAAAAAGGCGGGACCTTTTCTTTCAGGATGCGATATACATGATGGAGAAAAAAAAGTGCATCTATATCTAAAAAGGCATGCCTTCCACCAAACGAGACTCTTTGTGCTGAGACAGAGGTGGTGCGCATGAACAATCCTAGAATGTGACCATGGAATACCTTCTGGAGCTTTTCAGAACGCCGCCTGCAAGAAAAGGACGAAATCTGACGACAAGCAATCAAAGTGATCAAAGTGATCGACAGACTGGTTTCTGCTGTAGACAATGAGAGCGGTGGTCAAAGGAAAGCTGAAATCATTGTGTAACCAGAATCCGTTACACAAAACCCTTTAATGCCTTTAATGGCTTCGACTATCTGTGAAAACTCGTAGCGAATTCAATCAAACAAGTGCCTGATCTTTGTCTGTACCATCGCCTATTTTTCAAACGGTGCTCTACAGAAACACAACAGTCCTACAGAAACTATCAAATGTCTTTAGATTTGTATTTGAAAGAACATACAAAAGTGCAGCCTCTTGTAAAGCAGTGATCGGAGTTGTTTGTGTAGCACTGCTTGATGTTTGCCGTTGTGTACAGCTTTCATCTCGTCATTGTTCACTACCAGTAGGCTGTTTCCTACATTCCCGTGACTTTAAAAGAGGCGTTTTCTTCTCACCGATAGCCTCCAACACTGTCAAGATTTCCTGGTTTGTTGAACCTCTAGATCGGGGCTCTTTTCGGAAAAATCTTCATCCAGTGAAAAGGCTCCGCGAAAACGTTTTTGTCTATGCTATTTTTTTACTTTAAACCAAATACTCAACTTGTTATATATATTAATATCCTCATTAATTTAACAATGCAATGCTGTACAAAAGATATTCCTATTATTTAAATCGATTGTAAATAATTTGTATTTATGGAAGAGATTTGTATATATGTCAATGTTATGTGCCTATCATCACAAAGCCAGAAATATATATATTTTTCTTAGAATAAATCATAAAAACGTCTCTTGGCTCCTGCTTGCTTGGCCGTGACTTCAGCACTACTAACACTTGTCTGCCGGATTAATCAGTATCTGTATTTTTGTTCCTCCTCTAAGCCTTGACTTTTAGGTTTTCTTAAGACACAAAGCTTCCCCCGCATTCTTTACTGCTCTCCACACAACAAAGAGGCTGGATTTCTCTTCTCTACTCATTTCCCACAGTGTGGCCCCAACACTCGCTGGAATTTAAGTCCGTAATTGTCCTGGCTTTGTCATCACCAGCATTTATTCCGCCCTTCTTCACTAGGAGAGAAGAATGGTGCCTTGCATTGTCATGGAAAATCCAGTCATTCTTGTGGTTTTCCTCCTTTAGGTGAGCAGAAGAGACCCTTAAACAGCACAGAAACAATTGTTAAGAACCGACAAGACATGCATCTTAACCCTTTTTTTGATGGTTGTATTCTTGATTGAACTTACAAACATCTGGGTTAGCAACTGCTGAGTAAAGTGCACTGCAGCCAGAAAGCGCAAACAAGCTCAGCATGGGAAGTAAACTAGAACTCAGCTCGAAATGAATCAGTTCCTAGAGTTTGTGTCGTTGCTATGAAAGGGCCCATCTGGATGTGTAACACAGCGGTTAAGAGACACTCTTTGAGATTTGCTCACAGGTGGATGACTAGCAGATCGCTCGTCATTCAGCTGTGTTGTAAATACGGGATGCATGATTCAGGACTATAAAATCCTACAGAGCAAATTCCACGAAGCCTCAGGCTGGAGTTCTGACGGCGTACGCTATCTGGCTGTAATTGACCAGGATCGGTTTTTATCAAGCGTCTCAGAGCAAAGCCGATCTAGACTTTATTTATTTATTTACTATGACTTTCCGGACTGGAATAGATTCGAAATGGCTCTCCTGCTCTGAGAACCTTCATCACTTCGTTCTCATGTCCGTGTGCTGATTCTCCTGTCAAAACTTCTCATCATAGGAAGCCCCAAACGTCCCTTACGAAAATTAACCATGGCTTATTACAATTAAATAACCAAGGTTGTCATGGTTTTCAAGGTTTTATGGGTAACTCTGAAGCGGTATAAGTAAATGTAAACTATGGTAGTACCGCAGCTACCATGAAGTGCTATGGATAAACCATAGTAAAACTATGGGTAGTACCAAAGTATCATGGGGTACCATAGTAAAACTATAGTTACCGCATAAAACCCATAGGAATCCGTAGTGAATTTCCGTAAGGGGTCCCACTTGCTGATGGCTACAGTCGGTAATAGACCCGCCCTCTCCTGTATGGAGGCTCTTATGAAGGGGCTTCTCTTCATAGGGAGTTATTAATGGCTTTTGGACAAAAATCACCTGCCACTCAAAGGCCTCTGTCCTTCCTCCACAGCTTGAATGGGGGGAGGGGAGGCCTCCCACACTGACTGAGTGTGGATTTGTATGGTTGGGCCGGGCCGACACCTGTCCCTCGCTCTCTCAGGCCTCTCCTTAGCCTTTGAATACAGACATACTTTCAGGACAACGTTTCAGCTGGTAGCCTAGTGGCTAGGGCATTCCCCCTGCGATCAGAAAGTTCAGGTTCGATTCCCAGGCCGCTCGGCACAGCTGAGGTACCCTGAGCAAGGTACCCTGCCCACACACTGCTCCCCGGGCGCCGCGTTCATGGCTGCCCCCTGCTTCACTTGGTGAATGGGTTAAATGCAGAGGGTGAATTTCGTGCTGTTCACACTGTGTGCTGTGGTGTGTTCACGTTTGACCGAATGATCACTTTCACTTTAAAACCCCAATGATAATCCTAATACAATCGCAACACACGATGTGAATCGCACATATACTGTAAAAACACACTGTACAGTTCCAGTGGAAGTAAATAGCCAACAGTCTCTCTCTTAAATCAGTGCCAGAGCAGCATAGGCACAATGTGGATTAAGGGTTCGATGGCAGACTGTGTTTTCTGTGTAGTTGATTAGAAGCAATGCAGCAGGTTTGATCATTAAAAAGTCGGTTGATATCTTATCTACAATACCGTGCAAACAAAAACGAGAACGATAATTAAAACCTGAGCAGTATTTGCTTTTCAAAACAAATATATACAGATGATATTAATACAGGCGTGATTGTATGTATGCCTATGTGTTTGCTTAATCATTCCCAGACATCCCCTCATGGAAGCCCAGTATTGCACTGTAGTTAGGGCTGGGCGATTAATCGAAAAGTAATCGAAATCGACATTCAGAACCTATAAGCGATCAAATTTTTCCAGGTTGAAGATTTCGATTACTTTCCCTTTAAAAATATAGAGAGTAGAGAGTGTGTGTGTTTCCTTCGATTATTTTTAAATCAAGTAACGCACCCTTCATTCAAAAATCTCTCACTTGTAATATTTGAGCATATTTACTGTACAGAACTTGTCAGTGAACTACAAGGGCAAAGAAACAAAGAAATAAAAAAATAATCGTTAATCATTAATCGTAATCGAGTTCAAATGTTCAATTAATCGAGATTTTGATTTGAGGCCAAATCGCCCAGCCCTAACTGTAGTTTTCATCCAATCCCTGGTTTAGTTCAATTGGTGCTTCATTAAATCAAACCAGGAGCTGCTGATGGAGTTTCAGAAATCCTGGAGGCATCTGGAGCTGAGCCTGTTCTTCTAACCAGCTCACAAAACATGACATCGTTTAATGCTTTCTTGTTTGCTGGCATGTAAGCTAATGCTAATTTGTGTAATTACAGGCAGAAAGTCTTTACTGCTGAGATAAATGGCTTGAAAGAGTTTGCGCAGGAGCCCAAGACTTAAGATTGTGAAAGAACAACAATCTGGGAGGAGGACCACGACCGAAGCTCCTCTTCCTTCCAACCTACCATCCCATAAACTTCCACCTCCGCCTTGCATTTCCTGTGAGAAAGTTTTCACACCCCACCTCCGCTCCAGTCTCTGAGCTGCAATCTCTCCCATCTCTCCCATCTCTCTGATCTTTCTGATCGCTCATGCGAAGCTGCGCAAGTCAGAGTTCGTCCTTTTCTCGCATCTCGACCATTTAATGAAGGCGAAAGTGCTTTTTTAATATTTTCAGTGCATTTTAGACGGAGCAATGATGCCAGAGAGAGCCATTATCATTCTGATAACCGATTTCAATTAGGATCAGATTTTCTTTCCAGCCATTCCACCCTCACTGTAGCTTTTAATTCCTTAAAAGAAGAAAAAAAGCAAGACTTTCTACTCCATACATGCATTACTGTCTGCCGTCTGCCGTCTGAGTCTCTGTGAATACTGAAGCCTCTTTTTTCTGTATTTACAAAAAGCTTGCGATCCTACAGACTGTTCAGATTTGTCGCTTGATTCTGTCTCACATCAAGCAAATAACTGTCTTTATCCAACTCTGCCAGACAGGCAGTAAAACAGTGATATAATATCAGACAGTAAACATCTGTATCAGAGACTTATTCAACAGACCCTCTTTTTTCATGCTGACTGATTTTCTGTGGGCTAATTTGACCCAATTCACCGGAGGCCTGTAACTAAGCCAACAGTCATTTTTTAGGCTTAAATCTTTACTCAGCATCCAAACTAGGACACCTCGAGTACTAACTACGTTACTTAAAAGTCGGTTACAAGCTTCCAATATCTGTAAATGAACCACTATCAGAATCAGAACCAGAACATTTTATTTATCCCGGAGAAAACAGTTTAAAGACCTGCATGTGACTCCTATCAATAAAAAAAGGCTCTTAAATGGACTTAGATTTCAGGGACAACCCTTTAATCAGTTAAGAAGTTTTGCAAAGCTTCTTCAGACACGGTTATCAGTTTGTAATTTCTGTTGAATAATAAATCTAAGGTTAACAATTAGACAACCAGCTTAAAGCTGAAAGTAATAAAGGCCCCTTTTATCAGCCTAGCTCACTCCTGCTGCACTGCAAATGCACTTCATGTACACTCTGGTATATACCTCTGTAATGTTGTATTTTCTGTATATAAGATTTAGATTGTTTATTATATTGTATTGTTCATTTATACTCACATATATATGTACATATATATGTGGAGGTGGAGGTAGCTCAGTGGGTAGGATACTTGCCTCCAGACCATTTACATTTACAGCATTTACCAGACGCTTTTATCCAAAGCAACTTCCAATCCCTACCTACAGGGAACAGTCTCTCCCTGGAGCAACTTGGGGTTAAGGGTCTTGCTCAGGGACCCAGT
>JBBPDE010000001.1:17409531-17423398 GCA_037974605.1 Nannopetersius ansorgii
TCAATGAAAGAGCTTCGCTACTGAAAAGCTATTTGATTCGGAAAACAGCGACGCTACCAACACGCCACTGAGAAATGAAGTTAAACTAGTAGCATCACTACTTGTAGCGACGCTACTGCCCATCACTGTTTTTTTTTATTACACACATGTTTTTGCAACTGCTTCACCTTTTACATCATTAGGCTAATACCTAGTTCCAATATCAAACTGTCTGTTAATATCCAGGCTGTTTTGCTTAAACACAATTCATGGATCAGGGGCCAAGTTTTGATCATTTAAAAAAAAATTTATGAACTGGAGAGATAAAAAGTACAGAATAGAACTCTGATTGCTAAAGGTGTCAGGGTATCTCCTGAGTGGTAACTCCACAGGGTAAGCCATTGGAACAGTATTCTGGTCATTTTGAACTGGACCGTTCATCATGAAATGTTCACTGCTGGCATTTCCAAACTCAGTAAAAAACACACAGATGGAGATATCAAAATTTAGACACCACACTGAAAGGTTGACACTTTCTATTTCAAATATTCACTGTTTACATTAAACATTTTACATTACTGAACAATGCAAAAAAGTGTCATTATGACTTATAGTCCTCACTGTATGAACATATTTAGAAAGAGGCTGAACATCCCATTGTGTGCTTTAAATAAATACACATTTTAGAACCTGTACATGAAATCTGATGTGGTTATTCAAACAAGACACTACAGGCAGAAATAATGATTTTGATATCCACCAATATAAAGAATTCTGGAGCAGTCATTTTTATCATTAAATGACTTGGGATATAATCATTAAAATGTCCCAAGTCAATGGACATATGTTTACTTTAGTGTGTTTAGTCACGTCCGCTTGTGTATAACTGTATATCCCACAGTTTGGTAACGTTAATGAAGGTAACTTCTGCTCAGTCATGCTGAGTCATATATCAATGAAAAGCACGTTTTCTATAACCTCAAATTAAAACATCCACACATGTCTATTTATGTTTGTCTGCAGTGGTGCATGTTCTCTGAGATATTGCGAGACCCATTCTGAAATCAGCTCTTCTCTACATCCACAAACAAACATCTCAGCCTCCACAATACCTGTATTCAGTAAACATGTTCAATCTGAACCATATTTTGAAGCATCTTACCAAAGGATTTCCAAATCTATGCATTTATGCTACCTTCGGTACTAAAAATGACCTGGAAAATGTTTTATTTTAACAGAGCATATTGATTATTGATTGAACTATAAAATATTTCTGTAAATTCCATTCTGTGTCTTCACAATTTTTATCCAAAAGATTTTTTATGTTAAAATATTTAGAATCAAAAATACTTTTGGCTTCAAAATGTCAAGAATAAACAGACAAGCATTTATTTATTTTTGTGCTATTTATTGTTGTGAAAATGATACTAATCACCTGCAGCATCTACCCGCATGAGAGAGAGTTATTTACACAAGAAAAGGTCCACCAGTTGTTGGGCAAAAAGACAAGATTGAACTGTAAGAACGTGCCGATATTTAACGGGTTAGTACTAATATTATGATTATTATTATTGTTAAGCGCCACTGGTGTGCAGTGAAGAAGCGAAGAGTAACCAGATAAATAAAAGCTGTGGAGCCAAAGACTTTCTACTGCAAAGTTTCACTGAAGCATTTGAAACCACCCAGAACCCTTAAGATCAGGAATGAACCCGCATGGGTTTACCATCAGGGAACATTGGCAATGCATCTGAGAACAAAGTACAAGCAATTGCACTCAGAAATAGTTGCACAAACACAAGCAAACATGCAGAAGCATGTCAAGAATGACACTCCACTTGCTACTCTTCTCCTGTTTGTGATGCTTATTCACCGCAAAACCAGATCTCGGAGTATAAGCACACTTCGAGCTCTTGTTCCTGCTTAATATTGTTGTCGCTCCAAGCGTTCAAGGCAGACGGGCTGCATGCAGGAGCAAGAGGGAAGGTTTTCCTTTGAATTTGGGAAAAGTGCTTGTTTCTGGAGGGTCGCAGGAGAGACGCAGGGGTGGTGTGTCTATCTAAGATTAAAGTTTGCCCACAACTCCTATCCTGTTGGCTTCCTGTTTTCGGAGTATATATAGGTCCTGACATGGGAAGGGAAGTGAAGCTTTTTTCTGGCACGCTCATCACTCCTCAGGCCCCATTCTTTACTCTAGCGAGAAGAGGAAGCACAACACCTTCCTGGCCACACACATCCCAGCACACGCACGGCGGGACATACAAACCCGCAGCCCGGCCTCACAGAATGGAGCTTTTACTGTAATGCTGCGGCACGGAGAGGACTGGCCTTTCTGCCCTTTCCTCGGGAGTCTTCTGTCGTAAAAGTATAGGACGTTAAGGAGCTGAACGCTGAGGAGGTCAGTACTGAGGAGAAAGGAGCTCACGTCAGGCTGACACTGCCCTGCACTGGCCAGCTGCCCCACAGGTCACAGGTCGGAACAAATAGGAAGTGACCAACACAAATATAGGTCCAACTGACAGAGCGCTCTTATGGATGGGATGTGGAGGGAGGAAAGAGGGCGGTGGGGGTGGAGGGGGGAGGCTACGACAGCTCGAGCTCTTGCAAAACAGGCAGAAAGGCATGTGAGGCGCAGAGTCAACAAAACTCGTTTCGAAAGAAAACAAGAGCACCCCTCCCCCACCCACCCCTTCTTGCAGTGATTAGAGCTTGTTGTGAGTCATTTACTTTCCTCCCGTGTAGCTGAGGTCTGCACAACTTTCGGCCGTGTTTTATCCTAAGGAACAGTGGATTTCCTACTATTGTTTCCAAGGAAACACTAAAGGCTTGATCGAATGTAACGTCGCTGTCAGAACAGGACCTCGTACCTGCAGAAAGCCTACTTTACAGGCAAAGAAAACCCCTTCTTTACTCATAATGAGTCCTTCTCCTGTCTTTCACACATAGCTTAATCTAGAAAACCAACAGTGCCCCCGGGAACAGATGGAATCATTTTCTGCAAAACAAAAACAGTGGGGCCGAGAAAGCTGACCCCCCATCCGCTCCTGCCTTCCGGTATATCTGACCGAGGCTGGAGCTTTCGTTGGGATAAAGGCGATTGTAAATCGGTGTGTGTGTGTGTGTGTGTGTGTGTGTGTGTGTGTGTGTGTGTGTGTGTGTGTGTGTGTGTTCAAGCAGGCCTTCATGACGTATTGAGTTTACACCACCTCTCTCCCCTGAGACATTCTCAGACAGAGCGAAGAGTTACGAGCTGTCTTTACCTTACAGAGACACATGTGCTGGATCACAAAGACTCGTCCTCACGGTTTTACCACATCCGGTCTCAAAGGGGGCATGCTGCTGGAGGTCTCTATGGACCTGTGCAGGATGGGGTCTATGAGTGTGTGTGAGTTTGGGGTCAGACAAGTGTGCAAACGGTCATGCTTTTATGGACCTTTTACATGGTACAGGGGCTTAGATGACACAAACAAAGGGGTTGAGTGGTTGAGTTGAAAGGTGTTGAAAGGAGCCTGAGGCCTAGTGATGCACCTGTGTGGGCAACTGGGGTAACAAGTGTGGGGTTAAGGCGCAGTTTCAGACGATACCTGAGGTCCTCAGGTTAGAAATTTAAGGGGTTTGCGGGAGCCCAACATCCGGCATGCCATTCACCTTTTGACCCCTGGCAGCGTGGGAAAGAGAGAGCCTGGAGAGCCGGCGTGACCGAGAGCATTAACACAGATGACTCTAGCAGACCTGACCCGACACCTGTCCCCCTCCTATCTCTGCTAGACAGAGGAGATCCAGAACGCTGTTCTTTCCCAAGTGGGGGAAGGTCGAACTGGTAAAGGGAGACAAGCACAAACCCACAGCATCTCCTGCCTTCCGCCCGTCTCTCTTACACGTGGTGCGTCGGTGAAACGAGACCCAGTCGCTCGGAGCAGAACGTGATGAGAGGGAATTAAGCAGATGGCAGTCAATCAAGTCATCAGGAGCATGACAAGTTTCTCTCTGTGATCTCTGAGGGGAAGAACAGGCCTCAGCCATGTGTGTCAAGGCATAACATTAAATCAGAGTAAAAGCAATGCACTATATAAACTGGCAACTTGCACTGTGAAGCAGCGGGTCACTCTGCTAAACAGTAACTAAGCAAACAGGATGCTAATCAAGGATACAAAGTGATTGTTTCATTGCAGCTGCGTGTGATTCACTGAGGACTTTTTTGGTTTTGCTTTCATAAGTCTCTCGTTTTTTTAAAAAAGTGAGGTGGGGTAGCACCAACAAGCCCCCTAGAAGTACTGCTGACCAAACCGCGTGTCACTGGTCAAGGGGATTGTCGCTAACGTGATTCCTGCTCACTTAGGCTGGTCCATCAAGAAGCACAATGGCACTCATAGTGTGGGAAAAGAGAAAGAGGAAGGAAACTGGTTTCGTTCTCGCTCAAAATGGACTGTGATAGGATCTCCTGGCTTAAGCAGGGTGCTTTTCACAAAGGGAGAACCCACGCAGAGAGTGACGCCTTGACCGGAGTTATTGATCCTAAGACATCGGACATTTCACAAAACTGTTAACCCATGATAGCACGAGAGTAAAACTGCTCAAGGCTCATGAGTGAGACGTTCTTGTTTGTGTAGATCAGATAAAGTTTCGGCAGGTTATGAAGGAACATTTGAAGGAAATCAGTCATTTTCAAGTGCACCAGGCTGTCTTTAACACTTGCTGAGCGGTTCCTCTGCTAACAATTTAGGCAGAGCTGTAAGATAGTCCATTAAACACTGGAAATTTTCCCAATTGATCCAAATGTATACCTAACACAAGCAAACTAAACGAAGTCTTTCACAATCGTTTAATGTGAAATGGTTCATCGATTGTACAGAAACGTACTTGCTCAAGTTTCTTTACTGTGGTGATGATGTAAGGCAGGGATCATAATGAGTGCAACTGAAATCTGAAACCACCAGTGAACCCACAAGTGTCCTCTGGCTTTTTATATTTTCATGATGCTAAAATGGTGGCGATGGTTGTATTTTCTAGGAAATATTTTGCATAATTTTTCCTAAAATGTAAATTTTGACGTCTCTCGTCAAATCACTCGAAATAACTTTGTACACATCGTAAAGAATGAAACCATTGAGTAATACAGAACAGGAGAAAAACTGGAGAAATCCCCCCCGTTACTGTTTTACTTAGCATAGAGTCATGTCTGAATTTTACCCGAACATGGGGTTCCATCAGAAATTCCAACAAAACATACAGATGCGCTCTAAAGTGTGTACGGTTCACTCTGGGCGATTCACAGTTTACTTCAGCTCTTAGGGCAGCGGCTTGAGACGACTTTAGTTAATCTTTGCGCCGTCATGGATTCGGAGGAAAGGCCAGTCTACTGTCATTAAGAGAGAGGAAGCCTCCCTCTGTCCAGAAAAGGCTGTTCCCATGAACATGAAAGCCCAGATGAAGTGTGAGGGGCCAGACAGAGTCAGGGAGGTAAGGCAATTTCTCGCACTCTCCTTCATCCTCCCAGCCACACCTCAGGAGAGGTGTGAGGAAAGTGTGCCCAGACTTCAAAGGCTCTTGTAGCAGAGTCTGCTGGCCGCTGGAACTTTTGTCACACAGTTGCGGAGATGAAATGCTCTCTAAGAGTTCCAGCCTTATATCAAAATGCCTTCACTTCATACTCACTGAGCCCCTCCCCCACGGCGAAAGAGCTCCACCCACCATCTCAGGCATACCGTTATTTACTTATACAATAAGTGCAATCTTTTTGGGAAATCAACACTGGGAGGCTGCTCATGTTTCTGATATGATTGTATTAGCTTTTTTATTGTCTCTGTTATTGTCATTTTTATGTTTGTCTGTAACAGGTCTCTCTTGTAAATGAGACATTGAGTCTAAACGGGACTACCTGAATAAATAAAGGCAAATAAATAAACGTACTGAACTTGTAATTGTATGACTGGATGGGTTATATCAGAACATGCAACAAACAAACTGTGAAACGTTCTTTGAAGGCCTCTTCAAAACTCTGATCCTGATAGGAATTGCCCTGCAGAGCCCTAGAGCGAGATTAGTCAGAACAGTTGTGTCATCCTCTCCTTTCCAAGCTATAGGATCTCAGCGCCGTTTCAAACGAATGTGACTCACACTGTTAATGTTTTGTGACCCCAAAGGTTTGCTTTGCGTGGTTTGAGGGAAGTGCTACTGCCAAAAGCGCTTCAGCTTAATGGACTTCAGCCTTATGGTATTTCCCCCTTTACAGAACAAAGGAGCAATGAGGAACAGGAAAAAGGACACTTTCTACAGAAGAAAATGTAGAACCAGAAAAAGTCCTCCGCAGGTAAGTACACCTGAGGAGCATATAGTCATAATGAGGCCACACAGGCAATCACACAGACAGCCCTGAGAGACACAGTGGGCTGGGAAGGTGGGGTGCAGGGGGTGTTGGTGGGATGAACAGAGGCTCTTCTCCTTCTAAGATCAAAGCCTTCCCTCCTGTTTCCCAGGCTAACACCTTGCATTTATAGAGGAAAGGACAGAAACCTCAAAGAGATGGAATTCATTTTTGAGTACTAATTACTCCACTTCACTACGACCACTCATGGACACAGTGAGCAATGCTGCACTGACCCATGACCATGTTTGCTTTGAGTTTGCCCACTTTTCTAGACCACTGATTCTCAAACAAGTGTTCGGGGATCAGCAGGTCGTCCACACTTTTGTTCGATCCCCACAACTCAACATGCCTGAAAGAGCAGATTTCCACTTTATCTGATGCATCTGATCCCGTTAATCAGTCTCTTCAGTGGACCATGAACAACCGGACTGGTGGGCCATTAATACAGGAGAAACAAAGCATAGAAATTGGGGACTACAAATTATGATTGTGTGCTCTGGGTGAACCGTTCATCATTCAGAATTAAACTGTGGAGACAAAACTGCACAGTGGATAAGTATTAAAAGTATTAAGCTTTTTGCACTATATGGACAAATGTATTGGGACACAGCTGTTCAGGGCCCTTATTTCCAGCGAAGGACAATCTTAATGTGTCAGCACACCAAGAGATTGTAAAGAACGTCATGCTTTCAACTCTGTGGACAGAAAAGGGGGGCTGGGTGTGCAACTCCATATTAAAGTCTATGTATTTGAATGCAGTGTCATTAAAGTTGGTGTAATGGTTGCATGTCCCAATACTTTTGACCATGTAGTGGATATGAGCTAATGCACTGTTTCTCAAATCTGTCCTCAGGGACCCCTTGATGGTCTACAATTTTGCTCCAGTGCTTATAAAGCCCATCCGGAACTCCCCAAGGACCAGTTTAAGAAACAATAAAAATCATTTATTTTCCTCCAAAGCAGTCACACATGGCGAGAACTTAACTGTGTTCATGAGCCGGCAACAAGACACCTAACAGCTGACAGACTTCTATAAACATTTATGAAAGCAAACATGGGTTAGAATTAGGAATTTCTGTGTTCATATGAGTTTTTAGGGATTCCTATGTCAGTGGCATGAATTAATAATGTGTTTTTTTGTCGGGCCCTCAGGTAAACCCAGTTTCTTTTTGATGTTTATACATTTTTTATGAAGCAGTAAGACTAGAGATGATGTTTACTTGTAACAGCTGACAGACTTCTATAAGCATTTATGAAAGCAAACACGGATAAGAATCAGGCTTTTTATGTCAGACCAACAGTCACATATGTACGGTGATGTGTTGGGATGTACAAAGGTTATAGCAATTCACTTGTAACGTCATTTTTCTAGGTAACTAAGAAAATAACATTGTGACATAGAGTTAAAACGATAGGAGAACATTTGCAATTGTACTATATTTTCTCATCCAATATCTAATCTGACTAAACAACCCATCTTTAAGTTAAACCAGGTGATCTGCTGATGGAATTTAACAAATCCATGCACCTTTATTTCAGGTATATACTTCTAACCACAATGTTAATAACAAAAATTCCTGCATCATTTTATCGTATTTATGTTCGGTTTATTTTTGACAGGTAAAATGCACATACTGCCTATACATTTTCCCTGATAGCTGAAGATTTGTTCATGGTAATGAAGGTGTTTTTGAGGTTGTGTAAGACGTTTTTACCAAAAATGCCATTCGCAGAATGAGAACGTGACCAGCTTATGACAACCTCATGATTAACTTTGCAGCTCCGAGTATTTTTCCGGGACATCAGAGTCACGAGAGGTGATTTTTGTGGTGATTGACACATCTCTCAAAGGGAGACCGCTTGTGAAAAGTTCGGTCATGTGTAAGTAAAATCATCTGGGAATGTTTGAAACTGTGTGTGGACAGAATTTTCCCTCAATTTTAAGTATCATTCTGTGTTTATATGATTTTTTAGGGATTCCTATGTCAGGTGGAATGAAATAATAATGGGTATTTTTGTCAGGCCCTCTGGTAAACCCAGTCTCATTTTGATGTTGATACATTTTGCATGAAGCAGTAAGAGAGGATACTGATTTGTATTACTATTCGGAACAACACTGTAAACAAATCTAGAAGATCTTTGTAAAGGCAAGTGAGAACAAATGTATAAAATTATAGACTGGTGGACAATTTGCCTGCTATCCAGCTGCTTGTGTCTGTAGGCGAGGATATGTATAGATATTGTGTACAGATATTAGATGTAATAAATCATGGGGTGTTTTGGGGAGAGTGCAGGGAAACAAATATATGAACAATACACTCATTTTCTTTAACTGCTTAATCCTTACTAGGGTTGCGGGCACCCGGAGCCTATTCCGCGGTCTACAGGCGCAAAGCAGGGACTCACTCTGGGTGGGGTGCCAGCCCACCATTCACTCACACACACACACACACACACACACACACACCTACGGTCAATTAAGAATCCCCAATTCTCCTGATGTACATGTCTTTGGACTGTGGGAGAAACTGGAGACCCCAGAGGAAACCCACGCCACCATGAGGAGAACATGCAAACTGCACACACACACACACACACACACACAAGACCAGGACTGGGATTCGAACCCCCAACCCTGGAGGAGTGAGGCAACACTGCCACCCACTGCGTCACTGTGGGGCCCTGAACAACACATGAACTTTTTAATGGTTTTGATCTGAATGATGGGCGAAAGAGACAAAAACAGAGAGATGACCAGAGCATCAGGTGAGAGAGAGAGAGGGCGAGCGAGCTAGAGAGAGAGGAATGGCATATAGGGAAAAAGAGGAAGGAGATTGTTTTGGACTTTTTTGCTTTGGAAAAAAAAAGTTTTGGACTTTTTCAGGTCTTCAGGCTCTTTGCCCTGAGCTCTTCTTCCTCATCAGAGGTTTTTCCTGAATAAGGAAACTAGAGGAAAATAGAGGATTTCCTGCTGTAGTCGGAGGAACACAGTCTACAACTGGAGAATCTGAGGAAGCGATGATCATGAATAACAGCAATAGTTGCATAAATGCTGTATTAGAACACACACACAAACATTTGGGAGGTTTCGCCTGGAGGACACGGTGTCCTGAGCAAGTGCAAATCTTTTAAAGGCTTGTGTTTCTGACACGTTTTCCTGTGCCCATAAGTGGTGAATACAGACAGTGTAAAGGACTCTGGCATGTTGAAATGACATTATTTGCCATTAATCCAAAGCAGTTCACAATTTTTGCACAGTGCAGGTGAAAGCAGAGTGTGAATTGGCCCACCATATTTGGGGGGTGCTGCCTTTTTTAACAACAAAATAAAGTTAAAAACACCCCCCCCCTCCCCCCACCTGCATTTTTGTCTCTTTGGGGGGGTCTGGGTCTTGATCGGGGGGTAGAGTACCCCCCAGTACCCCCCCGTAATTCAAACCACGGGTGAAAGCAGTGCTATACGTCTTGTAAAAGGACTCCTATTGGTGTAGTATGGTGAGCTGTTCTTTCATATTTCTTTTTCTTCACAAGCTGGGCTTTCAAGTTTCAAGTTTCAAGTTTACAACACTCACTCGGCTTACACCGTTAGCCTCGTACTTACGGACTACGTGGGTGAACTAGTTTGGTTGCGTGCTGTGGAAGAATTCGCAGTGATGCGGCGCGTGAACGAGGGAGTTTTCCTTTTTCTGTGACTTCGTTGTGTTTTTATGATTTGAACTGTGTTAGGATCAGTAAGTGACTTAGGCTTGGGTGCGTTTCGACTTACACCAAAATTCGGGTTACATCACTGTCGAAGAAACGATCTGCTTCGTTACTTGAGGACCCCCTGTATTTATTTTTAAAAGAATCTTCACACTGATTTCCACCGAAGTTTAAAAAGCCTTTTGTCTTCTGTCGTAACGTCTCCATTTCTGGTCAGTGGCCATATTTTAAGTCTCACTACTTGACAGGATGTTGCAACACTAAAAGGCTGAGACTGTTGGAATGGCTTTAGTATTTATGGTCATACAACATCACAAAGCTAATACGTTCTGAATGCCCCCGTAGGCATGTTGAGATTTTATCACTTCTAGGTAAGGCAGGGTCCGCGCTTTGGCATTATGGGAAACACCCATTTAAATCTTCTGCCTGAAATGCAGAGGACTGCGAACAGACATGTGTGGGTTTAATAACAGGAAGAGCAGGGGTCAGTGCCTCCACCGCTTTAACGGACCTCCTTCCAGCCAGCCCGCTCCAGGACATTCCTGTAAGACTCGGCATGGCCGCGGCAGCCTGTCCCGCACTCCGATTGGACGGGCCAAGGCCTGACTGGGAGCTCCTCAACCTCTGACCTGTCGCTGGGCTGCTAAGCTGCCAACTGTCATCAGGAGTCAGAGGAAGCGATTTATCCTGCGAGGTCAAAGACCCTGCACACGCAGCAGGCTAAGAAAGCGAAGCAGAAAACGAAAGAAAACGGAGATAAACACGAAGGTGCTATGAGACTTTATAAAAGCTTGCCCTTCAAATTCCCAGCCATTATATGGCAAGATCAGCAGTATAACAAACAACAGGAAACCATGATGAAACATGATCATCTACTGTGAGTTTAGGTGAGTTCATAACCTTTGACTCAAACAAAAGCCAGGTCCTGTATTGAAGAGGATTAGCCTGAGCACAAAGCGCTGACCTAGGAACTATATAAACAGAAGCTGATTTTGTTTGTGCCAGAATGGGGTTGTTACGCTATAGACGTTCCAAGCAGAACCCAATCAGTGATCAAAGAACCATGAGGTGTGAAGAACCTATTAAGGGGGGTAAGAGCCTTCATATAATATAAAGTTCTTCAGCAGTTTAGGGAATCATCGTATTACAATAAGTGGAGGTTCTTTAAACTTCAACTTCAACTTCAAAATCTCGATTAATTGAACATTTTAACTCGATTACGATTAATGAACGATTATTTTATTTATTTTTATTTTTTTGCCCTCATTGTTCGCTGACGAGTCGCTCAGTCGTCTCAGTGTTTGAGCTCTCCGTGCTCGACATGTCGGCGGAATAACATAACGTAACGGAGCGGGGTCACGTGACTCCACACGCGGTAGTGTTTTTAAAGGGACAGTAATCGAAATAATCGACCTGGAAAATTTTGATCGATTATAGATTCTGAATGTCGATTTCGATTACTTTCGATTAATTGCCCAGCCCTACTTCACAGTCACCTAAAATTGCTCCTTTTAGGATCCCAGTCATAACATGTAACCACCAGCATGCTTAACTATGTTTATGCGATTTGTTTTGTCTGAATTCCTATGATTAAGGAATTAGGAATCATTTGAGGAATTACTAGTGAGATCCAGAAAATGAATTTGGGCAAAACATGAAAAGAATCTGGAGATTTATGTTTTCTTTTGAGGGAAGGGACTAATGACTTTGGGAGATGCTTATCGATGATGCAGATCAACAAGAAACGTTGTAGCATAAACAACCCATTAGTCTTCTGACTGCAAATCCAGAGACAAGAAGCTTTTCTTCGGCTGACCAGGTGGCGGAGTGTGGAGGAGAGTAGGGTCTGGCTGAGTAAGCCCTTGGACTGTCACCTAAAACTAAATCTGTTTATCAGTCCAAACAGCACAAGGTTGATAAGTCAGCACACAGGAAAGGGAAAACTTAGTCATGGCATTCAGAGGTAGAGCTCCGCGGAATCACATCATTCCACTTGCATCAACTCTCTGTCACCCTTTAGTGAGGCACCGTTAACCAGGAGCAAAGTCACAGGACACTCCATCCCATCAGAAAGCATCTTCGGGTCAGACACGCGTTACTGGGCTGAGAGCACCTCGTTAAATTCCGAGAGGAGGAGTTCCCCTTCATACGTTTCATCCATTGTTTTGAACTGTTGTGTTTGTGCTTGTTTGAGCGCTTTTTTTTTTCAGACTCCAACATCCTGTTTATCTTAGCCGCCCCCAAAAGAAAGAAAGAACCTCAAAATGCAGTGTAGTCCTCTTTCGTTCAACGCATTGACTACTAATCCAAAGCAACTGCTTAGTGATTCATTTCGATTCCATTAGGATATGGAAATGCGTTGCTGCTGTCCAGATGTGTTCCTGGAAGAAGCGTGATGGTTCAAGAAATCTCCCGCCTCTTCCACAGCCTGAACTAGCCATGCGGGTCATTTCAGCCTTCCAGACAGCAGCTGTGCGCTTTAACGGATCAGACCTCGCCTCTGCTCTGCTCGGTTAATGATCACCGCACTTTGATTAAGTGATAAAGTAGCTTCTTCAAGCATAAACTTCCTCTATTGGTGGAATGTTTGTGGGGTGTTGTGAAACGCAGCAGATGCTTGAAGCCATGCGCTGAGCCTCACAGACGATATGCATCTTGTCTCTGAGGGGATCAGAACAAAAGCAGACAGACTCCGTTTCATTTTTGCCCCTATTCCATTCCACATGGCTTCCTCGTGTGAAATTCACTAGAATATACACTAGAATATCAGCTTTCCAATGATTTATGATTCACACACACACACACACACACACACACACACACACGGTTCGTCGGTAGGCCAACCTTAAACAATGTTTTCAGAAATGAAGAAGCTTCACTCCATCATGTCACAGGTCTCTGACCCACCAGTCATTACACAGACTATGCAAGTTCTGTTTCAAAATCTGTGAAGATGTTTCAACCCATAAAAGCACGATGTTAGATTAGAATAATGGAAAACGCATGGAATTATAATATAAATGTACTAAGAAATTTCTGAATGACTATTTATTAGAACGCAGGATTGTCAGTGAACACAAACCATTTCATTTTTTGATTTGCTAAACTAGGAGACAACTGGAGATGGTACAGACAAAACACACACACAGTCACAATGTACTGTTGATTTGTAGTCGTTCTAACATTAGCGCTTTTTTATTTAAAATACATGATTGATCCATCACTAATCGATTTAAATAGTTTTTCTGATTGCGTTAGACTTTGGAACAGTACTACACTTCATCTCTGTCCATGAACTTGCTATGAGTGTTACCTGTACAGTAGTTGTTTTGGAAAGTGTGTAAAACTAGGAATGTTTTGGCCTGAAAAGCCAAAAGTGTTTTTGATATTTTTCTTGTGAGGAAGTATTTGGTTTGTTTACTTCTCTGTGCATTTCACAGATAAATTCCATCAGTAGCAGACCTGGAGTGTGTCCGAAACCACGCACTTGCGCACTTTTAGTGCGCGATTTTAGGGCACGATTTTTAGTGCGCCGACACTGAAAACTGAGCTAAAACTCAGTCACTGAAAGAACCCGGATGTTGCACTGAAATCGGCCAGAAAACGCACTGCAGAACGATGGACACTCTGCACTAAACTGGCGCCATTTTGACCACGTAGCGGAGGGGGCGGGGCTTTCGACATGTTTTCGAGTTGGATAACGGCAGCCAACAGTGAAATACGAGCCCAAGCGAAGGCGGCTGGTCGGTATAAATGTGAGTAACGTTAATAAAGTTATTGTACTGATGTACACTGCGGTAAAACCGGCAGATATTCTGGCGGC
>JBBPDE010000001.1:17532330-17545013 GCA_037974605.1 Nannopetersius ansorgii
CGTTCATTAATCGTAATCGAGTTAAAATGTTCAATTAATCGAGATTTTGATTTTAGGCCAAATCGCCCAGCCCTAAAATCAAGTGAATCTTATGGAAGTGAAGTGTAAAGCAAAAGCAGGACAAGCTTCAGGTTCTCTAGACATTCCACTGATCCAGTGGTTAAGTATTAAACCAAAGCATGAAGGCTATTGATCTGAAAGCAGTATCCGCTTGAAAGGTGAGGTGATGGGGTTTCAGTTCAGTTCACTTTTTAAAATGCAGCAAAGGCAATCATCAACCCCCTGCAAGCATGGACTCACTCAAGTCATTTATTAAATGGCTGTTTTACATTTAGCGCTCCTGGTAGCCATGGGACACTTCTTCATCCAAGAAACTAAATTGAGAGCTGCCCTCAACATGGGGTGGAATAGAAGCAGAGAAGCTGTCCTTTTTGTTCTTTAGCTGTTCAGGAGTCAGTCTGGGAAAACGGCAGCATGGCTTTTAACTCTTATCCAAAGATCTGACCTGATGTTCCATAACCGCCTCACTCTACTGTTTATAATTAGAGCTGGACTGGCTATGGAAGATGATTTTGGGAATTAAAAGACAAGTAGGAGTGACGTATGTGTGACATGTGCGAACAGAGCAAGGTTCCAATCAGGCTTTGGACACAGGCCATGCCGAATGCTTGAGTGACAGTGTTCAGCATCATTGCTGCATTTCTTTGAGTCAGCTTTTTTTTTTTGGACTCATCCCTTCATTCTTTTGGGCTTTTGGTGGCGTAGAATAAATATTTCCCTATTTTCGCAATAACAGCTGCTGTGACTTCCCACTTGTGACTTGCAAAATAGTATGTGCTGCTCAAGACTCAACTAATCGCAAAGATATACTGAACTGAGCAAAGCAGCAGATCGTGAGAATAACTACCCCGGCATTCATCTGGACTCTCTTGTGACGGACCTTCATTTGCAGCACCCTGTTTGATAATTACGTGGCAGAAGAGTCGGCTGAATCCGTCAATAGCTACAGTCATGGGGGGGTTACCTCTTCTTACTGCTTTCTGCTCTCTGGCTTTGTCGTGGAAGTCCTCAGGTTCAGAGACCCATATGGAAAAAACATTCAGATGCATTATTACTTCCAAACATTTAGGAAGCTGCGAACAATAGGCCTGCTTCAGGAATTCAAAGCTTACTAACTCTTACCCCCCAAATATGGCTTGTTGTTGCGAGCTGCAGTAATCACAGCTCAGAAGGAGTAATTGGGAATGGAATACTGATTGCTGTAGCAGGAGCACGGCTAGAAATGTTGGACCTTAAGGAAGAATATAGCATTGGGCCCCCAATAGTATACAGCATTCCCTTTCAGACTGTGATCTCTGAGGGCCGGTTTGCTGTGCCGGGCCCTTGAAATCATGTTGCTTCTGTACTGTAGACCCAAGCATTCTGTAACTTAATGCGATATTCATGCAATAATCATTCATAAGCTTTGCTGATTACTTTACAAACTACTTTAATGTCGGAAACAAGAAGTATCTGTGACTCCACGGGTCACTGCGGTGTAGTGTGTCAGTTTGTTCTGTTTTTAACATGGAGAACTGGCCAGCTGCCACTCAAAAAGTGGTAAGTAGAGTTTAATCATTTGTTTGAGGCAAAGTCCTGTCTCCCGCAAATTAGCAGGACGTGATTCAGCACTCCTCCTTTCACATTTGCCGCCAGCCATAAACACCTAAGTGCGCCCCATTGAACAGGAAGTCTGCAGGGTGTCATAGCCCAGGGCTCCAGTGTGACATCTGCAAAGCACTCGTGCTCATGTGAGAAAACCATTCAGCTTCCAGACTACACAAGCTAATCTCTAACCCCTGCGTAGACGGAACGCTGGTTAATGTGTCCAGTCACATCAAAGGGGTGGGTGGAACTCAAATACCTGGTATCGCACCATATAATAATGACGCTCAATAAGGATTGTCTTATCTCTCACAGTTTATGACCAAACAGTGTTCGAACACGTCTTCACGGCAGACAGATTCTGCTTTGGAGTGTCTGTCTGCTGAAAATGCTTGTGCGGAGATGCAGCTAAGCTAATCCTAAATAGATCCGTCACGATTAACCCTGTTCAAATTTCAGTGCATTTTGTTTACTGAATATATTTGTGGGATAAAATCTGTATACAAAACACAAAAGCAAAACTAGATATTAATCTTCATAGATGAGCAAGCAAGTGAACGCAAGTGAAGTATTATTGTTGTGTTTAAATGCTATTATTTATGGTACAGTTGATTTTGTGTCAAGAAAGCTGTAGTCGTGTGATGTAGTCATTTTGGTCCGTGTAGTCCATGGCCATCTTTGTGGAATGATGTGAACTGTTTTGACAGGGGGGTTCTACTCCCTTTTCTTTCACCCCTCATTGCTCACTAGCAGCTCAACACAGTGTCCTACTTAATCTGATAGCAGAGTCACAGATTATTTGATTGGCCACTAGAGGGCTTGCAGAAAGTCAACATTTGATTAGCCTTTATTACTTGATGAAAAGAAATGTACTTCTGTATTAAATCAACAATCAAAACATGTACTGTGCTAATACATATTTTTGCCCTCTGGTGTAATTCAATGCTTGCAATTTTTAAAGCTACACTTTTAAATCCACTTGACTTTTTGAGTCAATCAGATCTATGAAGCCTGTAAATGGAACTGTATCAACAATGATCAATGATGCTGGTGATTAGGTGTCTATCTAATGCTTGTTTATCTTTGTGCTTTAGTGTCTATCTTCCAGGCAGAAACATGCCCATCCTTAAAAACCTCCCAGCTCGGCTGAAGGGGGGCAAGGTGAATGTGGATTTGGAAAACACTCACAGCGAGCTAATCCTCCGCAAGATGAGCCTCAATCACAACCCGTTCGAGCAGAATGGCTTGGATGAGGAGTGGACGAGGGACAGCGGGGGCTCGCTGTTGGACGGGGGCGCGCCCAGGGACCGCAATCCGTTTGAGGATGAGGAGGATGAGAATGAGGCCAATGAGGAGAGGCATGGAGGCTCTGGAAAGGGAGGTTCTTTCAAAGGGACACTGGACCGCATCCGAGGCGTCTCCCCACTTAAGACTCTGGGCAAGCTGGGCAAGGGTCTGCGCATGTCAGGGCGGAGTAAAGGCAGTGCCACCCCTTCACCACAGGGCTCCATTGGCATGCCTTCACCCATGGAGAGAAAGAAGAAGGGCAGACGAAGTTCGGAGGGGAGCCTCCTAAGGTACTGATGTTGGATGGGTGCTTCATCATGTGCAAACTGTGGTCTCATGTTGTTAGATTTAGCAAACGTGATACATCTGAATTAGGGCTGCACAATATATCGCAAATTTACCGTCATCGCGATATCAATATGTGCAATATACATATCGCGAAAAATTATACATATCACTTTTATTGACTAAACCGCAATAAATGGTGTTTTTCTAAAGCTCTTCACCCAGTGCCACAGAGAAGAGGGCAAAAAAAATTACTTCATCTTCTGTGCTGCTGTTATAGATTGTTCTTTTGCTTTTTTTCTATTTAAATTATGTTTACATTTATTTAAGATTTAAAATTATTTAAAAATATTTTCAGATTTTTTTCAACAATATTCAATGGTTAAAATGTTTTATGGGAGGCATTCAATGCTCTGTTTATTTAATGTGGTGATGGAAATATTTCATTTAATATTTTTCTGCATAGACTAGTCAGCGTCTGGTGTCTGTTAGCAGCAAATCTACAGCAGAAAAACATTAACACTATAAAGGCTAAGTTTTTACTCACTTATCACATGTGATATTGCCATCGCAACAGTCAACAACATTATCTCATATCGCATGTTTTCCTGATATCGTGCAGCACTACTCTGAATTACTGGATTATTGATGTGACAAAGTTAACCTGCATTTCATTTGACCAAAAGGCCAAACGTAAACATAAACTCGTGCAACCACAGATCCAGGTTGGTCAAGATACTCTCAGTACACAGTCAAAAACATTCGGATTGGTTAGAGGGACATTGTTATTTTTTGGAAAATCAGTACTACAATGACAAATAACAAATAATAAAAGTGAACTAGAAATCATAATGCATTTTTCTTCGGTTATATCATGTATTTCTTTGTGAAATATAATCTCACTAGGGTCAGTGAGCTAGCTGTGGGTTTTTCACTATGGGTGAGGGAAGGGGGGAGCTGAAATATATTATTTGTTAATATTACTTTTCCCCGCTGGTATGTTTAATGAAAGGTTACACTAAAGTTTTCGAAGGGATTTTAGAACTGATGAAATCGATCAGTTTAACAACAGAAGAGAAGGCTCTGTAGGAGATTTTTTTATGAGATGTGACCCTTCTGATCTAACCTGCTTTGTGGCTTCGGTGCTCTCTGGTCTAATCTGTTTCTTGGTCTGTGCAGAATGGCAGGGAGGTGTAGAGAAAACAACCGTAAAGAGAGCTTGCCCAACGGAGACCTGTGCTCAGAGAGTGATGGCGACTCGACCAGTCGAAGACTCTCCTTTTTGAAGATCGTGGGCAGGGGAAAGCAGAAAAGAGAGTCCATGGTGGACCGCTCAGCTTCACCTGGGCCTGAGGCGGAACCGGTGGAGGAGGTGCCAGAGGTTAAACCGAGGGAGCCGCTCTCAGGTAAGAGCAGAGGACAGTAAGACAACCGTGGAGTCTTTCATGCAGAGTCTTTTCAAAATGCTCTTTAGAAGCAAAAGCTAGATAGAACTAACTGATAAAACCAAGAACTAGCGCAGAGCTTGATTGACCTGCATGCCCATCATGCTTCACAGACAGGTTGTACGCTCAGATCAGGTTACAGCCTTTCAGAGGACCTGTTTAGGCAAGATTCAGATTGGTAACGGACAGAACTCTTCAAGGGCTTTTCTGATTAATGCGTAATACGAGGTTCACACAAACTGAGGATGAGAGCACAGATGCAGTTAGCAAGCTCCGTCTTTTTAGTACAACATTTAAAACTAAAACGTCTCTTATAAATGTCACTGAAAGGTGATATATGTTTTGTTTCTGGTTATATTCTCTGTTGAAGGGGGCATTTACAGTGAGTAGCAGTTGACATAATAGTGCACACATAATGGAGACATGCATTCCAACTCTCAATCCAAACGTTTTCCAACCTGCCCTCCTCTAAAATCTAATCACCTGCGGTTTGCCAGTGAACCGAGGGAGTGTGGCACTATCACCTTACCATCACCTGTCCGCATCTCCAGAGCTATAAAGGCTGTCAAAACACAAAGCCTGAACGTTTGACAAAAGCAAGGAAAATGAAGAAATGGCAGTCTATGTAAAGGGGAACTGCGTATGAACCCCACTGTGTCATGTTTGGCCACGTCTCTGCTTTCTTTCGGTGGGGGTAGGGAGAGTGACAAGCTGCTGCTCTACATGCCCCAGCTGACACAGCACAAACCGGCCTTTTATTTGTATGTTTAACCACATTATGTTGACGGGAAACTTTCTGGTCACCTCCCCATTACGGTCATGCTGGTTTTGGAGCCATTACGTTCAGTTCTCTGTAAATCTTCACTCTCTGCAGAGTGTACACTTTGGCTTCTTCCACGCTATTTACTTTCTTATATGTGACCTGATCTGGCAAAATTTGTCATAGTGACCACAAATTCAAAATTGAGGGTTTGGTACCATTGAAAAGATGAAAAAAATAAGCTTTAAAATTATATCTTGGTCAAAGCTGTATCTTAAATGGTTGTCAAGTTACAATCGTTTGAATGATGGTATCGCAGCACCATTTTCCAACTGAAAAAACGAGGAAATCTCATTTACAGTTTTTGTCAGTTTTTGTTGATATCTTTAACAAACCGTAGCATCCAAAGAGATGCACCCAGAATTCAGCAACAAAATTTTACTACTGGCATTTAGATACTTAGAGAAATACATTAAATCAGACTGAAGCTTCAATTATTTGAAAATATGTATTAAATCCTTATCAAATAATTCATATTTTTGTAAGATTTGAGAGCTGTGACTCAACTTAAAAAGTCATTTAAGTAACATTTTCACAATTATTTCCATGATGAAACTTTGGAAGATTAATTCTGAAGACCTTTTCTTTCATATAAGACCGAAAAAGATAAATCAATATTTTTGATGTTTTACAACATAATCAGCCCGTATCTAAAAAATAGAATGCAGACTTCCGGCTCATTTTGGCCGATCGGGTCACATATTTGGACGTTAAAAGTTAAAAGTATGCGCCTACAGACCATTATAAGTTTTGTTAAGTAGGTTAGGTGTTAGATATGTATTTTTCTGTTGTGAAACTCTAGCCAACTAGTTTCAGCTAGCTTACTATTAGCAATTTTGAAAAGTGCATTATTATTATTATTATTATTATTAGTAGTAGTAGTAGTAGTAGTAGTAGTAGTAGTAGTAGTAGTAGTAGTAGTAGTTGTTGTTGTTGTTGTTGTAGTAGTATTTCACAAATAACAACTATGGTAGAAGATTTCATAAAGTAATTATCACGGCTTTATTGCAACTGCAAGATGAAGCTAGCTAGCTAAAGTTTTGCCTGTACTTTGTGGAGGAGCTTTAGCACATAATGAACAGTCTGGTCTGAACTTAATTGTGTCTGTACTGAAACAGGTTGAATAGGGGGCCTAATACAGGAAAACAATACATGCAGACATTAGCTTGCAGACATTAGCTGATGGAACGATTTCTTTGTCAAGGCAGCTGTTCTCAAGTGGCTGCACATTCCTTGGTGATGTTGAGGGAGTGTTTCTCATGGCGTTGCAAATGTTTTAATTACAGGAAATGGGGACTTGACATGTTTTACTAAATAAGTACATCTGCACATTAGTCTTGTGCTGCGACAAATACACAGTGCTAAGAATCTGCGTCAGAGGGTTAACCCCTTAAAACCTGAAAAGGGTTCTACAGTTCTGGTCCAGGAGGGCTGCTGTAAAGTACAGTGGGGTGATTTTCTAATCTTAATGCTTATTGTCCAACACTATGGATCATACAGTAGCTATGCAACTAATATTTAACCAATATTAAGTGAGGAAAGGAATTCTTGAATCACAGACAGGTGCTTTACATACATGATATGGACAAAAGTATTGGGACGCCTGAGCATTACACCAACAGAAACTTTAATGATGTTGCATTCAAATATACTGCTGTTGGATGAGAAGGCCTGGCTCGCAATCTCTGTTCCAGTTCATCCCAAAGGTGGTGAATGGGGTTGGGGTCGAGGCTCATCCAAATCTTTATGGAACTTGCTTTATTCATGCTGGAATAGAAAACAGCCTTCGCCAGAACACTGCGTCCACAAAGATGGAAGTATGGCATTGTCGCCTCACTGGAAGTTTGTTTGTCCATGTAGTGTATTTAAGGACTGTAGAAGAATAAAAGCCAACAAGTAGGCCATACATGAAGCATGCATATCTGTCCTGTTATTAATAAAGGTGCTGTCATTTAGAAAAGAAAGAAAAAACTATAACACACTAGAGCCCCAAGTGTTACATAACCTGGTAGACATATGGAGCTTGGGAGCATGTTCTCTACCTGAAACTTCACTGTGAAGTCAGTAACTATCCAAGCGAAGTGTGCCAAAGTGTCTTTAATCAGTGGGATGGGCTCTGGTTAGATTTGGTGAAGCCACATTGATAAGGAGACTTTATGGAGGTGGTTGCACTGCAGCGCTGTAAATGATTTCCAGACCTCATCGAATTACAGCCCACATCCTTCAACCATAAAACTATAACTGTGCTTCGAGCCACACAGCACTGGCCACCATGGGAACGCATGACCTTGGACACGAATTCGTTCATGTACAATAGCATGACTGACTGCACGAGCTGCCAGTGTCACCTTCCTCGGTTAAACTTTCGCATATGTTTAAGCCACTACCTTTTTTCCTTCGAAAGCTACTCGAAAGTGAATGCAATAAGGGCTGAGGAGCCCCACAGCGTAAGGCGGGGCAGACTTTCCAAATGATCTAATTTAGTCTCTGTTCTTTCGACACTGTACATGTTCACGTTAATTAAGGCTGGGAGGGAGACCAGCATGTCCTCAGACGCTGGGTTCATGTCATCAGTCTGCACCCGCCCCAGCAGTCCCCAGTGTTCCAAATGGCTGAGGAGGGGCAGTGGTTATTCTAATAGCCACTCCATGTCCAAAAGCTTAAATCGCCCTAAAAGGAGTATTCCAGCATCTTTAACCTGATCTCTGTATAGTTCAACAAACTTTTACTGTGTTTCTCTGTACCCACTGACTCAAAACACTTACAGTTCATGAAAGTGACTATTATATCAGTAGCCCATGTGGGTCATGTGGTACTGGTCCGTGGACTGCACAGAAAAAATAATTTTAAAAAATCTTGTATGAAAATGCTGTTAATGAAGCTGCGAGTACACATTGGATTTACGTTTATTATTATATTTTAAAGATAGCCCAAGATACCCGCATTTTTATGCGTTTCATTTATTTGTATAATGTACATATATTTATCTGCCACTCCTTAAAGGCCGAGCCGTGAAAATAGTTTCTGATATTAAACCGGTCCGTGACGAAATAAAGGTTAGGGACCACTGCATTATATCATACGTGAACACACCACAGCACACAGTGTGAACAGCACGAAATTCACCCTCTGCATTTAACCCATTCACCAAGTGAAGCAGGGGGCAGCAGGAACACAGCGCCCAGGGAGCAGTGTGTGGGACGGTACCTTGCTCAGGGTACCTCAGAGGTGCCCAGCGGTCTTGGGAATCGATGCTGGACTTTCTGATCACAGGACGAATGCCCTAACCACCAGGCTGCCAGCTGTTGTTTCAGCACCTTCTCAATGGCTGGGCCAGAAATTGTCTATGTTTACGTTTACGCTCACGGCATTTAGCAGACGCTCTTATCTAGAGCGACATAAATAAGTGCTTAAAGTCGTCCACAACTGTTCTTAATAACTGTAAAGCTATACTAAAATCAACACCAACTTTTAGCCAAATTACTGCTAGCTAAGTTACACACAAATCGTGTTAAAGAGAGGCTCGCTTTGTGTTTATGATAATCAACTCAAATAAACTCAAAGATGAAATGATCTTAAAAATTCAAGGCAGCCCAGGAATCAACTTTTTAAAAGAACATTTCTGTTACGTTCCTTCTTAATAGATTTATTTACTTTTGTGGAAGAATTAAATATTGCATCATGCTACTAAACTGTGTTAACATTATGTTCTTATTTAAAATTAAACTTCAATTCCACTATGTCTGCTTCCAAGTCTGCTTAAGGGACCGTCACAAAATTACCTGGAGAAAGGAGAGTAATCACTGTGTTTATTATTATTATTATTATTATTATTATTGTTATTATTATTAATAATAATAATAATAATAATAATAATATGATACTTATTATTATTATTATTAATAATAATAATAATAATAATAATAATAATAATAAAACACACAAATATATACAAATAAAACAAAATACACACAACTTTTTAAGGCAAGGTCTCAGTATTAGGACAAGCTCATTCTCATCCAGGGACACTGAATACCACAGCCAAGCATATTTGACCCAGCTGTGTCTGTTTGGGGGGGGGGGGGGCTTTCGGGACAGGGGGGTGATGAAAAGAAACCCAGCACTCCTTTGCTAACTTTTGAAGAAAAATATTTATCCACACCCACATGCATTTGATAGAAACGGGAACATGGGGCGAGTGTAAAAGAATGGGGAGAGTGTCGAAGGTCTGTTTTCCTAAAGCCCTTTGAGTCCTTCTGTATGCCCGCCGAACAGGTAGTGAAACAGGGATAGAGCAGAGTATTGAAGTTAAGTTGAATAATTTCTGCCACATGGGGTTAATAGGGAGAAATCCCACGTCCTGGGCCAGAATGTAAGTGGATCCTACACTAGCTCCAGCCCAGAAACTCTGGATAATCTTCTCTATAGTGACAGAATGGCAGCTGACAGTGATGTTGATTATGCAGGTGCTTGAGCCGTGTTAGTGGATATCCTGCTTAGTCAGTTGGTTGTTGTACTCCACCCTTATAATGCTAATTCCAAAATCATAGTTTTCCCACAGTCCGTGGCTGTTAAAAAAGGATGCACTGAACTTTCTTTATAAAAATGAATACATGCATACACACACTTTATGGACAAAAGTATTGGGACAGACCTGTTTTTCAGGGTTGGGGCAGAGATGGGGATTCGAGTCTGAGTCCGAGTCGCACTTAACTCGCACAAACACAGACTTGTGACTTGACTTTAGACTTCCCTCAGCGACTCGAGACTTGGCTCGGACTCGGTGCTGTGACTCGTGAGTCAAAACTCGTATACAATTTTGATTTAATCAAATGATTTATTTATACCTCGCACTCTTTCCAACGACCCGAAAACCGTTCACCTCACCCCAGTGTCCCATTTCTTTTGTCCAAGATAAACTGTTTTCAGCTAATAACGGTTTTCGAAGGGTCGTTGGAAAGGGGTCAACGAGCCCCATCTAACTGTGGAGTCTCACATTTAGAGTGAGAGATATATTTTTCATATTTAACATTTAGATTTAAGATCATTTAAGGCAAATCCTCCGTGTTGGTGAGGGCAGATCACAGCACACAGCCCCGCCCCGCCCCCTGCTACAGTAACAGCCATTTGCATTCGTGGGGCGTGGCCAATTAGCATATCTTCGAAACGTTCAGAGCTCAAAGATAAGAGACTTGGTAAAATTTACTTGTGAACACATCAGAACAGTTTTGACAATGGCATGCTTCCATCATTATGGATTGTGTCCCAGAGCACAAAGTGAGCTCCATAAAGACGTGCTGGAGGAGTTCAGTGTGGAAGAACGGAGATTGTGATCCAGACCTTCTCAACCAACATCAGTGTCTGACCTCATAAATGCCCTACAGAATGAATGGGCACAAATTTGCCACAGAAACTCCAAACTCTTGTGGAAAACCTTCCATAAAGAGCGGAACCTGTTATATCTATAAAAAAACCTCCATATTAAAGTCTATCAGAATCAGAAAACTTTATTGATGCTGGAGGAAATTGCTCATGTAGACCCACACAGACACAGAAACAAGAACAATATACAACATAAAGTTTAAAGAGAATGAAATGTAAAATACAGTAGAAAGAAAATACACAGAAATGCTGGATGTAAATGCTATATATAAGTAACACAGCTGAGTGAAATCTACCAACACAAATGGTAGGTTGGAGTAGGTTATTGCACTTAGTAGAGAAACAGTATTAATATAAAGTAATAAAACATAATATTGAGTACTGATTGCACATGATGATGTGTCAGCACCCATTTAGAAGACGCCACATAGTATTGCACATGGTAAGACAGCACATAAGATATTACGCATGTATTTGCAATGTATTTGAATGGCATTAAAGTCCCTGTTGGTGTAATGGTCAGGCGTCCCAATACTTTTGTCTATTTAGTGCATATGCGCATAAATATAGAAATATATTAACCTTACTGCCATGAGTAAAATAAAACTGACTGTGTATCATTTTACACATGTGGAAATACTCAGTGCTCTGATTTAAAGTGATGGTCGTAACCTTTACGTTAACTACATTTATGGATAAATATACGGCAGGAAGGGCCGCACATCCATACGCAAACTACAGCGAGGGCAAGTGCTGCTGGAAACAAAGGCCTAGTGTTCTTGTCTTACGTATAACTGAGCTTCCCTCCCAATGCTTGGCGGTGATCCCCATTTTAATGACTCTAGAAAAAGTCATGAGAACGTAGCGCAGCTCTCAACATCTGGCAATTAAGACACAATGTGGTTTCAAGGGCATACTTCACAGGTCTCTGCTTAGTGGCAGGCTGTCAGGGAGAGAAGCAGGTCTAAGTTCAAACTGGTACCCATTCAAAACCTACCCCACCTCCTCAGTGACGTTCTGTCCTTGGGTGGAGAGGCCTACCAGAGGAAGTGGCTCTTGGGTTTTGACACAAGAACAGGGCGCACACTCTTTTTTTCCAAGTCCTCCTCGTCCTCCTCGTGATAGCGGCAGGCACGTATTGTATTATATATTTAGATCTCCTTCCGATGGGCTGGCAAAGCGACTCTGGTCGTTATGATGCGAGGAAGGAGGCGGTGGAAAGGGACAGTCTGTGGTGGCATGGCTGCACACGCTTTTCCCTCCAATGGGACAGGGACGGATAAGCTGGGCGCCGGCCGAGCTCCCAAGCATCCTTTCTGCTTAAAAGGAAATGGATGGGCAGCTCAGTCCTGTTAGCAGCCCTGTACGTCAGAGCAGAAATCACACAGAACTGTTTGTTTTCGCAGCTGATCTGTGACTCACCTTCAGGCATATGTAAATGCTATACCCCTCATTTAATAAACATTTAGCAGGCGTTCTTATCTAGAGCGACGGACGCCAGTGCTTAAAGTAGTCCACAACTGTACTCAATAACTGCAAAGCTCTACTTAAATCAACACCAACGTTTAACCAGGTTACTGCTAGCTAAGATACACACCTTAACAAATCGTGTCAAAGAGAGGCTCGCTTTGTAACTATGATAATCAACTGCACGGATTAGATCAGATAAACTCAAAGATTAGAGATTATACTAGACTCCTCATTTAATAAACCTCAGGAGAGTGAAAACAATACACTAAGATGGAATTCCTGGGAAATGTAACCATTTTGATCATTGAACTGTGCATAACTATGATGGAGCTAAATCTATTTTAGCTCCA
>JBBPDE010000001.1:17577274-17587519 GCA_037974605.1 Nannopetersius ansorgii
TTTCAATACAAACAAACAGAAAACATGGGGGGTTCTAAAACTTTTGACCGGTAGTGTATATTGATATTACCCTGTACTTTACTCATAACAGCCAAACAGATCAATGAAAATCAATAAGGAAAATACTGTTTTACTTTATTGTTCAAATTTTTTTACTTTGATAAATAAAATCTTGTAAATAACAGAATATACATTGTAGTCGACCTGAGATGCATTCATGTAGCAGCCAAATTTCTTTTTAACCTGGGCACACCGCCAACTATGTGACCAGTGTGTGGGAAATGCTGTGTGTATTTTGAGATATACATTGCAAATGCTTTATATTTAAAATATGCAAGAAGTACTTATCAGTTATGTCACTTATCTATTACATCATTATGCTCATTTGAAATGAAGCTGTGCTTTCGTAAGTATAAATGTTACAGAAATGAAATGTTCAGTATTTTATTAGTGTTTTTACCTTGAGCTGCAAAGTGAGACACATTCTGATGTTTAGTCTTGATGATTTAAGCAATAGTCAAGTTCACTGGACGTCAACATGCTCCGGAGAACTAATTCGACTGAAAGGTGAAGCGTGTTGTCGCTGTTGTACCAAAATATCACTGAATGCTTTTAACTTGAATGTATGTTAAATTTATGTGTGATTTTGGACCGTTTTTATTGGTCCATTCATTATGGAATGTTGACACTAATAAAGGGCAGCTTTATGTTTTGGTGTAAACAAATGATATTCATATGACAGCCACAATAAGGGAGGTTACCTTTATGTGAGGTTTTGTTTTGTTATGCAGCTTCTAATCTATTTCTTTCTTTCCCTCTCCCCCCCGCCATCCATTCACTTGCCCGCATACATCATCTCGCCCTTTTATCTCCCTCATTTCACTTCCATCATCCTCCAAAATCCCGACCCCTCCCCCCACATCTACCTTGTAGTCGCCATCTATCTGGGTATCAAAAAGCGGCAGAGCCCCGGACCCCCCGATGCGCCTGGGATGTGAGAGTGCGGAGCCCGCGGGACCCTGCGGAGGTGGTACTGGCCCTGCGGGAGGCGGCGCAGGGCTGCGGCTGCCAGGTGCACCAGGCTGGACCCTTCCTGCTGTCCTGCACGCACGGTGCCGCCGGCTCCAGAGTGGCCTTCGAGGCTGAGGTCTGCCAACTGCCTGCCGGCCCCACCGAGACCAGCGGCGTCCGCTTCAGACGCCTCTGGGGGGCGCCACTCGCCTTCCGGGACATTGCCACCAAAGTGTCTAAAGAGCTGGAGCTCTAAGGGCTGCGGAGGGGGTGCAGGGGATGGACGAGACTGCGGGACAGAGCGAGGGGCGGGAGAAACCGGGGGGTCAATCCATCAGAATCCAAAGCAGTGCATCAGAAAGCTCTGATCGGAAACTTTATCAGTTTTATTGGTGCAATTACGTTTTAAAAAATGCACTCAGAATACTCAAATATGACTGAAGGATTCGTTTACTCAGTAGAACACTTACTTTTTAACCCCATTTTAATTTTATTTTAAACCAAATAATGAGTGCATGCATATAATATAATAATAATATAAAATAACATTAATCGATGATAAATATTATTGGATATTAATAGAACTATATATGATTAGAGTTGACTAAACCGTGTATGGAAATGGAAGGAATCATTTTTCATTAGAATATTCCATCAGGATGCGTTTTGAACTCCCGCCCCACAAAGTCACAGCCTGCCCCCACCTCCTCTCAGCCCAGACAGACTCTGTAGTGGACTCTGAAACACACCCAAATGTGGAGGGCCTTGTGTCTGCCAGACACACACACACACACACACACACACACACACTCGTCCTGCTGAGAGAACTCCATTTTTCCTCGCTGAACATTTACTGGGTGTTTTGTTTTTTCTATTCCATTTATTTTCCAGACCTACCACAGGTCTCGACCCTTTTCTTTAAACAGCTGCTATTTAGTTTCACTTTTTTGCACCTAGCAGAGTAAAGTCGCAAAAATCCTTTTTTTTTTTTTTAACTTCATACGACACTCACATCACTCATGGGTTCTCAAACAGACGTCCCGAAGAGCCGCAGTCCGTAGGTTCTTCTGCGTATTTTGTATTAGCGTTTTTTTTCCTGGTGAAAAGCTGCCTAACTACAGGTTTCACATCTGTCTAACAGAAATCCAATCTGTCTGGAGCTTCGCTGAAGTTAGGAAACGGTCGCTTTTCTGAGCCACTAACGTTGTAGGTTTATTTTGTTTGTTTATTTGTTTGTTTTCTTACCTGCGTTTCAGCAGTGGTTCTCTGTAATGCATCCTCCATTGTCAGACAGTAGCACTTTAGGGTTGAGTGAGCATCTCTTTGGAAATGTATTTTCCCCTTAAATGGTACAACCCACCTGTCGAGCCAAGTCAAAATGCAACACACTGTTTTTCTCCTGTAAAACACTCTGATAAACACTCTCTCTCTTTTATTTTCTTGTAAGTATTACCCCGGTGAGAAGCCTCTGTCAAATGGCCAAAAGAGGACCCCATTAAATGGACATAAGACTGCGGTTTGCTGCTTGTTTGATGATGCAAATCATGACCTTAAAGACTAAAATGTCTCTCCACAGCTCCCTGCACTGTGCACAATCGATTAGTGCAGAATGTGTATGAAACCCTGGAATGTGCAAGTCGGTGTAGCCTCGGAGCATCCGGCAGTCGTGAACATGCTACTTTTCGTTACGTGACGAGAAGCGCCAGGCTGTTAAAACCTGCCAAATGATCCTGTGATGTTCTCAGTACTGTTTGTTGTAAATGTTTGTACTTTTAGCTCGAAAGGCCCCTTTAAACCGCTGTCATTATTACTGTGTGTAATGGATCGTTTTAGTGATTTGAGGGTGTTGTAGAGATGGACTGACCACCAGATATCCTTCATTAAATCCTTTATTAAGGATAACTACAGCTGTACTGTTCCTATGAACACACTTCTGGGTTAATTAAGGCACAAGGGCTATCTATAGAGGTGTGTGCACCAAGACTTGATTGAATGATCTGCAGAACATTGAAAATGTAATGGTTTTATTGTGAACCACAACCCGTCACCTGGAAGAGATCCAAAAACTTGTGAATTATATATAAAGGAGTCATTACTGTGTCCGCTTCTGCATCCTAGTTTTTGTCCTAAAACAGGTGAAAACACTAAAGGCAGTGCTGTCTTTCTGATATGAACATGGCAGAAAAATCTATATTTAATTTGCATATTGTTGATCTGTACTGATTTGTTTTGAGTCAGTTTAATTCATTTTGATTCAGTTCATTACAGTTTGATTCAGTTCAGTTTTATTAATTTTGGTTCTGTTCATTATAGTTTGATCCAGTTCAGTTTAATTCATTTAGGTTCATTTCATTATAGTTTGATTCAGTTCAGTTCAATTAATTTTGGTTCTGTTCATTATAGTTTGATCCAGTTCAGTTTAATTCATTTTGGTTCAGTTCATTACAGTTTGATTCAGTTCAGTTTAGTTCATTTCAGTCCAGTTCAGTTCCAGCTGTGTGTGCCATGTTCAGATATCTGTGAGATCTCAGATATCTCAGATGTTTATGCCTCGTAATGTAGGGGGCAAGACCTGTTAACTTGAATACCGCCTTCTGTTTAATAGTCTGAGACCACCGTCCTGCTACTTTAGTGACTTGGTAAGGTAGTATAAGCTGTCTGGTCCATAAGCAATGACTTCTACAAATAGATAGAACCATATTTATTTTATTTTGCAACCTGCATGTGCGCCACATTAGTGCTAACGTAACCAATTAAAGTCTCCCGACTGTGAGGAAGGAGGTTTTCCTGTATAAATTTGAAACCATTGAAATAAGAACAGTTACTAAAGACACAATAATAAAGAAACTCCTTTGGATCTAGCAGATCCTGTGTCGACATGGCAGTGAGCATCAGGCAGGAAAGATAATGAATGATTTGTAATGTTAAGTAGTCTTTGCGTCGACCAAAAAGATGTTCCAGTAAGTAATATTTCCTCCTTTGATTTTGTCACTCAAATAATAGGAAGTTGCCTTAGTCATCACTACCAAAAGAGAGGCGTTTAATTTCTGCTTCACATGTTTCTTCACCCTACATCAGCAAGCAGCATCGCATCCGCATCATTTACGCAGTTTCTCATGGAAAAGTACGACCCTGTCGATGTCTTGGCAAGTTCAACTTCATTGGTTTGGATTAGCAGTGATGATCTCCTGAGATATATCACTATATGCCATTTTTTCTGCTAACTGACTACTTCAGTATGTATAATTGTGTAGAAAAAAAGTAAATTATGATTGAATATAGTTTTTTTTTGTTAAGTTTTAGATTTTTTGCCTATAAATGTATGGAAAGGGGAACGTCTGAAGTGACACAGAACAATAAACTCACTGAGTTTAAAGCTTATTGGTGCTCTTTGTGTTTACCGACAGCAATGATTTCAATGAATTTTTTGTTGGTTTTTGTACCATTAGCATAAACCTACATATACTGTATCAGATACTAATTCTCTTATTTTTATTGTATTTATATTTGTGCAATTATATCTGCTTATATGTCATGAGCTAGAACCAAGAACCATAACACGTGTGGTTGATTGTTACATGGGGCTTTTTTTTATTTACTCAATTTGTACAACCAAAAAAAATAGTGTAGGTGAAGACAGCATAGTCAGAGGTTCCCCAGCTATGCGGTGATTTGATCCCAGGATGTTACAGAAAGAGCGGGGAAGGTGTCGGAGGGCGAAAGGAGGAAGTTGAAGGCGACAGGAAAGAGAAAGGAAGAAAGAGGGGGAGCAGGGAGGAGAGTCTCTTGGAAAAAGTCAGATGATCACGTTTCTCCTGCTTGATGGTGAGGTTTCTCGTAAGAACAAATACAAAAAAAAAAGAAGCACGACTTCCACTTTACTTCTGGGCAGGGATCATGTTGTCAATGGCCTCGCCCTTCTCCAGCTTCTTCTCCATCTCAACCATGAGCTTCACGCCATCGACCACCAGCTGCACCTGCGCCACCTCAGAGGAACCCAGACGGTCAGCGTTGGAGATGTCGAACACACCGCCGACGGAAGCGGTGTCCACACCACCTGTGCAGGACAATGAAAGAAGGGGTCAGACATAAAGGCCAGTGATTCCAGAGAGGGTTTCATGTCCGTGCCAAGCTGATTCGAGAATCACTCCAGCCGGTTTTGCGCATACCTGTGCCACGCTTCTGCAGACGGAGTCTGTTCAGGATCTCCTCGAACTTGGCGTGTGTGCTGAGCTTGGGCAGCTTGACGTGCACACCACCGCGCAGACCAGTGCCCAGGTTAGAGGGGCAGGTGAGGATGAAACCAAGATGCTCGTTCCACATGAATCCGTGGTTGTGCTTCTTGAAGATCGTCTCAATCTGTTAACGGTAAAGGTAACAGTGGTTGCAAATCAAGCAGCAAGGGCCGAAGATCGAGATTCTACGGCTGGAATAAATGGAATAGCATTTTGAATCCATGTCCTAGCTGCAAAACCTTTTCAACTATATAAACCTCCATATGAGCTATTACCTTCTGCAGACCAGTGCAGAACCTCTTAAAGACCTCCTTCATGTTGCCACCCTTCTGCATGGAGATGACACGCAGATGGTCCTCCTCGTTCACCCAGACCAGGAAGGTCTTGTTGTCGTTGTGCCAGATTCCTCTTGCGTCGGGCCAGTCGCGGGCCATGCCAGCGGCCAGCAGCAGGGGAGAGACGGGCTTGTCAAACAGGAAGTGGTCAGCGATCAGCTGCTCCTGCTCTTTGTCGGTCATGTCCTTCAGGGGGTAGTACTTGCCCTTGAACTCACCATCCAGGCTGGTCAGAGCTGTGAGAGGGGAACGAAGTAAAGCAAGCCTGACTGAGTTCAGAGCTGCTATTAGGATAGGAAAAGTCCTCACTATGAATCCTTCAGTTATTACTATTTATTTAATATACTTCACTGATCCCTGAGGAAATCCTTTGCATTTAATCTGTTCGTCTGAGTGAAGCAGTGGGCTGCCAGCAATGGCACCCAGTTAGGAGTGTGTGCCCAAGGGGACCTCAATGGTGCCACTGGCAGTGCTTGGATTCAAACCCAAGACTGCCAGTGGTATTTATGGAAGATATATGCTTGGAAAATATAGAACATGCAGCTGTTGAACATATATGCAAGTTCTATAGTTATGAAAACAAACATCCAGGCCCTTAAACGTTCCATGGCCAAGACTCACCCTCAATGGACAGCTTCTCCACAGCCCTGCGCTCGCCACGGCTGTTGTGGGGGGGCAGGGTGAATCCCTTGATGCTGCGTCCAGTACGCACACGGCTGCTCAGGACGTAGTTGGGGTCAAGGTCATCACCACCCTGTGCCACGAAAAAGGCGAATATGATTAGAGCCGCCGTTTTATCGTCCTCTGATCTAGACGAGAAATGATGATGGAACTTCTCCGTACCTTCAGGTTCTCCCAGTTCAGATCGGTGGAGTGCTTGTCAGTGGGCTTGTAGCCACCGTGACGGTCGGAGATGACGGGGTCGAGGAGCTCCTTGAAGACCTCGTAGGACTCCTCATCACCAGCAACGCAGCCGACGGTCATGATGAAGGGGTGGCCTATGAAATGAGGAGGAGGAGGTGGATGTGTGGGTTTGTGAAACACGCTTTGAACATTTTCTTAACTGAGTCATTACTGCGCAAGATGACACCGAGCATAGTAACTGAGCATTGCTGAGATGTTTCCTTACCAGGGTTGTCCACACCAGTCTGAATGACGTCATCCACAGTGAAGCCGCTTGGGGTAGACTTGCCCCTCAGCTTGTTGTAGATGTCCTTGGTCAGTGCCTTGGCCATGTGGTTGTTGTGCAGGGAGAGGTCAGGGTACTCGTCCTCCAGAGAGAACTTCATCTTGTAGTCGTTGTGACAGTTCTTAGTCATGATTGCACTTTGTAGATGATCTGTAGGAAGACATAACAATGCAGGCTAAAGCTACGAGCCGCTTTGCTCTGCTAGACCGGTAGAAGCTGAAAGCTTTACTGCTCTTAGGGGACAGGACTGGTAACGTTTTGCAGGACATGCTCAGGTACAGAAACGGTTAACAGAGCTAACAGTAGCTCTGGGCTATTCCTGGCAGTCATAGGTGACATACTGATGTCAACTGCTCTCATAGTTACCAGTTGCCCGGCTAACTGTAACCACCGCTTCATATTTCTGCATGAGGAGTAGCGGGCAGGGCCTGCATACTTATATGTATCGGGCTTCGCGAGATATTTTTAGCTGGCCCACCAAACCCTCACGCCACTTGAACTCCAACACCTCTCTTATTTCCATGGGGGTGGTGCGCATACATGCCCACCCTAAAGTTAGAACTCCAGGCGAAAGTTTCTCTTACCTGAACTCACAATGGTCTTGGGCAAAAGTCGTTTGTCCTCATGAGTGCATTGCACAGTATTACACTTAATTTAAAAACCAAAACTTTAAACCCTCAAACTGTCATCAGTAGTCTGTAATAAGCTGTTAGACGCTTTTGCTTGGGGTTATAACCAGTATTGTGTTTTCTCTTTTTAAGAGAAACGGAATCTAAATCAGTCCTTCAGTCGTGCCCTTTTGACACAACAGCTGACCATGCACAACAGGTGTCACACACACACACACACACACACACACACACACACACACCTCCTGCTTCAGACAGAAATACTATCCCATTCTGTTCTCAGGGTTAATTCACTCTCCTGAATTAGACTGAACTATTTCTGCAGCCTTAAATCTGCGCAGAATTTGTGCCTGTGCACTTAAATCCCTGTGTTCCACATTATCAAGTGACCTGGCAGCAACTTCAGCAACATTTTTGAAAACTCCCCCAAATAAAAACTGCAGAAGGCTCCAAACAATTACATCTTCATGAAAAAAATAATAATGAACACAGCAGCAGTACTGAACACTAAAAATTCCCTTTAACTTTGTTACTTTTGCAATTTCATGTTTCAACGCTCCTCGCTTCCCACCCTTTCGGATCTGTAGGTCTACCGTTGCGATTACCTGCTCGAGAGAAAGAGGTAACAGTCCTTGGGATCAGATCCTGTTCACCAAAGCCAATGTAGGGGTTGCCCAACTTTGCAAGATGTCAGACCTTGCTTTATATACTCAGATGCTCAATGCCCATTGGCTGCACTGTGCCTGCATGCTCGCAAGCCATTGGTGACTAGTGCACCCTGACAGCAGGTTTAGGTTCTAAAAGGAAAGAACCTACATCACAATGCCCAAGACGGGTGTCAGCTGTCCCACCCCTTCAGAGCAGCCCAACCACTTCTGATCAGTGGTTAAAGACTTATGCAAGAGAGAGGAGCTCTTAGAGAGGAATCATCCATTGCACAAAGCTCACTTCCTGTCTGAAACCTTTCAGAAGGGTCTGGGCACCTCAGTAACTCCTGAATAGATTTCTTGTTGACCATTATGTCAAGAAACATTAAGCCATAAGGATCTGTAGAACATCTGCAACTGTTAAAATGAAACAAATGGATTTAATGTATTAATTAAACAGCTGGGCTTATTACCAGAGAAAGGTTTGTCTCAACTGACTCAGTTCAGTTATTCTGTGAGCAGTTAAATTGAATATTTAAGATGCAGTTCAGAAGCCTTGGGAGCACCATGCATACTGCAGGATTTTTTAAAATTCTGCTTCAATGAAATTTGATTTGCAAGGCCCTGGTGTGGAAAATCTCCAGTTGTACAGTTTGGATAGAAAGTAGTTCCACCCATGAGGGCCATAGGCACTGAATCAGTAAGACCTACTGTTACAAGCAAGATCTCAAGAAGGAACATGTAAAGAGCTGGGAGGTCAAAGAGCTGGGAGGTCAAAGACCTACGCTGGAGAGCAGGTGTGCAGTACTGGAGGTGCAGAGCTACTGTGGAGCTGAAACTAGAGACTCTTGCTGGAACAGGGAGCCAAATATGAACCAGTGGGTTTACAAACCCTTAAATACCAAAAGAATTCACTAAATGAAGTGTTAAAAAAATGTACTAATAGTCTACCTTCAGTGAACAAAATATGTTTATTTTGATCTAAAGACACCTATTGAAATACATTTAAATGTCCAAAGCATGTGTGGATTATATTGTAAATAGACTGGAATGTATTTGCATTGTTGTTCACACATTTGTCATTTTGAAATAATTTAATATATATGATGCTCAGTGTGAAATACAGTGTATTCAAGTAGATTTAAATTTATGACAAAAGTCATGACATGTTTCAGCCTCACAAGAGCCCAGCTTGCTTATCTATAGAAGGTTGTAATGTTTTTGAGCAATTTAGGATTTATTTCCACCTTCTCTTTCCCAACACAACCATAAGAGCAGTATGTTTTACCACTGTCTACTGCATTACACACTACAGTACTATGATTACTGTATGTTTACATTGGAATGAGAACATATGACAAATGACATTTGCTTCACTAAGGCTCCATTTAAACAGTGTTTAGTTTACTGATTTGATGCTGTCTGAAAAGAAACGAATATGAACTGAAAACTGTACTGGTGCAGCTCCTCACAAGGTCCTGGGACAGACTGGCCAGGGGGCTTTTTGTGTGACGCCGGGTTTGCTTCAGGGAAAATGTATTTTTAAGAAGCTTCCCAACGTAAACCTCGACAAGACCAAGGTTGTTTGCACCTTGTGCAATGCGGAGTTAGTTTACTGTAGGAGCTGAGAAACCCGTTCTCTAAGACTCACTTTTAGTCATTATTTGGGGAGCACACATATTCTGAATGCCTTCGGCAGAATTCAAATGAGCCATTTTAATTTAGATTATTCTAGATTTTAAAAAATTATCTATGCCCACCACTATTATATATATGGTTATTCTACTTGATTCAATGGGAATAGGCTGCACAATTTAATTAATTTATTGTATTTATTGATCAACACCCCAGCCAGACAGATACATGGCCATCGACAAATTGCAATGGACAAATGACAACGTGTAGAATGTTGTTGTGGAATGCAGGCTTTGTAAGAACACCCAAGGCCTTACGATCCATCAGTCAAGGATGAATTGCAAGGAGGGGTTGCAGCCACCTCAGTGCACTGCTCAATGCACTAACCTAGCTTTGTGAAGAGCTTGGGGCTCTGCTTATAAAGCTTGAAGAAGAGCTTGGGGCACTGCTTATAAAGCGTGAAGAAGAGCTTGGGGCACTGCTTATGAAGCGTGAAGAAGAGCTTGGGGCACTGCTTATGAAGCGTGAAGAAGAGCTTGGGGCACTGCTTATGAAGCGTGAAGA
>JBBPDE010000001.1:17614759-17630489 GCA_037974605.1 Nannopetersius ansorgii
ATATATATATGGCGACAGCCCCGAAACGCTCACCAATAAATAAACTGTTGACTTGGAAAGCTGAAAGAATTAAGAAACTGAAATATATCAAAACCAGCATTAAATAGTGAGGTTTTTGGAAAAAGTCTAATTTCTTTTCCCTTTTTTCTACCATAGCATTAAATTACATAACAAACTGTTTTCATCTGTTTTGTTCTATTTATTCATGCCAGCCTGTGTCCAAAAAGGAAAAAAAGAGAACAGCCTGTGAGTGGAAAAGGAGGCCCCGCTCACGGAGTGACCAAGGCTTGCTTTTTTTTTTTTCCACCAAAGGAAGCCACGGTTTTGTTTTCAAGTCTCCTGAACAGACACTGAGTCTCTGTTCCACTGCCTGCTGCAGAAAGGAGTCTTCCCAGCAAGAAAAATGTGCACGGGGTGGAATTCCTCAAAGGAGGGGGAGGGGGGCAGGAAACGGGATGAAGAGGTCCGAGGGAGGCTCAGAGTTCAGATCGCATGGGAATCGCAAGCAGGATGGTTAAAAGATATTTGGGAAAAGGAACCACAGACTGGCTTTGCAGGCACAGATATAAACCCAGCCTTAGACTCCATTATGCTGTTGACAGGACATTCCTCTGGTTTTTATTCCAGCTCTGGGCTCGTTTTGGGTACGATAAACATCCGACAGTGGCAAACATTCGAAAATATGAGGACTGGCCCCAGCAATCCCACTCTGATTATAACAAATCCAACTTTATTTCAGAAAGTGAACCTAAATGTACATCAGCGTACATTTTATTGCGACGTCTATAAGTTTCTGCGTGAAATGCGTAGTGGACCACTCTTCATAATGATCACGACAAAAAATGTTTTAACTTTGATTTTGCTTTCTATGGTCAAAATTACACAGCCCAACCCAGCAGTGGGTCTGAGGAGGCTCCACCTGATGGGGAATACAGGGTGAAAATATTTGGCTGCTGTTCTGCCACGTGACTAACGTTCAGCATACCAGTCTCCTAGATTTGTATAAAGCCTAATCTCAGACTAAACCCAAGTGTCAAAGGAGATTTAACACTGAAAATTCTTTTCGGTCTAGGCTGTGACTTAATCTGGGTCAGGAAAACGGCCCAAAATGCATCTATGTCAGCAGTAACTTCTATAATAACCAAAGCATTAATAGTCCTGCTGTCGGATAGCCTCGTCATTAGCGTCTCCGTTGACGACCAGAGGTTGAAAACACAAAGTCTTGTTACTTTTGTAAATTAAAAAAGAGAGAAATAGCATTCCAAAAAAAAAAAGAAATACAAAAGATTTGTCATCCAAAAGAACAGTAGTAGAACATCTTAGTACCAGAAGTGTGTGGTCATTTACAAATAATCAGAAAGGTACAAATCCATCAAAACATAACTTGAGGTCAAGTAAATGGAAGTAGTTGTTACTTCCATTCAGTAGCAACTACTAAATAGAGTTCCCCCATGCGATCAGAAGGTCGTGGGTTCGAATCCCAGGACTGCTAGTTGCACCACTGAGGTACCATTGAGCAAGGTAGCGTCTAAGCACAGAGTTCTGTGGTGTTTTCAAGTATGACAAACTGACACTTTACACTTACAAAATCTCTGCCAATGTATCACAGTTAGTGCTTAGAAAACCAACTAATCCAGCTATAGACAAAGCTACTGAAGCAGAAAGAGACACAAGGCGGGCCAATTCCCAAGTGCTACTAGCGCAAGTAGTGAGACACCTCTGAATGACCCATTTCAACTGTAAGAAGATCAAGAACGCTATATTTACTCAAGCCTTCCCTCCATATAATGTTGCCTTAAGAGGATTACAGGTAAAAATAAACACCACTCAATTCTTGTGAGGGCTCTACTGGTCTCCCGTCTTTAAACCAGGAATGAAGAGACAAGACCAATACAGCGAAAGCCTGGAAATCTATGCATGCTAGACAACTGCCGCGCTTTAACAAAGGAAAAGTATTAAAATGACCACAACACTGCTTTATAGGTTCACAACCCAATTTAGACACATTTTTACTCCAGGGCCAGCTCCCCTACTTAAAGTTACTGCTGCCTTATAAAGACCTAGTGGAGCCAATTCTAACACATGGTACTGGGTGGGCAAATGTTTTAAATATACAACTGGTGTACTGAATGTGAACCAAATGGAAAAAGCTGTGTGTGTTCACAGCTTAATTGAATATAGGCTCAAAAATGCACGTGACAGACCTGGTCAAATGAAACGCAAAAGGTTTGTGACACATCTATCTGCGTTAATGCTTTTCTCTTAGATCACTCACAACCTGGGCTTGTGAGATCATAAGCTGGGAAATTTTGAGTCAGTTATGGAGCTGTAACGCAGACTAATGCTGCGATATTGTAACAGACATGAATGGAGTTTCTCTGTGATGCAAGAGGGCGTGTACATGACCGAGAAGGGAAATGACTCACGAGGCTCAGAGACGGAGTGTCTCATTTCATATCAATGACGGCTGAGACATCGCTGACATCACAGTTCACCAACTTTCAGATATGTTCCATGTTCAATCTGGTATTGCCTTTATTAAATACTTCACAACCTTACCTACACTGAATGGTTACAAAATGTTACCTCTTGTCAAATATGGACACTTTTCAATATACAAAGCAGTCTTTTGTGAGGGCAAACCCAAACAAAACACAAACGAAAGGAAAAAAAAAAAGCTGATTCTCCGATGCAGTCCTCATGACGAATTACGTGTTTCAGGGCAAGATGGAAACAACTGGGTTCTTCTGCTAAGAGACAAAAGCATTACATAATCATCTGTGGCCCATCTTCTGTCGCACATCTCAAGTCCATTTACAATGCAAGTGGGAAAATATATATATTTATATACTGTACACATATGTATATATAATGATTAGATTATACTGCCATGTGACAAAGAAAAAGAAAGCATATTTCAAAAGTATAAAAAATAAATTAAAACAGTTTCACATGTGACAAACACTTTTACAGATGTAGGTTTCAGTTATGCAGTTTTGTTACTCGGCATAGGAGCGTGAGAGCCACAAGCATAAGGAAGGTGCCCATAAACGAATATTAAAAAAGAAAAGAAAAAAAAAAGGAAAAACAAAACAAAAAGTTTAAACTAGACTAAACTGAGGGGAGACAAGGGGAGAGCTAAAACTAAGCTAAAATTTTAATTGTAGACATGGAACAAGTATGCCAATATCGTCCGGTTTAATTAAGGGAGCGGCAGTGTGTATTCACATGGATTTGTCCTGCTTCAGATTTGACCTAATTATAGGACTGGGATCCTGACCTGCCCATGCCCTTTACACAAAGGTAAGATTCCCCAGGTTACACCATCTGGGTTTGCCAGAGGGAAAGGGTGACAGTACAGCCAGGCAGTTTACAATGATAGGTTACACACATCATCCTCCAACTAAATCTAGAGCATAAAGACAGTAGACTGCAGGCTAATGAAAATGTCTCCTTTAACAATCCCAAATTTATTCTTCCACTTTGATTTAAAATGATTACATCTTAAATGTTTTCTCATTTGGTTTTAAAATAGACATTTTTCTTCTTCCCTAACCATATGAGCTTGACATCTTCCCTCCCAACCCAAACCCAGGTCCATAGAAATTTCTCTATCAATACTGTGATAAGATGTATGACAGGGCAGGGGGTGCTCTCCTTGTGCACAGGGTAACACTGCAGCTGAACGCTCCTAATAGTCTTAAAGTTCCATGTTGCCCTGGCGTCAAAGCTGTGGGTCTGAGTTCACTGACAGAAAGGTGAGGCTGTGGGATCAAAGCCTTTAAAAACGTCTTTAAGAGAGGCATTGTCCTGCTCTGTAGCCTCTGGCTGCGCTGGGCTGTTGCCACCAAATGGGCTGCCTGTACCGCTGGGCTTACCGGACTGCTTTACCATGCTGAAGAGTGTAGACACAGGCAAGTTGTGAACTCCTGCTGGCTGCTCTGCAGCTCCAGTGGAACCTTGTCCGGTTTGGCTGGGCCCTCCAGCTGCAGGGGAACCACCAGCAGCCCCTGCGTTTGGCGAGGGTGAAGGCTTGGGCCGCGGTCGGTTGTAGCTGTTGTAGCGGTCAGTGGCTGGCTCCCCGCTGTTCTTCTCCGGTTCAGGCTGGTCCAAAGCAGACTTCCGTACAAACAGCGGCTCCTTGGCCTTTGGCTTGGCCGAAGTGGTCGTGTTGTCGCTGGGTTTGGGTTCAGGAGCAGGTGTGGTTGTTTCAGAACTCTCGGATTTGTCCGAACCTTGTGTCCGTGGATCATATAGACTGATGCTGCTCAGGACACTGCTACCAGCACTGGAATTGCCTGATCCGATTCCTCTACCTGCCCCTCCAGCCGATAGCAGGCGTGGGTCATAGGGTGCAATTGTGGGCGTTGGTGAAGTTGGAGCAGGAGGACCAGACGATGTTGAGACTTGGGGGACTGAAGGTTCTGAGGGTTGCTTCAGGGCAGATTTTTGTGGCTGGAGCCGGGGATCGCCGATGGCCTTGCGTACCATACGTGGGTCTACAGGTTTGTCAGCTGGGACGGATACAGAAGGAGCCGCAGACGCACCTTGAGAAGGGCTGGGCGAACTCGCGTTTACAGTCTTAAGGATACGAGAGAGCAGCTCAAAGTCTGGGAGAGAAGATGAAGACTGACCAGGTTGCTCAGCAGGGGGCACAGAGGCAGGCAGGGATGGTGGTGAGGCTGTGTGGAGCTGCTGCTGAGTACGAGACAGACGAGGGTCTATGCTGGGGACTGGCGGTATGCCTGGGGGCAGCGGGAGGAAATCCTGCTTAGGGACGGGTATTGGGATGAGGTCCTCAGGACTCCACAACACTGCCTTAGCAAAAGAAGGCTTATTCAGTACTACATCCTTCTTGATGTGGCTGAATTGCTGGAGCTGGGAGCGGGGGTCCCGCAGAGCCATACCCATTAAAGGATCAAGAGGGATAGGAACAGGTTTGTCTCTCAAGACCCGCTCTCCCTCTTCTTCCTCAGTAGCAGCAGGGACCAGAGGTGGGGGCTTATACACAAGAGGGGGCTCTGGTTTAGGAGTAGCCTGTCGAGCAAGGCGGGGGTCTGCAGGAGCAGATGATGATGGAGAGGAGGAGGGATTGTGTTCTGCAATTTGGGAGGCTTCCGTGCTGCGGCATAAGCGAGGGTCACGTGCTAGCCTGGGGTCTGCTGGCCTGTTGGAAGCTGGTACAGCATGGGCCTTTTGCAGACGGGGGTCAGTGGGACCCCCCTCAGGCTTTGGAGGACCCTGAGTTTGGCTTTGCTGACGCAAGGTTTTCAGAATAGATGTGACACTACCACCTCCGTCTTCATCTTCACTGGAATACCAGTTTGCAGAATCTCCTGAAATTAACAAGGGAACAGCATTAGCATAACAGTCATACTTTTTTGGGGAGTCATATACATTACATCTATTAGTTTCAAATCCAGGTGCACCACGGGTGCTAATCTAGGTATTTCAAGATTAGTGGCTCGACACTTATTCACTAGTTCCTTATATCTCTTATGTGGATGAACTATAGCGCCATCTAGTGAGAACACACTAAGGTGACATTTTTAAAAAACGGTTAATACAAGAGCAGAGGATGTTTACTATCTGAAGAGATCATGGCAAACAACAGGCAAAGATGTCTTTCAGACATCATATGAAAAAAATTAAACAAACACAGAACAACTGTGTATATGTCACAAGCACTTTCATTACCAAGTTTAACATAAAGAGACTGAGGTACATAAATTAGCTAAACATTAGTACAAAGCCTGGTAATGTACTTACAGAAAGACATATTTTACAACAAAAGGCTGCAAATTCGACAGCCTTAATTACTCAAACTCATATTGTTAATAATGAAATAAAGCATTGTGATTTAACATGATAATGGTGATGTAGTAATGTAATAATGTACTTGTGACTCCGCAACAAACAAAAAGCTGCAGTTTGCCTACAACAAGCACACATTTGACATTCTGATTCTGAGTTTTTAATTCTGAGGACTCCTAAATTGTCAAATACTCTTAATGCAGAACATAAGTTCTTTTCTTCTGCAAGTTTTGGAACAATTTGAATCAAAATAAGCAATTATCCGCAGGGCAGATGCATACATTTAAGGGGATACTTATAACTGTGCTGCTTTATAGTGAAGTGCTCAAAGGATTTTTTAATCATACGCAGATAATCATTTTTGTGGATGTCTATGACTGTCTATGAGTGTGCACCTTCAGTGTCTCTTTCAGACCCCCCTTCAGCTAGTCTCCTCGCCCTCTCCTCTTCTTCTTGCTGCTTCTGTTGGATCCTCATGAACAGCACACGCTGTGCTGGAGGAAGGAAGTCTGGGACGTTTATCGTAGACTGATTAGATGATCCTCCATTGGCTGTGCCCTCTACATTCCCAGAGTTCTGATTTCCTGAGGACTGGTCAGTGAAGTTTCCACCAGGGCCTCCCTGATAGCCATCACCTAGATCAGGCAACAGAAAGTAAACATTCTACACTGTAGTACAAAGTCAATTGTATTACATAATTTAATATTTAGGAATATGGCATTATACATTTAGCTGTGATGTATTTCTCTAGTCTATGACAACACTCGTCATTTCTAGCCAAAAACACCAGCTCACCCTCTCCTTCTCCCCCTTCGGTTCCCATGCTTTGCTGCTGTTGGTAGAAATTGTCATAAAAATTAAGACCCCCAGGGGCTTGGTTTGTAGTCCCTTCACCTTGGGGAAAGTTCTGCATCATTGGAGGACCTTGGCTCATGTTTGGTGGTCCCATTGGTGGCATATCATGAGGCCCATTTGGCCCCATGTGCCCTGGTGGTGGTGGACCAGGGAAATGAGGTGGAGGTCCTGTAGGGGGACCCGGAGGTCCTGCAGTGCCTGTTGCAGCAGCACCAGGATTGGGACCTCTGTAAAGACATTTGCAATGATGAGTGATTTGCAAAGGTCAATCAGTATGAATTCATTTTACTTACGGTTTGAAAGTTTTTGTGGTTAGCAGAAAAAAAAGACCAACCTGACACCCAGTTTTTGAGCCAGCTGCCCAGTGGGTTTCACTACAATTTCAAACAAGGATGGAATCTTCTTCCCTGCGTTGCCTCCACAAGGAGGTGGTGGACCCATGGGTGGTGGAGGCTGAGGACCGCTGGATGTGGGTGAACCTGGAAAAGATGCTCCATCTGGGCAAGGGGGAGGTGGACCAGGGCATGGTCCAGGTGGGGGCCCAGAGCCAGGACCGGGGCACGGAGGAGCATTAGGGGGCACACTTCCTTGTATTGGCCCAGGCATCCCAAAGTCCACAGGAGCAGCAGAATCTGCTGGGCCAGGCCGTGGGGGCGTAGGGAGGAGGCCAACACCAGGAGGGGGCTTAGGAAGGGGATTGATGCCTTGCTTTTTTAGCTCTTCCACTTCCTTCTCATCCTCGGCACCAGCTTCAGCATCCTCAGCCAACATCTGAAATTAACAGTTAATATGAAGAGTGAGAAATGGAGAAGAAAGAGGGTTGTGTTTCTTTCCATCAGCAGTAAAGAGGCTCACCTTGTCTAGCAGTTCTTGTGTGTCATCGGTAAGAGGTTCGTGTGAGAACATACAGTCATCACCATTCACACAGTTGCCTGTAGTGTGAAACAGCTTACAGGGGAAATCACGTTGCTCTGAATCAAGGAATAATCCGCGCAGTCATACTACTTTAATGATACATCACAAAAGCAACTTTTTTTTTTGCTGATGTTCACTGACATTACTAAAACTGGTTGATTAATTTAATTAATCCTGGTTAGTTAGTTCACCTGTTTAAAATGCAACAGTAAAGGATATCATGCATGTAGGGACAATTTTCAGCTCGAGCACAGTAGCCAGTGATATAGAACTTGCAGAGTTCCTTCTTCTTAGGCAACTCAATGTCATGACTGAAGTTGCAGTGCTCCCCCTGTCAGTCACATAAAAATAAACATTTATCTTCTTATAAACATATGTTGAACACAAATATCGGCTTAAATATTTCAACATTTGCTTTAAATGTACCAATATCAAATGATTCTGTTCTTACCCAGGTACAACGACCCTCTATATAGTATTTGCAGATGGCCTTTCCTTTCTTGTCCTGGTGTTTCTCCTGGTCATACTTCCTTGGGCCACCTCCTCCGTCCTACAGGACACGATATTCTTAAGTTAAAAAGCTATAGACCGTTAGCTTCTCCCTTATTGATATGGAACACCTATGGCAACAGCTCCCCATTTCCAACCAGTATAACCACATTGGTTATATTGTGTATTTTTATCCTCCAGCCAGAAGAAGCAATTCAGTTGAAGTAAGACAAAGGTGTGTTATCTGGTTGAGTTTAACCTTTGCCTCAACCTGAACTATTCAAATAATTCTACTATCCATGATATGCAGTATCTGCTGTGTTAGAAACATGGTAAGGACCACATGAGGAAGATGAGCACCTTTGGTGTACTGAACTGTGTGCTGACATTTCTTACCCCCATGTCCATATCTCCATCGTTTTCCTCATCATAGCACTGATCTCCTCCGCGGCCTCTCCCCCGATTCCTACCCCTGCCCCGGTTCATGCCTCGACCCCCTTTACCCCTTCCACGGCCTCGCATACCTTTACAACCTAGAGAGAAAATAATAGAAAAAGTTTTTAATAATTTATTTCTAAACTGCTGGGTTAAACATTAGCTTGTGACTGCCCAGTTCAAGTGAACTGCTACGTCCAAAAATTGAACAGGTGCACATTTTTGTGGATAATCAATGTAATGAACAACATACTTTATATATCCTTCACTAGATTTCATGTCCCAACACAACCTCAATTTAAAAAGTTGAGGATTAAAAGGGTTTAATCAGTTCATTAAACTGAACTAAATCTAAAGAATTGTGTTGTCTGTTGTCAATCACTTGTAGTGCAAAGAGTCATAAAAAATGGTAATGATGCAGGAGTATCAATGTAAGTGACCAACTTTACAGTGGAGACAGTGGAAAAAATTCTCTCAACGTCGAACTTTACTCATCCATACTGATGTTTTACAGCTTGTATTACTCTAACAAAGAAGCCAGACTCAGAGAACAGACACTAGATTTTTATCTTGAAGGTGCAAGTGCAACATGTGTATACAACAAATGAGTACAATATTAAATGTAACTAAAATACAGAAGTCACACAACCATTTCTTCACATACTGACTTTGTGCTTGTAATGGTATATGTTAATAATAGCCTGTATTTTAAGAATAAATTCTTTGACCTAAAGAAATGTGATTCAGAGTACACCATTAACTTTTTCTATAAATGTGTGATGTCACAAGAAGTAATAACACATCATTTTCTATTAGTCCAAAAACTCCTGTTAAATATTTAATACTCACCACGTCCTCGGTCCTTGGATTTCCTGTACTGGTTGAGTTCTTTAGAGTAATCATCATAATCATCATCCCCCATGTCATAGTCATCATCACCATACTATGAAATGCAATATCAGAGCTTGTAGACATGTTTGAACAATTATAAAACTATGCAACAGACCATTAATAATTTGTGTATCCAAACTCACCTCCATTTCATCTCCATACATGCCATCGCCATCATCACCTTCCCCCATCTTTCCTCGCCCTCTTCCTCTGCTTCCTCCCCTGCCTCCACGACCCCTCATCCCTCCTCTGCCACGGCCCCTCAGATTCTTTATTCTCCCTTTACCACCTGTTCAAAATAGGGGTACATCAAAACGCTGAACATTCATAAATTGTTCTTTACAATGGAGATTTTTTTTAGGTTATAGTTTAGGGCACAGTTAAGTGAGAGGCATTTGTGCCCTACCAATAAAGTTTTCGTGTGTACCTCTGCCACGCATGCCGCCCATTCCACCCTCTTTGGCTTTGCGGTACTGATTGAGCTCCTTGGTGAAATCATCATATTCTTCATCACCCATGTCCTCGTCTTCTTCACCCTCATAGTTCTCATCATCGTATTCATCGTAGCCACCATAACCCTGTTTGTCCCTGTTGGTCATGTAACCTTTCTTTCCCATGGGTCCTCCGTGACCCGAGGGAGGAGGAGGATAGCCACCATGAGACTGAAACACAATGATTGAAAACATTCAGGCTTGAAGATATAGTGACGTTCCATCACTACTAGGACTGTAGACAGTAGGCAAAAAAATACAAATAAAATAGGGACACAACTGTACATATAAAACATTTGTCTTACTGAGGGCGGGTACTGAGGGCTGTATTCCCGATACTTTCTCTTCTCACTGGGACTGTAGTCAGAATCATCACTGTAGTCTGAGTGGTCGTCGCTGGAGGACGCATGGCGCTACAACACACAAGTCAGCAAAACTGAGAGTCCATGACAAAGTCCCCAAAAAATTCTAATTAAGCATTTCACAATCATTCACACTTACCTTGTGTTTTGATTTTCGTTTCTTTTTGGACCTCCTCTTCTCCTTCTCCCGTTCTCTCTCTCTTTTTCTCTTCTTTTTGCGGCGATGGGCCTTCTCATCATCGGAGTCGCTGCCATGGCGCTCCTTGCTGCGGCGAGGCTTCTCCTCTTGCTCCACTCCCTCAGCAGTGGGTGCCTCAGCTTCTCCTCCATCATCTTCCAGCTCTCCCTCCTCCAGCTCTCCATCCTCTTGCCTATCATACACACACACAGCACAACTGGGGAATTACAATACTGAAATACAAGCCTAACGTGCTGTGAACAAGCAAAGCACTGCCCTCCTTAAAAGCAAACAAAAAAATACCACGTGTTGAGGACAATATAGGGAAATTTCACACTTGTGGGACTAATAAAGGGTCACCTTATCTTAAAAATGTGACATTACATTTCAAGATTTCTGGGAGATACACAGAAAAAAGGACAAGGTTTGATGCTTTGGAACAAACAAAAATATATCAATAGCCTCACATTTTAAAGATAGTAAAAAAGAGATTAAGCTCTGTTTATAACATAGAACTGGTCCATTTTCTGTAAATTCATCCATGATATGCCCGGAAAGGCTTATTGTGATTAAACTTTGATTAAAGATGATGTAATAATGTAATAAACTATAATACAAAAACTTAAGAGGGTGGACCTATTTCCATGAGAATGTTTCAGTTTAATTACACTTGCTCAGTGTCCTCATGCGGTTGTGTTGAAATGGTTTGTATATTTTAACTAGTTTTCTAGGAAACTGGAAAATACACTTGCAGTAGTCTTTCCATAGACTAACGTGAGCGAGTGAAGCCAATAAAGAAATGTAACAAAATACAGTAAAATGTTATACTGAGGAGTGGAAGTTTAACATTTGACCTCCAAAATGATGGTCATTTCTACTATATTTAAAGCAAAGTGGCCCCCTTATAGTCACATGTGAAAACACCACAGCACACAGTGTAAACAATGGGATATTCTCTCTCTATGTTTAACCCATTATCCAGGTGAACCCGTGAGCAGTCCCTGGAGCCGTGCCTGTGGAGCAATGTGGGGGGCTGGTTCACTTGCTCAAGGGTACCACAGTGGTACCCCTACCAGTCCTGGGATTCAACTCACATCCTGATCACAGCATCAACTCCCTAATCACCATGCCACCATCTGCCTCAAAATACAGCCATGGATATTATGTAATTACTAGAAAAATTTAAACTTAGAAACCATTTTTCAGCTTACAGCGTAGCACTAAACTAGGACTGGGCACATCTAAAATGCAAAGAGACTGTTTAATCAAAAGACCTGCTTATCTCCTGACTGCATGACGCAATTCTGCCGTTCTGTTTGGTCACATTTAGTTGCCCAGATAAACCCACAGAATGTGTACAAAAAATTAGCTCTATATTTACTACAGCTTGGCCCCTTCTCTTGTGACAACTAGTCTCAAGCCACTGTAGTAACTCATTGCAAAACATTCCCTGATCAATAGCAATTTGCTGTAAACAACCCTGACGCAAACAGAAAAGCTTGTGTCATCAAATCACTTACAGTTTAAGAGTTAATAATGCATTCTGGGAAACAAAATAACATATGGCCCAATTATTTGTTCAATACACCATACAGTGAATCCCTACCATGGAACACATGCTCAAGCTCTTTCTTTGCCAGCATGGACAATTCCAGTAAAATAAATTATTCCAAAATAATTAACTCTTAATAACCAGTTACCTTTCTTCCCAAGCAAAGTATAACTAGCCTTTATTGACAAGCTACAACCAACTGGTCTCATCCAACCATGCAGTGAGTGACAAGACAGCTGAGGAATCAGGTCATGCTCCCAAAAAAACATGGGTAATCTAATTAGGGCATCAGGAGGCATATCTTAACTTCAGAATGCTGCATTCTAATACAGTAATAAAAGCCAAGTCCACACATCCCCCCTCCCCTCAAAACAATTCAAGCCACTGCAACTAATGCCTCGATAAACCTGGAAAGTAACACAAAACACTTTACTTTAAATGACCATTTAAAAGCACCAGTACAGAAGACTTTATCTGCTGTTTTGGAATTCACACTGGCTGCAAGAGGGGGTGACATGGATTGCACTGTTTGGTTAAAAAAAAAAATCATAACTAAATAAATAAAATGACTAGCTCTGGGAATCAGTGAAATTGTGAAACTGGTGTTTTAGTTCACGTTTAAGGACCTTGAATGCTTCTGAGACTTGGGGGAGGCACTTCAACCAAGAGGGTGTTTGTGAAAATACATGCTTTGACCCAAAACAGGACAAACAGAACAAACTATTTAAAGGCAGCAAAAAAGATTCCATAAAACAATAAGCCTTTTATGCTTCAATTTGAAATGTCAACTAAATAATAAGCATTTTATCCATTTTAACTTTAAATTAAAATGTTTAATTTACTGAAAAAAATACTTAAAGTGTGCACGTTTTATTTTATGCGTAGCATTTTAAAGTGGGGGTTTATTTTTACAGTATAGACTATACACCGGTAATACTAAAATCAAAACCAATAAAAATGTAAATATTAAATCTGAAAGAAATGTAAAACGTACTACAATGTAATAGTATCCAAACATTACATCTAAAAATTCTATAATAAATTGCATTATATTAATTAAAAACAGAGCTGGTTAGTTATTGAGCAAGCTAGATAACTAATCTACGTGTGGTGCTAACTGGTTGGCTTAGCATTAGCTAATGTTGGCCCTCTTCCATTAGAATGAAAACCAAATTCCCAAACGATGGGACGCTAATTACCACACGTAGGCCTAAACCCGGTTTTAATCGTTAACAAGTTGATTATATTAAGGGCCGACAATGTTTAAAAAAGCCGAACTAAGTGGGAAAGTGTTAGTGGCCCACTCAGGGGCGCTGCTATGAAGGCTATCCAAGCAGGGCCCGGCCCAGCACGTATTAGCCTCCGTGGCTAACTCCCGAGCAATAACGGGGAGAAATTTCACAATATTTACAGTTTGGGTTTTATTTTTATCAGTCGTCGAGTTGTTCCCACAAGCTGAAGTTTATAAAGAGATTAAAAAATGCGGCTAATGTGAAGAACTTTGCGTCTAATAATAAAAAAAGCATGAATGTCTGCTCTGGCCTGCTAAGAGAAGGAATTACACAGCATTTACGGTTTGTGATTGATTGTTTTCAGTCGTCGAGCTGTACCCACAAGTTGAAGTTTCAAAAAATGTTAGAAAAACGCGAGTAATGTAAAATACTTGCTGCCTAATGATAAAATGAACGTACTGATCCTGTCCGTTAGTGGTGTTCTGAGAAAAGCGTGATAGAGAGAAAGACAGTGAGTGGATGTTCTTTGCCTAGGTGGCCACTTAAAATCCTTCGATGATGGAAAACAGCAAAGAGCTTCGAGCAGTGACTGAATTCTGACAGGACTTCGGACCGAAACTCCTGCATTTTCAGGCTTTTGTTTTTTTTTTAAAAAAAACGACCTTCTCCAAGGTGTAACGTTTTCAAGATGGCGTTCTCTCGTTTACCTCTGTATTCGTTTCCCCCAGAAAAAGTCGACTTTAATCCTTTTGAAAGAGGAAAAAACCAAAAGAGTACCCATGCTTTTTTGGTGTTTTTGTTTTTAAAAAAGCAAAGGATAAATAAATAGTTGGATAGAAATATGATATTACTCGACCTTTCGTCAGTGAGGAGGCTGTTGTGTTCGTGGTTGGCTGTTGGGGAGTTGTTTGGAAGGACAGTCATGCTTTCCACAGCCATTTTCCTCTTAACGTGCTACATTCAAGTGCAAAAAACACTCGACTGGCTTATGCGTTACTTGACTTTGATGATGGATTTTTTAGGAAGAGTTTTCAGTTCATAAGCAGTCAATTCCCATGAACAGTTTAAAAGAGAAACATGATGAAACGTTCCTGAAGCTCTCTCTCCGTCCTTACAGTGGCGAGGTGAAATGAAACTCATTCACTTAAAATGGCGGCGCTTCTTCTCCGACGAAAAAGGAGGGGCGGAGCTAACGAACACGGAAACGGCCGAATAATTACGAAGTCGAGGCAAAGCGGGCGGAGTTAACCGAAAAACACGACACGGAAAGGACCGAACATGTACGAACCCAAGGCGGACAGGTTTTGAGCAAATACCTTAAAAGACACAGATGCTGAAGTACACTAACTAGACAAAAGTATTGGCACAAACCTCGTAATTATTGAATTCAGGTGCCCCCTTACTTCCAGTGAAGAACAATCTTAATGCGTCAGCATACCAAGACATTTTGGACCACTTCATGCTTCCAACTTTGTGGACACAGTTTTTGTGGAAGGCACTTTTTGGTATTCCACCCAGTGCACACAGCAAGATCCATAAAGACATCCAACATCAAAGAGAGCCTTGACCCCATCCAACACCTTCCATCTTAGAGCAGACACGCTGGAAAGAAATTAGACTTATTTATTTTATTGCAACAATATGCCCAGTCAGCTGAAAAAAACTTTTGGAGAGTTTAGATATAACCCGCTTTGCTGGCCGCCTGCTGCTTAACTTGGGTGAATGGGTTTAATGCAGAGAACAGTTTTGTGCTCTAGTGTTTTTGTGCTGTGCTGTGTTCATGTATGACAAATTTACACTTACACTTTACACTTATTCCTCATAGCATCTGTATGACAGTGTATTGAAGTTCAAACCTCTTCAGAAATGGTTTTGTAACAATATTTTAAAACCACAATAGGCTCAATATATCATTTTTTGAGCACTGACCACAATATTTTATATTTTGTATTACTAATTACTAATGGTTTGTTTAACATTTATATACAACACAAGGTACTACTGAGCATAATAATGTAATAAAATGAAATATAATAAAATTACAGTGAACACATAGCCAGACACATTTAGCAAATTAAATGAACAACGATGGAGAGAGGTCATCAGCAAGGCATTCGATACAATAGTTGCTCAAAGAGAGGTGATACTTCCAAGGACTTTGAAACAATAGTGGCTCATAGGGTGGAAAATCACCAAAAGGTATTGGTTCATTCTTGTATGTAAGATAAAATATTGGTATATATGATGTAACCAAATACGGCCAGAGCAGATCTTGGGGAATATCTGATCTCAAAAGGTCTCTCAGCTGACTGGGCATATTATTGCAATAAAAACTGCTTTGGACTGCAAATCCTCACCTAATTGAGTTTCTTCTTTCTAGCATGTCTCACTCCACGACTCACTGTTGAGCATCAACTGCAGTGTTTTTGAGGTCCTCAGTTGTCGTCTTTGACTCAGGCATGCCCTCACTCACAGTTTACTTATAGGCTTTCTATTTCAATGTGACGTTATCTGGA
>JBBPDE010000001.1:17651885-17665149 GCA_037974605.1 Nannopetersius ansorgii
CAGTGCACATTAATAAACATAGAATGTAAATAAGCCAGAATTAGCCAAAATGGCTATTTTACATCTGTTGTCCATGGACCGAAGCATACTAAAAAAGAAACAAAATACATAAAATGTACGAACATCATAATTAAAAAGTAAGTAAAAAGACACATAAAACATTATAGTATTTATACATATATTTTATATGTATTTGTAGCTTTTTTTGCTGTAAAGTTTGGAGCCACGTCATCTCGTCTCATTGTATACATGTATTTAGTTGAAGGAAATCAACTTTACTTTTTTATTTTAACCGATAATCGTTCGTTCTTTCTTGAGTTTTCACAATCATTATCCCGATCATTACCCAAGTACTGAAAAAGGTGCACTGAACGTGTTTTGCTCTGAAGCTGCACATTATGTCCATGTTAGTTTTATTTAGTACACAATTACTGATAAAAAAGAAGTAAACCTAAAAGCAAACTGCATTCAAATATTGTATTTATGTGGAAACTACACAAAGATTTGACACGTCAACTGAAAGTGTGACCTCTTTCATAGTACTGTGGTTTCAATCTGCGTAAGCCGCCTTGATGTTGACTCAGATTTTGAATTTTTATTTGTCTACAGTTTTTGAATGTAAGTACACGACCACTTAATACGTAATAGGTTACTTTATATTGAGATTCATATTTGGTATGGTTTGACAGTGAGTCAAAATGAAAGGAGGGCTTTTCTTTCCATAAAACAAGACAATGTACTTTCAATACATTAAAAAAAGAATGACATATCTTGTCTTCCACTCATAAACACAAATGCAGAAGTAATTGTCTCAAATTATGCAGCAAAACAAATAAGAAAGTTCATATAAAATGAATTGTTTTTGTCCGAGGTGACAATATAACTGTGTGGCATTACAGTTGGCACTCAAAAGCGTCTCCAGCTAGTCAGACTAATAAGTGCAACGTGGTGACAAATATTAATATCAGCTCATATACAACAACTAGTCACCTGTGTTACTTCTTGTTTTTGTGTTCAATTTAAAAGAAAGGAACACTTTGTCTGACACGGTTCATTCCTTCACACCGGCATTCAGCGTTTACAGGAAAATGAAGAATTTAAATCTGTTTTAATGTATCTTGGGGGCGTTTACACTTGCATATAGGGCTGGGCGATTTGGCTTAAAATCAAAATCTCGATTAATTGAACATTTTAATTCGATTACGATTAATGAACAATTATTTTATTTATTTTTCTGCCCTCATAGTTCACTGACAAGTTGTGTACAGGAAATATGCTCACATATTACAAGTGAGAGATTTTTGAATGAAGGGTGCATTACTTGATTTTAAAGCAATTGAAGGAAACACACACATGATCTACTATCTATATTTTTAAGGGGAAAGTAATCGAAATAATCGATTTTAGGTTCTGAATGTAGATTTTGATTATTTACTTTGATTAATCGCCCACCCCTACTTGCATATATCTATATATCATACACATATATGCGTGTGTGTTATAAGCCACATATGTCTTTCATGTTTCACTATTCTTATTGTTTTGTTTGCACATTAAAGCAAAGAGTAAATATTTTTTCCAATCTATCCAGTAAAATATGGCCTTATCTTGTACTGGCCACGTATAGCATTAATGTATTTTAGCTACTACTTATTTTTCGCTGTACTGAAAACTTTATCAAATAGTGACGCCACTGTATCATATCGCATCATATAATGACTTCAGTGCATAGTTACATAATTACGTAACTGTAAAATTGTAAAACTATAGGGCTTTACAGTGTATATCATGTTCTATGCTGTTTGTTTTGCTGTACTGTCACCGCTCTCCCAGTGGGAACTCCTCTGAATTTTTCTTGTTCTTCTTATATAAGGTATGCCTTGAACTCTTGACTCCACAGAGTGTCAGTGATAAGAATTCACACTGTGTTCTGAACAAGGGAGAAGTTATTGAATAAATGAGGGGGGGGGGCTACTGGGCTGTGCTCTGCTGATTTCACGTGCCTGTGGTGGAAAAGCACTCTTCTTTAGACATAGGGACACACACAAACACACACACACGCACACACACACACACACACACACACACACACGCGCGCGCACAGCTTTTGTTGATGTACATTGCTTGAGGAAGTCCCCGTAATTTCTCTGCTGGTTCCAAAGTAAACAGCGCCCTTGTGCAGTAAAATTGGTATCAGAGTTCAGTGGGGCTAAAAAACATGCCCCTGTGTCTGTTGCATGTGACTCCCCAAACAGCTGGCTCAGCCCCACAAAACACTGGATTTTATGGTTTGTCGTGTGTGTCTCAGTGAGGCTGTGTGTGTGTGTTTATTTGGGCAGGTGGCTGTCAGTGTTTGTATGTGTGTGTGAGAGCATGAGCCACAGTGAAACTGCAACAAAACCATGTACACTTGATATGATTGTGACGATGTGAACTGTCCCTCAGTCAGTGTTTGCGTATACCGAAAAAATGCGTTTCTATACCAACCCAAGTGTGGCTTACTTTTGGTGAAAACTGTGTTGATGTGCTGTATTTTAACAAAGTGCATGTTTGAGTTAAACAAACAAGTACATTTACTATATCCCTTTTTAATGTGCTGTATTAATGTGTGCCATCCTAAGGCAAACGACATCGAAATGTAAATATCTGCCGGCTGCTTTTTACGCGAGTGTGTGTATTTCTCATGAAGCCTGATGCACCGAGGGAGCGGCGGAGTAGTGTGATGACATCATGTGTGTTTGTCTGAGGAGCGGAGAGGAGGGGGACATGGGTGTGGGTGGGGGAGGAGAGATTAGTCTCTGTTTACCCCACTGACTGACTCCTCACGCGATACGGCAGGGAGATCGAGAAAGACAGAGAGAGAGAAACAGAGCAAGAGAGAAAGAAGGAGGGAGAGCAAGAGAGAGGGAGGGAGGGAGAAAGAGAGAGAGAGGGAGGGAGAAAGAAAGAGAGAGGGAGGGAGAGCAACAGGGAGGGAGAGCAAAAGTGCAAGAGAGAGGGACTGAGAGAGGGAGCAAAAGAGAGAGAGAGAGAGAGAGAAAGACAGAAAGGAAAGGAAGGTGAAGAGAGACAAAAATAAAAAGGAGAGAGAAAAGGAATGGGACTGTGTGACAGAAAGAGAAGAGAGAGAGAGAGAGAGAGAGAGAGAGAGAGAGAGAGAGAGAGGAAAACAGAGGGAGAGATGAGGGCATAGAGTTCAACCACAACTGGAAACTTGACTCCAGTCACAACACCAGCCATAGTGAATATTGCATTGATCCATTTACAAGAAACGCCACTGGAGGCTACACATACACTCACACCCGCCCGGTCACACCCATTCTCAGCCAGTTATACAAAAACAATCTCAGATTTACACAATTTCAAGGCAGATCATCTACTGTACATCTCACAAAGGCTCCTCACCCTTCTCTGTAAGTAAACTGCATTCATCTCATCTCCTATGGTCCTCAGGTGGATGGCCACTCTGTGGATGGCTTGCTCCTCCGGCGTGGGCTCCTCCTCAGCGGGGGAGTCTCTTTGACTTGAGTCTTCTGAGGAGCTGTGACTTTCAGGCAAGAAATCGGGCGAAGGCTGCTGCATCTCCATGGAGGGCTGCTCTGGCTCCATTTCTGAGACCGAGAGAAGAAATGATGTCACTGTCTGAGGACCATCATACTCCTTTCCACCGCAATAATAAGATTTTAAAGTTGAATGCTGGTTCACTTTAAGCATACTGACACTTTAAAATGCTTTGTCATAAAGACAGTGTGGGAAAACAGTGTCATAAAATACTGTCTGTTGCACATACAAACATTCTTAAAGGGGGCTCGGTACGGATACCCAGTTCTAGGAAAGAAAATATAGATTTTGTTTATTACGCTGAACAGGTTTGTCATGCTGGTTCAGTGAAGACCACTGAATGGTCATTTAGGGAACCAAAAGTGGTTCTTCGGTGACATGCCTCAGAATATCACCCATAGAAATGTGGTGGCTCTGCTTGGTGACCCACTGACCCAAATGAATGACAGAGATGAACAGACTGACTGTCTAAGAGTAGCTGCATGCCAACTCCAAAACCAACCCATCCCCCACCTCTAAGTCACATGCTCCTGCCTGAAAGTAAACCCTCAAACCTGCTCCAATCCCTGCCCCTGAGTCTAAGAACTGCGCAGCAACCTCGTATTTTCTCCTTTAAAGTTTGCACGTAATCTCTTAATCTTCTTAATAAGTCTAGAATATGTGTGTTTGTGGCATCTCTGCCCAACTGTGAATAACACCTGATGTCTGTTTGCTGTTTTGACATCAAACTTGCAAGATCTTGTGGTGGAAAGTGTTTCTTTTCAACAGGCTAGGTTACAGTTAAAACCTCAAAACCAAAAAGTGGTTACTTTACAGGAAGGGAAAAAAACCCTCAATCACTTTGAATGGAAGTTAATGGAAAACAGTTTTTCCAGGTAGCTGTGGCACACTTTAGTTCCGTCAGAATATTCTATTAGACTATAAAGGCAGCTGGGATTTTTTTCAAACGTGGTAAAAATGTTTAAAAAGGAGATAAAAAAGAGTAATAATACAAAAAATTGTCAAAATATTATAAAATATGGCATTAATTGATTAGTCTGTGTAATCAGATGTGTGCACGCTGTACAAAAATGAGAAAAAACGGAGGGTAAAGACATCACAGAAAAAAAATCTATTAATTATGCATCTAGATGTAGAATCTTGCCAGTCAACAGTAATAATTATATTATAGGACAGTTACTATGCAGAAAGACTCTGCCTGCGTTTATTCTAGCCGGCAAACTGGATCCGCAGTCAGCTGAGAGAAAGGCTGCGACGGCTGCAGTGCAAAACCTATGTACACAAACAACGTCTTTACTCTAACGGACTGAATAAATAGCTGCACAGGCGCGGGAATGACATGGCTGTGGGGATGAGCTCTGCCACCCAGGAGAATGTGCTGATCCTTAGAAGCAGGTGACTTAACGGAGCTGGAGAGCCGTGGTGTTCTGGCTTGTTGCCAGGGTAACTGTAAGCCTGTGCAGCCTGAGATGGGATCCAGCCATTGGTGGACAGGAAGGAGAGGCGGGTGGGGATAGGGTGGACAGCAGGGGGATGGGGAGGGACCAGGAGCAGGAGAACAGCCAGCAGCTTTTAAAAGGAGGTGTCGACAGAGGAGCACGAGTAGGGTTCAAGCCAGGCTACCGAAAAAGGAAACACAAGGTGGGAAACAGTGGAAAAATATGGCCGACAGTCACTACTGGAGCAAGAACACAGAGCGGACATCGCTCAGTTTAGTGGCACAGGCTGAGGCTCTGTAGCCTGTAATGATCAGAGGGAACCACTTGCACAAGGCAAGTCTCAACATGCCTCTGCTTCAGCATTCGAAGTCTTGGCCACAACCTCAGAGGGGGGTACATTTCCTGAAGTCTCAACCTTGAACCAAACCCACCCAAGACAATCCGGCCATGCTTAACCTGTTACCAACATACATCCAACTCCCTATGTCAAAATATCCACAATCCTTCCTCTCTTGCTTCTTTCAAAACCCAGTTAAAAACATACATTTTCTCTCCGTGCTCTGCATCCTTTCCTAGCTCTCGACTCTGCTCTATCTGTCCTTTGCGGCAACTAAAATCTGAAACTTCTATGTCTATTTGTAAAGGAGCCCAAGTCTGATAAAGATGATAAATTAATAAAAATTGTTATTATTATTGTTATTATTATTCTGAAACACACTAAAATCTGCTCTATGAGTAGTTCTAATGTGTGCATGTCCAGGCTGGCCATTGAAAATATATCAGCATATAGACCTGGATACTGCTAAGTACATTCCTATTTATATTTCTTTTTATATCTTTGTTTTTTTTTAAATGAGTAGTTTGTGATACAAAATAAAAGTCAAATAGATCATAACAAATGATGAAGAGAAATGCGTTTTTTGGTTAATAATGAAAGTGAACTGAAACACAGATGCTACATGCACCTGACAACTGAACTGTACCAAAGTAGTGCAGATGGGACGTGCTGAGTTATTTGCTCTACCTGTGTTGTCTCCGAGTGGTCCATCCTGCTGGGGAGAGCTGGGCGGGATCGAGGCGTCTTGGGTGGGGGCTGCAAGCTGTGGTATAGGGCTGGTCTGAGTGCCCATGGTCCGATGCCGGTGGCGGGGCTGAGGAGCTGAATGTGCATTTCCACTGGGCCAGGCATCCCGACGCAGCACCTCCATCCTGCAGCTCTGCGGCGACGTGGGACTCTGACCTTCCACCCTGCTGTCCATCTGTGGCCGGGCCATTGCAAACGGCACCTGCAGTGAGAGAAACAGGAAAAAAATCCATTTTAGAGCCCTAACTTAAGAAACCAAACCCAAAAAAGAGATAAAAGGTGACCTAGAAGGGCTCTGAATAACAGACGTTTAAGTATCCATCATGCATCAAAAAAGTGCAAATGTTGTCATTTCTCCATTAAAAACAACAGACAGCCAGAAAAAATTAAATGCCCAAGGTATTCTATTCAGTGTTTTCTTCATTCGAATTTCATTCAAAGGATCATGAGTGGCTCATTTTGGACTGAATACTGGATCAAGAGAAGCATTTTACCTCTGAATATTAGTTAAAAATCTGAATGTTGGTAAAAAATCTTCCTAAAACAACAGACATACAAATAGAAAACAATAAATATCCAGGATATTCGGTGTAAACTGAGAAAGAGACAAGAGTGTGTGTATAAATGTTAGTGTTTTTCTCTCTGGTTGAACCCTTAAGTGTGCACGCGAGTCTGCTCTATGCCACGAGGGGGCAGAGCTGTGGCGCGTGCTGCTTGTTTGTAAACAAATCCGTGCAGGTCCCCCCCAAAAAAAACACAGTATAACAACAGAAACCACAGACACTCAGAAACGGGAGATATATCAGAATCACAGCAGCGATAAACATTACTAATTCCACTCGACATTCACTGAGTTAAGGGGAGAAGATGACAATTTCCACGTTGCAACACTTCTGGAGATCGTATCAGTGGAATTTTTGAAGCGCTGGAAAAGTGGCGCCAGAATATAGTTTAAGGCCAAGAAAAGAAAGTGCACCAGCGTCAGAAAAGAAAGAGTAAATGAGTACATGTGAAAAAAGACCTGGAAACTGACAGTTTGGTTCACTTGAGCTGTGATGTACAACAAACTGGCCACTCTTTTGAGTGCAGCCTGGAAAATGACTCTAAAACGACGTAAAAGCTTCAAAACTGTTTTCACAGCAGCCAGTAGAGTCCGGGACAGAATGTAATGGCAAATCACATGAAAATCCTACGTCTTATTTCAGGCGAGAAGAACGTTTAAGAAAAATCACCACACAGTGACAGACATTTGGACCGATCTAAAAGCTTCAAAACAGTTTTATGGCATTCAGCAGAGTCAGGCACTGCACTTAAAGCTTTGGTGTACGTTATATTATCATTCTAAGCTTAATCTCAAGTTTAGAGAGAAGAATATTAGACAAAAATCACCGCAGAGCGACAGCACTGGACATTTGGACGTGTCAGTCTTGACTATTAGCAGTTCCACAACACATAAAGCGAGTTACAGACACACTCGAGCACCGGTTATCGTTCAGACAAGCATAAAATAAGCTTAACGGCTTTTCCACAGCTAGAACACGATCGTTCTCACCTGTTAAAACAGCTTTAAGAGAAATCGGCAGGTTCCAGGTGCTGGTGCTTGAATTTCGTGGCGATTGCTAGCGGGACAGTCTGCACAGAGTAGCGCCTCTCAGTCGGCGTGCATGTTTTGATCCACACGAAAAGGCACTTTCTTTCACAGGGTCTACTGTCGACTAAGTCCCAGCATGACGTGAGAAGAATGAAGAATAATGTCAGAATTGGTAAGATCCGAGATTTATCCTCCAGAAGCAGAAAAGTGTCCCGACAGCCTGTTGTTGTTGTTGTTGAGCAGTTCTGACAGCAGCAGCTTTCACTCCCGCGAAACGGCCTCCCTCAGACCACGCCCCTTCTCCATCGGTCCCACAACAAGTCCTGACATGCTCATCATCCTCTCCCTCCCAGACACCTCTCCTTCCTCTGTCCTCCTCAGACTGTCTTCACCCAAACACTGCTCTTTCTCTGTCCTCACACTGTCACCCCCCAAACACTGCTCCTTTCTCTGCCCGTTTTACTGACAGATGTTACATCTAGGTTAACTATCTGAATACTTTGGCTGTTCTCCATCAATTACACCGACACTTTTTGAACCCCTTTTTAAGGGCATTTTAGCTGCTTGGACCATGTTTACACTGTGATACAGAACAAACTGGTCCCTCTCAGTCACTGTATACATAATGGGACGCCCATAACATCAACAGAGACTTTAATGACATTCCATTCAAATACAGACTTTCGTATGGAGTTGGTCTCCCCTTGACAGCTACATCAGCTTTCACTCCACTTAGAAGACATTCCACAAGATTTTGGAATTTCTGCGCCAATTTGCGCTCATTCATTCTGCAGAGCATTTATGGGGTCAGACGCTGATGTTAGACGAAAGGGCCTGGTTCACAATCTCTGTTCCAGTTCATCCCAAAGGAGTTGGATGTGGTTGAGATCAGGTTTCTATGCGGGCCAGTCAAGCTCTTCCACACCCAGCCATGTCTTTATGGACCTAGGGAATGACTGGGGGACAGTCATGCTGGAATAGAAACGGTTCTTCCCCAAACTGTGCCCAAACGTCTTGGGCTGCTGAAACATCAAGAGTGCCCTCCAATGGAAGTAAGGGGTCACCTGAATTCATTGATAAAGAGGTGCGTTTGTGTATACAGTGTATATTTTAGGCCTCTTTTTATCAGAATCCGAAAACTTGATTGATCCCAGAGTAAATTGCTTATGACTGCACAGAGCATTATAAAATATAAAGTCTAAATGAATCTTTTTTTTTTTAATCTGTACAAAAACAGTGTGACATACACTATAAGATGTGCACAAATGCTGGGTGTAATTACTATAGCCAAGTAAATTACAGTTAAGTGCATTACTAATAAGACAAATGGTGGTTGGGAATACATTATTGCACATAGTATTTAAGTAATACTGACAATATCATGTCAATTTGTTTTAGATTTGCACATTGCTGAAGGCCTTAAAGACCACCACTGTAAATGAGACCTTGGTCTCAGTGGGTTCCCCGCGGCTGTATGAGCTTAATTTAGCTCTGCCACATCACTGGATTCCCATTCAGTCAGCACGAACAGACTCCCCTCAACATTACACTGTTCATTCACCTGCAACTGCATTTCAGTGCAATGTATTCATTGTATTGAATGTCAACATGGTTTAAGTCTGAAGGTCAAACAACTGCACTGGTTAATCTTCCCTGTATAATAAAATCAGGAAAGAATCACTGCGACTAAATTATCACAAAACTGATAAAAAGACAGTATTGGACCTGACAGCACTAAGCACTAGGACGTGACACACTGACTTGACAACCAGGCTGTATAACCCTTCTACTTGTTCCACAGTTACACATGTAACATTTTCAAAATTATATTTAGAACTTCTGCTTTCTTTCTGGTCTGTGGGAAAATGTTAGCTTGCGATGAAATGAGCTTTCTGTATGCTTTTAATGGTACAGTAACAGAAAGTCTGAGCTACTTAAAGCATTTCAGGTCAAGATGCCTGAATAATGATGTTAAATCTTATGAATGATCATTTTGAACTCTGGCATTTGTTCTGTTTTCTTACAAGACAAACAGCAAAGCGGGTTAAAGAGCATCATGCAAGTCCAACACGAGTGATAAGAGCCTGAACTGTTGAATTATATTCATGCTCTGTTTCACTTATTTGCATGTGAGGAAAATCGAATTAATTTAACGGCGAACCTTTATCAATTAGCCTCCCATTTGTCATTAACTGGCAGAGCTGCAGTATTACAGTCCACCTAATAGTACTTTATCACTAGCTTTAATAATTATATGCTGATAATCCTCCTCATTCTGCTTGAGTTGAGAGTGAAAATCCCCTATTATTGCTCCTTTGACCTTTGGGCCCGTGTGTGTGTGTGTGTGTGTGTGTGTGTGTGTGTGTGTGTGCGTGTGTGTATGTGAAAGAGAGAGAAAGAGAGGGGGTGCTTTGGGGGTGTTGTGTGTTGCATTTAAATGGAATCGGTCAGAAACAGCAGCTGCTCTGCAGACCTGTGTGGGATGAAGGAAGCCTTTCTGCATGGGGGAATCCCCAAAAAGGTACATGCCCAGACCAACAACCCCGTGCAGGGCTGCATGGCTGCAATGCACTGACAATGCATGCATCTTCTATGATTTACTGCACATTACATACAACTTAATGAAAGTGTTACATAGAATAAAAATCATTTTATTTCATGTTGCATGGTAAATACATAGCCTTCAAGGAGGTGGGTTTAAAATACAAAAATGTAGAACAATAAATTGGTTTTGTGTGACCACCATTATGTATATATGTATAATGTATACATATACATTATATATATACTGTAATAATGGTGGTCACACTATATACTGTATATATATATATTGTATATATATACAGTATATATATATACTGTATATACACTATATATATACAGTATATACACTATATATATATATACAGTATATACACTATATGTATATATGTATGTATGTATGTATGTATGTATGTATATATATATTTTTTCCACATGGGTCTGTTCCAACTTATCAAATCTCCCAAAATACCCACAATGTATTGTACTGCATACTCTGTAATATGAAAATCTTTAACCACCATGTTGTTATAGTTTTGACAACCTGTACCTGCATGCACACTTGCACGCATATATGTAATATGACCTTTGTGATGGAGGGTAAATGAGGCCAGTGCAAGCTAATAGGTCTTACAGAGATAAACATATGCATGTACACAAAGATGATGATCTAAGTGTGTCGGCATGTGGTGGCCTTGAGCTGTATTATGTTTAATACCTTGGTATGAGTCATTTCGGGTGTGCGAGGTGATTATCCGCACTGTGCACTTGTTCACAGCACCTAATACCAATGTCTGGATCAAGCGCCTGACCCTGTCGCTCAACTACATGAATTTGCTCTCAATAATTTATTAACCAAAGACTTTCGAGAGAGTGTATAGTTTCTGGTTGAGGGTTTGTATGGGTGAGACAACTATTCTCGTAACCAAAACAGAAGGAGTCCATGTGGTTCTGCGTACAGGGAGAGTGGGGCTCAAGTTCAGTTTGACACAATGACATCATCTCTAACCCCCCGCCCCCTCTGTATCTGGTAAAGTAAAGCTCCGGCACTATATGCCTTCTTCGCTCTACTTTCACAAATTAGTTTTCGCTGCTGCCACTGTAATTGCCTGCTAAACAGTGCCTGTCAGAGGTTGCTGAAGTGGCGCAGCGCAGCAGCTGCCTCTTCTCATAATGTAATGGGATGGTGGTGAGAGACAGACCCGAGAAAATTATTTACAGGCAAATACACAGCTCCAGTATCCAGCACACAGTAGTGGACTGGCTTTTAGCTCACAAAAACAACAATAACAGTTTCAACAACAACAACAACAACAACAACAACAACAACAACAATAATAATAATAATAATAATAATAAGCCTTATTTAAATAGCACGTTTCAAAGCTAACCTAAGACAAAAAAAAAGCATCTACTAAAAACAAGCATTAAGAGAACAACAGAAAATGATGAAGTGTTATGTCCTGTTAGCTGCTAATGGCCTACCTTTTTCTGTTTTTGGGTTGTGGTTTAGAACTTTTATTATGAAGTGGTGGTGGGTTTTGTAAATTATCAGTTATGTTTAAGTTCAGTTAAGTATGTGTGCTTGGTTATTGGTTAGTGAAGTTTTGGATGTGAAATATAAGTTCATTTATGTTAGACCTTAGTGCTTAGAGCGTCTTACTGAGTGGAAGTGTTTATGTTCCTTGGTCTTCTTTTGTTTAAAGTAGTGGTTTATGGCCAAGTAGAGGTTAAGTATTGAGCATGGACGTCTGCTTTTGCGCCTGCCCTCATTCGGGAGACATAGGAGGGGAACCTAACATGAAGGAAATAAAATGATTTACAAAACTGAAAAAACTGCATGCAGTGCTGAAACTGCTTGATCCATTTACAGCAAGTGGCCTGTAAATAAAAACAGCTTAGCCCAAATGTAGCTGATGCCATGACAAAGACGTATTTGGGGAAACCAGATGAGCAAGTTTATTTGAGAGAACTTGATGCCATGTACCGTCTGAGGTGAGAAAGTGATGATTTGTGTATGATTAGGTGTGGTTTGCACCTTAATGGTGTATAAGCTTCCACTGCATTAGCCTCATAGATCTGTTTCAAAACAAAAGGAAGAACCCTCAGACACTGAAAACATTTGGGGTGTTCGTCTACATTTGTTGCAAGATCAAAATGGGGCAAATATGATTTTTTCTCTGAACTTTTTCTTCAGCAATAGACAATAGTATAATTATCCCTGAGAGAGCCGACACATGCAACGGAGAGCAAATGGGGACTAATGGGGAATCGCTATAACCGCGCATGTATGTGCAAATAGTATAAACCTAATGCAAATATTTTTTTATTTATTTGGGTCAGACACAAACAGAAGTGAGAGGAAGAGAGCCATGCTGGTTTCGATCACATTCAGTGCCAGTTCCAGTTTCATTCACATGTGTGTACACTAGCCACGAACACAACATGACATCATTGTATACAACACTCGTTTCATAGTAACCGCATTAAGCCGTTACTGTTTGGCTGTGTGTTGAGGATATGCTTACCTCTCTGCCAACTCTGATAAAAGCTGAGCTCCTTGTGTCTCCTTGGCTGATGGATGAGATCTAACAGTTTATTGATTTTCTGAGACTGATAATTATACACCAGTTATTTTGATCCATACTGTACAGACAACCTGTTGGCTAAATCGCTGCAGGCCCTGGTATATGCTCCTTCAGTTTAGACAGACATGTCTATTAAAAAATAGCCACTTTTTGATGTGTTGGGGGCACATCATATCATATTATGATATATTGCTCCAGGAAGTAGGTGTCAGTTTTGAGACTGCTCTCTATCCTTCCACAAAGATGTGCTCAGCACAGGTGCTCAGCATACACAGCTTTAGAAAACGAGTTTTCACAAAAGCGCCACCTTTTGGCCAGACAGTGTGAGGTCTTGCCCTCGTTCCTACGTTTGAGGCTTAGGATATTTATCAGATTTCAGAAGACCAACATAATAATAATAATAATAATAATAATAATAATAATAATAATAATAATAATAATAATAATAATAATAATAATA
>JBBPDE010000001.1:17674012-17688339 GCA_037974605.1 Nannopetersius ansorgii
AGGACAACGCCAAGGCCTTGGTGGAGGGTTTTAATAGTGACATCTTGTACCTGTATGAACAACAGCAGAAGAAAAATAACACTTGAATAGTCTTTTTTTTTCAATAAGATTGTTTAATACAGTTACAGTACATCCAAAGATCCATCATATATCTGATTGAAAACATTAGTTTTTCTTGTATGAATAGTCCATGATCCACAATGATCCATTTGTTTTGGTCTGTTTTTGTTCTCCTCTCAGTGTCAAAGTATGAGTCTCTTCAGTCAGCTACACTATATGGTCAAAATTATTGGGATGCCTTACCAATACACCCACAAGGACTTTAATGGCACTGCATTCAAGTACATGGACATTAATATGAAGTTGGTCCCTCTATTGCAGATAGAACACCTTTACTGTTCTTCAAAGGCTTTCCACAACGTTTTGGAGTTTCTGTGAGGAATTTTTGCCCATTCATTCTGTACAGCATTTATGAGGTCAGGCATTGATGTTGGAAGACAAGGCCCAACTCTGGTCCAGTAGCCTAGTCGGTGCAGCTGGTAGCCTAGTGGTTAGGGCATTTGCCCTGCGATCAGAAAGTTCGCGTTCGATTCCCAAGACTGCTAGGCACCGCTGAGGTACCCTGAGCAAGGTACCGTCCCACACACTGCCCCCCGGGTGTGGTGTTCCTGGCTGCCCACTGCTTCACTTGGTGAATGGGTTAAATGCAGAAGTTGAATATCGTGCTGTTCACACTGTGTGCTGTGGTGTGTTCATGTATGACAGAATGGTCACTTTCACTTCACTTCACCAAAGGTATTGGATGGGGTTAAGGTCAGGGCCCTGTGCAGCCAGTCAAGTTCTTCAACACTGACCTGATCCACCCATGTCTTTATGGAGCTCGCTTGGGGCACAGTCATACAGGAATAGAAAAGCATGTTCCCCAAACTGTGTCCACAAAGTTGGAAGCATGACGTTGTCCAAAATGTCTTGGTCTGCTGAAGCATTAAAAATGGCCTTCACTGAAAGTAAGGGGCCTAACCCAAACCCTGAACTATAGGTGTGTCCCAGTACTTTTGTCCATATAGTGTATCTTCAAATACCCTTCTAAGATCAGGTCATCTTACCTGTTGGTCTGTGTCTTTGTGCACTGGAACAGCTCCATCGTGTCAGAGTCCTTGGGGTAGTCATAATGGGCATTTCCAGAATTTCCATACGTAGACAGTCTGGAAATAAACAGAGGAAAAGGACTTTATTACTACAGGCGCCACCATATGTCTTGGTATTTAAGTAACACTATTGGAGCCAGTTATAAAATACACAAATGGAAAACACTTTTAAACACAGTATTAATATTTAATGCTTTAATATTTTACTAACAGGCCAACAAATCAAGCCTTTATGTTAAGGAAGAATGATTTCTGGCTTTAGTGTACCAGACACCAGTATACTGTTATTGTGATGTCCGGTACAAGAGAGGAAATGCATCCAAGGCCAGCTCACAAATTCCACAACTAACCGTAAATGTTAAACAATACTGTTGATTATAAAGGTTATAATTATCATAGTAATAATGCAAATATGACTAACAGCAGCTGTCTGAAAAGTGCACTCTGTCAATTTGCATTTGTTGTAAATGTTATAATAGACCAAATCACAAAGATGCCTTTCTCCCAATCAACAGCTTCAATTAAGAATTGTGAGTTGTGCAAAAAAAAAAAAAGTTCATGACCAGTTTTATTGCTGAATTTGACACAAACCTGACAAGTATAATAATCATAACTGTTATTTTTATTTATTTAAATATGCTCTCATGTTCTGCTGGACAACATCATTGCTTAAACCTAAGATAAAGTGGGGATGATGCCTGGTGGGTATCAACATCTACATCATAAATACCTTATTGTTACATTACTGTGTACCTGAAATAGGGATGACTTGGGGACATTGTTAACTGCAGGATCTCACTGGTCATGTCCAGTTCTGAGAAGGCCTCTTTCAGGCTTTCTGACTGCAGTATCACCTTGTTGGTCACATTGGTGGTGCAGAAATCAAAGTCAATGGGATCCTCTGGTTCCTGGGTGTTAATCTTGCAAACAGTAACGACTCCTCCCTCCTCCAGGAACAGGGTTAATGGGTAACCATACCCATTATAACACATTCTTAGGGCTGTGCTGACTCCTTAATGGCAAAAGACAAGACAGGATGAACTACTGAACTAGACACGGATATCTAAACTTCAAATACAGTGTGTGTTTTCAGCAAATATTATTCTATTGCATAAGAATACAGATACATGCCTGGCGCTGTGCTACCTCCAAAGATGGTGAGGCAGTCCAAGAGCACAGTTAGGTTAACCTGAAACACAACTACATCCTCTTTGAGTGTAAACTCTTGAAATATGTCCGTCTGAAAGACCAGAATAAAACACATTTAAGAACACTGATCATTTAAAGTTGAAAACGTTTTACAGTACACTGAGCTCTTCTTTAGTGTTGACATAACTGACACCAACCTGAATGAATGCATTTGCTTGAAGGCATTTAGAATCTTCTACAGTGACTTTTAATCCATTCTGCGTTGCGTTGAATATTGCATGGTCTTTAAAGGATATCGCTTTCAGAATATTGGAGAGGTTTCTCACATTATCCAGACTAGCAACCAGGATGTACTGGTCAGTATCTGTTTGAGACTGAGTTGACAAAGGCATACTTCTGACTGATGCAAACACCTGCAAAGAAATTGTTTGAAACCACAAACCTACAGTCAAGAAATAGGATCCCATAGAGAAGCATCCTAACGGCATATTTGTCTATTACACATTTGCCGGCTCCTGTGATAAGTGTAATGTAAATATGCTGCTCGAAACTAAACTAAGGCCTCAAGTTGAATGCTTAGGCTGCATAATAGTGACACAAAGCTCACAAAAATGTAATCTTTTTGTAATATACTATATGGACAAATGCATTGGGATGATTGACCAATACACTACTAAGGACTGCATTCCAATACATAGACTTTAAATATGGAGTTGGTCCTCCTTTGCAGCTAGAGGGGTTTCCACACTTCTTGGAAGGCTTTCTGCAAGATTTTTGAGTTCCTGTGGGAATTTGTGTCCATTCATTCTGTAGAGCATTTATGAAGTCAGACACTGATACTGGACGCGAAATCCTCGCTCGCAATATCCGTTCCAGTTCATCCCAAAGATGTTGGATGGGGTCGAGGTCAGGGCCTTTTCCAAACTGTGTCAACAAAATACTAAATACCATAAAGTACTTAAACTAATGTGAACTACCTTGAGATCTGCCAGCTAACATGCGTTGAAACTTGTGTAGAAATAAATACAAAACAAGTTCAAGCATCTTCGTGTCGTTATTTAACTGCTTTTAAGTATTTAACATGAATTACTGATATGCTCTCAGAGAACTTTTTTGTTTAAAAAAAGTGTAAGACAACGTATCTGTTAAAGTTCCGTGTCATTAAACCACACAGTTGGAAACACGGGAAGGTATATAAAAAAGTATGTGTATATTTTAAAGCATTGTGTTTAACAGGCGTGTCCCAATACTTTTGTCCATATAGTGCAGAATATCGAAAAGGCGACATAACGTTAAAACAGCTGCAACACTTACCTAAGAGTATATACTACATTATACACAGATTCTACTCTTATTATTAAACACCTCCGAATGGAGTGTTAGCAAGACTCTGGCGCTGCTGACTTTGCTCGTTTTCTTCTGTTCTTTAAAATGCCTTCCTTTACAGCCGGAGTCCCCCTAGTGTATCGGAGACAAATGCTAAAGAATTGGACAAAAGTATTGGGACACATCTGTTTTTCAGGGTTAGGGTTAGCATATTTTGGACAACCCTATGTTTCCAACTTTGAGGACACAGTTTGGGGAAGAACCTTTATTATTTCACCATGACTGTGCCCCAGGGCACAAAGCAAGCTCCATTAAGACATGGTTGGGTGTGTGGAAGAACTTGACAGACCTTCTGTTACTTAGATATGCAGTTTCTTTTTGTGTGCAAAATCATTATAATTACATGTCCTTATTTTTACAGTATGTACATAAGTTTTATCATGTGCAATTTCACTACGTATGTTACTATCATGTGCAATAACGGGCCCTGTATAGAGTGCAAATTCGAAAAACTAACTGTGTTAATTAGTAGATGACTTCAGCAAAAATGTTATTTATCTACAGTGTTTATATCCAACTCTCTTACTGTCCACAGCATTTTGTGTGTAGCCTACAGTAATACATTCCAAGATCACCCGAATATATTGTGATAAACCGTGTTGTTGTTATAGTGTAAATACGCCCCCAAATATGCTCACAGAACACTTTAATGTCATGTTAAACTCAGTTTAATGCATTACCCTTAAAGAAAATGTAAAGATGTATAAATAATCAGAATCAGAAACACCAAAATTCGAGGACAAGACGTGGAGCAGGCATGCTACATGCGGCAATAGGCTTCTTCTTCTTTTTATGGCAGTTGACAACTTTTCAGTGTATTACTGCCACTGCTGGACTGGTTCGGTTCTTAAATGTTGATCCACGTTAAACTGAGCATAATGTGTAGAATATGGACACTGTACTGGGACACACCTCTTAATGATTGCATTCAGGTGGCCCCTTCTCTACATAGTGCCCCAAAGCACAAACCAAGGTCCATAAATACATGTTTGGATGGGTAGGATTTCCCAGAACTTGACTGGCCTAAACAGAGCCTTGACCTCAACCCCATCCAACACCTTTGGGATGAACTGGAACAGAAACTGCGAGCCAGGCCTTGTCGTCTTATAAATGCACTACTGAATGAATGGGCACTAATTCCCACAGAAACTCCAACATTTTGTGGAAAGCCTACTAAGAAAAGTGGTAGCTGTTGTAGCTGCAAAGAGGGTTTAGGCGTCTCAATACTTTTGTTCATATAGTGTATGTTTACATTATATTTTATATTGTTTTCGTGTCCCTTTGTCAGTTCAGTCACAGAATAAGCATTTTTCTCAGGATCAATAAAGTTTTCGAACTCCGATTCTGATTCGTCGGGCGTTTGAGGACAAAACATTTGGTAAGTTAGCGGGGTGGCGAAAAAATTACATTCCTAACACTTTTGACAGTGGTGTAGTGTATTGATATCGATATGACACAAATTATATTACTTCAGTAAGAAACGTGTTGCATTATGAAAACACATTTTTAGAAAAATGTAATCATTGTACTATATTTTTTAAATATTTGTATCCACCCCTTTTTCCGAAGTGGAGTGGTCCTCCGTCTCCCTGGCAGCAGCAGAGTCTCTCTGCCACATAGCCAGAGAACTAGCAAGGAGAGAAAACAGCAGGTTTTGGGTAAGATTATAGCACATTACGCCAGTTTTCGTTAAAAAGTATCGTCTTAAAAAACTAATTTCTTACTTTTCTTTGTGGAATGTAAGGTTTACCACCACAGTATGTTGTTATTGGTTAGCCCATGAGCTCCTTTCTTGCTAACCCAGCTAGCCTCATTGTTATTGTTAGCCAAGTTGTTTTTGTAGTGAGATAACAAACATAAAGTAAGATTACAAAAAACTTAAATAGCAAGAATGAGGCATCAGTGGAGAGTATATGACAGATCAACTGATGTTTGGTTTATCGGACAAACGTCAAACACTAGTTGATCAACTGTCATATGGCATTGATCTACTGAGATCCTGTTTGTTTTGGAACGTTTTCTTCAAATCAGTAGCTACAAATCTGTTTTTTCTGCACTGCATGGTCACTGGACAACCGGCATAGTGAGTTATTGTTTGATTAAGCCCCTTCGTCGGTGTAAAAACTGCTGTGTTGTGTCTCGCAGACAATTTTAAGGTTAATTGAAGGTGAAATACTCTCTAATCCCTTTCTGTCTCCTGATCCTCAACGACTAAACTCAACTAGTGTTCGGGTCCTGGTCATGGCTAAAGATCCACTGTCAGAAGCTGGGCTTCACTTTGATGAACTCAACAAGTTACGAATACTTGAACCTGACGTGGCTCAGAAGACCACCGAGCTTAAAGAAGAATGCAAAGAGTTTGTTGACAGTAAGTATGGTGTTATTCTAACTGTAATTTAGCTACACACAGTACTGTAATTAATGACAGTTCTTTTGATTGAGTAATCCAGGATTGTTAATCAAATACTGCTTTAATCTCATTCTTTGGGAAAACAGAAATCGGCCAGTTTCAGAAGATAGTTGGCGGACTTATTGAAATGGTGGATGAATTGGCCAAGGAAGCAGAAAAAGAAAAAATGAAGGTATATATTTGCATTTTAAATAACTTCAAATAGTTACTGGCAGTCATGTTGACATAAAAATAATTATTTGACAGGCTATAGGGGCAAGAAATCTGCTGAAATCAGTTGCAAAACAACGTGAGGCCCAGCAACAGCAACTTCAAGCTCTAATAGCAGAAAAAAAGATGCAACTGGAAAGGTATAATCATGTTTTGATCATGGCTGCTTTTTTGAGTGTAATTGCGTTCACATTTATCCAAAGGCAGACACAATTATATGTGTGGGGAAATTGTGCTTTACTGAATATTCTGTTTTTGTTCTGGCAGGTATCGAATTGAATATGACGCTCTTTCCAAAGTAGAGGCAGAGCAGAATGAATTCATTGACCAGTTTATACTGCAGAAATGAGTGTTTCTTCTGTCAAGTGGGTGAAAATCTGATGCTGTGCATCTGACTCACGAAGACTTCCTAATAAGAATTGGGACTCAAATAGGTCATTTAATTCAGTACATGGAATTAACAGGTGTCTTTCATACAGGCTCCTCTTACTCCTCCCCATTTAAACATGTCAGCTGCTTTATCATGGTCCGATCCTGGAGATATATGTGTAACCTATCTGTACCACCATATAGATTCAAATGAATACTATTTATACAGAAAGAAAATATTTATACTATTTATATTAAAGCTCTTCTGTAAATTTGATTTAATACCTTTTTGCTACCAAGAAATTAATACAGTATCTGCATGTTACTGTTAATAATTACATCTTAAGATGAGTGTTTTTCTATACTTTGTCTTATCCTTATACTTTGTTTGCATTTCATTCTATTGTACATTTTCAATTCCTTCGTACCTGTTAATTCGTTCTTGGGACCACAAAAAGAAGGTGCGTTAGAAGTTCAGGAAATGGCAGAAACCAAACAGTGCATTCATTTATTGTTTGTTTACAGTACACTACTAAGACCTTACAGATGAAATCAGTGGATCTTATTACTTTGTCAAACGCCATGAAATGTTTGTGTGCGTGTGAATAAAACTATTTTGCTTACTAATGTCTACCTCTGCTATATCCCTTACATCAAACTGGTGTACCATTTTATATCTATAACTGTATCTTATTACACATTTTTTGCAAACTAGTTTTTATTTCATGTAATCAAACATGGTTACATTCACAGTGAAACAGTTGCAGGGTGACTAATTTCTATCAATTCAAATACACTACTTAGAAAAGGATTGCACTGTCTCATATAAGGCACTTTTAAGAAACCGGTGCCTAATTTTATATCAAAAACAGGGTTTCAGCAAAACTGGACTGTGTATAAATCATGTGTTTAAGAATGAAAGTTGAGAGCTATTTAAGTTTCTTGGCTTTCGAAGAACCTCTCCCACTTTGAGGGGGAGGGGGAGTGCAATATGCCGGGCTAAAGAGCATAGTGAGCAGGAGCAGGACTGGAATGACTAGATACGGACCATAAACAAACATGAGGGTCAGACGTTCCTTCGACGTTTGAGGGCCGGGGTGAGGTTCCACTGGAAAGTTATGGAAAAGAATGTGAGCGAGGATGGGGATCAGGGAGGTGGCCACATGTGTGGAGTACACAATTGCTGGGGTTCTGATCCACCTGCAGCTGCCTACAAGAAAGTAAAGTATAGTACAGTGAAGTGGCCCTTATAGTCACTTGTAAACACATCACAGCACACTCTGAAAATGAAATGCATTCTCTGTATTTAACCTATTTACCAAGTGAACTAGCAGGAAGCCAGTGATTCAGCGCCCGGGGAGCAGGGCATGGGGACTGCAGTGGTGAAAGTGTCCTGGGATACAAACCCACAACTTTCTGATCACAGCTCCCTAAGCACTAGGCCACCAACCACCCCACAATATGAGCAATGTGAACAAACTTCTTTTTCTGTATTTTACTAAGTGAAGAAGTGAGCAGTCAGCGACACCCCACCCAGGTAGCAGAGTATGGGGACAATAACTTCTTAAGGGTTCCTCAGTGGTGCCAGTAGTAGTTCTGGGATTCAAACACATTACCTTCTGATCACAGGGGCAACTCTCTAACCAACAATTTAGTCAAGAGTGGCTTTAAATCCTGTGGACACGAAAAAATATACAGGGGAATGAACCAGGGGTTGCAGGTAATTTTTGTTTCACTGACCTTTTAAGAATGCATATGCAGCGACTGGGAAGAAAGGTAGCTGCACGATAGCCTCGCAGAATATGAACGATTTGAACCAGAAAGGTGGGTCCAGCACCATGGGGTCTTTGAAATCGGCAGCATACCAGTGCAGCACATCTTTCAGCTGCAATGCAAAGGACTGTTAGGCTGAGAAAACTGCAGCAAAACGAAGACCTCTTGTGGTTTTAGTGCATAAACCGCGTGCAAAAACACCTCCAGGCCCTTGAAACTGGAGTGAGAACTTACAGCTGGTGGGTACACATGCTCGGGCAGCAGGGCTTGAAGATCAATGAAGAGAGTGATGGGAATGTGCGTCGCAAAATAGAGGAAAAATATAAGTTCTAGGACACGAAGGAACATTTTGAAAACTAGTTCAACAAAGGACTACGAACTGGAAAAATAACGGAGAATTCCACGTGTATCCGTACGGAATGGGAAAAACATGGGCACAGCACCTAGGCAACGTCCAATAACGTGTTGGCAGCTCCATTCCTATTGGCTGCTCACCTCGGTTGATCAGGAAAGGGGGCGGGGCTATTAGACGTTGGCTGACGTCAGATGAACAAAGTGCAGATTTTGGTCTTTGCTTTATAGGGACAAGTTCAACGAGATCGCGTACATTGTATAGACAAAAGTATTGGGACACATCACTTAATGACTGAATTCAAGTTGACCTCTTAATGAATCTTAATGTTTCAGCATAGCAAGACATTTTAACATGGTATATAACATGGTTCAACCTTTTTTGGTTCAGTCCTTAAAAAGTTGTAGGGCGGTGCTGGGACATTTTTAAAGCACAGATCAAATGTGCATGATGGGACAAACCCCAAATGACTTTGGTATCAGGGGCACTAAATCAGCCATCAGAATGCAGTTCCTGACACTTTGTTGGCCCTTTACTTGATCCAAAAAACAGCTACAGTGTCCGGTGATTTTTATTTCCAGCTATGATCCACAGCACCTGATTATTCACCAAATTAGGTTCCTTTCTGTGCTGAGAAAGTGCATTAATGGAGCTGTGTGAAGTAGCACAGACAAGGAACTACAAGACAGCAACTGTTTATGAATAAGGCTGCACTCCAGGAGTTGAACTGATGCTAATTCCTCTTGTTTCTTGACTATGATGCTGAATATTCAGTCCTCTGCTGCGCTCATCAGTGTCTTGTTCTCATCACTTCGGCTTTCAACGTCCACATAATCCTGTAAAACAGAGAGCGGAGCCCTTAATATACTATTATATTATACTGTATTATACTAGTATATGATATATGATTACAGTTAGTGTCAGAAAAAGAGAGATAAAATGCTCACAGAGTCATTTTCAATGATATTCTCCAAGATTTTGACAAGATCTGAAAAGGATGGTCTGGTAGTATAAGACTCTAGCCAGCAGTCCTTCATGATCTGCAGTCTGTATGAAAACATGTTCAGTGTTAAGCCAGTGGATTCCAGTACTGCGCCACTATTGGCTAATTATCAAGCTGTTTTTGAGAAGCTGGAGCAGAGAAAGCACAAAACTGTAAACCACTTTGGTTAAAAGTTCAGATTAAATTGATGAAGAGAGAGAATGCCTTAGAGATCCTAAAGTCTCAAAACGGTGAGGCCTGTTATTACAGAAAGAAGGGTGAATGTGCAGTGAATTGAATTCTGGTTCTCACATCTCAGGCCGGCAGGTATCAGGTGCTACATTCCTGTGTCCAGCACAAATGTGATAAATCACTTGCTCTGATGTTTCCAGACTGGGGTAGGGTAAGCTGCCTATAGAGAAAGAAATCCAGATGTTTTTATTTAATGCTCCATTTTGAGTTCTAAGTAAGATCTCAGGAAATGAGTGGTCTCATCTCAGCTCACCAAACGTCTGCATTTCCCATAGGACAATGCCAAAGGCCCACACGTCCCCCTTGAAGCTGTAGTAATTGTTCCGGAAATACTCGGGAGGATACCAGCGCAAGGGCACTCGTTCCTAAGACGACACAACAAACACTTTCTCAGTCATTGTAAGGAGATTGTAACTGAACATGCCATTGTGAAAGTTGTGCTAGACGGCATCGAACCCTTTGCTGCTTATTCCTTGTGCTACGTCTGCTTCTCATACGTGTCAGGTCTCTGGCCAGGCCAAACTCCGCAACCTTGATTTCCCATGGGAAACGGCTCACGAGGACATTCCGCAAGGCAAGGTCACAGTGTACCACCTGCAGAGATCACAGACCAATACCACTCATAATACGAAGCCAGTCATTTGTTAATATCCACAGCTTTAACAGGGACATTATAGGCTTGAGGATACACAGGTGCATGCCATAGAAAAACCCTTCCTCCTTAAAAGATATTTAATAAATGGTTCTTTAAAGGTGTGTCCGTGTAACACACCGTGTGATGTGTTCATGCATGACCAGCCCCTACTTTGTTCATAATATAAAGGTACAGATCAATAATCCATCCATCCATTATCTACCCCTTTTTCCCGCACTCGGGTTTAGGGGGGACTGGAGCCTCTCCCAGCTGCAATGGGCGAATGTAGGGTACAGCCTGGACAGTCGCCAGCACGTCGCAGGGCCACATACATACAGAGACACACAACCAATAATATAATGTCCAAATAAAACAAACACTTAGGAACCTTTCAAGCTTTAAGGATGTAACCTCAGCTTGAGGTGATTCACCTATATGATTGGTGTTTGAGCACTCTGACCCCTGTACATTAGCAAGCTCACATGAGTGTGCTACAGCAGGGAAAAGGCTCAAATTTAGGCAAAGCACAGGGTACTTCAGAGCCAGCACTGCAGACCTACCATTTTGGAGCGCAAATGTTCCATAGCCAGGGCGATGTGATAGGAGGCAATAGCAAAAAGACTCTGGAGCTCAGGGTCAGCACTCAGCTTCTCGTGATGCGCCTGTACAAAGCCGCGCAGGGTCCCATAACTTACAAACTCCATGACCAACACGAAGGGCTCTGCAGAGAGAGTCCCAAAGAGAAAATCGCACATTTGAAGGACAGTCGGTACATAATGATCTATCAATATATTTTATTTTAGGGTGCTTCTAATGCCTTCACAGCTGGCTTTACAAACACTGGCGTTCCTGGCCCTTGTGGGACTCTACTGTAGGTGAGATCAGTGCCCAACCTGCACAACCCGCACACCCTGCACACCCCGGCTGTTTAGGTTTTCGTTTAAAATTATTAGTAGAAGGCTTTAAACACTGTAATTTTAGATGTGTCCGGAATGGTTGAGCTACAGATAATACAATGATGACTGAAAAAATGTGCTGTGTGGGACCAAAAACTATATGAAAAACCTAAATCTAAAGTGGTAATCAAATCTTAAGAAAGTCAACATGACTACAAATGACTACAAACAGACACACTAACATTGCAATGTACTTATCCGACCCCTTACTGTTGATTCTAAGATGCAACATTTGTAATAAAACATCTACAGCGGCCTTCTGGTCCTTCTGCATTACATGTTATTGAAAAAACTGATAGCAGTTATGGTTCCATCCTTTTGGGCAGTGCTGTTTACATTCGTTGCGAGAGAGTTAAATCCCTTACCCTCGGCAGTGTTCCAGTCCAGCAGCTGCAGCACGTTCTTATGATACACCAGCTTCCTCATAATAGATACTTCACTCTCCATTTGCTTAGCACTGACACCTAATTGTGGAAGCCACACAGTCATGTGGTTAATTAATGGTTGGAGACAAAAGCCTGCCAGTAGCTCCCCTTGCCTACAGCACAGTCCGTCAAAATCCTGGCAAGAGTTTCTGTTAATGACATTTTTTTGGCAGTTTCTACCCACCTTCTTTCGCAATCTTGCAAGTGACGAGTGAGTGGCCTTTGCACGTGCCCCGTGTCATTCTCGCTTTGTAGAAGACGCCTTCTTTCCCAGCCTTTATCAGCTGAATGAGGTTTAGGTCTGCTTTTGACACTCGGGGGCTCTGAAGATGAATTTGCTGAGATGTTACATTTTGCATAGCTAGCCTGTTTACATCCCTCCATCTGCTCCGCTGCTAAATACCGTATAACACTGTATTCATTCATACGAGTACAGCTATCGCTCTGGCAGACTGCACTGTATCTAGTCCTATAAATTGCTATCAATGTTGCTCTTTTTGCACTCTTTCTTGCCGTCCCATAAGGCTTGTACAGTCTTATGATGTTTCTATTTTTAGTTCTTTATGTTGCATCCTCAAACTTAAGATTATCAGGTACACAGATGATGCTGGGTCAGACCTGTTGAGGGGGCCTCCATGGTAACCTGGTGCTTTGCTTGCTTTTCTCTCTTCGGAGGCCTGGTTCTATGGAAATGACCGGCGCTGGCATCAATTTGCTTCCAGATGAAACGCTCTGTCTGAGCTGCCGGATGGTCTTCTTCAGGGATCGATACCTGGGCGGATGGAATAGAAACTGTTGGCAACTGGAAAATTGGAAATACAGAATTTCTCTTGCTCTATTTTCAATAACAGTGTTTGCTGTAATATTGTCATATTAATAGTTTCAAAACAAACCACTCAGTTCCTCACTCCTCATGGGGAAAACGGCCCATTTTGATTGTTTGATGTCATGAGAACTCATTTATACATACCCCCTATTCAGCCTGCGGCAGTTTATGTGCACTGATGTGCTACAGCCTGAATTAGGTTTTGCTCATTGAATGAGTCACAATACAGCGCAGCCAATCAGAACGGATGTTGGATGTTATACGGATGTTATAACAAAAGCTAACACAGCTAACATACGTTCAAAAAAAGATGAAAACAATATAAGATATGGGCCCTTTAAAAGCTTTGAATCTAGCGATTTTTTGCTAAGAGTGACATGCCATACAAAAATGATACTACTATTGAAAAAGGTGGACTGAAAAAAAATACTGCTCCTTGAGCAACAGGCTCGAGAGCTACTGGCGATCAAAGTGGGATGAAAAAAGTACTACCACTGAAAAAGGTGGTCTGAAATGAATTACCACAACATAGAAAGTGGACAGAAAAAAATAGCACAACTGAAAAAGAAGGGGATTAAAAAAATGACCTCAACTGAAAAAGATGTCCTAAAAAAAGAGAAAAGAGAACTGATGAAAAAAACTACTACCAAAATCACGGACTGAACAAAGAGGACAAAAAAGAGGACAGAAAATAGTGCATTGAAATCTCAAGGACTTTAGGAGCTCACTTCTTAGTTGGTGGGTCGTGACACAAACACTACCTGTATATGTGGGTCTGGGCATGGAAAGGTTTGAGAACCTCTTTTCTAAGGGATTAACAGAGACTGGAAAACAGGCCTGAATAAATCAGTCCTGACTGGAACGTAAAACATATAAAACAGCAACGTTTTAATCCGACTAACACAAAATACAAGAATATATTGAAAACGGGCCCTTTAAATTTAGTGCTAGCAGATGGAAGGGCACTTCAGGACTAGTGGTAGGAACCAATGATTTACTACATTTGTATTTTTAAGTTATTATTTGAAACTCCTCACAAGTTTTAAGGAAAGGCACTAAACCAGTTTACTTTTTGAACCACAGGATTCCAAACAGAATGAGGGTGAGGGCGGTGAGAGCAGACACGCCGATGAGAATGTAGTTTAGCAGATTAGCAGCATCTGTAACGACAGACATTTCATGTGAAAGTCAGTAAGCAGTGATGCACTAAAACAGGAAAGCAAACTAGGCCACAGACTGAAGCGCAGTGGTCGAGCGAGCGTGTGCCTAAACACTGACCTAATCCTTTAACTCAGTGGGCCCCCAACCCCCGGGCTGAGGACCGGGACCGGGTCGTGGGTTATGTGGTACCGGTCCGCGGGCTGCACAGAAACAAACCTGGATGTTCCCCGTGTTCTGTTGTTGTCGGCTCGTTGTTATGGAAACGCTGTTAATAAAGCTGCGAGTACACACTGG
>JBBPDE010000001.1:17864306-17876072 GCA_037974605.1 Nannopetersius ansorgii
TTTCTTCACTTAGAACTGACATTATTACTATTATTATTATTATTATTATTATTATTATTATTATTATTATTATTATTATTATTCATTCCTCCCTCACATCTGGTATTGTCCCATCATCCTTAAAAACAGCTGCAATAACTCCTATTCTTAAAAAAACTGGTGCTGATCCCAATATTATCAGTAACTTTTGTCCAATCTCAAATCTTCCATTTATTTCAAAAATACTTGAAAAAGTAGTTGCACAGCAGGTTTACGCTTACCTCAGCAATAATAATATGCTCGAGACATTTCAGTCTGGATTTCGCCCTAAACATAGTACAGAGACAGCCTTAGTAAAAGTCACAATCCTGGTCTTACTTGATTTGAATGCGGCTTTTGATACAGTTTCACACAGTATTCTCCTCAACCGTCTAGAATCCATTGGCATTACTGGTACTTCGAATGCCCGGTTCACGGCATATCTCACTAATCGGACGCAGTTTGTTCAACTAAAAAATTATTGCTCTCAGTCCTGTCCTGTTACTAGTGGTGTTCCTCAAGGCTCTGTGTTAGGTCCCCTTCTTTTTATAATTTATCTTTTCCCACTTGGTGACATTTAAAAAAAAATTGGTGTAAATTTTCATTGCTATGCAGTTGACACACAGCTTTATGTATCCACAAAACCAAATTCAGTCCTCCCACCCTCATGCCTCTTAGATTGCCTACAAAAAATAAAAGTATGGTTCTCCTCAAATGTTCTCAAACTTAACAGTGATAAGACTGAGGTTCTCCACATAGGTTCTAAATCCACTCTCTCAAAGTGTAAGAAATGTAACATTATTATTGATGGTTCACCAGTTATTCCTTCCCCTCAGGTTAGGAATTTGGGGGTTATCACAGACGGCACATTGTCATTCGAGACTCACATCAATAATGTTATTCGTTCGTCATATTTTCATCTTTGCAAAATTGCTCCTTCCATCCCTTACTCAAGAAAGTACTGCCATTCTTGTTCATGCGATAGTTACCTCCTGTCTTGATTACTGTAATTCTCTTTTATCTGGTCTCCCATACAAGCTCCTCAAAAGACTCCAATTGGTCCAAAACTCGGCTGCTCGCATTATAACACGGACCCCCCGCATTTAACACATAACCCCTATTCTTCAAAAGCTCCACTAGCTCCCTGTTAACTTCCGTATTGACTTTAAGATTCTTCTTCTGACTTTTAAAGCTCTTCATGATCTTGCTACTCCTTATCTTTCAGATCTCTTACATATATACACTCCTGTTCGCACACTCAGATCCTCAAATTCTGGTTTACTTGTCGCTCCTCCTGCTTGTTGAACCACTATGGGTACTAGAGCTTTTAGTTGTGTTGCCCCTCATCTCTGGAACTCCCTTCCTGAACACAGCCGTACTATTAATTCCTTTTCTACTTTTAAATCACATTTAAAGACTCATTTGTTTAGATGTGCATTTTCTACATGATATTGACAGCATTGTTTTATATTTTAGTATTATATTCTATGTATATCTTTTATATGTTTGTACTTCTTGTTGTTATGAATTTATTTTATAAAAGGTCACCTTGAGTGCTATGAAAGGCGCCCATAAATAAAATGTATTATTATTATCATTTCTCACACCACCCAATGAAGAACAATGGCTGCTATGTACTGCAACATCTGATCTGAACATGTAATTCCACTCTTAACTCATGAATGCAGCACCTCGTCACAGAGCTGGCAATATTTAGGACCCGACTGCTCACCTCAGGTTCAGATATTATTTCCCGAATATGTATTGAGCTCAGATTTGGGTTAAAATTCACATTTGTACCCTCATAGCCTTTGTAACTCTCCAGTGCAGACACTTTCACTTTCACATTTCCTTTGCTATTGTTTTCCTCTTACTTTATACTCCCTTTATAATTTCATTAGCTTAAAAGTTTTTAAGCCGGCACACTGGAGTCACACACCTGTGTGATAAGATGGATGTAGTGCAGAGTTATGATCTTTCATGTATCTAATGGATATTATTCCATCCACTGGGTGCTGACCCTTGCTGAGCACTGCTAATGTTTACTGACTGCTTGAAGCTTCAAAGTGTTGCTTTATTTTGCTAATGCAATCGCACAATGTGTCCTCAATGTCAAGGACTTGTCTTCTTTGGGTCCTACTTCCATTACCTGTGCCCTGCATGGGTCCTTTCACCAGGGCTTTATTCTTGCCTCACAGCTCCTGACCATAGAGAGGTAAACAGCACTCTCTACCTGCTGCTTATCAGCTGCGAAGCGCTTTTAGCAGCTTCTTTTTCCCCCCGTGTTTTTAAACAGTGGAGATGCTGTCCCTTTGAAGAAGCCCAATTTAAGAGGTGAGGGCAGCAGAGAACGAGAAAGAGAAGAAGCTTTAAGTTAAGCTTTCTCAGAGGAACAGCTTCATCTCCCCTTTTCTGCTTCTGCAGCATTGCACATACTTTTTTCTCCTCTTTTCTTTCTTTAGGGAGAAACTTCACATCAACTACCAAAGGCTGAATACTGTATATAGTCATTTGTCCACATTTTTGGGGATTCTAGGTTGACACTGGGTGTGGTCTCTGCCCTGGTTGGATTTAGTGGTGAGGGTTTTCAGCTGGTTGTGGATTTAGGAATAACTATGTCTGGCCTTTTTTGGTCTTTGGTTCATGCACACGATGTATAAAGCTGATTCTGTTTTAGTTTAGGTTTGTCTATTCCAACATCACCTTTACCCTGAGTTGTGTCTGTTCAGATTTATTTCTTTGTTGAGCTTTGGCCCTCATGTCTTCTTTGTTTTGTATTAAAATAAAATCAAACAATATGGAAGTCTGCACCTGTGCCTCCCTTTTGGACGGGCATAGCCCATTTGTGACAGATGAACAGACCAACCAAGGCACAGCAGATAAAGCTACCGTTCCATGGGAACTAGGAGGATGTTCCCCGGGTGAGGCCTGCTGGACCCGGCCATGGGATGGACCAATGAGAATGAGTTGGTTTACCATCTCTGAGTTCCTGGGTTGAGGATGAGAAGGAAAACCAATACTTCTGGGGCAGCAGGTTGGCGGACATGCCCCCACTTCTGGCTCCAGAGATGTTTAGGAACGCCCTCATTCTCCGCCCAACCGTGAAAGAGCCTCTGCAGAGACTCGCTATTAAGTGACGCGGGAGCTCCGCACCTCGGAGCCAAAGGAGGCTAAGTGGATTGCGATGCCCCTTCTCCAGTCCACTGACCGGCTGCCCCAGCAGTATGGGTCTTCCTCCAGGACTCCTCCACCCAGTCTCGTGCCCAACACGCCTTCTGAGGCGAGTCCCAGGCAGGACCAGTAAGCCTCACTCATGGCTACCCACACCCAAGGCACAGCGGTTATCCCCCCTATAAGCGAGATGCACCAGATCCAGCAGCACCTGGAAGAACTGGACAAGCTAGTGGAAGCGATAGCAGACCTGGTCCTCACCCTCAGCGGCCTAGCCAGCCGCTAACCCGAGCGTCAGCTCCAAAGCCCCTGGTGTAAGGAGGCCAAGCAGCCTAGCCATCCACTCTGTTGGCAGCCTAGCCAGCCGCCAACAGAGGCAAAGCGGCCTAGACATCCACTCTCCAAAGCTAAGTGGTCTAGCCAGCCGCCAACTGAGTCAGGCAGTATGGAAGTCTGCATCTGCGCCTCCTTTCTGTGACGCATGCATTACAGTACAGCCTATACAGGGGTAACATCTGTGTGATGGCCACAGGTCAGTATGTCAGTAAACGTCTGCAACTACACTTTATTGTTTAGTTGCAGACGATTATTCAATTACGTTAATTGCACATAAGTTCCACATACAGTCGATTTATAAAGCATGCATGTTCTTATTGTTGACAGTACACAAGTTATCTATTAGATAAAATAGATGTTGAAAGTTCATTCATTCATATGCCATAAGTACTTTTTAAATGAATTAACCTTAGAGCTTGTAATGAATTAGCTTAAATTGGGTGACATTTAAAAAATTAAATATATGTAAAGATTTACCGTAACAGTACCGTAAGTACCGTAACTGGGGGGGGAAAGTTATGGATTAAGCTTGTCAGCTTTTTGGCCAATCTATCCACAGCTGTATCATTGCTGTAGACAAAGCCAATATGAATTTTGGGAAACACAACTCTACTATGTTTCCCAGTTATTGAGAATGGTGAACAATTGCATTTAATTAATGCAAATTACTAAAAGCTGTTTGCCCAGATCATAGAGCTCCTACCATGTGCAAGCATCTGCAAAGAGTTGGCAATAGACAATGCATCTAAATAGTCTTAGTTACAATCACTCCTTAATATCTGTTTCAGAAATTATGAGAATTCTTTGACCTGCACTACTAAAACTTACTGGAATTTTCCCAAATCGTTGGGCATGTCTTTGGCCAGCTTGTAAGAAAACTAGAGGGAACCGAGCTCTGCATCACTGATGTTTATGAGAAAATCAATACATTCAGAAAGAAAATGTTACAGCAGTAACAGGACAGCTGTTGTCGAGACCAAGACAAGCAGTTCAACAAATTAGTGCCAGCACAAAGGTGTCTGAAAGTGGTCTGTCACTGCCCAAATGATTAGATTTTTCACTAGACAATGTGATGATGAAGCTCAAAGCCTTTGGCATGTGTGAAGACCTCTCCTACGCTGGTTTAGGGGATAAAACCCTCAGAATTACAGAATCTGTCAGTTTGAGTTCTGTACCAGTCAGGAAGAAATAGAGAAAGTCAGACAAGATGCCATCAAATCCACCAGCGAGAAATGGGAGACCATTTTTCACAAAAACGGAGAATACAAATTTGATCATGTTCCTGAATGTGTGGTTCGTTCTCGGTGTGCCAGGCACAAATGCATTTGTGAACAGGTTTTTTTTTTTTTTACTAATGGCTAATAAATGGTCAGACTCAAGAGACAGATGCAGCACAAATCTCATCAAAAGTGAACTTCAAATCTTTGTAAACTCTGCAAATTGTGGTGCCAGGACTCCACTGTTATTGTAGAGAAGAACTGGTTGATCCAGTCTATTTCATTCCAGTACATATGCAAGGTGTTTATTACTTTAAGTCTCTGGATTTCTATAGAAATATAATATAGACCTATATATTCAGGGAGTTGTAAGTGTATGCACATTTATGTTATGTCAAATGTAAATACATGAGTTCCATGTGTCCCATACAGTGTCCTTACCCTACCTGGGATGTCCAGTCCAGTCTTATTCACAAAGGACTACAGGTCTTCATTCCAAACAAGCAGAACTCCACCGGACTCCTGATCTTTAATCAGCTGGTCTCACTCTTCACATCAGTTGAACATCAGTTTCTTTTGTGGCTCTTTCTGTCTTTTTCTTCATCTTTTTTTATTGTTTTTGTAAATTCCTGCTCTGATTGAATCTGCCTGTGTTTTGACCACTAGCCTTACCTCACACTGGCATTTTGGTGTTTGCCTTCATGCCACGTTCTTTGCATTGTTTCGGTTTTCTCCTGTTTGCGGTTCAGTTGTTGTCATGTCCATGCACACACCCTTCTCCAAACCAAGAGCTACAGTCGTTGCTTTATAAACCACACCAGGCCATGTACACTGATTCTCTTTCTCTAGGTTTAAAAATGTGTTGTAATGACCTAGATCTTGTGCTATTTCGCATGTGTAGAGCTCACCTCCATGGTCTGAAACAGCAAATTCGACCTTTTTCCGATGCCTGGCAAGTTGCAGGAGAGCTGGACGAGGCTGAGGAGCTGCGTTTATTAAAGCTCTCTGACAAGGAGCCAGACTTTGCAGGCTTTACAGCAGAGCCTTGAGTGGCCTCTGAGCACACCCTTGCTCAGCAGCTTCATTCCTCTCTCTCACTCTCTCACTCTCTTACTCTCTTACTTTCTTACTCACTCACACACACACACACACACACACACACACACACTCTTGAAAAGCTCCGACACCAATGAGTTCCTGCACTGAGGTAAATATTAGCCTGTGCATGTTAGATGGCAATTTAATGCAGCCATTAATAATCTAATGCTATCAATATGCTCTCGCTGCCGGCCCAGAGGATGAATGGGCCGCGGCCTCCCCGCTGTCATGCTGCATAATTTCCTCATTCTCATTGATGGTGGCAGACGGCTATAGTAACAGCCTGCCTGATTAGTGATTAACATGTTTACAGGGCAAAATAGTTACAGCATAACAACAAGCGGCCCGGCTGCTCGGAGACAAACCCCATAGTGGATGACATTTTTTAAACAATGTGCTTTATATGCAGCGGGGCCCCCCTCGCCAGGCTGTAGAGAAGGAAGTAATGCATAAAACAAGCGTACGCTTTAAGTCGAATGCCCTTTGTCACAGCTGAACGCATTCTCAATCGGACAACACTGTTACAGTCTTGTTTTAGGGCCCTATAGCAGAGTAACTGCTGATTCAGCAAGTAGGGCATTCGGTCCCGTCATTCTGAAGCAGTTTATTGTATTCATTTTGTCAGGAACCATGTACAAAAACATTAATCTCATGAGAAAAGATGCTTGCAGTCATTAGCATTAGGCTACTAGCTCATTTCCATCTGTTGTGTCCCTGAGCAGATAACGTTTAGTGCAACACACAGAATTATCACACAAAACACAATAAATTATATCTTCATTATGATTATAATCCCATTCTAACCTTAAGCAAATACACAGAACAAATTGATGCATCAGACTCACTTGTTTTATGATTAGGGTTGCAACCCATTCAGGATTAAGTTAAAAAAAAAACTTTTCATTTTGGGAGACTCAATATCCCAGAATCCAAGTATTTTCATGTTTTTAATCCAGTTATATTGTCTATACACAGATAATGGGTCTGACTGATTAAGATTACCCTCAACATAGCTACCTTATCTACAATCGACTGCGCTGTGAACAATGACACCCATCCACTGAATTTTTTTTTTTCAATTTTACAGGGTTGAGGTGGCAACCCTGTTTAAAGGATATTTCACTAATATATTATATTAACAAATTTGCTTGTGTCAATGACATTGATGAGCCAAAATGTATGACCACTCACAGTTATAGTGAACACTGTTGCAATCTCATTACTGCTCACATCAAGGCCTTTATTAAAGCAAACTACTGGTTCACATGGTCTCACATAGTCAGACGTAAACACCTGAGTGAGAAGAGCTAAATTGCTAAGGCTAGACCACTGCCTCCAAGCATCTGCAGTATCTCTGTTGGCTTGTCCAAAGCTTGTGCAGTGCTCCCAGTCAGCAGTGATGAATATCTACCAACAGTCGTCCAAAAAGGGACAAACCACAAACCAGCTCATCGTTCCCCAAAGGCTATAAACACAATCCGAACCGTCACGGTACACGGGTCATGGTTCGGTACATGATGTCTTTCGGAGAATACACGGTACGACGGAGAAGACGTGACTAAAGTAATACGGAATCACAGAGGGACCAAAAAGCGCAAGTAAATCATAAACCTGGGGCGTAGTGTGGTGCAATAGTGCCACCTACTGGTGTAACACTTCTGATGCCTTACACATAGATGAACATATAAGCAAGAGTGTGTGTTTACTGGTTAATACACTGCTGTTTATTTAAAATAAACGAAAATAAAACCAAGCCTCATTCAACATTTTTTTGTTTAACTTTGCCGTATCGTGTACCGAACTGTGACCCCAAAACCGAGGTACATACCGAACCGCGACATCTGTGTACCGTTACACACCTACTATCTGGTTTGATTAGAACTGATAGAAGATCTCAATCCGATTGCACATCTGTGGGATGTGCAGCTACAAGAAGTCTGATCTCCAACAGCTCCACCTTGCACCTTGCAGGACTTAAACATGGTGGTGACAGATACCACAGTGCAGAGGTGGAAAACCGCTCCAGGAGTTTGTTCCAACTACATCGATGTTTCTGCCGCTGGTGTGAGTTAATCAGAGAAGCCAGAGAACTGTAACAAAAACCCTTGGGGAATTTTTACTTCCCGAACCTGAATTTTCCACCTTTGTCACAGGACACCCTTGGAGGTCATCTGGAATAGATGCTTTGGTGGGTTGGAGCTGTTTTTGCAGGACTAAGATCTTATTACGTGGATGGTTGTCATGTTTTGGTTCGTTTTTTTTTTTTAATGTACACATTTGAATCAAGAAAATGCATTCTTCTGTCAGAAATGCTATTTGACATGCTATAAAAGTTTTGTTAGCATTGAAACACTCAGGAACAGCAAGAATCGATGGTAAAACTGCGTGATCAATACTGTGCATGTAGTGCAGCGGTGTGAGACATGTTATGCACCATTCAAAAGAGAGCGAACGAAGCCTTGAGGCTTAAGCCACTGAAATCATTGCAGAAAATCATATTTGACCAAAACAGCACTGACCCTTTGTTCCACTGTTACACATGACATTCAAAATGACAGAATGTGCATGACTGAGAGCATATGGATTGATTTGTCATCGCTTTCCAATCCAACACTGCTCATGGACATGTGCTGGGGGTCCAGCAGCACGGTACGACCGATCAAGAAATTCAAAAAAACAAACGTTTCATTTTTGGCAAATCAGTTGCTGTTTAAAGGTTATGAAATTAACTCACTGCTGTGGCGGTTCGTATTCAGATTTTGAAAAAGCGGTGTGTGTTTGCAGCTACAGACTGCGGTCTCAGAGAGCAGACCTCGGATGAATGTGGAAGCGTTGGATGCTGAAAGGTGAAAGGTCGTGTGAGGGATCTTGCCCCATGCTCAGTTCACTCAGCAGCTTTCCCACGACGGGGCCGAACTTGAAGCCGTGGCCTGTGGTGAAAGAAAATCAGATTTTTGAATAGTTGAGTGCGTATATCCCGTTCTTTTCAACCACAGCACAGTCTGCAGAGTGTTGAGAATAATAGCATTGCTACTCTATAAATAGCCACTGTCAGGGCTCTGTTGTTGAGTCAGACCTCCACAGATCTCCACATGAGAGCGGACAGAGGAAAAAAAAAAAAAAAAATACAGCAGCACACTGGCACATTCGCTCTAGCTGTCACAGAACATTTCCTTCTCAGGCGGATTTCGGCCAAATGCTAAATTAAGGATTTTGTCCACTCCCGTGAATTTGACTGGGTGTTCATATGGGCTGTGTGTGTGTGTGTGTGTGTGTGTGTAATCTGCGTTTGTATGGGTTTATAGTCTCTGTTCTGTTGCACTGGACAGCTCTTTGAAGTCCCGAAGGCAGAGCCAAGAATGGCGACTGGCCATTTGTGACGAGGCCCCTCCACAGATTGTGTCGCCATGACAACCATGAGGCCTTTACTTTGGCAACCCCGACTTTAGATGACAGACGAGGAGCCGGGAGAAAGGGCAGCAGTGACACTTTTTTTTTTTTCTTTTTCAAAACTCCAGTGTGTTTTAGCCCCAGTATCCGAGTCAAATTGCCATTGAGGTTTCCAGTCAGTAAAACACACAACAGCAGCTTTAAGGCCACTGGAGTCGAGCACAGGGCACACACAGAGATTACAGGGCACAATAAAGAGACTAGAACAGGGTAAAGGTTAATAGTGAGGATTCCTCAGTTCCTGTCATAGCCTCTAATGTGGTATTAAGTCAAAAATAAACACCATAAATCATTAGTGGACTGTGTGTGCATGATAACAAGCAGGATACTCGGAGGCACCTCCGCTACACTCTCCATTACACCTCTTCACCAGCTCCTTTCATTTGGCTCTGACCAATACTGGTTTTAATCTCTTTCTGCAGGCCTCCTGGATTCTATTCTGCAGGCAGGATGGCAATCAGCCCCGATGTTTTTTATTAATGTCAGGCAAAATGGTGTTTTGAGCTGCAAGTGAGGAATTAGCAGTGAAAAGGACGTAAAAAAACATCTATAATTAATGTTGACTTGCTTGCTCACCTACAAAAATGAAAATTTAGTTTGTTTCCACTTATTTAAACTAATTCACATTTCCAATATGCAATATACTTTGTGATACTGAAGAAGCGATGTATAGTTCAGCTGAACCTGCATTATCAAAGTGAAAGTGACCATTTTGTCATACGTGAACACACCACAGCACACAGTGTGAACAGCACAAAATTCAACCTCTGCATTTAACCCATTCACCAAGTGAAGCAGGGGGCAGCAGGAACATAGCGCCCGGGGAGCAGTGCGTGGGACGGTACCTTGCTCAGGGTACCTCAGAGGTGCCTAGCGGTCTTTGGGATTGAACCCGGACTTTCTGGTCGCAGGGTGAATGCCCTAACTACTAGGCCACCAGGTGCCCAATTATATATCTACTGTTAAAAAGGCTAAGGGGCTAAATTCCCCCATATAATTTTTTATTTGAATCTGAAACTGCAAATGTTTGCGTTTTATTGGCTATGATTAACAGCTGTCTATTAAATGTAACTCAATTCTCACCGGTCACATTTCCTCAACTGAAGTAAAGACATAAATAATATAAATAATGAAGCATGAATGCTACAAGAGCTTCTAAGAATTCTTTGTGGTTTTGGTTTTCTGTTCATTACTTCTTACTTTCTCATCAGGCTTCTTCACAGAAAGTCTGAAAAGGTTTCCTAACAGTTTAATAATACAAACCATTACTTATTAGTGCTATAAGAACAAGAATTTTGACAATACTGAGACATTTGTGGGGCCTCGGTTTCAGTCGATATATCGTCCAGCTGATCTACCACTTGGGGCCTGTCTCTGTGCGCAGTGCTGTGGGAGATGAATGGCTTGCAGATGATGGAGCTAAAGTAGCACCGCTGCACATCTTTTCCCAAGCCTTTAAAATGAAATGCAGCTTCTGGAGCCACTCTCGGCCCATGGCCGCTCCTCCGGAGTGAGTCTGAGCAGAAATTAATTAGCCTGTAATTAGCTAAAGGACATGGCGATGGGAACAGATGGAACAAATGCCAGGAGAGCCCTTTGAGCCCGCAGCGGCGTCTCTGGAAGAACGCACGAGCCCAGGGAGCCACAAGTGCCTTTAATTAGAGGATAAAAGGGGTCCGCATTGGGGGCTTCGCTGCTGCCCCTGCTCAGTCCCTCATTAAAAGTTGAGCTGGCTCTTTGAGATGGGCCGGGTGCATACATGTGTGTGTGTGTACATGGGAGTATGACTTGTGTGTGCGGTTTGCTGTGTTGAACTGACCTGAGAATCCAGCTCCAATCACAATATTCCTGTGGGTGGGGTGATGATCCAGGATGAAGTGGCGGTCGGGGGTGACCTATGAGGGAAAACACACAACTCTTCATTAAAATATTTACTAGCTGTCGCTATCAGTTGAATAATAAGCAAAAGTTGAACTAAGCCAAATCCCCTACATGGACAAAAGTAATGGGACGTCTGACCAATACACCAGCAGGAACTTCATTGACATTGCATTCAAATACATAAACTTTAATAAGGAGTTGCACCCCACCATAGCCCCCTTTTCAGCTTTCCACTCTTCTTGGAAGGCTTTCCACAAGATTTCTGTGGGAATTTGTGCCCATTCATTCATTCTGTAGAGCATTAGTGTGGTCAGGACGAGAAGGCCTGGCTCACAATTTTCGTCCCAGTTCATCCCAAAGGTGCTGGATGGGGTTGGGGTCAGAGCTCTGTCCAGACCAGTCACATTCTTTCACACCCAACTCCTCTAGCCATGGGTGTCATTAGGTCTATTTTGGGAGGTCTAAAGCCCCGCCAAAATGACCCCTAGCTCATTATTAGTAAAATAATAGTAATTATTCTATTTTTAAATTATATATCCAAACATTTCATACAAGATATCACTGAGCACAGATACGCACTTTACAAATAGAAACA
>JBBPDE010000001.1:18157833-18167887 GCA_037974605.1 Nannopetersius ansorgii
TCAAGTTCTTCCACACTGAACTCCTCCAGCATGTCTTTATGGAGCTCGCTTTGTGCACTGGGACACAGTCCTGCTGGCATAGAAAAAACTGGGTCCACAAAGTTGGTGGTGTCCAAAATGTCTTGGTCTGCTGAGGCATTAAAATTGTCCTTCACTGGAAGTAAGTGGCCTATCTCAGACCCTGAAAACAGGTGAGTCCCAATACTTTCCATACAGTGTATATCAACAAAAATATAGAATCAATAAATATAAACAAAATAATTTCATAGATAACGTTCAAATTCTATTTTATTAACGTTTTCAAGGTATACAAAAAAACTATAATTTTATAATATAAGGGGTACACTATACAAATATAAGAAATATATAAATAGATAAGTTTGTCTGTTTAAGAACAGATAGATAGATAGATAGATAGATAGATAGATAGATAGATAGATAGATAGATAGATAGATAGATAATAAAGTTTATACAAATTATAGAATCAAATTGAATGTGAATAGAAACTGATAAATGCTTGCCCATTATTTTTTTAAATACAATTTTTATACTTTCCTCATTGTGCTGAATAAAAGTAAAAATAAATGTCATTATATTATCCTCAGGTGTTTGGTAGCAGCAGAGATTAAAAGAATCAACTTAAATATGCGCAAAAAAGCTGCACGTGATGCACACAGTGATACTGTTGCATTGTATCAGAATTTATTTTATTTGATTCAGTGAAGCTTTGGAGAGTCTCTGTTTTTCCTCGACAGCAGCCCGTTCTCATGTGTTATTGCAGCTCTGGGGTTATTTCTGGAGCCTGGGGCTCTGACTGGGGTATAAATGTGGGACTGGATTGCATCACGTCCGGGAAATAAGGGCAACAAAAATTGTTGCCCCAGTCCGCCATTTCAAATATTTGAACTTCCAGCAGCCCCAGAGAGAAGTTCTCGGTGGAGGAGACAGTCAGATGCTGGGCTGATCTGTGAGACTGGTGTTTTCTGCACATGTGCTGAGGGAGAGGAGCTCCTGGCTGCAGGCTGGTGAAGCGGAGGGCTGAATGCTGCACGGAGCAGCGTGTCCAGCGAGAGGAGCAGAGTTTTTCTGATTTTCCTCCGTGTTTTTGATTGTATGAGGTGAGGGCTGGTGGAGGAGAGCCTCAGAGGAGAAGGAGAAGGCCGGTGAGAAGAGCCTCGGCAGTCTGGTGGCAGGCATGGCCGGGAATTTTGACGCCGAGGACCGGGGCAGCTGGTACTGGGGGCGGCTGAGCCGACAGGAGGCTGTATCTCTGCTGCAGGGACAGAGACACGGTGTCTTCTTGGTTCGGGATTCCATCACCAGCCCCGGAGACTACGTCCTCTCCGTGTCTGAGAACTCAAAAGTGTCCCATTATATCATCAACAGCATCAGCAGCAGGCAGCCTGCCCCGGGTGAGCCTGCACCACACGGCTAAAGCTAACCTCCAACTTCTGGGGTGTGCTAACGCTAGCTGCTTCTTTCTCTCTTTCTAAAACCTCCTTCTCTCTCACAAGTCACTCACTTGGTACATTAGAAACTGACATTTTTATTTACCTGTTGACCTCGTTTCGTTGCACTAATTGCTATTTTTCTTGCATTTTGACCATTTTTGTCCGGCGTTAGCTGTGTGCTATCAGTAGCGGCTAGCAGCCACTTGCAGCAACATTTAGGAAGAATTTGCGGACGTTGTAGTTATTAGTGGTCGACTTGACTTGATTTGTATGTACCGGGGGTTCCTTGGTTAAATAACAGAATGTGTGAACCGCAAATGAGAGAGAAAATCTGGTCTTTGCTGGCTAGTGCAGTTGCTAGCCAGGCAGATAGGAGGGCAGGCATCTCTTCAGTTAATATCAGACTGGGAGAGACGAGATGGACTGACGTGATTTGTAGGCTGTGCGCCATTTAGATTTGTCTATATATGTGATTAAACGAGGCAACATTGTTAAAACATACTTATCACATTGTTTTGTGGTCGGGTGCGATATTTAGCTTCTAATGACGTGCATGATTCAGTTCTGCAACATCCCCCTCAACTTTCATGCATACAAAAATTTGCTGTTAATTCCGTCTTCAGCTTTTCGTGGATAGGTTTGTACTAATTATATAAACGTATGGGCATCTGTTTTGAATTTCTCATCTCCTTCAATTGCTTACATTTGTTTTTCATGCTGAGGTGATTTAGGTCATCATTGCAGAGTACAGTGTTTGAGTTTGGAAGTACATCTCTCTTTACACTTTTTTGCACCCCTCATTCAGGACTGACTGCCTCCAGGTTTCGTATTGGAGACCAGGAATTCGACGCCCTCCCAGCTCTCCTGGAGTTTTATAAGATACACTACCTGGACACCACCACTTTAATTGAGCCCATCAACAAAGCCAAGCACTCGTCGGTCATCAACACGGGAGGAGCTCCTCAGCGGCTTGAGGAAGAGTATGTCCGTGCCCTGTTTGACTTCCCTGGCAATGATGAGGAGGACCTTCCTTTTCGAAAGGGCGACGTGCTTCGGGTGCTGGAGAAGCCGGAGGAGCAGTGGTGGAACGCTCAGAATTCAGAGGGCCGCGTGGGGATGATCCCAGTACCCTATGTGGAGAAATTCCGGCCTGCTTCTCCGACGTCTGGGATGCTGGGCAGTGGAGGAACGGGCTCTGTGGGTAACTCGGATGGCCACAATTCCCAGCCTCCTCCTCTGCTTGGTGAGCCAGGCCAGTATGCCCAACCCACATCCTTACCCAACCTGCAGAACGGGCCTGTCTTGGCCAGGGCAGTTCAGAAGAGAGTGCCCAATGCATACGACAAGACGGCTCTTGCTTTAGAGGTATGATTGTTTTGATGTATTTATTTAAGTGTAGTTTGAAGTATGATGGTGAATGCTATTTAGAATCTTTTAACAAATGTTTGCATTTACAAACTGCTCTTTTCCCGACCTTGCTGCGCTTTGCTCTAGGTTGGCGACTTGGTGATGGTGACTAAGATCAACGTAAACGGGCAGTGGGAGGGAGAGTGCAAAGGAAAGCGAGGCCATTTTCCCTTCACGCACGTCCGCTTACTGGATCAGCACAACCTGGAAGACGACCCAAGCTGAGAGCAGAGACCGACTTCCCTGCACAGCCCTTAGATGCACACACACACAAACACTCTCTCCTCACATCTCCTCATAACTGACATTCCCAGCAGTAGCCTCTTCTACTAGATCCTTTTCCTGTCTATCCGCTCATTGTTTTGTGCCATCATGTCATTCATGCCAATATATACAGTATCTGCCGTAATTTCCTTATTAGAACTTATGCAAGGAATTGAAGTTATCCTAAGTAGACACTAAACATCATGGACATCTCTATAGGTTATCCTAAGTGGAACATTGGAGTGTGACTTTATTGTGAGTTTGAGAGAGAGGTGCTGTCTGCTTGGACTCAAAACTTTAGCAGTTGGGTGTTGCTGAAAGGGACTGTTCCTCTGCATTTGAGTAGCAAACACTACTCACACTGATTTGCTAAAAGATGACTGCTTGGAAGGGGATTCGTTTTGAGCCCTCGATCACACTACAAATCACCTGCCGTGATTTATATACAAGGTGTCTGAAGAAGAAATACTGAGCATACGTATATTAATGTTTACCGTTACGTGCTTAATTTGTATTCCTTTAACCTTTTCGTGCACGCAGAAGTATTTCGTTTGACTTTTGTTAGTTGAAGCGTCCGGTTCTCCTCCTCGTTGATCACTACAGCAAAGCAATTATGGATGATGGAGACTTTATTTTGAAGACATGTCAGTTTTGATAAAAACAAAAGCACACATTCAGAAATCTTGCCACTTGTGTGCCTGCCAAAAAGAAGTATTTCCTAAGGCTGAATGTAATGAGAGTAGTATTTGCAAACATGTCTGAAACATCCCACTGAAATGTTACAGCATGCAGATGCTTCAAGAACAACCCACTCCACCACTTTGATATACACTGTTAGATTTCCATCACATGTAAAGTGTTAACCCAATGCCTCAAACACGTTTCTCTTTAGAACTGTCTTGCACAGAAACTGTAGCCTTCATCCGCGGTCGTTTTCTGCATCTGTGCTCCGTTTCAGTTAGTTACGTTTATTTTTAAGGTTATTTGCGATCACACCACACTGCTTCATAGTGGCATTTTTACCCGAGAGGTGAGATGTTATTTATCGTTGTATTACACCGACAATTCCTTTAACCTGCTGTTTGCCTTTTATTGCAGTTCGACACCTTAACTGCTTTCTGATTTAGCTTGACATACAAGATTGGAAGCTGAAAGTCCTGTTTTAGGGCACTGAAGCAAGTCACACAACCCTCTTTTAGTTTCTAAAACCTATTGGGATGGATTCCCAGATGGGGATTAAGCCTAGTTCTGAACTTCCCAGGATTTTGAATGGAGATTTGCCACTGAAAGGAAAACAGTCCTTTAGTAGACTTAATCCCTATCTGGAACCCAGCCTGTTTGCCCTGTTTCCTGCAAAGGGATTAAACCTAGTCCTAGTCCTGAACCACAGCATTCTGAATTAAAAGGTAGGTTTTGTCCAGAACTAGACTTAATCTCCTTTGAGGAAACCAACCCATTATATGTTCCACAGAGACGCATGTACTCCGTCTTTTGGAAATAGAACTAATGAATTGGGTTTCATGAACAAATGCATAAATCGTAGCACTAAACGAAAGAACATCAAACAGTGTGAGACGTGCTTCATGTTTGTAGTTCCTTGAATGGTCATGATGTACATTCAATCATCTGAATGCAGACAATCACCAATGTAATGTAAGCTATTGTGTAAAATATGAAGGTTAGGTATGAAGTAACCGTGAACGAGTCATGGTGAGCAGCCAAGTCACGTTAATTAAAGAGGTTTCTGTTTTAAGGCCATATGCAAATGAAGCCTAAGCCTGTGGAAGAAGAATTCACGTTTTCACTATGGCCCCGTTTCAATGCGTGTGCAAAAGTACCGGACTTCAGGGCCGCAAACCTAAATGGACTGAAATCTGCTGAGTGTCACTGCTGACTATTTCATGTTGCAGTCCAGTTCTAAGCGACTAATGCCATACATGATTTTACAGCTTCAGTGTAACTCATTCCAGTGTTCTGTTGTTTATTGCAAGGCAGAAGTCTTACTAATGCACCTCAGAAGTGCCACTTTGAGCTGTGACTAGACTGACTGAGAAATGTAACTTTACCCCATAGGTTTTATTTGTACTACTACTAGTATTGTTTACTGTCTTAATTCAACAGTCCTTTAATAACATCGTTTGTGATGTTAATTTATGTTCATCCATGCCCTTCACACAATTGCTTTTTTTGATCAGCCTGTTCCTGTACCTGAAATGAAGATAACCCCCTATAGTAAACCATTTAAACCCCCTTCCTTTGACTTTGTTCTGTGATTTCAAGACAACACATCAGTGACAGACATGTATGGCTTACTGTGTTCAATTCACATCCCAGCCTACAATTTGCGTTTCAGATGCCATTTGTCATGTAACGTTGTATAGTGCAGCATTGCATGCCGTGGTGTCACTTATCTGGCACATTTAGAAATTAGGAATCCTCAGAGGCTAATGAATACAGACATGATGTTTGACTTCCTAGTAGGGCTGGGCGATTAATCGAAAAGTAATTGAAAGACATTCAGAACATATAATCGATCAAATTTTCCCAGGTCGATAATTTCGATTACTTTCCCTTTAAAAACACTACCGCATGTGGAGTCACGTGACCCCGCTTCATTATGTTACGTTATTCCACCGATATGTCGAGCACGGAGAGCTTAAACACTGAGACAACTGAGCAACTTGTCAGTGAACTATGAGGGCAAAAAATCGTAATCGAGTAAAAATGTTCAATTAATCGAGATTTTGATGTTAGGCCAAATCGCCCAGCCCTACTTCCTAGCAGAACTGTAAGTTGTCTAGGTTCATTAATCAGCTAGCAGAGAGAACATAACATTATCCATAATACAGGGTAAGTCCCCCTCATGCTGCCACAGCAGCTCTGATCTGTTAAGGCAAGGACTCCACAAAACCTTAGAAGGTGTGCTGTGGTATCTGACACCAAGATGTTACGGCAGATCATTTAATTCGTGTAATTGTGAGGTGGGGGGCCTCCATGGATCAAACTAGTCTGTACAGCGCATCCCACAAATGCTTGATTGGATAGAGATTGGGGGGATTTGTAGGTCAAGTCAACACCATGAATTCTTTATGTTCCTCAAACCATTCCTGAAGGATTTTTGCAGTGGGGCATGACACATTAACCCGATGAAAGAGGCTGCTGCTATTAGGGATTACCATTGCCCTGAAGTGGTTTACTGGATCTGCAAGTGTTTAGGTAGGCGGTACGTGTCAAACTAACATCCACATGAAAGCCGGGACCGTGCAGAATATTGCCCAGGGCATAATACTGCCTTGGCTGTGTTAGGACCTAAGATTTCCTAGCAGAAGGCTGTCTCTGTGCCTTCTTCCCATAGTGCATCCTGGTGCCATTTTTTGCCCAGTTAACAGACACTCGCTCTTGGCCAGTCACACAGTGTAAAAGAAAACATGATTCAACTCCTTCCATTGTTCCATTATCCAGTTCTGATGTACCCACTCTGCCCATTACACACTGTTTTTAGCAGTGGACACAGATCAGTATAGGCAGCAAGCAAAATTTACCTATAGCAGAACCAGCTCTTTTAACCGCATATGGCCTATCTGTCAACAAGCCTGTTCGTTGAGGCCTTCTCTTGATATTTATACCCATTAAGACTTGTTTTTCTTTCTCTTTGGGTCAACCTGAGGAGGATGGGTTCCCCTTTTAAGTCTTGGCTCCTCCTGAGGTCGCTTTTGGCTCACTAGGGGCTCGGACCTGGACTCTGTAAAGCTGCTTTGTGACAACATGGTCGTAAAAAGCGCTATATAAATTAAATTGACGCTGCATCGCACAAAACCTATGTACCATAGTCAGCATTGTTTTCAGTAACTTGTGCAACAGTAACTGCTCTGTGGGTCCAGACCAGAAGATCTAGCCTTCTCTGCCCATGCGCATCAGTGAGCTTTGGACACCCATAACTGTTCCTGGTGCTACTTTTTGTAGCTACTGACCACCACCCTGTAATACCCTGTAAGACCTGTCGATTTGGAGATTTACTCTCACCCAGTTGTCTCAGGATCACAATTTAGCCCTATTTAAAGTTGCAGAGATCCTTACACACACATTCTTCCTTATCGCGTCAACTTCAAGAACCGCCTGTGCAGTTGCTGGCTAATACAGCTCCAAGGGGAAAAAAAGAAACACCTGCAAAAATGTTTTCTCAGGTTTTATCTTTAATAGGTGTGAATATTGAACTTATTACTGGTAACAATATTTCTCTTCATTTCCAAACTTGCAGGGCCCAGGAGCAATTCTACAGGGGCCCTGGACCACGCTGGGCCCCGTCTAGAAGCGCGTATGTTCTAAAATATACGAAAAATAAATAACTACAAGAGAAACACTATTTTTTGGCAGCGATTTAGTGCGTATCTTGATTTCTTGTTTTGTTTTAACGTTCTTTACATGAGGTAAGACTGGAGACTAAATGTGCCATGCCAATATGGTTTTGTTTATATCACAATTGACAGAGATGACAATTTGATTTCTAAATATTTGTTTTTTTTTGTCTGGAGCCCTGTCCCCTGATATCAAGTCAACCCTGTTACTGCCACAAAAAAACTGTAAAATAAAGGCATATTCCAGCAGTGACATAATTTACAGGAAGTTACATAATTAACATTTAAAACACAAGTAAATTTTTCTCTTTATAATGTAGAATTTTGTTGTTGTATGAGATTGTTGCGGTGGGGACGTCATACCGCGTCATGCCTGTTACCAATTTTTAACCTAATATTTTTTGTATGTTTATATTTACCATATCTATATGTAATATCATTTCAAACTGTATGACATCTGCTCTTGGAACCTTGAACATTAGCTAACTAGAGGCAAATTAGCTTGAAATCGTAACCCTGTTACTGTCAGCAAAGATTTAGAAATAAAAAAAATATATATAATATAAAAATTAAAGATGACAAAACTATCTTTAGAATAGAGCTAAACACAGCTAAAGAAACAGTATGTGCTTACTTATATAGAGCAGATAAGTGTTGCAATAGACTATAGAGATCAAAAATATTGCACATATTGCACATATTGCACATGGGGTCTATGTATATAAATATATTGCACTAAAGAATGAATATTTATAATAGTGGTGCAAGGAAACAGGGGTCACTGTCTTCAATGCTGCCTTGTTTTGAGTTTTTATATGTACATATTTTATACGTCAATCAAGGTAAATTATTGGTGAAAAATTACATTTGAAACCTTGTTTCTTTTTTTTTTTTTCCTTCATTATGAACAGACTGAATATATATTTTAGGCCAAAACCTTATCCCATAACAAGCATTAGTGCCAATTTTTTTTTATTTTTGTGAGGTATGCTTTAGACGCATGAAGTACTTTGGATGTCTGGTTTCTATTACCATAAATTAACTTCAGATATCTATGAAAATACTTTGAATGAAAATACTTTGAATGACATTACATTCATACATTCCATTAAATTAAGCACAAACAGGTACTTTGGTGGTTATTTTATTTATTTTTGTTTTTACTTATTGCTTTGTTTTAGTTGTTTAGTCTTTGAAGTAACACCAGTTTTACTTGCTGGTTGTAATATGAATGGTTTCTAGAGGCTGCTTAGAACATCTTCTTAACAGCTGCCCTAAGGGCCTGGCTGATGACCAGGTACTCAAAGCAGTTGCTGAGAGCATAGCCTCAGCCATTAGCAGAGGCAAACACCATCACGCTCCAAAGCAATTCCCTTCATTAAGGCTGGAGAGAAACCTCGGGCACGGCCACAAACAACAACAGGCTTCCTCTACACAGTCTCTGATTGGCAGCTGCAGGTAGACGCGGTTTCCCCAGCACATAGCATCACCTCTGAGGCTTTAAAACACTTGATCCTGCTGGAACTTATAGTTCCCTGGGAAGAGAGAACTGAGGAAGCAATGAGAGGAAACGCTCCAAGTGCCAGGAACTAGTGGAGGAGAGCCCATGGAAGTGGGGTGTAGAGGCTTTGCAGGACGCTCACTCTGTAAAGTCCTCAGATAATAGGCGTTACAGGGGCAGCCAAGAGGAGGGCCATCCAGGCTGCGATTGAAGCTGCAGAGAAAGCCACGAGGTGGTTGTGGATTAAGAGGGCTGACCTGTGGGCTGCTACTGGGGCGCAAGTCGAGGCCTGATCCCCCCCGGCTGGGTCGAGGGTGTCTGATGTTGTGAGACCTGAAACACCCAGTGACCCCAGGATACATCACTGAAGATGCGTCCCAGGGCATCCAGGAGATGAGCAGAGTCTACAGTATGCATTGGTTTAGGCTGCTTTTCATAATATACATAACACCACAATTTCTACGTAACATTTTATAATATCATCTAAGGTACTTCCTCTTGTATATAGATCTATATTTTATATATATACCTACAGGCCTAAAGATTATTTCCAATTTAATGAATGCGAAGTTCATGTTTTATCAATATATTCACCATGTGCCTTATTCACAGCTGCACAGATTTGCAGCATAATTTCCAGCAATTTTTGGAAATAACTTGTGTCCAGACCCTCCCTGCACCTTTTCAGGTCTGCAAGCAGTTCTGTGCAGCTCAGTGGGAGAAAGAGACTGGGGAGGACAAGACATCATTCTCAAAACCTTTCTTTGGTCTGCATGTCATTTTGGCACAATTTTGAAGAATGCTTGGGATCAGTATCCTGTTGAATAAAATTTTGTCCAACTTTTGTGAAGCATAAGGAATCGTGTGACATTGAAGTATTAAGTGATGGTCAGTGAAAGTGACTGTCAGTCCATTAAAGACAGACCTGATATGTCCCCCCTCTTCAGTGTGTGTGTGTTTGAAATGCACAGGTTGCTTTTCTTTTCTGAACTATTTCAGTGTGTGTGTGTGTGTGTGTGTGTGTGTGTGTGTGTGTGTGTGTGTGTGTGTGTGTGTGTGTGTGTATACACATCAC
>JBBPDE010000001.1:18207268-18223894 GCA_037974605.1 Nannopetersius ansorgii
GAGTTTCACAAAACCAAATCCAACTTCTTAGCAGTCAGAGAGAGAGAGGATCTTCTTGGGTCCGTCAGGAAAGACATCGAGTAAGTTTGACTCATCTAATCTTTTAGACCAGGAAAACGGCTTCAAATCATACAAATTTGTTGGATGTTGGAAATCAGGTTGAAAATCCAGCAAAAATGGTGGTGTATGCACACATAAAGGTTCTCTGTTATCAGGATAAGCTATCTGCTCTCTTCTTCCAGCACTTTCTGATCTGCATGTATCTTTGCTCTATTCTGGTATACTAGAATACTTATGGTGTGTCTTAAGCATATGATAACTGAACAGTAATTTCAACAATATTCCCTGCATCAGAACTTTCCACGGACAAATAACTCCGTATATTCTGTACAGGGCAAACATTTTTAATGGATTTTTTCTTCTAGTGTGTTAATTATTTATACACAAATTGCATTTTTGTTTCCCCCCATTCAGACGCTGAATACATGTACCTCATCATTGTCATGTAAACTGTGCAAATGGTGCAGCTTAGAGATACAATATATGGATTAAGTATTGGGATGCCTGATCATTACACCTCCAGGGACTTAAATTACATTGCATTCAAATCCATAGGCTTTAATATGGACTCGGTCACCCTTTTCCCCAATGTGAAATTGAAAATTTGTGAAATGGGGCTGCCTGTGAAACAGGGCTGCCAACAAGGGTCGCCCAGGGAGCAGTGTGTGTCTTGCTCAAGGGTATATCAGTGATGACGCTAGTAGTGTTGGGATTTGAACCCACAGCCTGCTGATTGCAGGGGCAACTCCCTAACCACTGGGTCACCAGCTGCCCTAAAACAGTAATGATTAGGATGGGATTCAAACCCACGCGTGCCGAGCACAACAGATTAGCAGTCCATCGCCTTAACCCCTCGTCTCCCCCTCAAAAGGTTCTTCACAAACAGTGTCCACAAAGTTGGAAGCATGGTGGTGTTCAAAATGTCTTGGTCGGCTGCAGCATTAAAATTGCTTTTTACTGGGAATAAGGGGCCACCCGAATTCAACAGTTATAAAATGTGTCCCAGTACTTTTGTCCACAGTGTGTAAGTGAACCTCAGCTCATGAAAGAAGATTCATGATTTTTACCTAAGTTGACCACCAGGTGTCAGAATAGTCTCTACTAATAGCAGTGGATCAGACAGTGAAGCTGTGACTCTAACTGCAGAGTCTCTAGTTTCATTGAGGGCATTATGGGTTACAGTGAAGTTTTACCTGTCTCTTTGCCTGTGTTCATAATGTTTCCCGTGTTGCTCGGCTTCACCATCGATCCAAGTTGAACAGAGAACCGTGCCCCCCAAGAAATGCCAGTAGGCACAAATGACAGGACCTGTGTGTGTGATGTAGGGCCATGCCCTCTTATAGTCTTGTTGGAATGATTAAGTTGCCTGTCTGTCGTCTTCTGCTGCAGCTGGAATATACTGACAGTTGATTAGGATGTGTGTGGATTCGTTCCCATGCCAACCAGACTGATGAGCAATCCTCGGCATCAGTCTTGTAGTAGTGTAGAGCGCGGTTGTGGATGCTTTATGACTGTTAGTTTAGTCATTCTGTCAGCCGTACATTGCTGACTCTGCCCATGACTTGTTTCTTCCCCTTCAGATGGAGGGCGATCTTAATTTGTGTAGGCAATAAAGCATAGAATGTGGAGTCTGTGATCCTGTAACAAAGATCCGGAGCACTATAGGAGGATGTGGGTAGATTTTTGCCCACCACTGCCCCTATTAACTACTTGAGAAGGGCAGCTCTTCCTACTACTGCACTCATTCATTATTTACACAATGCTTTCTGTGGAAGAGCTGGCTCTGTACATGGTGCAAACAGTGGGGACAATAAAGCCCAATTGCTATCCTAGCACATCTTTAGCTTGGGCTAAAGGGGTGACATGGATTTTAGTATGTTCTCTTCTTTACCACATAATGTGTTCATAGAAAGATTTTGAAGTAGTACGAATCAATGCTTTCTAATTATATTTTGTAAGGACTTTCATTAGGTTTGTCATTATTTAAACGAGTTCTGGTTTGTTTATGCTAATTTGGAGCATTTATTCCTTGGTGTACATGACTCATGCTTTAAAGAGACTCATGCACAGATGAAAGATGATCCCTAACCTTTGAAGGCTTAAACGATAAATGTGCTGCTTGGAGCATTTACATAGAAAATGTATGTGTTAGCATCTGTGTGTTCAGTGAATGATGTACAATTTTTTTTTTTGTTCCCAGGACATACAAGAGCGGCTCAGGGGTGAACAACAGACGAACAGAGCTTTTCCTAAAGGAACATGAGCACCTAAGAAAGTAAGCCCTTTTCTGGTCCTTCGCTTTAAGTGTAAACCTGCCAAACTAAGCTTCAACATCAAAGTGACAGCTGAGGTCATCGAAATGTGATTTTATAAAGAGCCCCTGAAGATGATAAAACAGGCATCACTTAGCTTTTTAACACCCTTAGTGGGCTGAATGAGTAATTGCCTTTATGTGGAAATTGCCTTTATGTTCTGCTGTTTTACGTTTTAATTTTGAAATTTAACAACAATGTAATCTAATAATGCAGAGCTTGTGAATATGCAGTCTGACACCTTGCCTATGTCCAAGCCTTATGTTAAAAAAAAAAAAGCAGGAAGTCCTTGTTTTATGAGCACAAAAATGGCCTGGAGCTTATAGAAAATAATCTCATCAGCTTCTCCACTTGGAACACTTTTGGTGAACTTGCACTAAATTTGCATAAAATGTTTCCGCAGTCTCCACCAGTATAACGTGGTGTAACGCTACACAGATGTCACTGTTCGGTATGTACCTCGGTTTTGGGGTCATGGTTCGGTACTGCTCACGATACAGCAAAGTTATGCAACAAAAAGTTCTAAAGAATGAGGCTTGGTTTGTTTGTTTATTTAAAATAAACAGCGGTGTATTAACCAGTAAACACACACTCTTGTTAATATTTTCATGTATGTGTAAGGCAGCAGAAGTTTTAGGCCAGTAGGTGGCACTATTGCACCACACTACGACCCAGGTTTATGATTTACTTGGTCTCTGTGATTGCGTATTACTTCAATCACGTCTTCTCCGCCGTACCTCCATCATGCACCGAACCGTGACCCATGTACCGTGACGGTTCGGTACAAATACATGTACCGTTACAGCCCTAATAACGATTGATTAACTCCACCAGAAAATCTCATTTGGCGTTAATCAGTTGTCATTTTAGTTTTTTACCCCCCAGTCTAGTTGTGTTCACTGACTACCATGCCAATATGCTAGGAGAATGCTATTTGGCAATTCATTGTCAGCTAACAGATGCCTGCGTTGACTTTTAGTCCTTAGACGATAGGGCCAGAGCTTAGTCGTTTACACAACTTGGCGCCTCAACAGTCATTAACCTGAGCTGAATCTTTGGAACCTGACTGTGAAGTTCATTGGGATTATTTATGAAGATCACAGCATTGTTCCACATGGCTGATACAGATTGTGAGCTGTGTGTCCCTAGGTGGGTGTGTAGCATTGTGATCCCTGAACCTGTGTGTACCTTTGTGATGTGGCATATGCATTAAACCGTTTTGCCAAGAATTACTACACTTGTATAGCAAGTTGGCTTCTTGGAGGAGCTTGATTAGCTCTTTGTGACTTATTTGAGGTGTAGTGTTGCTTTGTGAATGAAAAATCTAGCTCTTTAGAAGCCAGTATTTTATTAATAAATGTTCAAACATTGCAAATTTTAATACATTGCATCACGACCACATTCTTTGGAAACATAAAATTTTGTACTGCAATTTTGATATTTACAGATACATATTATTACCAACTATCTAGTAAATCAATCTGCTTCTCTGGCGCTGTTTGGCCTCATGTCTGTTAATTAAAGACAGGTTTTCCAGGGCTTTCATGCCACCTCGAGCTAATTTGCACAATAGGCAAAAATGGCCTGGCTGGAGGGACCATTTCAGTGGGCGCCTCTCTGCCTGCAGTGTAGGGAGGTAGTTCTGGCTTCATGCCTGCTTTGTTTCTCAGCAGAAAGCAGCAGTGTGCCCTCCCTCCCCTAATGCCGGCATCTTACAAACCAGCACTTCTGTAGGGAGAAAACAGGATGTGGCACACAATCGCCTCTGTGCTGTGCTGGGTGTTAAAGGTATTAATAGATAATGAGCACTACCTCCATGATACTTTGCATTCCATAAGAAAGCATCTTGTTTTCTTTAGTTTATGTTTTGTGTGCTTGACATCGTATCCGTTAACTGCAGAGGATGTAATTTACTGGGCTCTTCAGATTTGTTTGAAAGAGCAGCAACGGTACAGTAATATTACATTTCTTTTCTGTAAACAGTATCCACTTAGAGATTGTCTACTCTTAAAATTGCAGTGGGAACCTAAGCAAACAAAGAAAACCCCAAAACGAAATACTCCAGCCAAAATAAGGGATCAGGGATTTTTCTTTCATCACAGAGTAGCAGTACTCCATAACCTGTAGGGGTATTCATTTTAATGTTTTATTAATATCATCCCATTCGGATATAGTGTGAATATGGATGATGTGTTTGATCTGTATTTATGGAAAATATGATTTAGAAATGTTTTAATACAGCTCTGCTCTGTCTCTTATCCCTCTGTAGTGTACTGGTAACCACTGCTGGGCAAAACCAGTAATAAATATATACAGCCTGTATTATTATTTACAGTGAGTATTATGTAGTTGTCCAAAGCAGGTAAACACATCAGTTGTGAACCTTTATGTAACCAAACTTGTGCATGGTGGTGTGTTGCTGAAGTCAGTGATGACTGTTTAGGATCTTCTGCTTTTCTGTTACAGCTCTGTCAGAACGGAAGTCACCTCTAGCATTAGTAACTGAGCCCATGCCAGTGTAAACAGTAATTGAACATGATGCCATCAGGAATGCCATTTAAAGACATTAACTGCTTGTTGACAGCAGTGGGCACTCAGCGGGAGAGCAGAAGAAGAGAGAGAAAGATGATGATGAGAGCTTAGCTGGATGGGAAGCCATTACTGATGATTACTCAATTAAATATGGGAAGATACCAAGGGGGGGGCGGTGAAAACTCATTACAAGAGCTTAGGTTGCCTGAAAGTACTTAGGCATCCTCTCTCAACTCCTTCAGTGTCATCAAAGCGTCAACGGGGAGTTTGTAATTCCTCCATCGGCTTTATCATCGTCTCAGTAGTGGGAAGACGCTTCTTTGTGTGACTCAGCTCTCTGACACTTGTTGTGTTGTGAAGAGCTAAAAGTGTGTGTAATAGTATACTCCGTTTTAAAAAAACTGCTTTAGTTTACCTGTAAGGAAGTAACTGTGTATTGAGCTGCAAACTAGTGTTCTTGTGAAGCTCTGGTGGTTTGGAGGTTTCAGTTAACTGTAAATCACCTCTTTCCACTCAGTCTTCAGGGCTCAACCAAATTAATATTGTCTTATTGTCATGTTTATGCCACTTTTTTGTGCTGCCTTGCACCAACTGTGCGGTGTTTTCACAGGTTTTGTACAAAAATGTTCACGCTCAAGCATTTCAGACCTAGATGATTGAAAGATGGAAATTATTTTCATTGAATTTTAGGCCATGTTTATTAATTCAGTCAGACTGGGGAACATGTTTTTGCAATTAAAGGTTCAAACGCTGTCTATCCTCAGGGGTCTTCAGCTCCATTCCAGGAGGCCTGGTGTCCAGCACAGTTTTGTAGTTCCCCTCCTCAAACACACACAGCAATTAACAGATGTGTTTGAGCAGAGAGGTGGACACTGGCCCTCTAGGACTTACTGTAGGCACTACTTTGCCTGAAAGCAGGCTTGATAATTAATATATTACAGACTCAGAGTCCATTAGACATTTTTCTTCTGCAGTAATGGCTGTGCTTGTGCTGATTACAGCTTTCTGTAAAATAAAAACTGATTTCACTGCTGTGCTGAGACCGATATAAAAGAATGATATAGCATAAACCTCTTATAAAAATGGATTTTACTTAAACACCGACCTGTATGCCTCCTCTCGAGTGCTGAAAGCTGTGTGGTGAGCTGAGAGTTTGCTAGAGGCACGTGTTTCTTCAAACTGGCTCCTTTGCCTACCTCAGCCTTGTGCATCTGAAATCACAGTGCTTGAGATTTCAATGGAAATGTGGCCTTCCTGTTCTGGCCCACCCCTAAGCATGACATTATGTGCTTTGCTTGTTGGGAAACCTCCGACATGCTCGAATTTTACGCTGCCCAGTTATATACTTTGTGTTAATTTTCCCTGATATGTGTCTTTCTGTAATTTATTCTATAATTTTCTTTTTAAACTTTTTAATAGTTGCTGACAGGCACTTCCCCAAGGGTTGTGTTTCTGTTTGCATAGCACTAATTCCAGAGTGCTGACAGCATTGCTTTTGCTCAGTATCATGGCACAGAGTTTAGAGACAAGGGCAGCAGCCAGGCTTGGTTTCGAAGTCCCAGCTGAAGAGGTGGAGACCCTGTCTAGGTAACGGTATGGCGTATCAGACAGATGGGCTATTTGAGGCTTTACACAAGAGACATTGTTGATCACAGTTATTTATATTGTCGCTAGATCTCCAAAATGGTAACTTTACAAGAGATTGTGAAAACAAATTTGATTTTTTGCAAACAATTTTAAATAAGTCACTTTAGAGCATGGCTGCCCAAGTCCTGTCCTGGTGTGACTGTTGGCACAGTTGAGTAGTTACTCTACTTAAACACACCTGGAACAGCTCTCAAGTTAAGTAGGTTTTTGTCATTTGTACAATATACACCCAGTACATACAGTAGTAAAAATTAAAGTGTTCCTCCAGGACCATGGTGCAACATGAGCCGAACAGAACTCAAGACCACAAGTGCAAACAGGACAAAGAACTATAAAGACACAAGAGCAACACTACAACTAAGTGAGACGAGACAATGTTCAGTTTAATTGACAATGGCTTCATTGATGATAAATCCTGTCAATCTTCAGGTTTAGGGAGTGTGTTTGAGGGGGGTAACTATCAAATGATCAAACATGGACCCTCTAGGACCAGATTTGGGCACCCCTGCTTTACAGATTTTATATTGGTTTGTTTGTCCTGAAGGTTTCACACAATATAAAGGGCATTTGGCTTCAAATAACGACTGAAACAGTGTAACAACAGAGGCCGTACCCACATAAAACACTCACCAATCTTTTCAGTTTGTTACTGTGTGTGCTAGAAACCACTGGACTCCACCTACACCACTGGGCTCAGCAGGGAAAGTGATTGCAACTGTTTCTCTCCTCGACTGACACAAAGCTGCTCTACAGCCAAAAACCAGTCACCCACCCTTGGTAGGAACTGTAGAGGAGAACAAACAAATGCTAAGGACTGGAGAAGATTATAATGAAGCTGTGCAGCATTTAAGCATCAGAAATATATCAGATGCATTTCACTCGCCTCTTATTGTCAACTCTCTTGAGCCAGAACGTAAATCTCTTCCAGCATGGACTACCTTCTCACAGATTGAAATGAAAGAGCAAGAAAGCAAGACATGATGGCTGAGGATGAGGAAACTGTAGAGATCATTTTAGGTGTTTAAAATGCATATTTGGGATAGCAGCCAAAAATGGGCCCAAATTATTCAGTTAAAAGCCTAGATAAACACTAATAAAAGCACAGATTAAAAGGTTTGTTGTATTGTCTGTAGAGAGTGAAGGGTACAACCAATAAAGCTGGACATACAAAAAAACAAGATTTATCAGATTATTTAAAATAATTGCGTGGAGAACTGAACAGTGGCTTATTCTTAATGGGATATATTTTTTCTAACATTATTATTTAAATAGTACTTTGTATGATGATGATTTACCAAATTTTCATTTTGAATGTTTTTATTGCCTACTGTGTAAAATAGTGCAAATAACTTTTGCCTTCATTATGTGGTTTCTTGTCTGGGCTTCACAGAGACATTCACTCAAGGAAACCTTTATTTTACCAGTTATTTCTCAATCTGTCCTATTAAAACACAGTTTGATGGCAGAACCATTCAAGTGGGATAACTTAATAATAGAACTCTGCACTGACTGCCTTTGCATTGTTCTCACTTTAGTAATGAACCAGTGTAAGATGATTTTTCTCTCCTTATCCTAATTTAGCAGCACAACGTAATATCAGTAGTTTGTGCCGCACAGAGCATTAAAATGAATATATTTCAGTTGCTTGTGATTCATGTTCAGCAAAGTCTAGGCCCTCACAGGTCACATGACCCGACCCTTTGACTGGAGGCATGATATGAGCTTGTTTACATTTACTTTCATGGCATTTAGCAGACGCTTCTATCCAAAGCGACTTCCATTCCCTAACTACAAGGGACAGTCTCTCTGGAGCAATTCGGGTTAAGGGGTCTTGCTCAGTAAGGTTTAGAGTTCTGTCCCAGTCACAGGGCCCATCGCATGTGCTGTTAAAATCACATGATCTACTGATGTGTCTGTCCCTGATCAGTAAATCTCTGTAATGAAGCACACATGGTTAACCTAAACAGTAGACCAGTTTTGCTCTGCTTGTTTTGCATTTGTCTGTTTAATTTGTGATATAATCGTACTTGTGACCATGTTTCTCTATAAACGACCACGTCTCAATTCGTGTTCCTCTGTTAAATGGCTTCTTCTGTGTGTGTTCACTGGTTGGATGAGTTTAGTGAGACAGATGCCATGAGCAGAGCAGCCTAGGGATGGCCAGACAGCTTGGGTCACATTAAATGGCAGATTGGCCAGTCCCTGGCTCCAACTCTGTATCGCTAACTGCTGTCAGCCTTTACGGTGTATGATTCCCAACCTTTATCTGTGCTTCAGTGCAATACTCAAGCTGAGAAGGGACAGCAGCTGTCAAGTTCCACAGGCCGAGCTGACAGCAGGGCACTGCCCTGTATCCCTGCCAGGGAGTGTGGTGCCATCACACCGCATCATGCTTCATCACCCTTTACTGTGCTGGTGTGATAATTAGACTGAGAATAGTCTGTTTTTTGTGTTTGCTTGTGGTTTTATAAATTACAATGGTTAGAATAAAAACAAGTCTTATTTAGTCCTAATGCATATCACAAGGACCGACTGGTCCTGCTCCTTTTTGTGGAATCCAGATTACAGGTTATTCTGGCCAGAGCTGAGAGGAGGCGAAACTGGAAGGACGAATGATTCTGAGGATTTGAATTAGCTTTGTGCTAATGGCCGTCTTAATGGCTGCGGTAGGACAGACTGGCAGTTTAAAGGGTGATTTTCACTGCTTGAGAAACCTATTGTCTTTGTGCGCGCAAACGCTAAGGCCACCGCTGATATTCTGCCTGTCCTCCCTGCTCTGGGCTGATAGAAGAGTCCGGTAAATCTTTCAACCTGGGCTCATCTCATCTCTGCTTGTATATACTGGAGTGCAGTACTCTACTTTTCCACACTCCGCATTGCGTTACATACCATAAGTCCCTGCACTTCATGTAGCTGAAAGCTGTTATCAGTGCTGACAGATGAGTTTCAGTGTTTCTGACTTTACTAACAGTGAGAACTAATAATTGTTCTGAAAAAAATTATTAGTTTGTTTTAATTTTTTTGTTTTTGAAAAGGAAAATGAAATCCCTAGGCATAGATTGTGTATTTAAGTCCATTTTTAACCTTTATGAAGCTCTGATTTCTTAATTCATTATCAGATTAATTAGCCAATTACTGCCATTATTGTTATTCACAGCTGGTGTAGTAGCACAGAATTGGAATAACCTTATATCTATGACTGAAGTACTAATTCACTTTTATCCTCCTTTCTGTTAAATGTTGTCATTATTGATTAGCAACAATGCACCAAGCAAAATGTACCGCTTGAACCCAGAGCTTCATGAGGATAATGTGCCATGAGTGTGTGTTGTATGTCTGTGTGTGTATGTTTCATTTAGTTCTTACAAATGTGTGTAATTCCCAGCAGATTGCCAAGACACTTGAGATCTGAATATAAGTTAACCTGGGATGAATACTGGTTCAGTGTGTTTTTCCACAGAGGCCTTTACAGGTTATCAGCTACTGATCTGAATTAGCAAAACATCACAGTTCAGCATCAACAAAACATCTCTACACAAATCGTCATGGTGCAAAAATGTTTAGATGTCAGCATACACCTCAAAACGCACCATTCTCAGTTCAGTCAGGTGACTGTTTTCATAACTAACCACTGGATTTAGAAATGAGTCATCTGCTCAATGAGTTAAAGCTTCCCTCCTCATTCATCTCTAGGGGTTTCCTAACACTTTTGTGCTAGAGCGAATTTTGGGTAAATAGTTTCTCAGTAAATTTCTGACTTGCAATCATGTGTTGGTCTGGGTAATGTCATCAAAATAATGGTTGCTGTTGAGAGGTTGAAAACAGAAACCTCTTAGTGGGGATTCAGCGGCTATGCTGCTGTCATTACTGCCTAAAGCTTTTATCTAGGGTGCAGTTTAAAGTAGGTGTACTGACTATTATACTGAATGCAGTCCTCATGTTTTCCTGGCGGTCTCTGCTAGTGCTGATACGTCCTGATTTATGGGCAGCCAGTGAGGTGGCTGCAATTATGTGAGTGTTGTGGAGCAACATGTTGAAAAATGAATTGGTTGTCCTATAAATAGGCAAAATTATTAAGCCATTATCGCTCAGTGGAGCTAAGTGACATTAAATTAAGCTGTTTGATTTGGTTATTGAAATTAGCATAGTTAGTGGATGAGTGTACTGTGTCTAAAATTAGCAGGGGTTCCCTTCTAACAGGCAAACCTTTAGCCCACCCGAGAAAAGGGCTTTGTCTGCTCCTCTGTATGGGGCAGTTTATTACAATTGATGTCTATCTTGGACATAAAGGGTTAACGTCTTTGGCCGTTGGGGTTAATTATTTCATGAAAGTTCAATAAATCTCTGACTTTTTACTCTTACTGAGCTCTGTAATACACTATATGGACAAAAGTATTGGGACACACCTTAATTATTAAATTCCTGTGGCCCCTTACTTCCGGTGTAGGACGGTCTGCACAAAGCCTGGTCCATAATGTCATGGCTGCAGGAGTTTGTGTGGAAGAACGTCTCCGGCCCACACAGAGCCATGGCCTCAAACCCACCCATCACCTTTGGAGTGAACTGGAATAGAGTATTTAAAGTCTGCATCGCAGAACCTGAAAGGATCGATGAGGACCGTTTAACTCCTCAGCTATTCTCACTACATGCCAGCACTCAAAACAGAGTCGACCAACATCACTGTGCTCTTGGAGAAATAGGGAGCACACAGGCGTCAGGGGTAGAATTTGCAGTCTTGTTTTAGTGCATGTAATCAAAATCGGAGCCCTTTGGCAAGGCATTTGTTCGAGAATGTGGGATAATTTTCTCTTCCCCTTGGGTCTCGCTGGCCCTGAAAGTTTTGTCGTCTATAATGACCAAGCACGTAATATTGAGCCTGCAGCAGATTTTCATTCCCTGAGGAAGAATGACAATGTCATGGTGAGACACAGTATAAGCAAATGCCAGCACACGTTTTCCACGGGCATGATCGTGAGTTGTACACTTACTATACGTTTGGTTTGTAGTAGCTTTGTTCATGTATGCGGTTTGTGCATTTTAGATTTTGTGTAACAGAAACTTTTGTATCATCTAGCGTCCCAGTCTTCCTTCCTCTTAAAAAAAAAAATTCCAGAAAGAGTAAACGAATCTTGTGTGATTTGAATGCTGTAGCATTTGGAACCTCCTCACTGTTGCTGTAAAGGGCATATAGCACCAGTCCTGCCCCCTCTGTGGAGCCTTCTCGTGATTAACAGTGGCTTACTATTGATTGCTGCTGCAGTATCCCTAACTCCACTGTTTTAATTTTAACTTATTGAAACACACTCTTTTTTTTCTTTCCTTATTGCAGCTCAGATCGACTTATTGAAGACACAATAAGGTAAGACTCTTTTTTACAGAAATTGTGTAGAAATTCCCAAGACCACTTGCACTGACATGATTGTGTAGCCACAGTTCATTCTGTAATAATCTGAATCTGTGTAACTGCTTGTATAACACAAATGTCTATTCTTTAATCTGATGTTTTATCTCCCTTTCAAATCGCTGCTAAACTGATAGTGTTTCTTGGACCCATTTCCATTTGAAGAGACCTCAATCAATGCTTAACATGAAGCCACTGATCCATTACTTGTCCATTCTGATACCATTAGATTAGCGCTCAAGATTGGGCTGAAAGCGGATCTTGTCTCTTAAGGGAAGCTGGCAGACAAGCTTTCTTGGCAGACATTATAGGTTTCTTTGTGTGAAACCACCAGATTCCGCTTTGTTCAAGAGTATGGATCATATCTACAATATATAACATATCAGATAACACATTTAATGGGCACAGATCTAAACATGGCTTAAAGGAACATTGTGCCTCCTCCCAAGAGCCTGAGCCATGGGTGAGTAAATAACAGTTAACACATAAGGGTGTACGACTGAAGCCCCTTGAGACAGGCTTGCCCTTGAGTTGAGCTTGTACCTGCAGAGCTGCTGGGTGGTCTGCAGGTCTGAGAGGTGGTAGCTGTTCCCCCATGATGTGACTGAACTCGCCCATGAGCCCAGCAGTCCACATTCACTAGTCTTGGGGAAGCCCTCAGGAGCCAGCTGGCACTGGTGCTTAATTAATTCGACTGCAGGGCCCCTTTAAAAGCCCTCGGCCTTATTCAAGCAGAAAATTGCACGGTCTCAGCTGCCTGAGATCATTGCACTTTCTCCACCAGCCTGGAGCCACCAAAATGAGATTGAGTCTCATTCTTTAACGTTTTGTCATGGCTGTGGTCTCTGTGGACCATGGATGCTCATAGCAATTAAATGATACCGAGAACACTCTCCCAAACAAGATTCTGCGACATCAGTCAGATATTATAAAATAATCCAGTGGACATTTCCAATTCATATAATAATCGAGCTGTAATTGCTTGCCCTGTTATTGGAACCCCAGAGCAGTGTCGGAGCATTCTGTGCTGCACTGATGGCTGAGATTGTTCATGCATGTTTGCTGGTGAAAAAGGGCATTTTGAGACTGGAAGAGGAACAGATAAGATAAACCTTTATTAGTCCCACAAGTGGGAAATTGATTTTACTTTTTACACCTAGAAAGTTAAAAGTACTGTTAAATTTCCATCAGCATTGCAGATATATCCCCAGCAATAGCAAAAGTTTGAGACTTAATATGAATTTATTCTCGCACTGGTCTCATTAAAACAACCAAAGAATTGTAGTCATTAGTGTGAATTGTAAACGTTGTATCAGTGCCACATTGTGCTCAGATGTTGTGGAGATATTGTAGCTATGCTGCAGTATTTTGACACCAAAGCATTTGGCAATAGATATATCCAGTCCTGGGCAAACCCTCACTTCTTCCTATTTTGCTTCCAGAGAGCCAGACTGTCTTGCTTCTTTAGTCTTGAGGAGCAGTTCTCCTGGTTTCCTAAAGGACTTTTCATTTCCAGTCCAGTCCCTGAACCTGAGCAGTTTCAGAGGAATGTTTCTGTTGGTTAAGACACACAGTGACCTGCGTATGAATCATTCAAGCAGAACAAAGAGCCTCTAACTGAAGTCCTGAACCAGTAAAGAACCAGGAGCAGATGATTCCAGATGATCAGGCGGTGATCAGTATACTGGTGGTGCTGAATGCTGAGTGGGCGGAGCTCCTTTATCAAGGCGCTCTTCGTGTCTTTAGACACTTTGGAGTCTGTTCCAATAAAACATTAATCTACTCAGGATGTCAAAAAAATTTATTCCTGTCAAACTGTCTTATCTTTGACACCAACAAGGTAATGCAAAGCAAAATATAAGAAAATGAGGGGTGGCTCAAAACGCAAAACCACACTCAAAACTGCGGTGTTACAACAGAGCAGTGCAGTTACTGTGTGGATTAACACAGTGAGAGAGTAGCAGTGAAATGAAGAGCTCCCTGTGCAGGTCTACCAGCTCACAGGGAGGGGCTGGCAGGAGAGCTCTGGGGTGATAAATGTCTCTGGTGTCTGGAGGAGCCTCTGCTAAACTGTACTGAGACAAAGGTCAGGTTGTTTATGACTGAAGTCACCTGGGGAGAAAGCGCCATCAGGTTCCAGGTCCCCAGAGAGAACCGTCATGTCTTATTTTGTTAGATCTTTTTTTTTTTCCATCAGTGGGGTGTGCTATATTTTACCTCACTGGAGATTTTAGCAGTATTTTTATTAGTTCTAGACTGTATTATCTGTAAAAGAGGGGGGTTTGTATTTTGTGCTCACATTATGGTTAAGGCACTAAAGTGTATCCTTTATTATAGTGATTTTTGACTTTTGTGACTTTGATTTTGTAGAGTATGCAAATGAACCCTCCAACCTTTTACAGAACATTAGCTATTTCGTATGTAACGTCACAGTCTCAATATTTTAGCAGTATGATGCAGATACTAGTGTTACATAATACAGCTCTCTGTCTGTGGGCCTGGTTTACAGTTATTTATCTGTAAACGCAAGTTTTAGCCTTTAAAAAACATTACACATGCCCGTGTAGCCCAACTCATGTGATTGTATGGGGGTGAAATTATGCCCAATATATAATACCCCTCTGCAAATTCATAGCCACTGGAAAACAAATATGTCTGTGATGAAATTCCAGTTCCAAAAGATGTGTATTGTTGAACTTGTTTTATTTGAAATTGTTGAAGTTTGGAAGAAGTTGATACAACTTTCATTAGAAAACAACAGAAAAATCTAAAGTTTTTCTGTCCTCCTCCCTTGCTGAATGTCTGCAGCCAGGACAGCAGTGGGCTCTGGGCCTGCAGCAGAAGCTTTAGGTGCCAGGTGCCAGATCATTTACGCTCCCAAAGCTGCTGAGCTTGAGCCTGAGTGAGCTATAGTTTCACTCTGCAATTTAATCCTCTCCACCAGCAACAAGAAAGCAAGATTGAGCTGAAGAAGACAAATGCATGTTGGCTCTGGATCTGCCCAGCATTTTCAGAACAGTCTCTGTGTGCGTAACGTACATTTAAAGAGGAAAAACGGGGACAAGTCTTTGAGGCCCCTCCATGATAGAACTGCATTACGCTTGAGCAAGCAAAGGCTGTTTCATGAAATCCTAATTTGTCACGTGAGGTATCTGCTTCTACACTGTCAGAGGAAATGAACGTGTAATGCTGGGTGATGCTTCCCTGGGCTTTTTACTGCAAACCGTGGGCGTATTGGCCGACGTCTCCAGGGGTTTGCAGTAATGCAGCTTCTGTTCCTCTCTGAGCTCAAACTCTTGTAGACATGTGCTCCCTTTAAGGAACTCCCAGAAAGTCTGTGACTTTATAGTGAGACCAGTGAAACTATGATGTCCCTCTCCTTTTCAACCAAACTTCTTTTACTTCTTTCCAGCATTGCCATGGCAACCAAGGAGAACATGACCTCCCAGCGTGGTGTGTTGAAGTCCATACAGAGCAGGGTCAACACTCTGGCCAGTATCTTTTCTGCATGTCTGTATTTCTATGTCCATAAATATTAAGAGGGGAAAAAAGGTAAAGCCAGTAAAGAGAGCATCTCACGTCATTCACTATCCAGCTATTGGGATGAACACAACTCGGTGCACTTGAGAATTCTGAATTATGGTGTCTTAGATTGGCTCATTAATGTCTTGTTTGGGGACTTGTTCAGAGGGATGTAAGTGCTGAGTAAGGCACGTAAGCATTTTTGACCAAAGATTTTTATTGAGTTTTAAATCACAGTACTAAGTACTGAGTCTCTCAGCTCAGAGATAATATTGTTCTGGCTTCTCTGTAGTGAAGCAGATGATCTCTCCTGAGCTTTAAGTAAGGTAGGTAATGAGAATGCAGTGTAGTGCAACAAGAACAGTTCCTTAGTGGTAGCATTGAAGCAGATTCTAAAAATGGGGTCATCTATGAAATAATCCCACATGACAGCCATGACACAGATGCAGCATTTAAACAGAGGTGGGACCAGAAACAAGGCTAACTATTGTATGACAAACATTTTAAATGAAACGGTTTGTAAATTAGTAGTCAATTTTAATTTCAAGGTATGTTTTTCTTTTCGGAAGGGACCTGCTTTTGTCTACCCAAATGTGGTTAAATATTTCCTAGGGATTATTTAGTTGTGAGGAACATGAAGGGAATAGTCCAGCACCTGTTCCAGATGTAAAAGCAGTTAAGTAAGTAAAGCTTTATTGTCATCTCGGCCATATACACACTACACTGTGAGACGAAATACCTCCTGGATCATCGGAACAACATGGAACACAACAGAACAGCAGCACTCAGACAGATCAACAGTAAGGGTAAAAAGGAGGGAGTACAAGTTAACCTATATGTATAAATATATCTAAGTTTACAAATACTTCATGTAAAAATAAAATACTATAGGGGGACACATAGGGAGCCCATAATGTGCTACAATACACTACTGTATACACTACTGAGTTGTAGTTCAGATATAAGCATTCTTATAGTGTTAACACATACATATCTATGTATCTACAGTCAGGTCCATAAATATTGGGACATTGACATAATGCTAACATTTTTGGCTCTATACACCACCACAATAGATATCAAATGAAACGAACAAGATGTGCTTTAACTGCAGACTGTCAGCTTTTATTTGAGGGTATTTACATCCAAATC
>JBBPDE010000001.1:18247775-18268987 GCA_037974605.1 Nannopetersius ansorgii
CTCAGTGGTGCCTAGCAGCCTTGGGGATCGAACCCAGACTTTCTGGTCGCAGGGCGGATGCCTTAACCACTAGGCCATCCAACCGCCCGCTGTCTACTGGAAAACTACCCACAAGACCTGCTGTTGTGGAGATCCATCCAGATATCACAATATGGTCTTTGTCAAAAAGGCCAAAAGTCGCTTGCCTGTTTTCCTGCTTCCAACACATCAAGATCGGATTGTTCTCTCTAGGTCTAATATATCATACCTTTGAGAAGTGCCCTTGTATTAAGATTGTGGCTGATCAGTGTGGACAGTGTGTATCACAATCAAAATCTTTCTCACGTTTGATAAGTTGGTACAGAAAGAAGAACCAGCGGTGCCACTTTAAAACATGATTTTTATGGTTCTACACTTTTTATTGTCTGCACTCCACTGAATGCATTTAAAGCTTTAATTGTCTGAGCTTTAATTGTCTGCACTGCACTAAATGCATTTAAACCGTGCTAATTACATTTTCTTCATAACGACAGTGGCCAACGCTCTTGAAGTACAGGCAACATTCACAGAATGCTCAGAAAAAACATTAAAAAATAGAGAGATATTACCATTTTTCATCTATTGTGTCTAACATTTGAATTGCACCACTATTTTATAGAATTTGGCCTGTTTAGCATTGTTTAAGTGTCAATTCCCAACACGACAGTAGAGTATAGTGTGTGCTGTGCTGCTATGAGAGTATGATATTGTGGCGTACTGTGACTTGCACGGTATTCCTGCGTGAATGAACCGTAACAGTCAAGATTATGTGATTCTGTAATTTGCCACCACTAATAAACTCAAATGCTGAGGTAATAAATGGAAAGATAAAACTCAGCTTTCATCTGTGAATAACTGGTTTGCACTGAAACCCAGGGGGACTGTTAGATAAGCGGAGCGGCCTGGGCCACCTACACTGTGTGTGTGAAGCATGAGGAGGAGTACAGAAATGTGATGTGGAACACTGTACACACTGTAAGTGTGAGCGTCTGGCTGACCGAGAGAGAGAGAGAGAGGAAGAGGAAGAGAGACAGAGACAGAGAGAAAGACAGAGAGACAGAAAGAGATAGAGAGAGTGACAGAGAGAGAGAGAGAGAGAGAGAGAGAGAGACAGACAGACAGACAGAACGAGACAGAGAGGGGGCGAGACAGACAGAGAGAAACAGACAGAGAGAGAGAGACAGAGAGAGAGGAAGAGGAAGAGAGACAGACACAGAGAGAGAGATAGAGACACAGAGAGAGAAAGAGAGACAGACAGAGCGAGACAGAGAGAGAGGGAGCGAGACAGACAGAGAGAGAGAGAGACACAGAGAGAGCGCTCATGGTGGAAATAAAACTCTCTGAGTCATGCTGTACGTCTGCGTGTTGCCTCCCCATAGGCCTCCCTCCTCTGATTCTCTCACAAAATGGCCTCTGCTGAGCAAACCATGATCAGAATTTGCTGTGAAACACGAGGACTTCCTAGAAAACGGCTCAGGACTAGATTTTCCCAGAATATGTGGCTCCTCAGCAGGAACAAACAGCAGCCTCTCACTAAGCAGAATGCCTTATCGTCAGTGTCACAGCAAAACCTTTCTCAGAAACAAGATGAACAAAACATAATTAACTAATGTACATTAATGTGATGAGGAGAGCAGCACTGCTCTTTCAGATTCAGAATAAGAAACTCTTGATCTCAGAGCTTGTGCTCATGCTTATGCTATGACTGCACAAACACACAGACACACAAAGACAAGAACAATATAAAATATGGCCAAATAGACTCCAGAATATACTCAGAAATGCTTAGTTCATACGGTATTCATATTGAGGTTTTCTACACGATGTTTATTTCAGATTATTAACACTTTATACTATATTGTTCTTGTCTTTGCATGAGCAATTTCCTCTGGGGTCAATAAAGTTTTCTGATACTAAATAAACACATGCATGAATTGGTGAAGTAGTTTACTAGTAAAAGTTACTTTCATAAAGAGAAATAATTGAATTTTAAGATTTTGATAGAACATGGATGTGTTCCTCGTTTACCCACATCAGCATGATGATGCATGACCTGTGCTGAGTGCGGCGCGGCCTGTGTTCCATTGACCCGCCGGAGCGAACAGAACAGCAGTGCTATGCTTCAGCCATGGGGCCAAAGGTCAGGCAGGATTGCAGGCTTTTGGAAGTGTGTTGCAACATGATGTTTCGTCAGGTGCAATGAGCTCCTGCCTGCCTGGAACTGAAGGTAATCTGGGTAAGCAGCTTTAACCCGGTTCAGAGAGCATTTGGCCTGGTTGTAAAAGGCCTCAGGACCAGGCGTCCAGCTTCTCTCTCCGGCCCACACCAGGTGATGGACACAAACGGATACAGTCGATAAAACATACAAATTAAATTGAACGGCAAAGAAAATGTCAATGTAATATAGCAAGGTTTTATTCCCAGTAATTATGGACCATTTCTATTAGTCTACTGTATATGAAGCGCAAAATAAAAGGCAGCTGGTAATTGTGAAAAAAAAGAAAAAACTACAAAAAACCCAATAAGAAATAAAACATATGTCCCCTATATGTATTTATTGTACACACATTTATTCTCTTGCTCTGACTATAGTACATATATACACACAGTACTGTATATGTGTACACATATAGTATGTACACACATATACATACAAATAAACATATATATATATATATCCCTGTGACAACACACACAGTATATATATACTGTGGCATGATACCCCTTTTCCGACAACAAATCTTAACACACCTTCTGCTCTACATCTACACAAAATCCTTACCCATATGACCTCAACACTGTTCATCCTGGCACACCACCCTATCAGTTATAAGCCCTGAGAGAAGAATCATTCCACATGTGCCACAGGGCTCATGACCCTTTTTAGATTGAATATTATCTAACGTGTTGAAAGCCAGTGTTTTGAAATGTCACTGCTCTCTGACGTCGATGACACTCTTCACCGATTACCAACAGGCATCTGACCCTTGCCATTAGGAATTATATTGCTCTTCCCTGTGACAACACAAGCCTCTTTAAACCTTCACCTCCACACAGAGCTGCTGAGCTCCAGCCTCCTGCTGCTTTACGCCATTCGCTTTCAAGTATTCACGAGGCATTTTTCGGTACAGTACGTTCAATTTGCATTTTATAGGCACTCTTTAGGAAAAATAACGTTTTATAGATCTTTTAAGTCACTTTAAAACCCTACAGTACTGCAGAAAAAACTGCTGAGCGAAAACTCGAGACTCTCAGTGACTGCTAATAGCTCCCAAACTGACAAAGCATACCTAAAGAAAAGTAACAAATATGCCATACATTGCAAAATCAGCTGAAAATCTTAAAATTAGGACACACATACCTTAAAAAATTATAAAAAAAGGAAGGAAAGTAAAACGGTCCAGGCTGAATTTTGTCACCTTGTTAATAATAAGTTTATTAAAATTACAACAAATCATTCAAACACAGCTGTGGAAAACAATTCTGGAAAAAAACAAAAACGAACGTTATTTCCTGTACATGCTGAACAATGTGCTGCCAGGGCTCGAGCCCAAGCTTTGACAGTCTCAGGTGGGTGTACCGTACCTTTAAGCAGTGCCGAGACGACCCTTAGTAATCCTTTAATTCACTGGTAGGAAGATTGCAAGCCGATCAAGCAGGCAACAATGGCCTGAGACCTAACGGCAGCCTGGGCACGAAGTAACGCCAACACAACAGCCTCGTTACATTCGGTCACGGTCCTCACCTTAAAGAACTAGTACATAACTAAGGGCACAGGTCATGCAGGTATCTAAAATTAAAAGCGCCCCTAGCAACCTAAGCCTCTGATTTTGCAAGGGGAAGGAAGGGGGCAGAGAGACCGAAAGGAAGCAGGACTGCTTTATAAGCCACAGGCGCCTCACGTTTCCCACAAGGGGCATCTGGTTCAGTTAAATGGCGAGAACATTTTCTACCTTTGTTTTTCATCTGGCTGGGAGGTTTAGGAGCGACATTTTCATATCCTGTTTTCGGCATCGCCGTTGCCCTTGAAGTAGGATTTATTGCTTACTGACGGTCAGGCACTGTCGCGAGGACACGAGAGTGCCATCAGTGCATGGCATACATGGGTCCAAAACAAATAAACCAAAAATTGCATTTTATACCCGGACTAAGAGAAGGGGCAGTGCAAGTTGCAGATGCAAGTACGTTCTGTGCTCATTCTCTGGAAAGGACTCCGACTTCTTCATAAACAGAAACACATGTAAAAAGCCTAGGCTGCCTGCTAGAACACACAAAAAGTATATAAGAGCTTTGTGATTCTCAAAAAGTATTCCTTTTTTACATTTCTTTTTTGATTTTTTTAATGACGCTCCATCGACGATTCCCAGGCTGATGGGCCGCGGCTGCTCCCCGCCCGCTCCACGCCCAAATAAGGCTAGGAGGACCTCACCGGGCCAGGAATGTTGCTGAGTCAGCATGGGCCCTGCCAGAAGCTTTTGTTTATGCCTGCAGAGAATGCACAGCCAGGCCCGGACAGCTCACGTGAGCATTCCAGGCAGAACAGAGGGGGATGGGGTGATGGAATCAGGACCTGTCTGATCCACTACCGGTTTGGACCCGCCGACCTGTCTGGCCACGGCTACTGTCTAAGTCCTCGGTGTCTTCTCTTCACCAATGTGCCATCTTGCCCAGATCAGCTAGGATGCCAGGAAAGAGCCAACCACAACAGTTCTTCAGCTGGCAGCTTTAGCTGATACACATGGACATAAAGCTTGCCAGTGAAGAACTGCTGCGGGTCAGCCAGTGGGCTCCAGGGCAAACACTGGTCACTCTTGATAACCACTGAGGGAGAAGAGACAGCATCAACCTGCAAGACGAGAGAAAGAGAGTGGTTCATGAGACATCATATAAGAAGCCATTACAATTTAATTTTTCCTGCCAACAACTGATCGTGCTCCTCAGCTCCATCATGCCCTCCTCAGACCTCTTTCAGCTAATGCTAAATGGACACTGGACACAAAGGGAAGCAGGGGTGGAAAGGAGAAGTGCACAGGCTGATGAAGCTCTGCGGAAGGGCTTTCAGCAGCGCTTCCATACACCGCCAGAGCTATGCAGGCTAGAACGAGCTGCGGAGTCATGTGCTTTCCGCCCCAGGGGTATTCCAGCCGGATCCAGCCCGCTACTGCTTCAGTATTCACTTCACTCACTTAGCTTTGCCTCACCCGCTCCTTCAAACTCAGCCCAGGACCAGAGCTTTTGATCCTAGCAGAACTATTCTGTAGGGACACCTTACAGAATTCAAAATGTTGCTGTGCAGCTTCCATCTCCTTTCAGGGCCTTAAGCATTTCCGTCACCCAGACTGCGAAAGAGTTATCACTCAAAAACGAATCCAAAAAATGGAAAAAAGCAAAAGCTTTTACCCCCTAGCCCCAGTTCCTCAAATGCAGTAAAATGCCTCATCAAAATTGATAAACGTACAGACAAAATATACAGCCTAGCCCTGTGTTTTACTCAAGTCCATGTTAATGTGACATACTTCCGAATTTATCAAAAGGACAGAAGTGCTTGATAAGAGCGCATAGTTTTATGTATCATCTCTGAGTGGGACAGACGGTTGCCGACCTTCTCGCAATATGAACATTCTTCTGTGATGTTTCTGAAACAGCGCGCAAGAATGTCACCAATGCACCGAACTGTGGGATAGACACTTAACCCCCAAACTGCTTCAATGCAATTTTAGCGTGCTATTAGGCTCTATATTTTTGCACGTTTCAGAAATGGGACACACAGACACTAACTGGAAAGATCATTAACGTGCACACCAGTAAACAAAACTGCAATCTGGTAATTATGTTTTTTTTGCTGTAACATGTACTTTTGTCCCTTTTTAGATAGCAGTAAGCCAAACAGTGTCAAACTGTTTGGGTTACTTAACAACAGCTAACCATTACTCATTAGCTACATTAGCTTTGCAGAGATGTAAGCTTCACCAAAACACTGTCTTGACTGAATGAACTGAATAACCTCCATTTCATATTTAGTTCAACATTTTTAATCTCCCAAAACGATAAGGACTCATTAATATTAGTAGGATTTCGACAGCACTATGCAAATAGGATCATGCTAGCTGGTCCTCGGTAGCTTGTAGCTTTGGATTCATAGTTAGCCACATTAGCATTTTTGGATAGACTATTCCTTTAATTGTGTTTCATAATATGGTAGCAGTTCTCATGAGAGAAACCTCAAAGAGCCAGAGAGTCTGGAGGCCTCCCTCGCTCCCTGATCCGCGCAGTGTTAATGGTGGCTTTGTAGTGCTCCGCTTTTCCAGCAGTTCAAGGACGAGAGCACGGCCTCAGTAGCCCAGTGAACCCAGCGACCCTGCAGCACTGTGGAAAGAGCCAGTCCGCAGAGCCATGGCCAAGGACAGGACACCCACAGACAAACACACACACAGTCCCACTCCTACACATGCACCGCACCACACAAACACACCCCTGCAAACACTCACCCATGCAAACACATCCTCATTCGTACACACACGCCCATGACATGGAAAGAGCAGCCTTTGCCAAATAGCGAGGCCTTTTAAATCTGGCCATGTTCTTTCAGCCTGGTGTCAAGAGTTACTTGGTGCATCCATTCTGTGCGCAGTGATTGAAATCACATTCAATTGCACCGTCGTCTCTTCCGCTGTGTCTTAAGCATGTTATTGGACACCCAGGCAGCTGAATCACCCTTTTGTCTGAAGGTGGAGATAAGATCCCTCTGTGTCCAGTATACCGCCGGCGGAGAGAGCAGAGGGCTGTGGTCACACAGATGGCAAGCTTTGCTCGATTTTACATAAACATGCACACAAACTACAAAATGACCAAACAATATACTGGTTACCTGCTAATACTGGTTGATTTTGAAGTTTGCCAAACCCACCAATGTCAAATATCTTTTTTGTACTGTAACATGCTCATGTCTGAATATTCGGCTCATGCCAGGCAGCAGCTGCTTACTTCTATGATCATTCATAAAATTCAAGCAAATATCTGAAAATCTGCAAAAAACATGCAGTTTAGACCAATTTTCTTCAATTCTGGGGTATGTGACTTTCTGCATCACTTCAATTTCTGAGAGATCTGGACTTTGCAGAGAAATCTTTAATGAAAATCGAATTTATTTGAAAGAACATGATGGTAGGACATAAGCTTGACACCAAAACAAAATTATATAGAAATGGGTTTTTTAAATAAGTGAGATACAAACCATTTAGTACATTAAAAAAAGTATTTTTTTATATTTATGAGAAGTATGGGTAACATACAGGTAACACAAGCTAAAGGTTTGCGTCACGCATCTTCTTAAGAACTTTCACATTTTGTAAAACTATCAAAATGTGTAAATCTAATATTTTACATTTAAACACATACAGGTGAGGAAGTAAATGATTATGGTTTAATATGAAGCAAAACTGAATCGGTTTCAAGAAAGATTATACTATACTAATACTCATTTGGAAATCTGATGAAAACTAATGAAAAAAAAAAAATACAAAAAAGGAACAACAACCCTAACAGTTGAAATTCTCATTTTTAAAACTTTTTTCCCCTCACAATATTAAATTACATTATTATCCCCCCAAGATTATTTCTATCAGGTCCTATAACTCATACATATATGACTTGTGCCTTTTTACATTATAAACAACGACAGCAGACACCCTATGCAACTTTTTACAGCTTAAAAGTATAAGATAACAATGTACAAGATCAACAGACCGCGATACTCTGTACTGCAACTGAAGTCCACCAAAATGCAAGTCACTTCTCTGCCCAGTTTCAGTTTCACTGGCATTAATGTCATATTCTGCTCCCGGAGCTGAAGGCTTCATTCACAAGTGGCCTGATTTGGATACAATGGGGCATGTTTAACCGTAGCCCACTCTTCCTGTCTCTCACACGAGCTGACTCACGGACACACACGGACCCACAGCGGCTCAAAACCCCACTGCATGGAACAGAGTGTTCCCTCAGAGTGATTTATTGTATGGCTGAGGATGTTTCCCAGAACAATTACAGGCAACCTGGGGGGAGACAGGGGTGTGTGTACCCCTTCTACACCCACACCTCTGCCAGGTCACACACACACACACTCACACACCTCTGTTCCTACACCAGCTCATCCGTCTCAGGTCAGGCAACCAACTACCAAAAGAAGCCATTAATCACCAGCCAACAAAGCAAAAAGAACAAAAGAAAAACACTTACACACTTCACTTTATCCTCCCTGTTTCATTAAGGCATTCTGACTAGTTGCCTTAGTGACACCAAGTGTCCCGTAGGTCCCATCCAAGAGGGACAGCTTGCTCACGTCTCAATAGATCCATTAAAAGTGAATCATGACAGTTAAAAAGTGTGATTCTGATCAAATACTGTAGATCAGGTACTGGATGTGTCCTGGTTAAGAACATGTGACAGTCATTAATAGGATTAATAGCTATGGATGAAGATTCTTACAGAAACAAAAAGGTGCTATGGATTTGTTACAGCACCATCCTGAATCCATCAACCTCCACCAGCTTGCCCACATACACGGTATCGGAATGAGCTGCAGATCGATGTGACATTCACTCCCTTCTGCTGCCAGAGGAGCCACAGAGGGGATGTGAGTTTAGAGAGGGTCAGGGACTATTTAATTAAACCTTAAACTTAATTTTGCCCCGAGCTGCCGTTATTACTCAACTAAATGAAATTGTATTTTGAATATTTACAAAAGGTCATCTTTTTCGAGTTCAAAACGATAAGCTACCCAGTGTGTTCTTATATCACACACACACACAGACGTTTGGATTAGTTTCTGACACAGAAGATGATGGAATGACGTAATGATTAAGAGCAGATAGCAGAGCCTGATTTCTGAGTAAGGTAGACAGCACAGGTGGAGATGGTACATTCCAGCCATAGCTGTTCTGGTAAGCGGGGGTGAGCGGGGGTGAGGGGTAGGGGGTAGCAGTCTGATGATAAAGAGGAGCAGGAGGAGGAGGAGGAGAAAGACAAGAAGAGGAGGAAAGACACACCCAGTGGTTAAAAAGCTGGAAATGCTCGTCTTCTCGTGCTCTAACCAATTTGAGGTTGGAGCGTTAGACTGGCATTCACTCCAGAATGCAGCTGAAAACCACTACAGCCCTTAAGGAAAGAGGACTCCATTTTAGCTCCAAAATGCCACTTGATGCAGCACGCAATGGAGAGACAGCAGAATCAGCCCGTTTTTTTATAGCCAAAGTGAGAACGGCAACATGTACCAAAGCATCAGAACTAGGGCGGTCACTCCTGGTTATATCAGTTATAGTCTAAAATATGAATTATCATTGTGCAAATTGCCTACTAATCACCGACAGTACGTTATATTTCCTGTTTTAATCGTGCCAATCGGTTTCAAATGCCAAATGGTTCTAGGCCAAATTCTAGTAATTCTAGGCCAAAAGACTTCATGAACCTCGCGATTAAAACGGGGGACAGAACGCACTCGCAATTCCATCTGGTCCTGATCACTGACTGTCCAGGCCGTGGTCAGTGCCATGGAGGAGGCATGGCAGCACCAGCCCACGCTGGAGCCCAGCGCTCCCGCACTCTCCCCCTTCTGTTGTGCTCCACACGTGCTGCCGTGTCCCACAGCACCATGTATATGCATTATTCATTGTCCATCCATATGCATGGGGTGCCGCGCTCACTAACGTTTCCGGCCTCTCCTTAATCATACACAGTTGTGCATGAATCCGGCTTTCACTGAGCCGAGGCAATCAGGCCGAGCCACTGTTTCCCCGGGCTAACTCCAGCGGCAACGTGACTTCAGTCATTTCTCCATGAATCACAGCACGAAATGGAGCAGCGAGTGGGAGACAAGTGTGAAATTGAGAAACAGATGTAATTCATAGAGGCGCAATGGGGGAAAGAGAGATTTAGGGTAAGAGGCAAAGGACAATTACATAAAAGAGAGGAATCAGTTCAGCACAAATCACACCTGTTCCTATGATAAGACATTTTTGTGAACCGACTTGCGTACGCCAGAGGCGGGAGGTAAACAGGAAAACTAATAGGGGCTCATCCGGCAGAAGACGTCGTATACACACGCACGCATCCTGCCCCTCCTGTCAGGGTAAAGCCATGGCCCTTTGGCTCCCAAGCTCAGCCGTGATGCGCATCCTGCCAGCCCTAATCAGCTGTGCTGCAGGCATCCAACCAGCGTAAGGAACGTGGACTAAAGCTCCTAAAACCCATAAAGGCAAACTATACATCTCCATTACAGGCCCTCTTCAGGCTCATTCAGGATCGTTTCAACTAAAGGCCGCAGCAGCGCAGCAGAGTCAAATGGAGAGGAGGAAACGTGACTGGCAGCAATCGCACCTCATCACACTTCTGATTAGGCTTTGGATGCTCAAGCACCTCCCCCTTTCATTACTGTATCCTTTTGGCTATTATCCCCTGTTTACAAAACGTTTTTTGTTTCATTCCCTCCGTAAACCCCAATTTTTTTCCCCAAACATATCAGCCAGTACACTCTCCAACCCCAGCTTTATTAGAGCGCCGCTCCATTAAGGTCTCTGTTCGGCCCTGCTTCTCTTCACATAAAATGTATTAGCAACTAGGGCTATTATTTAGAGTCATTTATAGATTTTGATATCTTGGTTAGAAAAATCTAAATGTCTTTTGCATTCCATTCTTTCCAACCGTCTTTATATGCAAGGCTGTTAAAAAGAGTGATGCATTTTGGAAATATATCGTAAATATATAAATACGGGGAGATAATGCATTTAAATGGCTGCTCAACTTTTCACTGTAAGAGGGACCAGTAGGAGACTCTATAAACAGAATATGCTGTCCTGCTTTACACACTGCACAGCTCAGTGGATTTTTTATTTATTTATTTATTTAAACGACACTTGGTTGAGACCACGAGAACTCATTTAAAAAGTGGAAGCAAGAAGAGCAAATACTGGCGCACTGACACATTGAAGTAAATTATTGGCGTTCTCCCTCCACCCAGCCATGGCTTCCCCAAACTGGCGAGTGTGCGTGAGAGAGAATAAAGACGTTTATTGTGCAAGGGCCTGGAAGCTGCAGGCTCTCGTTTGACTTGCCAGCCCCTCACACTCGTCCCTCTGTAGCCCACTCTGTGGGAGTGAACTTTGCCCCCAATGCTACACACATTCCTTCAGCTGCTTGCTAAACAGACAAGCAAGCAAACAAAATAGTTTGATATAAAAGAGGAAATTCCATCCGGCTTATACAATGGAAATGACTATGGGGCAATACGGAAGCAGCAACAGCAAAGCCATTTCAGGAATCCTTCTAATCTCCTGCTAATATTGGAGCCGAGAGAAGAGTCTCTGCAAATCACCACAGAGGATTCCAGAGACCCTCGTCCAGCCTCCAATATTGCACTGCATAGAAAAGCTAGGAGAAACTCAACAGATTTAGTGGGCAAAACAAACGAAACAAACAAGGCACTACTCGAAAAAAGCATCAACACTCCTGTAATGTCCATCACCTTCACAAGGAAAGTTTTCACATACATAGGTTTTCAACTGAGGTCATCACTTATTGAGAGAACGGCCATCGTCTGTGTCTATGAACAGGAGAACACTTCAGTTCTCCACAATGCGCACATAACGACGCATGCATTTTGTTATTTGTGGGGTGGTTTTAAAGATGTAATGCTCTATAGGTTACAATGCTCTATACAACAACATATGTGATGCATCTCTTGAAATACAAAAATCTGTGCCCTTCATCATCTCCCATCTTGCATTGCTGCATTCTTTATGGAACTAGAGTGTTCTGCCAGATGAACAGCCACACTGGTTGACCTTCATGGAGGAAAAACTCTCCAATACTGCATGTCAGCTGTCTCTTCATGTTGCTTCTTTCCCCTATAAGAGGCAAGATTCTTCTAGACGCCTCTTACCTATAAAGCTACTAAAACATGACCGGTGGCACATAAAAGTTTAGTTTATGGCCTATAAGAGACCTCAATTACTCACTTTCCAATAGACCAGCAGATACTTATACGCAGTGGAACGGCTTCATTCGATTAGTCAGTTTATAGCATTAAACTCTGGTCTAAGGTTGCAATTCAGACGCTTGATATCATCCCTTTCCTTTATGCATGTCAGGTAAGATTTTTTGGAAAAAGCAATTAGAACAGTCAGGATTACTCCATTCTAATTGAATACAGTATTTAATGTGTATTTACATGTTGCCCTTCATGTAAATGTTGGTTTATCAACTAATATCTCTCAGTTCATCAAATAAATGGTCATGCTTGTGAAATTGCTGCTGCTTAGAAAGAGATTTTAGGCTGAGCTTAAGCTACATTGGCATAACATGGTGAGTTTGTCCGGTTTATGGGGTGAGAAAAAAAAAAAACTCAATTAGCCGTTTTGATAAGTTTTGGAAGGCCTGAAGAGTATTCCAGAATTCTGTTGGAGTTTAAAGGGATAAATGAAATTAGTTTATTATTATTTAGATTATTATTATTATTATTATTATTATAGTATTAGACATCAGCAATAGTGATGGCCCGTGAAAAGGCCATTACAATGTTCTGTAACAGAAAGGACTAATCCTGACAGCTCCAATGGCACTTTCAAAGTAAACAGCTGATACTGATCGGCATGTTGCCTTGTCATACAGTGTTGTTATTTTTGGCCGCCACGATGACTCATTCGCTTTTAGGATACCCGGTAGATTTCAATTAATTTAGTGTATGACCATCACGTGTAATTGACCTGTGCCACAAAGTACTTGTTCATACAAACCTCTGGCGTGAAACAAATAAATAACACCACGCAGGCATCAGCCGGAGCGTAGACGTTCATAGTGTCATCATGCCGGGGTAATTAAGCTGTCCTCAGCCTGTTCTTCAGAAACGCATTTACCAGCAGCAAGGAATGCAGAACATCTGGCCAGCATTTACCACCAGGCTTCAGCTCTGAATTCAACACTGCTTTATGTGGCGCAGTCAAAGCCCTGTTCCTATGTATCACAGAAACCACAGAACGGCTACACTGTTGTTAAAGAGTAAGTGAGCTTGGATAAGCACACTGCCTATTGGACGCCATATTATTTTTGATGGACTCTGGTCGATAACTGGTGCACTGCCTAGTGTGATGGTACACAGTCTTGACAGTGAAACTTTTGAGTATGAATATATTCACGCTTTGAGAAACTGCAACTGCACCCCCGACATGCCTGTCCTACAGCTACAGAAAATAGGGTCAGCACTTCCTCTATTCTCTTTCATAATGCCAATTGAGCTCAGAGACACAATGCAGTCCACATGCAATGTCAGAAAAAGGGCTACAAACAATGTACATGTTCCCTCAAAGGGCACAACACGGCCCCTGAGGTCCAATTGTGTACCTTACATGACCTAATAGCACACTATATTACTCTTTCCTAGGGAGAAGGTGCAAGTTTGTACCTTTTTTCTTTTAAACTTCACCCTTTAAAAATAAAAAATAAAAAAAGGGAAGGTCTGGAGACAACATGGTACAGTTCTGTTCCTTAACCAATTAAACTGAAGCTGTACCTTTCAGGGCACCACAATAGTGATGGGGCACTTTTCTCTGAGAATGTTTTTTTTTAGTGTAATTGTGCAACACTGTCAGTATTGATGGCACATTATATGTTGGATTTAAAATTACATGACGTTACTCAGAATTCCTTCTTTAATACAAGTATATTTAAATTTACATCGAGTGAAGCAAGAATCGTAACCCTTTTGTAATCAGTGACCTAGTCTCTGTGTACCATCAGTAACTGGGCAAATCTTTACCAGACCAGATCTCTGGTGATGCTCAGACCTGTAATCCTGCCATTTTCAGTCGCTGCTTGCTTCAAGTACTCTCTGCCTCCGTTCTTGACGTCAGTAAGCGAAGCGCAAGCTCTATGGGGTTCACATTGTGTGTCTGACCTGAAAGAACATTGGCTTTTATCTCTAAAAAACATTCTGTATTTGCTTTGGGAGCATGTTTCAGGTCCTTATCCTGCCATAAGGTGACGCACCACCCAGTGACAGGGGAGTACAAGACATTTACATCTGCTCTCTTGACAAGAAAATTGTCAGCTACTTATGAGCCCCTAAATGTCATAAGTAATGGACACTTAACCAAATACAGAGAACACAAATACGAATAAAAACTGCTTCCCATAAACACGATGCAGCAGCTTAAGGTTTTAATTAGTAATTTAAACCTCCGTGTTTGTAGAAACTGACTCTCCTCTCTCTAATGAATCACATAACAGAGCAGGCTTTGAGGATGAGGTAGCGAAGCAGGTGCTCCCAGCAAAGTAAAGGAGGTAAACGAAAGTGGATGTCTAACAGTTTTTTGCCATTATGATGTGGCTCATACAGCATAATGACAGTATTAATATTACTAAATGATGCGGAGCTCATAAACACCATTTATCCTAAGGGCTATATAGGTCATTGGAAATAAGTCATGGAATTATACACCACAGGTTTGTTCCTGTAGCTTTCCTCCTCCGTGTGCGTGTGCGTGTGTGTGTGTGAGGCCTTTCCATTCCTCTTTCAGTTCTTTCCACTGGTCAGGTTCCTGTGCCACACATTCCAGGGATGCCTGGTACATATGGTATAAATTCCAGTCAGTCTGCTGAGGCCCTCCATGCTGTCTGAACGACTCCATGCTGGACTGACTCCACCTTGCCCGAAAGCCAGGCCAGCACACACTAACTCACTCCCTTTCTCCCCAACTACAGAGCGAGAGCACGCGAGTGTGAGATAGCGAGAGAGAGAGCAAGAGAGTGAGCGAGAGTGTCATATGGTCATGCCAATAAAGCTTATTGAGTTGAATAATGGAGAGTGAGAGCACAGAGCGGGAGAGAGAAAGGAGCAAGAGTGTGTGAGAAGGCTGTTCCAAAAAGAGAAGGAGAGAAAGAGTCACAGAGAGAGTTAGAGTGTGACTGTGCGAGAAAAAAAAAAAAAAGAGAGAACGTGCTAGAGAAAGGGAGAGTGCAAGAGAGATAGTGTGTGTGTGTGTGTGTTAGAGCGCGATAGAGTGTAACAGAGCTTACATTTGTGGACGCAACAGGTTTCTTCAACATGGAGTAATCAGGCTTGGCCTTCTGATCACTGGGAAAGCGGTGAAGAGCAAGTCCCTATGCGTGTGCGTAAGTTACGTGTGTATAGGCAGCTCATGTCAGGGGCTGATACTCGGTGAGGAACAATAGCACAAAACCCTTAACTGGGTCACTTACATGCCTGTGTGAAACACAAAGCCCGCAGCCCATTTAATCAAGGGGAGATTAGACAGGTCCCTCTGGGAAGGCAGCATGGGCAAATTCACTCGGAAAGGTCTGCAAGTCACCCACACCGGTGCCAAGTCACTGCTCGACATCACTCAACACCAGTGTTACATGGAGGAAGACAATCGGGACTGCATCCTGTTTAACTTTACCATATGGTAGAAATGTGTCAGAGCGCGGCTATATAAGAAGGCAGGTTATGATTGAGACCCAGCTCTGCGCTGGGCCTGGGCCATGAAGAAGTAAATGTTCACAGGCCTGCTTCCAAGCACAGGAACTGTCTGAGTGTCCAGCACTCGGTCCCACAGGACCACGGGGCTGCACAGACGGGAAGCTCCGCTCCACCAGAGCCAGCAGAGCAGCAGCAGAATGGCCACAAAACCAAACGTCTGCCCTCCCACATGGACAAGGCAGACAACTACAGCCAACTGCTAAGCGGAGGGGGGGGGGGGGCACTATCACAAAGAGCCTCACCCCCACAAAGCCCACTCACAGTCTGTTACAGCTCAGCACAGTACAAGCCAGCAAGTGAGTGAAGGACTCCATGCAGAAATCCCATTATAATAGCTCTCCAACCCACTCACAGGATAGAGAGCAGCAACTTTAGTGCTGACAGCAGAAGAGTGATATAACTCCACGGGCGTGGCCCTGTGGATAAGTCTCCAGAGTAGCACTTTTCTCCTCGGGCCAGCGAAGGCCTAGCCGTGCTTCAACGCTCACTTCCAAGATTCATTCCAGAGGGTATAGTCACGTCCTCTGGCGATCTGCGCACGCAAGCGCGATAAGGGCTCCACGTTTTTCGAGCTAGAACATAATCAATACTGGAGAGCAGGAAACTTATGTTCAAGTGTTCAGAAACGCTCTCTCGCTGCTCTCCGAAGGCCCTCGCTCTTAAGAAAACATCTCGGCTACGTTAGAAAGCAGACGGAGTGAGAGCCTGGGCGGGTGGAGACCTTGAATAACGATCATACTGTCTCTCTTTGCTGATTTCTCCATTCAGCAGGCTGGCCGTCTGGGGAGCAGGCCGAAGAGACGCAGCCGGTAGATCTGTGTATCAATCTTTCCAGCCATGCTAGGAGGACGACTAAAAAGCATCTAGCAGTGAACTCAACTGAATGACCAGACAATGGGATCACCCAGCAAACGTTTACTGAAGGAAAGGGGGGGGGGGGTCTCCCAGCTCTTTTAGGATTGGAATTTCTGAAGCAGGGCATACTGGAAGGAATTCATGTCTCATTTAGTCCAGTTCACGGCAAATAAGCGCCGAATCGACTAGACATTTCATAAAGGAGTCCGAGTGGAGTAGATCTGAGATGACCGACCTGCTGTGATCACCACAGGCCATGGACCAGATGTGCTCTACTTAATTTTCTGGCTGCTTTTTCTTAGTTCTAATGATTTCTTGCTGAAATTCCTCTCGCTCGATTTTTCAAGAACATTCCTTGCCCTGCCCAATTCCAGCCATATATAAAGGCCTATCTGTGACATTTCAATTCTATTCAAACCTGACAAAGGGCACACTTCTCAATCGGTATAATAAAAACATATAAACATTATAATAAAACTGGCCTGACATTTGGAAATATCAACCTGCCTACAGCTTATGTGGCACTTACAAATGGTGATTAAAATTCCACAAAATCTAGTTTGTCCGGAGAATATTTGAGGTCTTTAGGAATGAATGTAGTCTGAATTGACTTTTTTTCTCATTAGGGTTACAAAGAGAATCTCAAGGCCACCTATGGAAGACGGTGTCGACGGAGACGATGGAAAAATGAACCCTCTTGTTTATACAGCTGCCCTTTAAAGGTGCTAATGTGGCTAAAATGAATGAAAGTTAATGGACACCAGTTAGCATGATTAACTTTCACAGTGCTGCTGGTGGTTCCGAGCTTGCATTCCTTATTAGCGGCACTAGCATTTCCGTCGAAACTATTTCTGAACAGGGATGAGGTGTCAGTGTCGTCATACAGACCATGGCCGTGAATCCAAAGGCCAGCATTTGAATGAGTGTGATTCAAAGACAGTGGGCTGATCAGCACTGACATGGTCAGGAGCACCTGGACTATAAATAGGCCTGCTGTTTCACCGTTACAAAAGCTTCTTCACTGGCATAATTCTGGGAAGCGGTCGGGAAAGATCGAGCGACGTCAGAGCTCCAGCAGCCACATTTTAAGCAACGATTTGAGTGGTGAAATCCTTAAAGAACAGTTGCATAAGCATGTGTTGGGCAGCCTGTAAACACTTTATTACTTAGCCTGGCTGGCTCACGCGCGTGCAGGAAAAACACTATGGAAAACAGACACTGGTGGCGACAAAGGCTGAAGAGAGGCCGAGGAAATGAAGTGACTGCACAGCAAATGCCATGCCATTTTATGGCAATAAGATTAAACCCATTACACCTGTATCTGAGACTCTTTTCACAGGCTTATAATGAAATGTCCCTTTTTTGATAAGGGCAAGGCGCGTCCTGAATGCATTAAAACCGGCCTTGCACGCGCACACACACGTACATACATACACACTGTGTGATGGCACTGATCATACCTTTATTTTCCAGTCGGGCATCATTTCAGCAGAAATCCATGAAGGGCCAAAGTGGAACGTTTCCTCCATAATGCACACTGCATATGGAAAGGGGGAAAAAAAGAAACAGGAAAGTAAGACAGCCCAAACGGACATGAAAATAAGGAAATAAACTTTTTGAAGGTGTAAAAACTTCCATATCGCAATGCATAGGGTGGGGCCGAGTGAAATTTTGCCCTGCACACGCGCCTCAGCAGAATCAATGCCCATGCGCAATGTGCCATTCAAATACGACAGATTTCCACTGTATTTTAACAATTTACCCTTTAAATAAGCACACGCCATTTCCACCAACTTTTTACAGGATTCTCACAACTGACTCCGGTAAAACAGGGGCCAAAAGTGACCCTTTTAACCTCTTAGGGCCTACTGCCCATCCCTGCAGCCTCTTACCTCTGGAAAAGACATCGTCCGTTATAAGACGTGGAAGTAAAAAGAGGACGGAGCCTGTATATGTATTTATGTGTCTATTTTTTTAATTACGTGTGTTATTTTACTAATTAAGTATCCACCCCTGTTAGGAAGCAGTGGCGCAGCTACAAACAGGCTGGTTTGGAGAGCATTTTCGGGTGTTTCAGAATGCTGCAAGAGCATTCAAGATGATCCGAGAACATTCGAGTTTCTGTACGAGAACTAAACTTCCACGCCGGGAGCAGAGGAGTGGCCAGCTTCTGCTCGCCTGTCTGCTTACTCACTCTCTCGAGCCGAGGAGGTCTGGAGCTCGGTCTGGATCTTCAAACTGTGGAGAACCCTGCAGGTCCAACTTCTCCCCTTAATGCAGCTTCTTATATTTCCCTTCATTTCTGAAGCGACCACTCCTTTCTCTCCACACATCCGACATGAGCAGACTGCTCGACTGCAGGCTCACGCCCTGCGCGCTCGTGTGCGTGCGCGCGCATGTGTGTGCGTGTGCGTGCGTCTCCAACTCTGAACTGTGGCGCCCCGTCCACTAAACAATAAAAAAATAAATAAAACACACAATAAATAAATGAAAAAACATAACTATAAGCCCGTTTTTACAGCCTCCCGTACCACTTCCCAACCCATCCAGCAGGACATTTTTCACATTTTCACACACACTTTCATTATGTAATTCTGCAATATCTTGCCACAACCACAGATGACAACCGTGCCACGTCCTTCAAAAGAGAAAAATAAGAAGAGCCCGTGGTTACAAACTGGGTTGCTATTCACCGGAAAGGCTCTATTTTGCAGAAAAGCCACACCTTACACCTTAACCCTAAACCCCAAACCAGCTTTCACGGTCCTCGGGCTGGAAAATAGCAAGCAAATTCGGCCAAAAGAGAACAAAACCTCGCCAGCACGGTAAGGACAGATATCTACCTCGCCGTTAAGCAGGGTAAACGCCCAAACGCCCCAGTTTTTTCAGTCTTTCCCCCCGTGGAGTCTCTCCTCTCCTCCTCTGGTCTCTGCTCCGACTCCCCTCGTACCGGCTTCTCCTCTCGATCAGCTGGCACGACTCTGACGTCACAGGCACGCTGGACCAATCAGGCGCCGAGTAGAGTGAGGCGCCTCGTCTTATTGGCTGTTGAAGGCCTTGTCTCAAATACACACCTAGTTTAAGTGAATTGAACACACCCCTCTCCAGTAGACATTTTTAAAAAGTCTTCAAGTTTTACAAGTGTTTATTGTTTTATTTTTTGTTTATACATATCAACGATCAGACTAGTTCACTTAAGATTGTCCTTCACTGGAAGTCAGGGCCCACCCGAATTCAGTGATTAAGAGGTACATCTCTCTCTCTCTCTCTCTCTCTCTATATATATATATATATTGTACATTTTAACGATCTACTTCACTCCTTAACCAGTAGCTGTTCAGATTTCCTGGAGACGTCACGCTTGGTTAAGCTACACTATATGGACTAAAGTATTGAGACGCTTGACCATTACACAACAGGACTTTTAATGACATTGCATTCAAATACATACATTTTAATATGGCGCTGGTTCCCCCTTTGCAGCTATAAAAGCTTCCACTCTTCTTATATAGCTTTCCACAGGCGTTTGGAGTTTCCGTGGGAATCTGGGCCCATTAATTATGTAGAGCATTTATGAGGTCCGACACTGACGTTGGACGAGCAGGCCTGGCTCGCAATCTCCATTCCAGTTCATCCCAAATGTGTTGGGTGGGGTTGAAGTCAGAGCTCTGTGTGGGCCAATCAGGTTCTTCCTTACTGAACTCATGTCTTTATGGAGTTCGCTTTGTGTACTACTAGGGCACAGTCATGCAGGAACGTTGTCCACAAAGTTGGAGGCATGGCATTGTCCAAAATGTCTTGAAAACACAAACCCTGAAAAACAAGTGTGTCCCAATACTTTTGTGCATATAGTGTAAGCACACAAGATATGCTCACAAGATACTATCTGGTGCCCACATGATAAAATAGTGATAAAATCCAAAAAGCACATGATAGTGTGTGGTGCACCCTAGATTTTTACCTAAAAATGTACACTACGTCCTTTCAGTGTCTACATAACTGCTGGGAGTGGCTAATTTTATTGTTGCAAACCGACTACACCCTTCCCTGTGTTGATCCTCCTTTGCACAGTCAAATTCGTAAATGCTATATTTTTATAAATGTAAGAAAATGTAAATATATCCTCGCATACCGAAGGATGAAAATATCTTACACAGCAGTGACCTCATTTTGTAGCTAATGAGCAATTTCATTATATTAGCCAGCGCTGCTACCTTGTTAATTATATGCACTCTTACACTTAAAGCAAATGCTACTGCTAGCTGATATTTTACTACAAAAATTCACAAATTGTTTGCAAGTGAACCATGATAGTTATATTTTGTTACTGCCTGGTATAAACTGGTTTTGAGGTTTTATTATATTGATAATATATTTCCATTACAGTTTGAGGTGCCCTGTAGGACAGTATCAAGAGAACAAGCTTAATAAATGGTCAGTTTGAGATGCAACAAAGGTCGCCCCCAAGCATCACTGTGACTTAGGCCTGTCTAGAACAATCTACACGGCGTGAGGAACCAAATAGTGATAATACCACTGTAGAGTTATCATTTCAGACACTATATTGCACACTCTGTCAGTGACCCACCAACCAAATCAGCTAAATGAAACGTATTAAAACTTCAGAATTAGCAAACAAAACACATATTTATTTACCAAACCCAGTCCTATATATTCACCTGCACTGCACTGCATGCTTTTGTGTTTTCGACTATTCTAACACTCCTGCTTCAGGTCAAGAAGGACTCTTTAAATAATAGATAAATAGAGAAATAATAATATTAAATAAATAATAGAGCCATTTAAATTATAT
>JBBPDE010000001.1:18287370-18297719 GCA_037974605.1 Nannopetersius ansorgii
AGACAGAGAGAGAGAGAGAGGGAGAGAGAAAGAGAGAGGGAGAGAGAGAGGGTTGGGGGGAGAGAGAGTAAGTGAGAGAGAGAGTTAGAGGGAAAGTGAGAGAGAGAGAGAGAGGGAGGGAGGGAGAGAGAGAAAGTGAGAGAGAGAGAGAGAGAGAGAGAGAGAGAGGGAGGGAGAGAGAGAGAGAGAGAGAGAGAGAGAGAGAGAGAGAGAGAGAGAGGGGGAGAGAGAGAGAGAAAGTGAGAGAGAGAGAGAGAGAGAGAGAGAGGGAGGGAGAGAGAGAAAGTGAGAGAGAGAGAGAGAGAGAGAGAGAGAGAGGGAGGGAGAGAGGGAGAGAAAGAGAGATTTTAAGCTGACCCCACCTAGCATTCCTGCGTCATGCACATGTTGAGAATTTGCCGAAGGCCACAGCAAATATTTGTTGCTTGAGTTGGAAATGGTCACACCTGGGTTGTGGAAACAGAGAACAGTCTGAGCCACAGGTTGAATAGCTCAGGTGTTATCCGCCCTCTTCTTCTCCACTGTGGAGCAACAGAGTGTATATAAACGAATCTGCATCCGAACTCACTGAGCGCCACATTGCTCTTATCGTAGATACAGATTTCTGAAAATGATTCTGAGGCCCCGATAGGTCTTTCTGGATCTCTCCAGCACTGCCAGGGCCATGGGAGCAATCCAGTGTGCACAGAGCTGGGATGATTGTTTTTCAGATCATAAACCTGGGACTTTGCTGTTATCTAACAGGCAGTGACTGAGCGCGCAATATCATGATAATGAAGGCATGCGCACAGCCGCATGCTGAAACTGTGTCAGATTCCAGTCTTTCAGGCATGTCGAGACATTCGGGGCATGCGTGTAGAAGTAGGGCTTTTGTGGGCCGCATGTGTAGTGTTTCCACTCAAAATAGGTGCTAAATATAATCTTCGTTTCCAAGCCAAAGGGAGAGACGCCTGCGTCACTGCGTCTGTCATGTCTAGCTTGGTTTTCCTCACTCATCCAGTGGTTTCCCATACTGCCATCTGCTGCCTGAGACGGCTGAGGAGGTCTGGTTCCCAATATAAAGTGGTTTGGACAAAACCTTAAGACAAGAGAAAGGGAATTTAGGATTAACTTGACAAGACAAACACAATCCGTGTGTTTTGGTAATCCTCTCAGTTTACACGTGGTAATTCGTTGACATAATCCCAGTTGTGTAAGCCGTTTTTGTGATTTGGGTGCACTTGTCCATCACTCCTAGGCGGTTTTGGAACTCAGTAAACCTCAGTTATTTGGGCAAGCAAGTTTAGCCATTGAGGCCTGGCATCCAGCTCACCATTTCACACCATGAAAACCACAGCCAAGGCCTGTAGAATAACAGCGTCACCGCAGCGCTCACCTCACTCACCCGTTTAGGGAGGGGAGAGCAGCCCCTCCCTAGAAGAACAAGGGACATAAAGAAAAGCGCATCAAAGAAACATTTCAGTGAAACATTCTAATCTCGATCTGCTGCTATGTGTTTTACTGTGTACAAGAACAGAAAAAAAAAATGCTGACACAGATCACACTGATAATAGAAGCCAATGGGAAGGTGCTTCAGCACAGGGGGAATGCGTTTTTGCTCATAGTAATCATCAGTATCCATGTATAACAGATGGAAGTTCTTTAAACCCCATTCCTTTAAGACCCAACAGTTCATTTTTGAAGCACTGAAGATCTTGATCTAACTGGTTATCTTGGAAAGCAAGCAATTATAAGCAGTCAAAAGGTTCTGTAACATAAATAATCAAAAGGAAGGCCGCAAATTCTTACACGATGTGGACAAAAGTATGGGGACGCCTGATTATTACACCAACAGGAAGAGGAACAGGGTGGAGGTAGCTCAGTGGGTATGATACTTGCCTCTAGCCCAAGAGGTCACAGGTTCGAATCCTACCTCCAGCACACCACTACTGGGTCCCTGAGCAAGACCCTTAACCCCAAGTTGCTCCAGGGAGACTGTCCCCTGTAGTTAGGGAATGGAAGTCGCGTTGGACAAAAGCGTCTGATAAATAATGTAAATACATAGATTTTAATATGGAGTTGGTCCCCTTTGTTGCTATAACAGCTTCCGCTCTTCTTGGAAGACTCTTCTTTCCACAAGATTTTGGAGTTTCTGTGGAAATTTGTGTCCATTCATTCTGGAGATTATGAGGTCAGACACTGATGTTGGATGAGAAGGTCTGGATCTCCATAATCTCCAATCTCCAGTCAAGTTCTTCCACACTGAACTCCTCCAGCATGGCTTTATGGAGCTCGCTTTGTGCACTGGGACACAGCCATGCTGGAATAGAAAAGGTTCTTCCCCAAACTGGGTCCTCAAAGAAAGCATGTTGTTATCCAACATGTATTGGTCTGCTGAAGCATTAAGATTGCCCTTCACTGGAAGTAAGGGGCCACCCGAAATCAACCATTATCAGGTGTGTCCTAATACTTTTGCTCATATAGTGTATCTCTGGTACTATAAGTGATACTGAAACAAAAATGACACTCTGAAAATGTTCACTTGTTTGAATAAATTAATGATGCAAATTGAACTGAGTCTCAGCTCTTGGCTAATGTCCATTCGCCCTGTGGGCCTATTCATCAACACTGGTGGAAATCTCAAACTGAGTTTAAGAACCAGCCAGTGCAACCCTCTTCAGCTCCAAACCTCCCTGGTTATCCACTAGATGGCACTATAGGAGTTCTACAACAGGACAGCTTTACCCCTACTGACACTTTCATCTATATTTTTGAATAATACGATTCATGCAGCCTGGCTTCTCTCAGAATTGCTTAAGAAATCGCAGTCTGAAGAGAAAGTGAGAGAGAAAATAAGGTGAGGACAGTGTGCATGAGCCCTCAGTGGAGCAGGAAGCAGAATATGAAAGGAAGTAATCAGGTCCTATTAGGAATTAAGGGAACGACGGCTGAAATCAATTGAGACTGAACAATTATCCTTTAAAGAAAAGTGTGCTAGACTTCTTGCAAAGGGCAATTCAATTACACCAATCCAATTGGTGCTTATTTCAAAGATCTGTTTTCTCTCAGGGTGCTGCCTATTGGAATATATTTAAAGCACTTAAAAATGTGTTAGCAGTAGTACATCCCATCCACATACCAGACAGATCTAGTCTGCTTACTGAAATATATGCAAACATTCCTCACATCTCTAGAAATGCTGCTCCAAATACTGCATCATCTAAAGGTCTTCTTATGCATGCAACTCTAGTCACGGAGAAGACAGTGGGAGAGTCTTTGAAAGCAAAATGAATAGAACAGGGGTCACTGTAAACTAGAGACCTCCATCTCCATATGCTCCACTGCTGCCTCTCAGTGTAAGCATCTGAGCGAGGATCTGCAGACACTGTCGCATCGAATCAGAGGCCCACACACTCACTCGGCACCGGCCTGCGGCTAGAGCTATACTGGGAAACGTCCAATTTTTAAAAAAATCAAGTTTGATTATGACCAGAGTGAACACTGGGACAAAAAGTCACCTGATGCTTTGCAGTTATGCAATATCAAAATATGTTCTGCTTTAAACAAGGAGCGTCTCCGATAAAACATTATTACACAGACATTTTTAAAATAAATGCAAAAGTCCATTATGCGATTTCAGACAAATCTTTTAATGTCCATCAAGTATGTTGATAATTTAACAACAAACAGATTCGACAGTACAACTGGAATACAAACAGTGAAAATTAAAAAAAAAAAAAAAAAGGCTGGCATTCCATCCAATATTGGAATGAGTGAAAAACCACAAGCTCGTTCCACCCATTGCAACAAGAAAACCATTACCCTGCAAACCTCAGTGTGGTGTTCAAAAAAACCCCAGCAGTTCAGACAACGACTCACAAACAACATATTCTTTATCACACATGAAACAATTATAAATATACGCTCAGTCCTCAAAACGTATTGTACAAAGTTAAGGACATTTGTTAACGTTGCGCTTCATCTCTAGCCATAATTCACCCCCATAATTCAAGCTCCTCGAACAGAGAAGACTGCCTCATGGAAACTTTGTGTTTAAGGTCCTTGGGAGTTGTTTCACTGAATCATTTTATGTGCAAGATGCTTTAAAGGCAGTGAGACCATCCAAAAAACAAAAAAAAAATCTCACATAGACCTCCAGACAAACGGGCGTGAGAAAGAGACACTGGAAACACCGTGGTACTAAACCTACGAAGAGTTCTTTTTCTTGATCTAAATTTTGGAATTAAGCACTGGACGCATCCAAAAGAGACCACATTTCTGGAAAAAAACCCTTTGGTTTAGTTGGATTTTGACTACAAATCGAGATGGTTGCCAATGAAAATCTACATTTTCACGAAATATTCCTGAAACGTAACTCTGACACATCTCTAGAATGTTCTGATTGTCATTGCACCATTGGTCCGCGCGTCCCAGCTTTTCTCCTCCAAGCCTGAGCAAAGTCAGTGCTCATCATCTGGTGTAGGATCTCTGCCAGTTGTAGATGGCATGGATGTTGTGGGAGCAGGCAGGCAGTCTCTTGCAGGTGCTTACACTGCGATGGCGGAAAGTCTTCCCACCTCCGCTGAGCCCCCTTCGCCTGGCCGCCAGCTTGGCCCGCTCCTCGGTGGCAAAGAAGTCCGTGGTGGCCCTAAAGAATTCCAGAACAGCCTGGTGGCTCCAAAGCACGGGGTCGTCCTCAGGGACGGAGAAGCCACAGTGGCCTCCGTGAGCAGATAGCAGCAGGAAGAAGTGAGGGTTGCTCTCAAAGAGCTCCAGGGGCACCGTGGCTATGGGCTCGCCACGGATAGGATCATCCCGGCTGCACACAGACAGCACGGGGATAGCCACCTCATCGACGTCCCTCAGCGGGTCGTTCCGCTCCCAATAGGCCTCCCAGGCACCCTCCACCTGCGCCCCCTTCAGGCCAGCCTGGCAGAAGAGCGCCTCTTCCATGGCCCTCAGTGAGCTGCTGGAGAACAGGCTCTCGGTGTGGATCACCTCACCCAGCACGGTTCTGTACCTGGAAGAGACACAAACACAATCAGCAATGACCTCTTCCAGAGGAGAAGCAGGTCATCCAGATCAGCATCATTTTGAAATATGCTACCCAGCTCACAAACTGCCCAGACACAGCAGAGAAATCAATAACACTGGATAAACATCTTTGGTTACCACAGCAACTATTGTATTTCAATTTGAAGACCTTCAGGTTAATGTTTCTGAATAATAGCTTCTGTCTTCTTGCAAGTTAAGACCGCATGTGAGTAGAAAGAGAGATTATATGAGCGTCGAATAGAAAATTTTGGCTGGAACTGTGGGTGGATTCTACTTAACACTAGTAGGCTACCCTCCCCCCTTTAAAAACCTGGGGGATGGGACGAAGGGTGGGAAGTAGGGTGTAAAAAATTATACCCCTGTCCCAAGGTCTATATGTGGGTGATTTATGTAATTATGTTGCTTTAGAATATCCATCAACTTAACTCATTTATCCACCGTTTAATTATTCTGTCTTTAAGACTGATCTGTAAATGTGTATTGCGGCCTTATTCAAAAAGGAGCAACACACTCAAACACTCCTTTCAGCTAGAATAGGTGGAACTAAACTGCAACAGGCTGAAAAAGGCAAAGCTAAACTTCTACACAGAGAGAAATATGTTCCAAGAAGAGTGGAAGCTGTTATAGCTGCAAAAGTGGGACCAACTCCATATGAAAAAGTCTTAGTATTGTAATGCAATATCATTAAGGTTGGTGTAAAGGTCAGGTGTCCCAATACTTTTGTCTGTATAGTATATTACATGAAACTCTCAGACCTTTAAAGCCCTGGTGCCTAAAATAGCTGTTTGCAGTGAAATTATGTTCCGTTCTGTAGCTTATAGTGAGTTATATTGGGTCCTAAACCCCATTGAGAAGTCGATCAAGAAACTTTCAAGAAACAATTCGACTTTTTGTGTTTGTTAGCAACATTAGTTTCGCAGTTTCAGATCTACTGAAGCAAACTTTGGACACCAAACATGTGGGCGTTTCATTGAACTGTACCTGCTGAGGCAGATCTTCTGGTAGAGAACGAGGGCCCAGTTGAAGGGCCAGTTGGGACCACTCTCAAACCAGCTTTGGCAGCGAAAGATGGGAGACAGGCAGGCAGCAGCGGTCACATAGCTGGAGGAGCCACACTCCCCCAGGTACGAGAGCAGGAGGCCCGAGCCCGTGCTCTCGCTCACTGCGTAAAGGCGGCCGGCAGGCTGCCGGTACCGGATGTAGCGCACGGCCTCTCTCAGATCGGACGGGTCACCAAACTGCTGCAGCTTGAGGGTGCTGAGGGGCGTGCCGTTCTGACTGCGCCGGTTAAACACAACAGGGAGGTAGCCATGACTCAGAGCTGCCTCACAGAGCTAGAGAGAGAGAAAAAAAAACAGACATACGCACCATCACACGCCAATCACAGTAGACAAGGGGTCAAAGAGGCACGAGTGACGCAAAAAGAGATGCCTCAGGAGTCTCTTTCACACGTTGGGCAGTTACACGGCCTTGAGAAAACAAATATTCGGCTCTGTGAACTACAGACCCGTTTTCTTAATGTTCCGTTTTATTCGGAAGGCTGTCACTGACCCAGATCTATTCGAAACAAGCAAACCAGCAGGCCGTGTAATTGTAGCTGAAGCCGCTCAGTACTTTTCCCCTTTTAATCACCAAGACCATGTGGAATTCTCGAGACATGGAGAAAACCAGCACGGCTGCCTTCCTCCACATTCCTCACATGTTCGAGGAGTCGGGAGGAGTCTCCGTGAGCGAGCGCTCGGCCTGACCGTCAAAGTGAGGTGAAGAACCAGACACTGTTCCACCTGCTTATCTCATTACATGAGCAGAAAATGAGCTTTCGTGCAAGACAATAGTCATGTTCATTTATCCAGGCTGTGTCAGGTCCGCCGTGCCCGACCTCTTTCCAACCCGTATCACATTACTTAAATATGAGGCGTCTGAGCAAAGGTCAGTCAGAGGATATGGCAGAAATGTACTCACAGTCCAAATCATATGCAAAATATGCAAAATAATGAGTTATAGCAGGACCAGCAGGAGCTGGTTAATCTACATGTCACTGCAGCACACACACACATACAGCAAAGCTGTGCGCAAGCAAGCACGTCAGCAAGGGAGAGGAGCAAAAGTCAGCAAGAAGCATGGACCCATTACCCTGAGGTGAGGGGTGTGATCTCTGCTCCAGTTCCACCAACAAAAACCTCCTTCATAAAGACTAGAATCAACTCATTAAAGCACTCAAGCTTATGGACTATCGATCATAAAACACTCAGCACAACATGCAAAGTGTCAGCGTTTTGCAAAAGGGCTTTTTAACCTAAATGTCTTTCACCACTTTCATATGATTTACTGTTAGGCCTGAAATAGACTTACTTTCTAAGTGGCACCAAAAAGGCAAAAAGCATCGCTGCAATGGGATCAGCCCTGCATTTGGGGAAGGGCTGCAAATAAAATCAGTTTCCACAAACAACGCAATTCATTTGTTGTCTTATAGTGAGTCAAATAACCACAAACAAGGAACTACAACGAAATCGCTAATGTAATCAACAGGATTCGTCCAAGCTAGGTCAGCGTCACAAATCGACTTCTACACGTCAGTGAAAAGTTTTCCATGCCTGAGTAATGCAGCATTTTCAGCTCTGATATGATGCTAATTGGCTTATGAACCCACTGTGGAAACAGTTTCCAGCCCCATTTATTATGTGGGCCTTCAGTAATATAAGACTGTTCTCTTAAGGGTGGGTGATGTGGCCAAAATATCACAGGACTTCAAGTTATTTTCACAATACGCAGTATTTTCACATTATTAATTTATAAGGTGGAACAGACCAGCAGTGCCACATTTCAGAAACACTGAAAACCTGAACACAATGACTTCACACAGCACTAGATCTAATTACGCAGGTCTGAATATGCTCTATTTGTAGCACTAGCAAGACATGAAAAAAGCCCTCTGTGACAATTTGCAATGTAATTTATCACTACTATGATAAATATGTCATTTTGCCAAGCCCTACTCTCTGGATTTCCACTGCAGACATGAGATCCATCCTATTATAACGAGATCCATCGTATTAAAAGCTAGTTTTATAACTGCAAGCCTCAGTATCAAGAAATCAAGAAATAGATAAGATAGATCTTTATTGTCACTGTTGCAGGAACAGTGAAGCACTATTTAGTAGTTCTGTTGGCAGCAGAGAGCTGCTAAATAGGGCAAAGCTTTCATTAGAGAAGAAACGCTCCATGTGCCATGAGAGTCTCTGAAAGAGAGACACCCTCCTGACAGCACTGCTGTGCCCCGCTCTCAGGAGAGAAGCTTAATTGGCCTGACACCTTGGTGCAATGGTGATAGAGACACCCATGCACTGCACAGAGGAGGCATCATCATTACACTCCGGCTCCCAACGAAAGAAAAAAAAAGGATGGGTCCCTCTTTTCTGCTCTCTGCATAACGCCAGCAACTGCAGCACATTTCGATTCTTCACTTCTTTAGGGATTTCTTTAGATCTGAGCCTGTAATGGGAGAACTATGAGGCATAGCAAAGCTCCACTTCATGTGAGTACAAATCACCCAAGCTGAAACCAAGCCAGTGCAGTTATATAACACTCTGCAGACGTACACTTTTGTATGTATGCACTGAAGATTTCACAAATTTAGTATTAAAAATCCCTCTGTGTGGATTTGACGTGAACCCAACTGACTGTGTCGCACTGTGCCTTATGGCACAGTGATGATTTGATAAACAAAACATTGCCAAACCAAATACGAAAGCGCCATTCAGCCACACCACAGCTTCTACCACACACTGCTACCCAAGCTGGAGGGCCCACAGCCTACTTGTGGTGCATTAGTAAAGATAAGGGGAGATTATTAACTACAAACTGGGAGAAAAAAAAAAGTAGGACTTTGGCACCACACTGCTGCAGCAGGGCTCCATGGTCTCCATTATTACCTTTAGTACATTCCTGGTGATCTTCCCAAAAGAGTTGGGGATGATGAGGAGAATGGGGCTCGTGGAATTACTTGAAGTCCTCCTCCTCTTGTGATGTGCAACACCACCAACACTACCTCCAGCAGCACCTACAGCCCAGTCTAAAGCCACCAGTCCATCGTCGCTGAGCTGCAGGTGGTCTCGGACGAAATGGACGGTGGGGTCGTGTGGCCACAGGCCCCCAAACACGGTCTGCAGGCACGGGAAGCTCCTCCAGCTCCAGTCTGCGATGGAGGCGCCCGGGCAGAAGCTCTTGCAGTGCTGGAGCAGGTAGTTGGCCAGAGCGGAGGGTTTGCAGATGAACACCAGCCCCGGGGCTCCTGCTGCACCTGGACCCTCCACTTTGAGCTGGGGGGTGTCTGGACTGCATGCCTCCACCAAGCGTTTGAGCAGCGGCCAGGCTGTGGCCACCAGGACGAGGATGCACGCAGTTCCCATCCATTCCAGCATTTGAACGGCTTCTGTTGGAGAGAGGGTGAGGGAGAGCAGAAAGCAGAGGAGGCTACAAATCTGACGGCTCCTTGTCCATAGCTCTTCTGCTGCTGCTGCTGCTGCTGCTGAACATGCACTGCTACATAACTGAGACAGAAAGCCTGCAAACTTCACTGTAGTTCTGCACTCTGGTCCCTCTCGCTCCCCTCACAGCGTCCGAAACGCGTCATATCTGGAGAAAAACATCTAGAATCCACGGCTGCATCCAGCGGGAGACCTTTTAGACACCGTCTTGTCTTGGCGCCATGAGATTTTCAAATAAAGCGCTGCCTCTGCCTCCGTGTGTGTGTGTGTGTGTGTGAGAGAGTGTGTGTTCGGAGCTCTGCAGGTTATGCAACAGCTCCTCTCTCTCTTGCACCTTTTTAAAGGCGGCAGCAGGCGCTGTGCAGTTCCTCCAGCCCGTAGCGTGGAGAGCAGAGAAGGTCTGGAGAACCTTCCGTCTCTCCTAACTGCACGAAAGCTGATCTCAACATCTGTATTAAAACACGAACGTCGAATGTTATTTTTTTATTAAAATGTCTCGCAGTGAAGGGACATTTTAATTAAAACATATCGTGTCTGCGTTCAGTTATTATTTTATTTTGGCGCCAAAAAGTTACAGTCACAGAATTCAGTTGTTTTTGCGTGAAATATGAATTAATATTTTTTTGTGGACGTACTCATGTTATCGTTTGAAATATGTCGCATAGCTTGTATGTGACTACTGTCATTTCAGCAGGCCATCGTTATTTTTTCCATTCTCTGTTCCATTAAGCTGGACACTGGGCTCCGGATGTGCGGTACTGAGATGCATAGGACCTGTCGTTCCCCCTCAGTGAGTTCAAGAAGGTACTGCACTCAAAATATCAGCTA
>JBBPDE010000001.1:18300756-18317139 GCA_037974605.1 Nannopetersius ansorgii
AAAGCAAAGCAACTTATAAGAGCTGCACACTTATGGGAACTCCTGCTGCAGAGTTGGGAAGAAATTTCTGCCGAATGTACATTGAGACACTGAACCGCTTGAATTTCAATACAAAAAAAGAAAAGAAAAAATGGGGTGTTCTAAAACTTTTGACCGGTAGTTTATATATGTTTATATATAGTCATTTGAACTCTTATACATCTATAAGTTACAGTTACAGCTATAATTAGCATCTAGGCCATTTGGCCAACTTGGTTGTGTCATATGTTGAGTAATGTGGTCAGTATTGTGTTATTCTGCCACATCTTTGTCTGATGATGATGATGATGATGATGATGTGCACACAGTGAAGTCTATATTTCCTATTGAAATCCTCCAGCAGATTAATATGAGTAATCTGACTTACATTTTATAAACAAAAGAATTGGGAATCTCTTAATAACTGAATTCATGTGGCCACTTACTTTCAGTGAAGGAGATTCTCAATGCTTCAGCGGACCAATACATTCTGGACAACGTCATGCTTCTAGCTTTGTGGACCCAGTTTGGGGAAGAACCATTTCTATTCCAACATGACTGTGTCCCAGAGCACAAAGCGAGCTCCATAAAAACATGCTGGAGGAGGAGAAGTGACAGAGCCCTCAGGAGAGTAGAGGTGTTGTGGGTCTGAGAGGTCTCAGCGTTTCAGGAGACCTAGTGCTGCAGGCCCACTTTCTCTGCAAGATCTTTTTCAAACGCCATTCTATATCCAGGGCTGTGCAAATCTGGATTCAATCTCATGATTATCAGCAGCAGCAGCCAAAATGTGGAAGAATAACACAATACTGACCACATAAACTCAACATATGACACAACCAAAACTTTTAACTAGTGGCCTAGATGCTAATTGTACCTATACTATAACTTATAGATGTATAAGAGCCGTTGAAACTTTGACCGCAATATTTGATGACAGATGTTCAATTTGACCGAACAAAATGTTGTTCGTACTGGTAACAATCTAAAATCTGAAACATCACTACCTGAGCAGAGCGGCTCCAGTAGCTCAGCAACACTGATTTCGTCCCACTCCTCTTCCTGAGACTCCATCAGAGACAGACAGGGACAGGCCTTTAAACACCCTCAGACGAGTATCACTATTATATAATTCCGCGCCCTGAACCAGCTTTTTATCAACGAAAACGCCATCCTTCTCATCCTTCCCACTTACTTTACGCCCTCTAGTGTTTACACTGTTTGGACTTGCCGCTACACTGGACACGCCCCTCCACGCCATTGGCTCAGATATGTGTCACTCTTGCAAACCCCAGTCATTCACGCAGATGTATATGCAATGGATTGTGTTTAATTATATATATGTACAATGCGAATGACATGTATGTCTGTGTTTATATGTACAACAACTATAGGCGGATATTTCAGAACATTGTCAGAACATTGCTTAAGTGTTGCCGATCACAAGACTCCCTGATCCTAAAGGGAACCAGCCGTCTGCGCAGGCGCATGCGTAAACAGCATTGGTGGTTCACGCGTTTCGGTGGTTCAGTGGTGTAATATTATCATAGTTATATGATTATAATCTAAAATAAACAACTATAGTTGGATGGGTTTAAATACGGAGAAAGAATATCACTGTTCACACTGTATCCTTTTCTGTGGTGAGTTCTCGCCTGACTATTAGGGGCGTTTTCCACAGGTATTTTTCAACAGCCCTTCATTTCTACCACCTCTAGAGGGCCTTTGAGCACCAGGAACAAGTTCCCAGTTTCTAAACTTGGCCTTCTCGTTGACAACCTCTAATCTGTCTGTTTATGTGGTGATTATGTGAAGCTTAGCAGAAAACTTCTAAACATTATTTCGGTAGCACACTTCAAATCCTCTTGAAAACACTAAATGTCAAAAACTGCAAAGAAAAATGAATCTTTCGTGGAAAAAAGACAGTCCGTTTATTTCAGTCTGCAATCGAAATAACAGCTGCGTGATTTAAGATTAATCAAAAGCAGTTGGGTGTAGTTCTTTTCTTCCTTAATCCATTTTTTGTTCATTTGAACCAAGAAAACAAGGCTGAAATAAATATACAGCAACAGTAACTTTTTATAACAAGACATGAAGTGCCTTTGAACAGGTCAATTTATGACAAAACACGAGCTGCAATTCAAATACACACGCACCCACACAAACACACACACATACACACACTACAGTTCAGTTTATCACTGTTGGGACCATTTTTTTATTTTTCCACATTTTGTCTGCAGCCAAAAACAAAAAAGTCACATAAGAAACATCTAAAAGTTGAAAGTGGCTTAAGCCCAAAGGTGGATTTACAGTAGTACACATAGGTAACTAAGAGAATGTGGATCTTGGGCTTCAGGTGTGCATCTCTATATGGTCTTTTCCTGTTAGCACTGTGCAAAAATCCAACGCTACCCTGTTCATAAAAAAAAAAAAAAGGATTCTGGCTTCACACTGAGCACACCCTGTCTTGAAGCCTGTGATACGTGAAGGTAGAAGTGAAATGTGCACATACAAAACCAACCACAAGGTGTCGAGCTAAAAGAATCACCAAAAAAAGCCAAGCAAACCGCGTGTGTGGGGGTGGAAGGATGGGGGTCTCAACCTTGGGGTGTTGCTTTAGAAAGTCGGGACGAAACTGCCCTCAGTAAAAAGTGTCCTCAGCATAAATGTTGCTTAAATATATATATATATATCTCAAAATACCTGCACAGGAAAAAGAGGGGAAAACGCTACTAAATGTAAATTAGGTCGATACATTAGAACATTTCACACAGTTTAAAGGGCAGTTATTAAAAAAGTAATAAAACAAATATTTTGTTCCAATAGGGATGACATGAGCATGATATATACACACACACCAAAGTTGACACCATTGTTCAGATTACATTTTGCTGATTTTCTAAGTGAAAACACACTGCTTTTTGAGTTTTGCATTAAACATATAGGACTGGGCGATTAATCGAAAACCAATCGAAATCGACATTCAGAACCTATAATCGATCAAATTTTTCCAGGTTGATTATTTCGATTACTTTCCCTTTAAAAAAATGTATATCCTCTACAGAAAACACACTGCTTTTTCTTAGTTTAGCATTAAACATATAGGGCTGGGCGATTAATCGAAAAATAATCGGAATCGACATTCAGAACCTATAATAGATCGAAATTTTCCAGGTCGATTATTTCGATTACTTTCCCTTTTAAAGAAAACTCTACCGTGTGTGGAGTCACGTGACCCCGCTCCGGCATGGAGAGCTTCAACACAGACAACTGAGCAACTTCTCAGTGAACTATGAGGGCAAAAATTTTTTAAAAATAAATAAAACAATCATTCATTAATCGTAATCGAGTTAAAATGTTCAATGAATCGTGATTTTGATTTTAGGCCAAATCGCCCAGCCCTATAAACATCAGAAAAATATAGGCTGTGCAAAAGTTATGGGACACTTTATATTTGAACATGGTCAATAACATTGAAATTCTGCACTAACATTTACAGAAAAGAAGTGTTAGCTATCGAAGGTGGCCAAACGCGTTCCAGCACTTGCATATAGCTGTACAGTAAGTTAGACGTCATCATGTTTGTTTTAAAAACTACTATGAAGACTCTTCAATAAACTCTCCTGTTTACTCTTATTAAACTTTTGCTTTATTTCACTTTTCAGCATGAAAAGTAAATCAGTTCACCCTCACCAGTCCCTCCTCTGTGCCTTGACTGGGACAACTCTGGCAATAAATCCTCCAGTCAGCAATGAGCCCACATCACAGAGCATCATCATAAACTCACTAAAACCAACCAAACATCTGCAGCTGCATGAGAGAGCCCAGAGTAACAGAATCTCACAGAGAGCTCGGGGCCAGCGGGGAGGCTGCAGATGTTACTTAGAAAACGTGATCCATTTGTACACCAGTAACATTACAAACCATCCAAACCTCCAGACACTTGCCAAAGTTTAAATCTCTAAAGCGAGCGACCAAAAACAATCATGCTGCATAAATGGGGTTAACATGGACAGTCCTAGGAATTCCATTCATATGCATTGATCAAGATTTGAAGTGGGCAAGGTTCCTTAAAAGGGTAAGGATAGGCATGCTTCTTTTTTTTTTAGGGAATCTCTGGAAAGCCCATCTTCTTTCAGCACTGAGAGGCCCTGCAGTCAGACGCCTCGAGCTCCACGCTGGACAGGAAGCGTCTGGCCAGCTTCCGTCCGTCATAAGTGAGCTGGGTGGTGTAGAGGGTCCTGGCGTGTTTGGGGTACACAATAGTGGTGCTCTGGTAGCGCTGGACCCGCTGGCGAGGCTGGAACTCCAGCTGCGTTTTGTATCGCCTCCAGGTGCTCTGAGACAGTGCCAACACAGTCTGGCTGCACAGCTCCAGCCCCAAACCCCGCGGCTGCATAGACACGTCCTGGATGAAGTGGCGCTCCGAGTCGTAGCGCACTGATGAGGTGTATCTGAAAGAACAGGCAACGGTTTAACACACAACCGAGCACAACTGAACACAAGCAAGCAGCACCAGAGATAACCTTTATCACCTTATTTCTTTCGGGGGCAGAGGGTCAAGTTCGATTCCCTCACCATAGGAGAACGGGTGAAGCCCCTTAACCTGCCTAGGAGGAGCCTGGAATAAAAACGTAAAGGTTTACATTTACAATTACACAATTTGGTAGACGCCCGTATCCAGAACCACATCTGTGCTTTGTAGTCGGTAAGTGAACTTAAGGCTTAAAATAAAAATGAAGACTAAGTTAAGGTAAAGGGGAAAAGTTTTCTTTCATTCAAAATTATCCTTTTATTAATGATCGGACATCTGGACATATACTGAATACATTTATGTGTTATCACATAATATAGGACAGATATTATATTCCGTAAATGATAAATACTCTTCTACTTGATGAGTAAACTTTATTGATCCCAGAGGAAACTGCACGTGCCACAACTGCACAGACACAGAGACGGCAAAATAAAAAATAACGTCTAAATAAAATCAGCTAGAAACTGCAGAAAATACACTCTTCTATTACACAAATGCTGGGGTAATAATACTACTATTACATAAATATCAGCCTGAACTGATTACTTCTCATTCACCTCATTTATAATGCTGACTTTGGTTCATTCAGAAATACACACCCGCCTGTCTAATTATATATGTATACACATACATACACATACACACACACACACACACACACACACACACACAACGCGTGAATCCACTGGGCGTTACTGCAGCATCACTCAGAGGTCAAATAAAGTAACGTAAGGATCGCGCTGAGATGTTTTAGACTCCGGGCAGTGTTACTCACTCTGGCTTCGTCCTCCGAGCCCCCGCTGCTCCTCTCGCTGCCCGGTGCCAGGAGCCAGGGGCTGGGGCTGGGGCTGGGACTGGGTGGCAGGCCAGAGTCCGGACTGTCCAGAGCACGCTCAGCTTTAAAACTCATATCCAGCAGGTCATCATCAGACACACTGCGGAGATTCAGTCTTCCCACCATCGCCCCGAAGTCCAGCTCCAGCAGAGCGCCCACACCAGGAGGAACCGCGTGGTCTTACAAGTACCTTCAGGTCTCCAGTGATCCCTCAGAGCTCTGCCTGCAGCCCGAGGACCTGCAGCATGCAGAGGAGGCGCCTCGGTGTCTCCTAGTTTCCTTTTCCCCGCCCGGACTGCAGAAACACCCCAAATCAAGACATTCAAGCAGTTTCAAGGTGATGGAAACCCCCTTCTGCTTTGCCCTTCTTCACATTAAGTGGGACAGCAGAGCCCCCTCACTACGTAGCTCTGGAACACTTGCAGCATTCAAAACTGTCCTCCCTCAAAGCTCCTCACTGTTACTAGCAGGCAGTTCGATAGCAGGACCCGCCTCCAACAGCCTCCCCACTGCTGATTGGAGTGAGGTTTCCAAAAAGAAGGGGGCCTGGGCCATGAGAACTAACTCCCTCCCCCTCAGGAGAATAAGGAGTCCTTTAAAGACGGATTACCATTTCTTTTTATTCCCAACCCTGCACTCAGCCTGTTAATGACAGAGCTCCATTCATGTTGGGAGCAACAGGTTTGGTAGAAAGGTTGCAGTAATATTAACCGCACATGATTCAGCACTTAAATAATAATGACTTTGAGATGAACAAACCTCCCAACATCAGCTCATACAACTTTACAGAACTTTATACATCAACAATGAAGAAAATATAGACCCCAAAAAAGCTCACACAACCCATAAACATCTATAAAACTTTATGCATCAACAGCAAAGCATGTATGGACAAGTTCAAGAAATAATAAAGGAGTCTTTCACCCATTTTTTTTCTTGGTCAAACATGAGATATGGGATCAGTTATTTCTCCATAACTAAACCCCACCCCCTCCACCCCTGAGCCCCTATTAAGGCCATTTAAGACATTACAGGAAAGACAGTGTTCTCAGAGTCTGCGCATATAATGATTAATGCCTACAAACATTTAAAATAGACCTTTCTATTTTCATCCATTCTTACACTACATTAAAGACAGAAAAAAAACAAGGCAACTGCTTTGTGTCTGGGTTGGAGACAGGAAATCCTACGTCCGTCTCCAGCACAGAGAGCCTGGGGCTCCACTCCTGAACCTGAAGACTGGAGTTTTACAGCCCAACCCCATATACTCACAGCGTCCTCCTCACAAACACTCGTTCCAGAGCTCCTACAGCCATTTACTGTAATAGAGAGGGGACAGAGAAAAGGCTGGTCCTTCAATCATTTTCATGTTCAGACTCCCAGGCCGGAAGAGTCGGTGCCAAAGTAGCAGCAGGCTGCTTCTCCGGATCATTTTGCCATCCATTTTGCTTTAAGTGCAAACATATTTCAGGAAAACGTGCAAAGTAAAGGACATGCGTTCATCCATTACGCGGAGCTGTGGGGTATTAGTGTTTAAAAAAAAAAGAAAGAAAGAAAGAAAAAAAAACATATACAGGGGCAAATGACTCATTCATGCCAGTGATGTGTTACAGTTGCAGAAATGTCATTACAATCAAACAACGTTCAAATCATGAGGTTCACATTAATCCATGGAAAGGAGAACTTCATTATTTTCACCATGAGAGGAGTGATCTGTATTAGTGTGGGCATGTTCTCGTTTACCAGTTTTACATATACGTGTATAATACCGCTTTGATCTCTGAGCGCATTGCGAGCGGAGAGGCTACAGGAGAGCCGAAGCACACGTGCCGTAGAACGTGTTGATGACGGAAAAAGTCCGCGTTGAGGTCACTGGATTCTTTTTTTGATGAGCTTCTCCAGTTTGCGAATGCGTGAGGACTCCTGCTCAGGGGTGGGGGCACTGAAAGACAAAGTGGGTCCTTCTGGCCCGGAGGGAGGGGTGGGTAACCTCTGTCTGAAGAGCTCCAGCATACTGTTCTGTTCACTGCGCTTCAGTCCCTGAGGATGCACACAGAAACACAAACAAACGAGTGAAATGTGAGGACCTTCAAAGGCTAACACAGACCCTACCTGGACTAAACCAAGATAACTGAACAAGTGAACTATTCTCAGTGGAACTGCTCCTCAGATCCTGATTCAGAATTCAATTACCCCCAAAAAAAGCTCACTGGTTGCATTCAAGACGTTTTATTCAGGTTCCGCCAGTGGCCACAGAACAGGCTCTATGAATTACACAGTACAATATGACCAGCTTAAAGACGATTTATTATTATTTATGTCTTGAAAATATAGGGTGTCCCTTTTTCAGTCCCTGATTGAGCTTAAGCCTACACTAAGGCTTTTAATGGAGAAAAGGAATCAGAAAACTTTATTGATCCTGGAGAAAATTGCTTAATCCCGGAGGAAACCAATAAGAATGACAGCATTGGTCATTTTGTTGAGGGGATTACCTTCATGTCTAGAATCTTTTGGAACGTCTCTGGGTTTCCATCAGCGAGGAGCTTGATGTAGTTATCCACGAAGACCACTGGCGGCTCATGAGGTGCCATGACCACCTGAGGGTTACAGAGAATTAGGTCAAGCAGACTGCAGCACAGACCTTAGTCCTGTCCCAAAAGGCTAAACGCTCCCACATGAGCCTACTTTAGCAAGCAGGGGAGCATTAGACAGTCACCAAGTGGCTAAAGTTGCAAACAAAGAGCAACACTCACCGCCTATATTTAGGCCCCTTTTTAAACAGAGCAATTACTCCACGCTTGAACGAATCTGAATTAGCCTCACCGGTAATTATTTTTGCTATAATGAGAGAGTCTGGGCAAAACAGCAGTTAAAGAGGTTAAACGCGGCACGAGCACATGGTTCTTTTTTTCTCTTTCTCTGTCTCTGTCGGGAGAAAAAGAGAAAAAAAGCTGGATAGCTTGTAACTATTCATATTTCTAACAGAGCAGGGAAACACATGGCTGACAGACACTGCTAAAGAAAAAAAAGGGGGGGAGGGGGGTTGGTGGGAGATATGGAACAGCACCCCCAACAGTTCTTCCTTTCCCAACCCCCATTACTACTCCCGTCCTTACCTCGAGGGACAAGGTTCCGAGATATGCATGAGTCCAAGATGGAAAAGCGACATGCAACTCTGAGGATCGTCTGGAATTTTAATGACAATCCCTCCCTTCAACAAACCAATTTACACAGCGACTGTCTGGAGACTGGCCAATGAAAAGCCTTGAGGGGGTTTACTGTAGTTATGGTGTGGTTATGGAGTAGCATGTAAAGCAGAGAGAGAGAGAGACAGACAGACACAGAAAGAGAGAAAGAGCAAGAAACAGACAGCCAGACAGACAGACAGAGCCATCAGGGATACCTTTCCATTTAGTTTCCACAGAGGGCCACAACAGAAGGGAGTGTAAAAAGTCCGTGGAAAAAAGCCACGTCTCACAGGCTGCACGCTTGGCCTGCTCTACCTCTTTTAACTCGGGTCAAAAGCAGTTCCGTCCCCAGCAAAGACAAGTAAGGACATCTTTTACACATTATTCTCCACGTTAGCACGCTAATGAGCATCACATGAACAGCCAAACTGTAGCTCCTGACAACAACGGAGGTCACATTTCACCCTTAAACCAGAAAAGGAGTCCCAAAAGTAGCAACTTTTCACAGAAGAAGTTCCCTGATGAGCTGGAAGGACACAGTTTCTGAAATAAAGTAAGGAAATGGCCACATGTCCCGAAAGCTCATCAAGCTCAGGGAACAGTCAAGACTGTGGGCTAAAACGCACAGAAACAAATGTACAATGTTAAATGTACGGTTTACCCCTTTTGAGGCTCTCTGCACATGTAAAGTGGTGCTAAAGATGTAAGCAATTACCTGAGAGGCACTTGGGGCAGTACAAAGTCAATCATTAAATGCTAACCAGATCAAAAGGCCCGCAGTATGAATTCATTCAGCTCAAGGCCAGGATTATGCAGTGCCTCAATAAAGCCCTGAGCAAAAGGGAATGCATGTAAACATATTCAAAGCATTCTGGCAGCGGCCAAAGGGCTGAGACTTCTCTCCCATGCTCATCAGTACACAGGCAACGTGGCGACAGGTTCAGCTGCTGACGCTCTAGGGTAGATCAATAAAGGCCTATTTGCCGTGATAAGAGACAAATATACTTTAGCTTTCATCATGTAAGACAAAATGATAATGAACAATGCCTTAACAGATACGGCACAAATGTAACATGAATACAATTTCTCCTCTGAATGCATCAACACACTAAATGAATGATAGACTTCAAGTTATCACAAGTTTCTAAACCCTTTTGTCCATCAGTTAGGAAATGTACCTTCCCAGAATGGTCTTGCATGATTAGATCTGGTCCCAGTTCAAACTTTAGAGAGATCAAGGCTGAATTCCAGGCAGTTAAGGAGAACAGGAAGGCCCTGGGGAGCCTAGCAAGCAGCAAGAGCTCACAGAGCTGAGGCTGGAGTCAAAGGTCAGGGAGAAAAAGAGGGCGCGAGATGAGTCTCCAGCATTCTACCCAACACTGGAGTCTACTATCCAAGCACATCTTCAGTTTAAGTTAAGTGTGTCAAGCTCAGGTCTTTTAGGGTCGGTTTCCCAGACAGGGATTAAGCCTAGTTTTGGGCTACTCTTTCCTTTTCAATGGAAAATCTCTATTCACAGCACTACGTAATCCAGGACCAGTCTCAAATCCTGTCCGGGAAAACAACCCTTAGTGTTATAGAGCCGCAAAGATTAGAAATGAGTACTTATTCCATGCTCTGAATTCAACAAATGAATTCTACACTGCGGTGGACCTCCAGGACTGGAGTTTGTCATTTCTGAAGTAGAGGAACAACCAAATCTGGATCAGTTGTGTTATGAGAACAAGAGTGCAGGTCTGTAAGCATTAGGATGGCAAAGCAAGGAATTGTGTGAGAAGCTGCTCCTCTCTGAGCAGAGCCCTGCTGGGCGCAAGCACTTCCTGCCTTGAGCCGAAAGCTCATTAAAACAGAGGAGCAGAGCTCTGTGAGGGGCTTCTAACCAACACCAAGCCATTTGGACCCTTTATGGGCTGCTCAAAATAAAATACTTTCCTGCCTGGGGCCACAGGGCAAGCTTGTTAAAGGGGAAGTCTTGGAAAAATCCGATTATCAGATGATGACTCTCCTGGTCATGGGTGGATGTTTGGATGGGCAGATGGGTAAGAGTTACCCACCTTCAGAATCATCTCTGCTCGAGTCATCCCTTTGACTACTATTTTAGTGTAGCTTGCTGGAGCTTTGCGAAGGACCTGAGAGCCAATGGAAGGCAAGTCTAGCAGAACGGTCTTCAGAGAGTGTGTATCCAGTAGAAGCTATACACCCACACACACAGAGACAAACAGGGAATTAACATTAACACTATTAAGGAAGCCTTAACAGCCATTTATCAAAAATACAGACACTTCTTAAAATAAAGATATCAAAAATGGTTGTTTGCAGAAATATCCCTTTTGCTTAACTGAGAAACTTAGAACTGAAATCACCCCTTAGGAACGCAAAGTCCAATTTTTTTTTAATCATATTCTATGAGCTGGACGTTAAGATGGAATGAAAATGGTGACAGTCTCGGAGCCCTTGAAGAATGGACTGAGAAATGCTGCTTTAAAGATTAAACTGAGAAATGCTGCTTTAAAGATTAATCCAATTAAACTGGTCATGACAAAACTCTTGTTCCGCTTGTGCAATAGCCCTATGAATAAAACAGCTAAACTAACCAAACAGTGTCTGCATCACTGTGGCTTTTCTGCTTACCTGCTCAGCTCCAACCATGCTGATAGGTTTACATCTGAACAAATGGTTGATAAACTTTGGGATGAAGGAGCTGGAAACATAACAGTAAACAGCAGTATAGTAAGACAAAGTGTTGTTTAAGGAAAAAGAAATAATGATAATAATAAACAGCAACTAAAGATGTGTTTGAGAAGGTCCCCAGTACGTACTTGGTGAACTTGATGCAGAACTGGGTGAAGTATTTCCGAGTGGCGGCAAGGTTGTCTCTGATAATGGGTACATTCTGTTTGATGTGCATGATGACAGATGTGACATAGGGGCTCTGGTCCCCCACATGTTCCACACTCTGCCATGGCATCTGCACATGCATGCATACACACGTACACACGTACACACAATAAACAGCTTTAGTCTAAAGTATTTTTCTCAATCATTTCTTTCAAAACAGTTACAGTATGTTGTCTTACAGATTACTGTTAAGCTACTTAAGCCACTTGTGTGTGTGTAAATGGATTATTTGGAGGTCACATTTCACTCACCTTGCTCATGGCTGTAAGTGCTGGATCACATGCAGCATCCAGATCCTGAACCAAAAGCTGAATGCTGTTTGAGATCACACTAACGACGGCAGTTAAAAGGTGGAGAAATCACAAACAGGAATTTACAAAAAAGACTAATGGAGTACAAAAGAGCTGCAGGGAACAAACATGCCCCTGATTAACCTAATTTATTTAGAATTACCACTGTATACATATTTAGGAGGTTAGCCATTACGTGCTAAAGGTGTCCATCTCTCCTGTCAAGTTGATCCTCTCTATAAGTGATTTGTCCACTTTCTCCTTTAGCTTCTCCTCAAGCTGTGGAAACATAGGCAGCAGGACACTTATTTATTTTATTTTTTTAAAGGTGTATATATATATATATATGTGTGTGTGTGTGTGTGTGTGTGTGTGTGTTTGCAATGACCTGCTGTGTGGTAGCAAGACAGTATTCGGCTGTGCTGAGGATACTGCAAATGAGACAGAGCTCCTCTGTGGTGAACTTGGCCACCTCCGAACCCTCTTTTTCCTTCAACAGACTGCTGATGGTCAGACCTCCGCTGTTACTGCTTGTTCTGCAACACACACACACACACTGACCAGGGTGCTCCCTAAACCCAACAGCCCCCTAAAAGTTTCCCTGTTGTTCAAATGTTGAAGAAACCAGAGAAACCACAACAGCTTCTCTGGAAAAAAGGCCCTCTTCAGTCTGCTCTCCCAAAGACAATAGAGGGCAAGCCACCCAAGGTGCAGGGTGGTGCTTGTTCTTCCTCAGCTGAACAACACAGGGGAACTTTTCAAAATGGGCCCACACAGAAATGGCTTTGCTTGCTGGGCAATAACAACAGCATAAACAGCTCCACTGCTGGGACTAATAATCAAAAGTCAGGCATGGTGGGGGATGAGAGGAGAGAAAAGCCCCTGAAAGTCAAACCATATGGGTACATATGTTCATGGGTGCACTGCTGGGATTCACTTACTTGGGCAGATTTCCAGAGAGGATCTTCCAGGCGTACTCGCGTAGGTACTTCTGGAAGATAGTGGTGAGGGCGATCATGGGCTCGCCTGTACTCAGCTGTGAGCACTGCACCATACATTTCTTATAGTACACAAAGAGATCAGCACAGCTGGGTAGCACAGCACCCCCTTCTTCCGTGCCCGACTTCGGTGGACCCTGTGCTCGGAAATCAGTCACGAAGCGGTCAATCAGCTCTCCCAGATTCCTGCAACGGGGACACAAAAGTCATTTGTTAGCCATAGTCATACAGAGCTCAAACACCAGTAGGAATGCGATTGGCAGTGCACAGAGGTGTGAGAACTATTTGGAACAGGGGGTGCATTGTATGTGCCATCGCAGAGGGCCATCCCCTTCAGAAGTCAGAAACCAGATACCAAACGCCCAAGTGAAAAATGTGGGCAATTTCATGCCAGACAGGTCAGTCTGGATTGGAAATAAAGGAGGCCATTGTCAAGAAAAGGTCAGTCTACTTTAGCCAATGGTCCATTACCAGACCAGAGGAGTCCCCTCTTCAGTGCCCCAGATTTGGAAGTCCTTCTGTGGGTAGGAACGATGGCTATAAAGCAAAAAAAAAAAAAAAAAAAAGAAGCAAAGAAAGAGATCTGCTGCCCTAGCACTTTTTAAACAGTCTGCAGCGGCTGTGGTTAACACAGCTAATGGGAAACATTTCTGCTTCAGTGGAGAGAAAAGGAAGACTTGGAGTCAGACAGGGGAACGATGGATGAGGGACGACTGAAGGGGACACACACAAACCATGTGATTGGATACAAACACACATTTGTCACTGGAAACAAAGCTTGTTCTAACTTCTAATTGCAGTCCCATATACACGGACACAAAAGTCGGTTGTGGCGGGTGTTTCGGGACACTTTGTGCTTCTATAATTCCTTGCATGTTCCACTCACTTGTCCTGTGATTCGATGTAGACGTAGAGATGAGGCTCAAAGCATTTAGAAATAATGCCATGGAACGGATTCTCTGGAGTCTTCGGCTTCTTAGGCTGAAACAGGAAAACATTAGTCAACTAAGAGTTTCTTAACACGCTTTTCTGCCCTGCTGCAGAACTGATAACACAGAAAGTGGAAGGAAATTTCACTGCTTTAACACACTTGCAACATTTCAACATTTTGAAATGCCAAACGTGACATTTTAAAACATGAAACCACAAAGTCAAACAAATAAAAAAATCATTAACACATACTGATTTTAAGTAATAATATTTTTGGTGTGGGCAGATTAGGCACAGCCCATGCATAATAGAAAATGTAAAGTGAGACTAATGTGCTTAAAGTAATTGTTCAGACCAACTGAACCACTCCCCATTCTACCCAATGTTGTGAAATTAAACAGCACTGTGAGAACATGTTGATCGAACAATGCAACGGTAAGAAAAACAGGATCAACTTCTATCAGACTTTGGGTGGGGTAAATGTGAAAAACACATGGGGTCATTGGCTCTGGCGCTGTTTTTCTATACATTCCTTAGCCCCATCTGCCCTTCACATAAATGTTTTAACAACTATTGTGTAACCATTTTAACCCACAAACAGAATGTAAGGACAAGCTACAAATCAGTCAGGACGTCTGAATAACTTTACCCTCTCCAGATCTTCATCTTTCTCAGAAACACTGTCTTCTGACTCGTCCTCTAGAAAAGGGTTAGTGGGCTCCAGGGGCGTCTCAGGTCTCTTCTGTTGACAAAGACACACACACGCACATACACCATAACCTCACAACCTCATTCCCACCAGTTTCACGCTCCAGAAAATCCCCTTTGTGTGCAACCACATAACACTATGACCTGGGAAGTAGAGCCAGGAACAACCCAGGCTGGCCTTACCCCGGGGCCGTCGCTCAAGGTGCTGCCTGAGAAACGCTTAGCCAGCAGCCCCTCGAAATTGGTGGTCCTCTGAATAGCAAAGAGCAGGAGCTTGACCTCAATCTCTCTGGCTCGGGCTCGCATCAGCTTCGCCAGCTCTGTCCTGATGAGCACACAAAGCACACACATATGCGCACACTGTGGTCAGCAAGACCTCACATGCGAGGCAAAAGTGATGTTTCAGGTCAGTGATTTTATAGGCCAGTGGGTGCATGCTGTTCATCTGACCATAGAGGATCACGTCTGCCTTCAAAAGTGCAAAGACTGGCAGGTTAATATTATTGCTGTCTTGAAAAGAAGACCTAACTGTAAAGAAACTGATATGGTTTATGTTTATTTGACAAACCTTAATCAAAAGAGAAAGAGTATGAAATCTACAATGGAAACCACATCAAACAGTTTTTTTTCATCCACTGAAACTCTAGTGAAACTCTGTCTGAATACTAATATCGAGAACTTTGGCTGCTGAACTGCTAACTTTGTTAACCGTTTCTTTTCCATATTGGCCAGAAGATTTGTTCTCTTACAAATTCTGGAAGTACAACTTGCAACTCAATTTCACTACTTTATCAGTATGATCATGTTTGATAGTGAAGAATCAATGGAAGGAAGTTTTGTACAATCAGGGTGCCGATACCTTGTGATATGGCAGAACTCCACAGCGATGCGTTCTGTCATGCACCACTCTTCAGGAAACATGCGTCCGTATTTTTCTTCATAGTCCACCAGCTGACGCTTAATCCATGCGTAGCGCCGATCAATCTTATCCAACCATGCCACCTGCATTTTCAGAGAGCAGACGCATCATGGGTTCGCAATGAGACAAACTATTACATTTTACGGGGCATTTTATGTGACATATCGTGGAGTCATACTCACATCCTGGTTCTCTTGGAAGAGCACAAGGTATTCAGAGAGGTGCTGCCTGATGAACTTCTTGATTATTTCCTGCTTAATGCGAGGATCCAGGACATTGGCCACCAAACAGGCATCTCTGAGCACATTGCTGGGGCCTCCAGGCCTCTATTAAAAACATACAGCCCAACAGAGTCTATGAGTGTATGACTTTTGTCTAGCGTACCTTTTGTGCATGCAGTACAGCCCAAATTAATAAAACGGACAATAAATATTTAATAATAAAAAAGTGGCTAGTTTTTATTTGCTGTTTTCTTTGACGTGCAGTACCTTGGACCCCTGTGAAGGAAAAGCCTCCTCAAAGTCAGCCAGAATCTGAGTGCCTAGTTCACTCTGTGCCGCTTTTACCCTGTGGGGAAAAAGTCAGATTGAGGAGTTTTAACACATGAACACCCTGGTCTGAGTAAAAGATGTGCCTGTAGGGGAGGTGGAGGGATTCCCCTCATTATCCTAAACGGAGGAAGATCAAACACAGAGCGTCAGCCCCAGGATACTGAACCGCTCAATTTCCAGAGTGCAAAAAAATCTAACACAGGCAGAAACAGAGCATAAACCAGTCAAACGTGGCATGAAACCACTGTCAGATGAAGTGAATAACATTGATTATCTCCTTACAATGGCACCTGTCAAGGGGTGAATTATAGGAGACAGCAAGTGAACAGTAAGTTCTTAAAGTATGATGAAGTGGAAACAGGATAAACAGGCAACTGCATGTATTTGAGCAACATTAACAGCAGCCTACAAGGCTAGATGACTGAATGAGAGCAACCCCGAAATGAATGGTCTTGAGGGGTTTTCCTGTTATGCAGCGATTAGTATCTACCAAAAGGAAGGATATCTGGTA
>JBBPDE010000001.1:18318372-18329257 GCA_037974605.1 Nannopetersius ansorgii
TGTGTCGTCACAACAGCGCGTTATTGTTTACCTTTACAGAGGGCATTTTCTCACAAGTGTAATTTAACCACAATGAATGTGTAATTTAACGTTTTCTTTAAGGTACTTGCACCTGAAAAGAGCTGTGTCTCCGTTTTCCGCCATTTTTCGAATCTGCCGTCGCGTCTCCCGCTGCCTTATGGGATAGTGCCGTGTCCATCAAATGTCTACTACAGAATTCGGCCGGAAGCAGTAGGTCATCCGGGAACTCGCCTACTGTTTTTCCCATACTACGAATTCGGACACACTACTCGCCTCGCTTACTGCTTTTCGCATACTATATAGTGTGTAGTATGCGATTTCGGACGCAGCCCTCGTGATGTATTTTCTAATGCCGGTGGCAAGATGATGAATGCCGCCGCGCTACAAACATTGTTCAGGGATGACTTGAACATGACAAAGAATGCAAGTTGTTGACTTAACTCCCTTACTCTCCAAGTCTCAAAGTAACTGAGCATTTGTGGGATGTCCTGGACAAACTAGTCTGATCCATGGAGGTCCCACCTCCCAGCAAGATTTAAAGGAATTGCTGCAAACATCTTGGTGCACATCCCACAGCACACCTTCAGAGGTCTTGAAGCCATGCTTTGACAGGTCAGAGCCGTTTAGGGTGGGATGAGGGAGATCTACACAGTATTAAGCAGCTATGTGGAAAATAAACGGATGTAGAAATAAGCTATTTAGGAATATCTGAAGACGATGCAGCAACCACGTGTGAAAAAATATGCTTATAAATGTCTCAGGAAAATAAAAAAGATAAAGGACATGAACAAATTGGCACTGATCAAGAAGAAGCAGAATGTCAGATTTTCCAAAAGCATCATAGCACAAAGGTGGTTCATAAGAGTAGAGAAAGCAAAAACAGACCCCGACTATTAGGTCCATACACAAAAAACTGCAGTGCAACTCTTCAGAATGTATGTGGTATGAATGGTTTTCTGACTAAGGACTACTTGTCTCAGGGTCAGATCTACTTTTGTGTTTTTGGTTTGACTGTCTATTTATATCCTGCAAAAGACCTTGTTGCACTTTATCACACAGATTGCCAACATTTTTCAATAAAAATATCAATAGAATACATACAAATTATGATGTTCTTAACAGTGGCAAAATCAGGCAAGTGCGAACTCAGCAAATCCTCTCTCTAAATTATGACTTTCACTATTATACTACACTGGAACTCATTGATGTCCTTAAGCTTTTATGATTTTCTCAGCAAAACAGAGAAAGGGGTCAACAGAACCCATAACCATGAAAGTTTGTTTTAACATAAATTACCCAAAGGTAAGTTCATAGGAAGGCCACTTCTGGGAAGATTCACTTCCATTTACATACCAGACAAAATAACGGACTTGTTGGGTAGAGAACAAAAGACTTGGAAAGGCCTGTGCTCTTTTCAGGATAATATCTACAGTCCTCTTATCACTACATAACTCACTTGTACTCACACATGAAAATTTGCCTGATGATTTGGCCAACACCATCAAAATATACTTTAAGATCATTAAACTACTATAACTCCACATTATGTATAAAAATGATGAATTCTGAAAATGCTGATGCTCAGCAATTTCCAACTCATAACTGAAATAGTCTTGGAACTATACCATTATGCTGTGTAGCGTTAATGACCAAAAAAGAGCTTAATCTCTGCCAAAATGCTTGACATAAATCACATTTTGAAGGATAATATTTGTTCAATAAATCGCTCAGTTCTGCTAATGCATATTTATTTCTTTGGCACATCAGGCCAACGGCTAAATGATGTATTTTCCCCCTCAAACATTACAACCCACACAAAAAGGAACAAATATGAATAATGTGCAAAAACAAAAAAACAGATGGGGGCAGAACCTTTTACATGACTCATGTTTACATATCTGTGTATTAGCATTTGAAGTGTTTGTCAAGTTTCAGCACTCGCAGTGGTGAGCAGGTTCATGGCAAGTTGAGGATGAGATTAAAGATGTTTGAGAGCATCACAGCACAGTGGAAATGGGATTCCAATTTCATTTCTAAATTCACTGTTGGTGCTGGATGTAGCCAGATCCCATCACTGGAACAACAAGTGCTTTCCAGGATAAACAGCCAGAGAAAGAGAGGAGCCCACATGTTCCTGCCAGATGGACATGAGGCTACGACTGGGTACACTACATCTGCTTATCTGTGTCTTTCTCAACTGCAACGAAGACCCGGAAAGTCTAAACTGTGGCTGCACTCTCAGCTGCTGTCCCTGATCAAACATCTTCGCCACACCTTTCACACAAACAGACATTTCTATTTAGGGTGGGCGGGTCACGCCTCAAACTGAAAACATTCAGCTTCTTCTGTTTTTGGCATTGGCTAAAACAGTGCACTGCAGCCGGCCAATCAGATAGGATCAACATAGTATTTCTGCGAGCCTCTCTCTCAACAATTCATGCTCAGCAAGTCAAGTCCAAAACAAGGAAGCTCTTATTGTGCTTTAAAAAAACATCCCATCCAGGCACTAAAGGGGGCTAATATGTTTACACTGTAAATTCCATGGTCTCCAAGACCACCTCCACCCACTGAAATCTTTTCCACACTCCCTGACCTGAAGCAGGGGTTCATACCAAGGTCAGAAAGTGATGATTCACTGCAAGCTGTTGCTGAGAAATGCTTGATCGATACGCATAATTGGTTCGCTTTGGACAAGCACATGGGCATAACAGCTGTCAGCATTCTGTGACTTTGTTCCAACTTTAAGTCGTGTCTGCGCAAAGGCATGTATTCTGCTCAGCTGAAGACTGCTGGGGGCGGAAAGGCAAACTGTGGGAGCAGGCAAAGGCAAATGAAGCCACCGGCCTTTCCAGATAAACATTAAGGCACTGGAACAATCTGGGGAATAGTTTTCCACATCAAACACGCCCTTCCTCGCCCTTTGCTTATGAACCAACAGCTTTATCAGAGAATCCAACATAAATAAGCAGTGGGAAGGAGCGAGTCCGAGTTGCATGGAACAACACGGAGGGCCTCTCTCAGTCTTCACAAAGACTTCAGTCTCAAAGCCTGCAGGGACAGGGGCTCCACTGCTGGGGACACACAAGGACAAAGAGCTTCTCTCCACTGGACAAATAGGCCTGAAAAAGCACTTGAATAAAGAAGAATACCTTGGGAACAGATTTCCTTCCTGTGTTGCATCTGTGATAAACATAAACAGGATCTTCATATCCTCATCACCATTCAATTTAGAGAATTACAGCAGAGAATTAGTCATATAAACACTGACCGCACTTTCAGTTCATTACGACAACAGGCAGATAGCCTGAGTATACAGTTAGGCCACGGCTCACTACACATGGGGCAGCGTAATGAACCGTCTGGACATTTTTGATTCAAGTCAGATTTGTGAGTCTGTGTGTTCAACAGAGCGGAAAAGAAGGATGATAAGAATGAGAAAATGGAATGTGAGTGTGTGCTTACCTCTCAGAGAGCTGGCGTATTTGAGGGATACCCATATACTTTTGAAAATGCTCCAGCACGTTGACCACCCCCTGGAGCAGGTTGGCCACCTCCCCATACTGCCTCTTGCGTGTCATGGCTCTGAAAGAGAGCTTCGTCTATTAGCCAGAGAATCAAATGATATATTGTCACTCTTGGATCAAAACTCCCTTTCTCTATTTTTTATGTTTGCCTTTTTTTAGGGGGGGGAGGGGGGTTTACATCTTTTAAAAAGTATCAGCTGCCTTTAACACAGAATCAAATTTCATGAGGACCAGACCAATAGAAACAGGCCAAAGACACGAAATCCGGGTTATATTAACACACACTGAAAATGCAGAATGTTTTTTTCATTCTGTAAAGATACAAGTCTTTGTTCCAACAACGATGATATACAGTGCATTGCAAAAGTATTTAAACCCCATAAATGTCAGTGATTTTGTTACATAGCAAACTACTCTTAAAATACACATATATACTATCAGCAGATCTTAAAATAAATAATAAAAAAATACTGGGAATGATTTTCCCTTGTTCTTAGCAATTGTTGATGTTTGTTGAAGAATGGTGCACGGCATTTCAATTTTGGCTAAAAGGACTTTTTCGTTACCTGACCACAAAAAACACACCAGACGTGTTTTGATAAGGTTTTTCTTCCGTAATGGCTTCTTTCCAACCACCATTTCACACAGGCTATACTGAAGTCTGGTGCACCTTCACCCTAGTATCAGCCACTGAACTCTGTAACGTGATGTGAGGAAAGCAAAGTCCTTTTCTTGCACTGATGCAAAGTATTGAGTGACTGCCTTGTCTAGGCAATGTCTGGGTAGAAAGATCCCGCTTACATTTCCTTGTAATTGATCCAACAGCGTTCACTAGGATATCCTAGTCCTTCACTAGGATATCCTAAACACTTTATCATTGTATATATTGTTTTCCCATCTTGTGCATGTCTACAACTGTATCTTTAGTTTCCCTTGGTTTTTTAATTTCATAGCTTTCTTTCAGAAGCACACTTGGACCAGTGGTACCAGAATGAAGTGAGGTCTATTAAAAAAAAGAGAGGTTTTAAGGATTCACAGTCACAGGCTAATTGTAAGGCAAACAGTCCTTTTCGGGATAATATCTCATATTGTAAAATAGTTAAATATTTTTGATGATGTATTCTTGCAAAAAAATGAATATCGCTTTAAATTAATGACCTCTGACTTTCTTTTAGTTATAATAAAGAACAGCTAAACAACGTCATTTGCAATTCAGACTATAGGGTTTAGGGAACTGAATACTTTTGCAAGGCGGTTCTTTGTGTACTGAACCAATGGCATCATTTTACAGTGAAACTTCCAGAATTGAGTTGGTAGATACTACAATTCAGACATGATTCAGGTTTTTAGAGTTAACAATTATGAATTATAGATAAAAGTATAACATACATTATGAGATTTCATGACATGACACAACACACTTTAAGGCAAGTGTGCAATAGGTCATGTAGTTTGGTGGACATTTACTACTTAATGGCCACTTTGGTCTTATAGAACTAAAAAAAAAAAACTCCAGACAATCAGTAATATCTAGGCTGATCAACTACATCTGGTGTAAGAGGAGAGCAGTGTCAGTTTGATTGGTCACTGTACTATTGCTTAAATGATCTCTGGTGTGTGGGCTAGTGAAGGGTGAGGCCACTTACTCCAGAGAGTCTACACCGCCGGCCAACATGTGCAGGTGATTTAGTGTAGTGATGGAGGTGGTCAGGTGGCGCTTGGCATGGTCCAGCTGTTTGATGTCCCGGGTGATCTCTTTTACCTGAGGAGGGGAACAAACATCTCAGAGCTGATTGCTCCAGCATATCTAGGGCTGAGAGGCTCCCCATTGTTCTCCTGTCCCACTACTTGAGCTAGTCAGACCCTGCCCTTCAGCTGACCTGCTCTGCTAACTCGCAGATGGCCAGTGCATTACCCAGGGCTTAGAGGGTTGCAGTGTACAAAAACCGCAGGATGTCACAATTTCCTCCCGCATACTCAGCCAGCACAGAGAAGTGTGTTTGGGGGAGGTGAAAGACACTGGGTCAACTTTCAGGCCCTAAATGACCAGGTTCCCGTCTGCAAAGCTTATTTTTACTCACCATTTGCTCCGATTTCTCTGCTTTGTCCTTGATGTCCTTGATCTTGCCAAACAATTGTTGAATGGCTTTCTGTGCCTCTTCCAGAGCCTGGAATAGAGGCAAAAGTTCAGAGGCACAGCATCCATGATCACCCTCACAGAACATTTCTATACTGTTGCTGTCGAAGAGAACTGAAAAGTCATCCTGCTAACAAGAATCGTGGACAATTTTTTCTTCAATATAAATTATAGTTCTGTTAGATGACGTTTAAAAACCTTGAAATAGTAGTTTTGCCTAAAAAGCTTGTAAAATGAATCCTAAAACCACATCAAAGTTTATAAACAGTAGCAACTCCAAGTGATCCTAAAGACAGAAGATGAGTCAAAGGGCTGGAGCAGAAAGAAGAGATGTTTCTGGCTTGTTCTCTTCCACCTCCTCGCTCTGTATTATTTTTAGTCAGCATCTCTCTCTCTCTCTCTCTCTCTGTCATTCAGGCAGAGAAATGAGAACCAAATGGGGCTGCTTGATGAAAAACCCTCACCCACAGTTTGCCCTCACATTCCAGCAGGGTAAGTGTGCAGCAGCTGCGCTGAAGCATCGCAGGCCTACCACATGTTTCCCACCTGACCCCAGCACGTCGCCAGGGCACCCACCCCAGCCCTGAGGTGGACTGGCCACCGGTGGGTCACTGGTGGTGGTGGATTTCACACTGCTATGAGAGAAAAGAGATTCTTGATAATGTGTAATTGCCATACAGTGTTGGAGCGCAGTGGTTGTGGACAGTAAGCTGCGGCGGTTGATGCCATGCATTTTACAGGGCCCTGGGCTGAACTGACCAAGTGTATGAAGGTTGGCTCGCTCTCTTTCACAGCCAGATGGAATGCTAACAGCCGGCACCAGCTGCCCGGTGGAATTTACCACTTTTACAAGCCTCCTCAAAACACAGGACGCTCCCTTGCTCTCTCTCTCTCTCTCACTCTCACACACACACACAGTTGACATAACATTTTCAAAGGAATAGCACTGCAAAACAAGTTCAAGGTCCTCCATACGCTGCCCAAATTCTAAACATGTTCACTGAAGATGTTCTCCAGCCTCAAGTTTCTGCGCTCCCATGGAAAGAGAGCACATAGCAAAAACGACTGGGAAAGCACCCGATGAGGCTTAGCAACGCAGATATGCAGATAGTGGGATGAGGAGTGGTTAGGCATTCCAAATAGTTCATTTCCGGAGTTCAGAGTAAACGCCGAATGCTGGAGGATTGCTCCGTTCCTTATCTCTCTCACCTCCTCATCTGACGGGGAGAGAGGGGCCCAGTTTGACTCTGGCAAAGAACTGTATGGCTGCCACACATGTGGACTCCATTTGCAGCTCTGCTCAGACAGTTAGAGCAGGCCACAGACAGCAGGATGACACTGAATGGGATGCTGACAAGGCTGCATTCCTGCTATATTTCTTTGTCTTTAGGTAAAACAAGATATAGAAAATAAGGTACATAATGTAAAAAAAATTTTAGAAATTAGTTCAATTATCACTGCCAGTTCACGGAAATCGCTGGCAGACTATAGGCATTTGCAACAGGCATTGCAGCGCGCGGCTCCTTCCCTCGACTACCTGGAGGACCCACAGCGCATTTTGCCCTGTAGCTCGGATGGAGAACTTTTACGCAGAGCCTCAGCTCCCCCAGACCTTTTGAATGTGGCTGTTGGCGAAGCTCTCCTCTCGGCAGAACCGCCGCGCCGGTCCCATAAGCACAGGCTTTCTGAGCCGCATCGCTCCGTGGGGCGAACACCCAGCCACACCAAACTTGACATGCCGGTAGATCTCTGAAGATTATTAGCCCAAAATCTTAGCCCAAAACAGGTAGCTTGGTTGGAGAATATCCTAGTGCCGAGAAATTTCAAAGGGTTCCTCAGTTTCCCGAGACCTATAGAATGACACCGGTCACAAAGCTCTCCTCTACAGAGAAGTGATGAGACAGTCCTCTGGGAACACTTTAAATTATTTATTAAAAAGTTCCTGTGTTTGTTTTTTCTCCCCCTGTAGTATCAAAAATAGTATAGAGTATTGAGTACCATCCTTAGTATCGGTATCGAGTTTGAAATTTCATTATCATGACAAGCCTAGTACACTACCAGACAGAAAAATGCGAGAACTGTTACAATTTCAGTTAGCAAACTATGGTTGACAGTAGGCATGCACCGATCGATCGGCCAGTGATCGGAAACGGATGATTTTTGGCCAGATCACTAGCAGGTATTGCCGATTTCAAACCAATTTTTTTTTGGGGGAGGGGGTTATTTATTTAAATTTGTAAAGAAAATTTGTTATGAAATAAAAGCTTTATACTAAAGAAACTTAGATTTTTGTTTGTATTAGCTGTAGAGCTGCCACGATCATATGTCACTATTATAAAAGTACCCAGTAAACAGGGAAAGTAACTACCACTTTACATTAAAAAAGTTGAAACATATTTTTTTGTGTCGTTGTCGCAGCTCTAATTTTCTGTTATCTGGGGGGGAAAAAATCGATATCGGAAAAACCGGTATCGGACGATCACACAAAAAAATCGGTAATCAGAATCGGCCAAGAAAATTGCAATTGGTGCATCCCTAGTTGACAGACTATAGAAGAAAAACTGTTCTAATGCAGGTTAGGTAAGTCATTAGGTAAGTCACCATTTTTTTAATGGTCCATTTATCACGAAATGGTAACATAAGGCAAAGAAGTTGGTGATTTTAAATAGCAAGGCAATTATTATATACAGAGATCATTTAATATCCTTAACCGTATAAAAGCAAAGACAGTGAGCAATAAATGCAACGACAATACAATAAATGTCTTGACAGACAACTCACGAGTGAAAGTGGGAATAACACTCCCACTTTCACTCAACACCGTTAGTCTCGTACTTACGCACTACGAGATTGAACTAGTTTGGTTGCGCACGGTGGAAGAATACGCAGTAACGCAGTGTATGAGTGAGGGAGTTTTCCTTTTCTTTTTTCTGTGCCTTAGTTGCATTTTTATGATTCTACAGCTGTGTTAGGATCAGTAAGTGACTTAGACTAGGGTGTGTTTCAGCTAACACCAAAATTCAGGTTACATCACCGTCAAAGGACCAGATCAGTGGTGTAACTCAAGCAGCCCCTGTAATAATACAATGTACAGTCTGCACAGCTTGCAATATATTTTGTACTGTTTTTGTAAATGTAGCGGAAACCTCCGAGCAGCTAAAAATGCCACTGTCCTTGGGTGAAGTTTAAACAGCTATAGCTTAAAATGATGTTTAAAATCCTATGCCAGGCCTAATTTTGACCATTCTTTGCAGAAAAACATATGCAGGCATGTCATCGAGGTCCAGAAGAACACAAAAAGAGAACAGCCGGGATCAGTGTGTAAAGACAGACTGACATAATACGTAAGCAGTAAACTTTGTTTCCCGTGTGTAGATTAAATATTTATGCTACATTCTTGGGGAGGTTCCTCTCAGCGTTCCTAATAAGCCGCTCCAGACGCCAAAAACTAGGAGACATTCTGATCCCAACTGGCTCCCTGACAGCCATTAAACTCTCATCTGTGCCCCTACCCCATCTGGGAACACAATATGGCAGGCTTTTATACAGTTTTTTGGCTGCATCCAAGAAAATAATACATTACAGTAATGATTGGGCCAGACAAAGGAAAGCCAATGAGATTGCCCCAACATTGATAACTGGCACAAAATGTGTTGGCCATTCTGCTCTATTCGAGGCTGGATAAGCATATTCTTAAACAAATTTGTACTTCAGCAAATATTCTGCAAAGGCCTTCATCAGTGCAGTCTTAAACAGAACTGATAATGACCAGAAAGTGTCAACAATTATACACCGCCATTCTCACGAAGCATAAAATCTTGGGTTGATGTTTTTCCACTCTGCAACATCCCTGGAAAATAAGTGACTTGATTTCTTTACTTTTTTGCTAATTTCAGTGGCTCTGTATCTATTCTCACAGTGCAGTCTAATGGAGAGATATGCAAGTTCAGCAATAAAACGGATTCTTCTCAGCTATTTTGTTAAGCCTGAATATGATGCCTGAAACATATATACTGCAAAATCACTGGTGAATGAGGCCAGACACATTCACATCAGTTATATTTCATCATCATATGTCAACAGACAATGTGAATGCAAATACAACTTAAATGAAGAAAGCAGAAAATGCATGAAACGTATGGTTTTTACCAAAAGTGTGCTTTTCCCTTGCCAGACAACAGCAGAGACGTAGAGCCCTGCGTCCCCCCACATTAAAAATGCTTCCGATGCCTGTGGCTGTAATGCATTTAGAGAAATGTTTATTAAAATGTTTGCTAAATCTTGTGTTTACATTCCCTCATGCCAACGTTCCCGCCTTTATATGAAGGGATTATAATAACTGGTTAAGTCAAGGAGTCAATCAGAGGTGGAGATTGCATTGTGTACACAAGCGAGTGCACAGAGAGAAAAAATAAAAGCACAACTTGTCGACTTCTCTTGGGGTTCGTCGACTTGTGCCTCTGACGTCGACAAATCGTCTTTTCTGTTAATGTCCTAGTACTTAGTTACATAAAATGAATAAAACAAATCATTAATTGCAATTATTTAATGACAATCACCGGTCAGAGCAAAAATGTCATCACCGTGACGGGCCTAGCAGCAGCACACCTTTTCAAAACAACTGCCCCCTGGTGTTGGGCATGGGCGCCGGAACCATTACAGCCCCCCTACAATTCAAAATCATTTGTTTCGCCCCAATTTTAGTTTCCCGGACAACAACAGAGACTTCACATGCGTGCACCAAACCCTCCCCACCTGAGACGTAGACCGATGCAAGGGTTATCTGAACCCATCAAACCAATTTTGCAAATTTATAAATTAAGATTAAAAAAGGAGCACTTCAAAATAAAACTAACTAACTAACTTCAAAATAAAAGCTATCAAGTATGTGTGGATTTCAGGACAACTAAATATATTTGCTCCCTAGAGAGATGCCCAAAATCCAGGATAATCGCAGATAGTACTAGGTAGATCCTAATCAAAGGCTACTTCCTCTAATAATATATGTATAATTTCTAATCAGTTTTAGAAAGTGAGTTTTAAGTGGGGTGCAAAATCAGATGAGAGCATCTATGAATGTATGCAACAAATGAATAGGAATAAATTCACACACTTTACCAATAAAAATATTTAACCATTCTCACACTCACACACACACACACACACACACACACACACACACACACACACACACACACACACA
>JBBPDE010000001.1:18381532-18393463 GCA_037974605.1 Nannopetersius ansorgii
CACACGCACACGCACACGCACACGCACACGCACACGCACACGCACACGCACACGCACACGCACACACACACGCACACACACACGCACACACACACGCACACACACACACACACACGCACACGCACACAGGAAGAGCCTGGCAGGAAAAACTCAAATTTACACAATTTTTCCCAATTAACTGAGACATTTACTAAACAGCACTGTGGTCAGCTAGTGCTGAAAAGAGCTGAAACCCTGTTCATCCACTAACCAACTGCCCACCAGTATCAGATGCACACCATAACATTCTCCTCCGTACTTCCATCGCACTTTTCATCTTTTATTGATTTTCTATGCATTATTTTATTCTTTTATGTTTTACTTCTTACTATTCTCATAATTCTTTTACTCCGTTTCTGTCTACACTTGGAATGGCCTTTGTGTATGACAGTCTGTATAAATAAACTTCAATTGACACTGCATGTCTTAGTCATCATACACACACACACACACACACACACACACACACACCCACCCACACACACCACACTCAATTATTTGAGTCAGACAAACATTCCACTTCAAACCCTGAACAGAGGGCTGTTGACTGAAAACAGTAAAGCAAAAGCGCTCTCTATCAGGTGCTGCAAGGTCACCTTCCCCAGCTCCTGACAGCCGGAATACATTTTGCAACTCTCAGAACAAAAGGCGCTCACCCCCTTTGGTCTGAACAGGTCATACGGAAAGCAGAAGCTCTTTGTGAGAAAAGAAATTACATCAGCTGTCAACGTTAAGCCCAGCTAATCTCCATCATCAAACCTTTATTCCTAAAGGACACGGTTTCGGCTTAACACCCATACAATAAATATCCGATCTCGGAATATCCGGAGGATTCTCAGAGCATTTCCATTTCTTATCCACACCACAATTTAAAACGAGGATATTAACCACATGAGTCTGGAAGGCAATAATAAAGAATGTATATGAAGGAGAGGGTTTTGATATTGAACAATGCAGCAGATAATGTTGGTGTAAGTAATGATGGAAGAAGTAGGTGTGTGAAGATGCATTTAAGTCAAGCAGTATGTTTTGCACACACAGTTCCAACAGAGAATTTATTTGGCACAATTTTCTACCTTCTCCCCCAATTTCATCTATCTAAGATTCACCAATCACACAATACTCCCAACAAATTCAGATTCTTATCTGCTAAAGCAGCATCATCTGACTACAACACCCTGGAAGAAGAACACGGACTGCAAATGTTCAGCTATCAGACACCTGCACTGGTTCACATCACCCTGAGAGACCATCCTGCCCACTGAAAAAAAGGAAACTTCAGACTCACAGCTACCAGGGCATCGTTGGGGAACAAAGTGGGGACTCGAGTCACACAAACAAAGACTTGTGACTTGACTTTAGACTTCCCTCAGTGACACGAGACTTAACTGAACAACGTTAATTTCATGGAATTATTTGTTTATATCTTGCACTCTTTCCAACGACCCGAAAACCGTTCACTTCGCCCCGGTGTCCCATTACTTTTGTCCGAGGTGAAAGGGGTCACCGAGCCCCATCACTCTGTGGAGTTTCACATTTAGAGTGCGAGATAAATTTTTCATATTTAACATTTAGATTTAAGATAATTTAAGGCAAATCCTCCATGTTGGTGAGGGCATATCACAGCATGCAGCCCTGCCCCCTGCTAGGTAACAGCCAATCGCTGGGCGTGGCCAATTAGCATATCTTCTAAACATTTAGAGCTCAACATTTACAGCTCAAACATCCCACATTTAGAGTTGCCGTTTGTAAACATTGCCACTTAAAGACTTGACCTCGGTAAAACTGACTTTACAGCCGTGGAATTAGATCTCACTAGACCTCAAACCCGAATCTGAGAACAGAGCTGTTAAATAGATGTTAGTTTGATCATGTTGTCAAGAGTTTTTATCTATGAATAGAAAGACTATATTGCTATTTTTGATAGAGAATGACTTAACGAGGGTCAAACACATACCAAACAAAGACTTCACTCTACAGTTATAGTGAAGCTGGTATACACACAGACAAGCCACTTTAATATTGCATACACACTCATGTCTATTTAATCAGCTCCACATCCCAGACTGCAGCCCACCTGTTCCCCCTCAGTGGTCAGGAGAAGTGAAGATCGTTTGGATGGTGCAGGTAAACGGGTGAGATTTTACACCGGACAGGTGTAAAGTTCCTGACGGCACTTCAGGTGCGAGCCTGCTGCAGCATGCTGTGACTTATTTTACCAAGCATTTCTGTATGTAGCATAGTCTATTAATATTGTGGTTGTTTTCTTTCTACTGATTTTTACATAGATTTTATTGAGACTCGGTTTATTTTATATTGTTCTTGTGTCTCTGTGTCTCTGTGTTGTGGCAGTCATCATATAAGTGATTTCCTCCAGGATCAGTGAAGTTTTCTGATTCTGGTTTAATGCTGCCCAGTTTGTGCTGGCCATTATCTTGTTCATCCTCTGGATCATCGGTGCTCAGTCTCTGTACATATGTTGCTTTTTTCTTAAATTCTTTTTCAGCAGCACTACTGTGAGTGGTCCATCATGTGCAGCATACATAGGTTCAGAACAGCTTTACAAAGGCAAGGGTTTCAAAAACAATAGCTTGCATCTTACTGTCACTTAATAAACTGGATAATGATGGGGGGGGGGCTAACCCCTGTAATATTACTGGATTGTGGCATCGCCCGACTGTAAAACGATGCCACCTCACGAAGAGAGCTGGCGGAGCAGCTGAGGGCTGAGTGTTTAAAGCCCCAGTAAGGACCCACTTTTCTGCACATCTCATTTGTAAGTGAGCTGAGGCTGAACCCCGCAATTATCCCCCTCATTTGAGCTGCGAACGCATGGCGGGAGAGGCTTCCTCGGCATCAATAATGCAGCTCGCGCCGGCAGCCGACCGCAGAGATTAATACTGCGCTTATTACAGACCGCAGAAAGACACCGAGCCTCCTTCTGCTCTTTCTTGGGGAGAAAGTAGACTGGAACGTTAAATGTCACCCCCAGCTGAATTTTTAATGCTCCCCCAGAGCTCGCCGTCCAGGTCGCCGGCACATCCCTGATGGACGCCGTCTCTCTGCTTTATGCCTCCTAATCCCATCTCTTTTTTCTTCCTTGCTGACATCCTTGCCCCAAATCCCGTCCCCGCTTCTTTCCACACCAGCTCCCTCCTCCAGCTGAAATACGGACAGAAGAATCTGCTTCCTGTTTCTTACCCCCACGCGCCGAAAGAAAGTGCCGTCTCCGCAGATTAACCCTCAGCTTCCATTGGCTTCTTGAGATTCTTAGGCAAAATTTAAGAACGCTTATCTACTCGGCACAGAAAAGTCTGGCGCTGTTAAACGAGAACTGAAGTGACTGTAAACTGGTGGGCTAATGATAAAGCACATGAGGGACTTATTAGTCGTGCAAATCCTCAACTTGTGCGAGTACATGGTGAAGTCCTGGTTGAGAAAAGGATCTGTACCATTTCCTCCTCGTTTTTCAAATAAAGAAAGAGCGGGAGCGCCTGAGACAGAGAGTGTGGAAGAGAGAAAATGTACAGTAATTACACTCGGTTAGGTCTCCCAGACTTATCGATGTCACAAAACTTCCAGCAATATAAGCCAGTGCTGACAATCAATTGCTTATATTGTATATATTGTTTATATACACATATATACATAAATATATTAAATATATAAAAAAATTAAGACAGTAAAAACTTGTGTTGCTTGATTTCTAAATATCAGAAAATAGAGAACTGACACGGAAATTTATTGCAGGGTAAAATTAGTCATAATATTACTTAGCATGTAGAGATGGGAGATGGACGGCCAACCAATATAAAGCTTATTTATGTATATACATCTGTCATGACATTAAAATCAACTATATAATTTTTTAGACTTACTTATGATATGAAAACAGCTCTAACCCATTGGCATGGACACCACAACACCTCTAAAGATGGGATTTGAACTGGCACCAAGGTGTTAACAGCAGATCCTTGTGAGTTGTAAGGTGTGAGGTGGGACCTCCATGGACCTACTTTGTCCAGCACATCCCGCAGATGCTCGATCTGACAGATCTGGGGAATTTAGTGGTCAAATCAACACTTTAAACTCTTTGTCAAATTCCTCAAACCATTCCTGAACAGGCGCTTTATGCTGCTGAAAGGATCGAGTCATGAGGGAGCATCGCTGCAATGAAGAGTTAAACCTCGTCTGCAGCAACGTTTAGGTATTTGTCAGAACATCATCCTCATTAATGCCAGGATCCAAGGTTTCTCAGCAGAACACTGTCCAGAGCATCACACTGCCTCTACTACCTTACCCTTTTCCATCTGGTGCCCACATAATGGAAAAGACACCATATCTCACCAATCCAGCTTCTTCTATTGTTCCAGGGGATTCACTTCTACTGGTTTCCATGTTATCTGTGCTGTTACTGATGGAGGTTTCACACTCGATCACATTTCTTCATGGTGGCCATCCCACCAATCGCAAGGATTTTAATGTAAACCAATGAACACAAAGTAGACACACATGGCACCCCTCCCCCATTCCCCAACTTCAGGTCGATAAATGTCAAGAAAAATCAATAAATAAATAAAAAGGCAAGAAACTGTACGACAGGAGTCTTTTAAGGAACACTAACACACTTCATTACAAACCCAGCGCATCAGTTCAGTTGAATCTGATTTAGTGAAATGATGTAGAAATATATACTCATGGTTGTTGCCCATGTTTTTAAATAGAGAAGTAGTGAATCTTTTCTCTGTCTCTTCTAACGCATCAGATGTCACTCGACAAGACAAATTCCTTGTGTGTGAGGTACTTGGCGAATTAAAATTCTGGGACAAAGAGACGAAGACTGAGCCAGAAGTGCGTGGTGTGTTGAAGTGGTTGGTGGTGCTGTAACTCACACCTGTTAGGAATGTCTGTAAGATTTAAGTAGCTCCCCCCTCGCCCGCCCGCCCACACATACACACCCACCCACCCACACCCCAACACCTGCTGCAGACGCCCATGTGCTGAATTCATCTGCATTTACACAATGCTATTTTCTCCTGTTCCAGACTGGCCCGACAAACCTGACAAAGAGACAGACAGCTGTGCACGCATGTGGGCTAGTTCAAACAAGATAACGAACACACACACACACACACACACACACACTCTATAATGTGCAGATCCAGCAGGGTCCCAGCTGCTCAGAATGGCACTGCTGTGACAGCAGCCTGCTCAAAACCCACTGAAGACATGCGAACACCGCCTGCCTCACCTGAGCCGCCTGCAGCAGGACCGGCATCCACACACGACAAATCCACACAGCCACCATCTACACACGGAAACCAGCCCTTTCATGTAATATCTGGGCAAAAATTCTTCTTGACTCAAACATTTTTTTATTAATGTATTTTACATTTTACACTGCTTAGATCAGCGCTTCCTGACGGTCCAGTGCTCTGCGCATTTTACTACTTTTCTTATTTTTACACGAACACACCTCTGCAAAGTGGGGGTCTGTTGAAGAAACATGTTTGTAGTTTTGCTTTTTTAGATTAGAATAAGCACTGTAACTCAAGGGGCCCTATTTTGCACACAGCACGACACTGTGTTGGCTAGTTAAGTACCAGCACATTCCTCCACATAAGTGATTTTGCATGTTTGCCACTCGTGATGGTGGTGCGTTTTATGTAAAATTCCATTTTTGTTCATTTAAGGCAGTGAAACGCGATTTTAACGAAACCACATCTGAAGCCAAATTTAAGCCATTAAATATTTTAGTGCCACTTTTCATAAACATGCATGTGCATAAACCCGGTTATAGAAACAAGTACACACTCAAAGTGCCCTACTGTTGATTCAAGATTCAAGATTTTTTATTTGCCATTTGTGCTTGAGACCAGCAGTCCATGCACATTGGAATTCTTGTGCAAAGCTCTCCGAGTCAGGTTACATTTTTGATAGGTAGAAAACAACAATAGAGCAGTCTACTAGTAGTATTCTTGTTGTCTTATTTTATTTAACTTCATTTATATATGTTTTACTATAGAGTACAACTGGTCCTTTCACGTAATACTGCTATTAAAAGGAAACACCAATAGAAAAAAATGGAACGAATAAACTATGATGATTCAAGGTTATAAATTATGTATTGGTGACAGTCGACACACACAAGTTTTTAAAACGTCAGGTGTTCATCAGAAAATGTTCAATATAAACCCAGAGGCTGTGATGAAAGATGCACCAGCAGGTCCGACCCGATCCTTCGGCTGAAAACCGATCTGGTTTACCCATTATACTAACAGCAGTCCGCCACAGCTCCGCCCACCTTTAACAGTGAGGAGACGGGCCATTCTAATTTGTTTATTGCATGCTATGCCTAAACCAATAAAGAGTGTTAGGACAAACTTTTTGCAACTTGCTCTGACACCAAGTCTGTTTTTCCCTCTGTCAGAATAGCAGAGAGGATTTGGACACGCCCATAAACGAGAGTGACACCTTACGCTTTGCTTTACATCCTGAAAACAGAGCCCTAGAAGTCAAACCGCCCTTTTCAGCAGCCACTCCACAAACTGGAGGAGGAGCCAGTTAAGAATTTGTTTTTGTAACGGCTGATCTAAGATCAGCTTCCTCTTTATTTAGATCAGTCGTTACAAAAACAAATTCTTAACTGGCTGATCTATATAAAGAGGAAGCTGATCTAAGATCAGTCCTTCTTCCCACTGGTTTGTGATCTTGTGTGAAATGACTGTCAGCACTGGCTGATTTAGGAACGCACTTTACAGAACAGGGCACAAACTTCTATAACATGACGTCACTACACTCAAAAATGCAGAGCAAAACCACACTTCGAACACCAGTCATAATAATAATTTAGTACATTTAGATTAAATTATGCTGACACCTTAAAGTCTATCAAAGCTCCTACATTCTGCGAGGCTGCTGAGAATATTACAAGCTTAGATAACATTTGAAATCAGTTTTTATAATAAACAAATCTGCTCCAGATCTGGGTCAAGAACGTCAACCAAAGCCCCGAGTGCTGCAGACACATTTTAGCGATAATGTTACTGGATGGGTGGGTGGCATGCAGAGCTCAGTGCTCAGACATGCATTAAAATAAGGAATTCAGATACAAGATCTCTCACTCTCTCCAGCAGACCTGCAGAAAGAGGGAACGATGTCTAGACGCACTTAAGCACTCCAATACCGGACGTGCATTCAGGGCAGGGCCGCGTAACAGACAAAACACTACCATTCTGTAGCTAAACATACTGTTTGACTTTCAAAATGTTACAGGAACATGTCCTGTAATTTTTTTCCCCTGAATTATTCTCTTTTTCCCCCAGAGAAACATTTCCCTAAGAAAGTTCTGACTTAGCCCCAGAACATAAAGCTAAAATAAACACTGTCCAAGAAGAGCTCAGGAACAAAGGCTACGAAATCCTTTATGAAAACACTCCCTGAAGGGCACTTAGAACACGTGGTTTCAACATATCTTACATGACTACCTTCCTACTTTCCTTTATCCCTCATCTCTGTTAATGTCCGTTACTGTGCCTTAGTGTCTGTTACAGGACTGCTGAGCCACATCAAAACCCCTGACAGGTGAAGCAAAGCGCACCGTTATTACAGCGGCTTCTGTTAAGTCACGTGATAAATTACACAGAAACAGTCAGTTCTAGAAGTTGAGGTGCTGGATGGTCAAAGTGTAAGAATCTGAAGTCAAAGGCCAAACCGTGGCGGCCAGGCGACTATATCAGAGCATCTCCAAAAGGTCTTCCTCGTACGCAGTGGTCAGTATCTACCAAAAGTGGTCCAAGAAAGGACTGCCGGTGAACTGATGAGAGAGTAATGGACATGCAAGGCTCACTAATGTGAGGAGTAAAGGTTGGTGTGTTTGGTTTGATCTCACAGAACAGCTACAGTAGCACAGTAGGATGAAAACGTTAATGCTGAATCTGATAAAAGTCTCAAAACACAGCGCATCACATGTCAACCCCAGGACCAGGCCTAAAGTGCCTACAATGGGCACGTGAGCATCAGAACTCGATGAACCATGTGGACGACTGGGCACATGTGCATCTCTTACCTGGGGAAGAGAGCACCAGAATGCACTATGGAGGAAAGGCGAGGCAGAGGAGGCTGTGTGATGCTCTGGGCAGTGCTCTGCTGGGGAAACTTGGGTTCTGCATTCATTACTTTTACAAGCACCATCTTCCTACACATGCAGAGCATGTTTTCCCCCTTCTAGGCAACTGTGATTTTAAAGTTATGGCGAGCTTTATTGTTCTACCTAAACTGTACTGTGGCGGTATGGAAGTTGTAGCAGGCTTTGATGTTTGTGTATCTCAGCCCAGTAACAGAGTTATGGTCTTATGTTTTTTAGTCTTGAGTTGTTTTAATTTTCTTCTCAGCTTTGTTTGGCCAAGCGATGAAAACCTAACTCCGCTAACTTGGTAGCACTGAAATTTATTTTCAGCCCAAGCAGATATTAGTGCTTGTGCTTCGTCGACATCCCAGTTGTTTGTTTGAATCTTCACTGTTATTTAGCTTTCCAATTACATGACGATATTTTGACCAATAAAAAAGCAGCAGTGCAGACAGCTTGGCTGCAGTCCACCTTTGGCCCCACCATCCTGCAGAAGGGGTGCGGCACAGGTACATTTTTTTGTGGTGCGCTGTGGATCCTTGTGCCAGGGAAGAGGTGCAATTAAAGCCTTTATTCAGCATCTAAAGAAACACTCGCCAATAAGGTCTGATATTGGGCTCATTTGAATATTGCGGCCCTCTGCGATACGAGTATTAGCCAGAGCAACTGCATTCACCGTTCACAAGCTATACTGCGCATTCCTGATTCACTGCATTCTTCCGAAATACGTGGATGTGTTGCCTGAGTGCAGCGGAGTGACGGCTGAGCCCTGGCTGCCTGGGTAATTAGGCCGCAGTGCCAGGAAGCTGCAGGGCACTGTTTGAGCTTCCAAAACCATCATTATTAGGAATCAAAGGGAGAGGCCGGCAATGTGGGATACTTTTCATGCCACATCTTCAAAAAGAGCCTCCACAGCCAGACCTGACAGTGCAGCTGAGATTGAGGGAGGAGATAAAGAGGAAAAGAGGCAGGGAGGGCAGGGAGGGCTGCGAGGGGCGCTCTCCCAGCTCCACCTCCACACGTTCGCAGGCGTCAGGAGAGACAAGATACTGAAAGCGAATCTACACTGTCCTGCTTTCTATTCTTTCTCTTGTGTACACACACACACTATCACACACATCTCTTTGTCCTGCTATAATGACCAGTCCTGCTGAGGCTGTGTGACAGGAGCAGACAGGGGCTGAAGCGTACAGTAATGCTAGCAGACTGCACTGCTGTCTAGGAAATCCTCCCTTTGCCTATTTCAAACTGACAAATCCTTTTCACATTTTGTGAAACTTCCATGATATGAAAGAATCAATAGAAATAGTCTGAAATTACATGACATTTCGCAGTGACATGCAATTTAAAGAGCTGCAAAAATATTCATGTGAATGTACAAATAAAATGTACAGCCTTTAAAACAAATATGTATAACATTACTAATATATCTTGCTTTTTACAGGCTATAATTACTACTATACTACTCTTACTGTCATAGATAAGCAATAAGTAAAAGAAGTGATAAAGATGTAGATTATTGTAGTAGCTCTTTAGGCTGCAGCATCATTTACATGCTTTAAGATTTTTAAAGCCAGTCTGATTTTTTTTTTGTGTTTTAACGGGTTTCCAACTGCTGATTGTGTTTGTAATGAGACTTCATTTAATTTGTGTTTTTCATTGATTGTTTTAAACCAATCAAACATATTAAACACTGTTTTTACTACTAATAAATAGTAGGGATGCACCGATTGCAATTTTCTTGGCCGATTCCGATTACTGATGTGGTCGGGCGATACCAATTTTTTCCCCAGATAACAGAAAATTAGAGCTGTTGCATGTAGTCGACGACAACGACACAAAAACATGGGTTTCAGCTTTTTTAATGTAACGTGGTAGTTACTTTCCCTGTTTACTGGTGACTTTTATAATAGTGACATATGATAGTGGCAGCTCTACAGCAAATACAAACTTAAATTTTCTTTAATATAAAGCTTTTTTTTTCATAACAAATTTTCTTTACAAATTTAAATAAATAAAATGTAATACATAAAGAAATAAATAAACCCTCAAAAAAAGATCGGTTTGATATCGGCAATAGGTGCGAGTGATCAGCCGATCACCGATCAGGCCGATCAGGCCAAAAATCGTCCGTTTCCGATTACTGGCCGATCGATCGGTGCATCCCTAATAAATAGTTATTGTTTTAGCTCAGTCAGTGGTAATAACGGGTCCTTCTCTTATAAAATTATCCTTTGGCATCCGTTTTCTCAGCAATTATAATTTGGATCTCAGGATTTTGCTAAATGATTAACGAAAATCTGCTATACAGCGGAGAGTCTGCCACGATCATGATAAAAGTAACTAACCGCCACAGAAACACACTAGTTATCCTACTATTTTGCATATTTTCTAACATAAAAAACAATGTTTTTCCATTTTAATTGTGTAATCAGAAATTTGGTTCGGAAGGAGAACACTTCCTAGACTTCAGTCCATCATGGCCAGGGCTGATCACCCCCTCCACAGTGTGGTGGCAGGACTGAGAGGCCATTTTAGCCACAGACTCACTGGCATAAAGAGCTCTACCGAACACCACAGAACATCCTGCCTCGGACTCTAACTCCTCCTCCTGCCACACCCACCCATCAGATTATGTAACTCCTCCTCTTGTCACACATCCATTGGACTCTATAACTCCTCCCCATCACATACACATCAGATTGTATAACTCCTGCTCCTGTCACATAACCACCCTGTATTATGTGTAGATTGCTTAACAGTAATGTATCTATCTAGTGTTTATATCCACCTCTCTTTCTGACCCCAGTGTTTAGTGTATATAGCATCGTTTTCACTTTGAGCACTGAACGAACAGCAACTCCTGTGCAAATACAGAATATGCTAAATAAAAAACGACTGACTCCACTCAGCCAAATTACAGTCAAAGGCTACATAGTAGTGGTCTCAAAAGACAAGTCTCAGTCTCTAAACCACTTAATCAGGAGGCTAATCAAGGGCAGACGTCCGGTGCGGCCTGGGCTGAGACATACGAACAGTTCACAGCAGATGACTGGAAAACATATTTACTGATGTTTGAGATTTGTGGCAGTAACAGAAGAGATTGAAACCCAGACTGTATAGCCGTAAAACACAGTGGTGAGAATTCTGGAGCTTCTGAATAGAGTCAACTACACCTAGACAAAGCAGAACCCCCAACCCCCACCCCATTCTCCAGAGACCTGCCGTATCTTCTGGTTAGGATCTTTGTGGGGAGATTCACACTGCAGCAGGCCCAGTGATCCAACACACACCTCAAAGTTTTGCAACCACTACTGAACACCAAAATATCAAGGAGTGCTGACCGTCATGGACCTTCTTCAAAGCCACCTGATGTAAAACCATTGTGCACTTTAAGGAACACTCAGTAGCATCAGAAGATGCTTTGGGAATATTGCAAAATCAGAGCAGGTTGCATCAAAATGTGGTCATCCCAAATACTACTAATGTTAACATTTAGGGGGATCTTTTCAAAGATTCAGATTTGTAAATGATTTGTAAAAATCCCGAATTAAATTGGAGAAAAACACAACGCTGTCTCATACCTTTGGCCTCATACCATACTGCACATAAAATCTATATTCCTAAATAAAACTCTCGTTAAAACAATCTATATCAGTCATTTGAAATCAGATTTATTTTTAGAACTAGGGCTGGGCGATTTGGCCTAAAATCAAAATCTCGATTAATTGAACATTTTAACTCGATTACGATTAATTAACGAT
>JBBPDE010000001.1:18393563-18421824 GCA_037974605.1 Nannopetersius ansorgii
CCTGGCAGATGCAGTGTTTAAGAACCGATTTACAGAACCGAAATTTTAAAAAAAACAGTGGGTACCCTGTACCGGGTATTTTCACAGCGGTTCTTATTTGGAACCTAATTTCGGTTCCCATCCCTAATTATCGGCTACATTGTAGATTAATATTGAAAACATCACCTGTTGCTCTGATGACAGTTTTGCACACTCATTTTTTCACGCAGATTCATGAGGACTCGACCTGAAATGGTGTTTAATTAACAGGAGTTTCTTCGACAAGAGTTAATTAGTGGAGTTTCTCTCCTTCTTAATGTGTTTGGAATCATCAGTTGTTCTACTCCACATTATGGAAAGAATCACTAAGTTAAAAAAAAAACCCAACATGACCTTATTACTGGTTTGTTTAACTCTTTGTTTACTGCATGTTTCTTCGTTATTTTTGTTAGTTTTCAATATTATGTAGAAAATAATAAAAACAAAGAAAACACACTGAATGAGAAGGTGGGTCCAAATTTCTGACTGGTAAACAATCCTGTATTAAATTGGAGAAAAACGTCTGGGGGGACTCTACTGTATATAACATCTGTATTCCTAAAGAAAAGTCTAGAGTAAAGAAGCTGACCGTCATTTCAATCAGATTTATTTCTGACCAGAGTAGAACGGATAATATGAGTACGATAAAACACTCACACAGATGCAAGAGGGGAATCTAAGCATTCTGACCTCCACTCACACATATTTAATCAGAGAAAAGACCATCTCCCTGCTGCCCAGCCCAGACATACACAGCTTCAGCACCAACAGCCTGGAAAAGAGAGGGAGGGGAGAAAGAGGAGGGAGAGGGAAAGAGGTAGAAAGAGGAGGGGTATGTAGGGTACTGTGTGTGTGTGTGTGTGTGTGTGTGTGTGTGAGTAAGTGTGTAAACCCTAAGGCTGTGCAGACAGTGTACTCCAGACTGAGCTCAGAACAGGCAGCTGAGCCGGGCCTGGAGAGACAGGGAGAGAGATTCCCATGTTGACTGTGGTTCAGCCCCCAGCCCCGCCCCCCAAAAACACCATCAGTGAACCCACCGGCCCACAGAGACCCGCACCATCACCATCCTCCACATCTGTCTGGCTGGGTCAGAGACCTGTTAAAAAACCCTTGAAGCTGCTCCACTGATTGCGGTGCTCCAATACTGAACTCACTTGGGCGGGGGTACAGGGGTCGGGTGGGACCTGTCGGCAAGGTTAGCACACGACCAAGAGGGACCGAACGAGAATGGAAATGCTGAGACGGGTCAAATGCACAATACAACAGACTCAACCTGGGGGCACGGCGCATATTTGCACGAGTGGATTCCCTCATAACCAACTAATTTTGCAAAAAAACGCATGAGAACAGCAGCTCCACCCGCAGAGCTAACTGCTGCCAGTCAGAATGAGTTTTGGAGATATTACAGGCACCATCGACTCTGGCCCCGAAGCCCTGGAGGCCTCAGTTCATCTACTATTGACAGACTCAGCAGGGAGGCTTCCCTCCATTCAGAGCTGTCGCTTCAATGGAACAGGCTCCAGTTCTACAGTGTGACTATCGAACCTTGATGCTTTGATTCACAATCTTCTAGAACAAACAGAGTGAATTGAGGCATAGTGACCAAACTTAAGATCCTTAAACGGCACATAAAGAACAACCTTTTTTTTTTTTAAATTTTAACTCATTACTTTTTTTTTTTTGTCTTTGTGTCTGTGCAGTCGTAGCATAAGCAGTTTCCTGCAGTTTTCTGAAACGAATTTACACATAATCACACCTGGGGGCGATTAAGCATCTCCAATTTGTAATTTCCCCATGGGAATGAATAAATCTATCAAATATCTATCAATTCACCTGACATGTCTTTGGACTATGGGAGGAAACCGGAGCTCCCAGCAAAATCAGTCAGAGGACATGCAAACCCCACACAGAAGGGGAATCAAACCCCAGACCTTCTCGCTGTGATCTCAAAAGCTTCTGCATCGCAGGGTCAGTAAACCAATGATCAAAAACAGTATATTTTAGGTTTTTATGATGTCAAGCAAACCAATGGATGTACATCTATACATTCACCACACAGTTTAGCTCTGCCCATTCATGTTAGTAGCCAAGTTTCCATCCAGCGTTATTCGACGTTTTGTTATCGACAAACAGAATATGCGTAAAAAAATGTGCGAAATTTGCCGTCTCCAGCCTGTTTCCATCCAACTGACTTTTTATCGATAAAATGGTGTGCGTGATGACGTCACCCTCCCCAAAACGAACTGTCGCATAAGTTTTGGTGTATCGCAAAAAAAATCTGCCCTTGAGCCGTTTCCATACGTAATTTTGCGTTTGTCGCAAATCATCTACCTTTTGTTTTCCATGTGACACCCCCCTCCGCTACAAAAAAATAATGGAGAGATTATTCAGCAAGTTTTTTATTTGCCAGCTTTACTGTTATTTCAGTTTCACAAATAATTTGAATTGTCCAAAATATCCGAAGACGACAGCAGAATGAAGCTTGTCTGATAGCCCTAGAGCAGTTGGTCCCCAACCTTTACTTCATCCTGGACCGGTTTAATATCAGAAACTATTTTCACGGCCCGGCCTTTAAGGAGTGGCAGATAAATATCCGTATTTATACAAATAAATGATACGCATAAAAATGGGGATATTTTAAATATATAATAATGGGGTATCTTTAAAATATAATAATAAACGTAAATCCAGTGTGTACTCGCAGCTTTATTAACAGCATTTTCAGAGCTCGAAGAAAGTACCCCAGTGCGAGGAAACCCGCGGGTTTGGGAGAGACCACGGAATAAGAGCTTCTGGGAGGAGGTGGTGGAGAGACCCTTCACAGAAAATCTCTGGCTGCAGCAGTTTAGAGCGACACGGCCGGCGTTTGGGATGTTGTGGGTTCATCAGTCCTGATGCTGCTCCATCACAGGTTACCACGGATTGTATCATGTGACATTTATTTGCATTAAAGCCCTTTTTTCAGACAAAAAGTGTTTCTAAAGTAGTTTTTGCGACATCTGAAATATCGATATAGAATTGATGCGCTAAAGTTAAACGGAAATATATTATGTCGACATTTACAAAATTTTATCGATAATTGGCATTTCCATCAGCTTTATTTGTAAAAAATTTGAAGCGCTAAATATTTTTTTCGCAAAAACTCCTTGGATGGAAACATGGCTATAGACAGATGCACAATCCAGAACTTCCAATTTTAACAGGGTAATGTAGGGCGTAGCGTGGCTATCCAGAGCTATCTGTATGCTGTACCTGTGTTTGTGTACTATCGCACGGCCGTGGAAGTGGGTGGTTCTCTGGAGGCTGTGTGGTGGTCAAATGATTTCTCACAGAATGCCAGTGTTAACAGTAAACACAAACAACTGCAGCAAGAATGGAAAAGTGTAAAGCGTCCATTTGTCATATGTGATCACACCACACAGTGCGAACAGCATGAAATTCTCTCTCTTTTAAACCAACTTAAGCAGCGGGCAGCCAGGAACACAGTGCCAGGAAGCAGTGTGTAGGGTCAGTATCTTGCTCAAGGTAACCTCAGTGGTGCTACTAGCAGTGCTGAAGTTCAAACCCACAACCTCCTGATCGCAGGGGCAACTTCCTAATCACTAGATTATCTGCTGCCCTTGTTCAAATTTGTCCAGTACAGTGTGATTACTGCACTTGACCAATGACGGATTTGAGCAATTAATGGTCTGTGCGTGCCATGGTTTTGTGCGTGTATTAAATACAGGGTAACCAAACTTAAAACAGGAATAACAGACAATATGTTGTGCAACCCTAGTCAAATGCATTACATGTAGATAGGAGGGGTGTTTTACTCACATCACCCGGCCGACCAAGTTAGTCTGGACATGCTTCTGAAAATCTGCATATTTGGAGGCCAGGAAGGCGAAGTCTGGGGGCTTGTCCTTGTATCGATTTCTGGGATGCATAGATTTATTGAGGGCCATTCCTGAGGAGATGGACACACAGGGTAAAAAACTTAGGAAGCAGCATTTCCACAAATCTGTCATAACAGTAAGTGTATTTTAAAGCAAGTGTTTGCTATTTTGGTGGCAAATTAAGGTATAATACAGTACATGGACAAAAGTATCAGGACACCTGATCATTACACTAACAGGGACTTTAGTGACTTTACATTCAAATACATAGAGTTGCTCCCCCTTCTGCAACTTTAACAGCTTTCACTCTACTTGGAAGGTTTTCCAAAAGAGTTCGGAGTTTCTGGGGAATTTGTGTCCATTCATTCTGTAGAGCATTTATGAGGTCAGACACTGATGTTGGACGAAAAGGTCTGGATCACAATCTCCATTCCTGTTCATCCCAAAGGTGCTGGATGGGGTTGAGGTCAGGACTCTGAGTGGCCAGTCAAGTTCTTCCACACTGAACTCCTCCAGCATGTCTTAATGGAGCTCGCTTTGTGCACTGGGACACAGTCATGCTGGAATAGAAAAGGTTCTACCCCAAACTGTGTCCACAGAGTTGGAACCATGGCGTTGTCCAGAACGTCTTGCTATTGAAGATTCAAGATTCAAGAGAGTTTACTGTCAGCCCAGCCACACACACACAAGTACACAGATGGTTGAAATAGACTTCTCTGAAGCAAATGGTGTGCATTAAACAAGTCACAGCAAGACGAAGACGTCACAGTGCAAAATAGAATCAAGACAAGTAACATGACAGATGACCTTCATTGGAATTAAGGGGCCACCTGTATTCAATAACTAAGAAGTGTGTCCCAATACTTTTGTCTCTATAATGTATCTTTTGAACAGAAGTTAGCTGAGTTAGCTAACTGGGCTAAAACAGAGCAGAAAGCGAGACCAGCAGCGCCACAGCACACCTGGTCGGGTAAAACAGCACCGGCGTACCGTTCAGACCGCCACGGAGCTGGAAATAAACAGAAAAGTGAATATAAAACAGAAAAGAAAGCAGCCTGAGAGTCTGCAGCTCCTCCAGCCACGGGTCACGTTGTGTTTTCGTTCAGGCTGGAGTCACAGCAGCGCGCGGGCAACCAAATATGACGTCGCGCGCCTCGAGGACAAGAACGAAATAAATGCCTAGTATATGTCTAACAATAAATAACGCTCAGCTTAAATGTGGGACCAACTCCTTATTAAAGTCTGTGTATTTGAATGCAATGTCATCAACGTCTCTGTTGGTGTAATGTTAGGTGTCCCAATACTTTTTGTCCACATAGTGTACAGTTCTATTATGATTAAACACATGTCAAAAATATCAGTGGAGTCTGTTTTATTGGGACAGACAGTATTGGGAGTCTGTAAGTATTGGGACACACCTAATAATAGGTTGATTTCAAGGGTCCCTTACCTCCAGGGAACGACATTCATGCTCTAGCAAATCAAGACGTTATAGACAGCACCATACTTGTGGACCCAATTTGGGGAAGAACCTTTTTTATTCCAGCATGACTGTGTCACTGTGCACAAAGCGAGCTCCATAAAGACATGCTGGAGGAGTTCAGTGTGGAAGAACTTGTCTGGCCACACAGAGTTCTGACCTAAACCCCATCCTACACATTTGGGGTGAACTGGAACGGAGATTGTGATCCAGACCTTCTCGTCCAACATCAGTGTCTGACCTCATAAATGCTACAGAATGAATGGACACAATTCCCACAAAAACTCCAACATCTTGTGAAAAAGTCTTCCAAGACAAGTAGAACGTTTATGTATTTGGATGTAATGTCACTAAGTCCCTGTTGCTATAAATAGTCAGGTGTCCCAATACTTTATTTGTCACATTTTATATAAAAAGTCTGCGCCAATTGCATATAAAAAAAAATCAAATATATCTGGTGAGTCTGATTTATGATTGTCTTCTGCGCGGGAATAAAACTCGTTTTAGGCTAATTGTAAACAAAAAAAATGCATAAATCTTCATATGCAATCATAGAGTATAAATTCTTTGGCCTGGATGTAATTTTGCGAAAATGGATACCAAACATGTGGCCCCTAAATGTCGTTCTGCCCTCAGGTTCAGATTTAAAGTAGCACCAAACCTACTTTAATGAAAGTTGGCACTGAAGAGAAATAGTGACTCGAGTGGAAGCCAATGTGCAGAAGAACGAAGGTCAAGGTTAATTTCCACGTAGCCTACTTAATTACCGAGTCATCAATCTGTACAGGAGCTGAACTTCGTGATTCCTTTCAGTCTGAAATAAAAGTCCAAAGTGAGCAATAGAGGTCACCAAAGTAAGAAACGAAATGTATTAGTTCACTAATTCAGTAGCTAAAGTTTGATGCCTGAAATTAGCTAAAAAGTTTTGAGTATAGATACTCACTTTCACACACGGAACTCCTCTCTTACCTAAAGAGCTTTAACACACATTCTGACAAGAAAACCTCTATATAAACGAATCCCACACTTCTGTGATGCTACTTGACGCTTCGTGCATTAGATTGCGCTTCCTTTATTCCTCCTTACACACAATTTAAGCATCATAAACAAACAAAGCAGTATTTTTAGAATTATTATTAAAGGCTGATGACTAGCTAATTGTATTCTGGTCGGGTATAATAAACATCAATAGAGACCACGATTGCATTTTTTTTCCTTTAATTATGTTGCAAACAATAATGACATCCAGATATATTGTTAACAATTGGCTGTGTGAACGGTGATAACCATGAAAGCAAAAAAGTCTCAATAGAGCCGTGAAGACTGAAGCCTCCCATCTATTCACAAAGCGAGTGGAGAGCGGACAGATGAACTTGTGGCTGGAGGAAGGACCCACAAATATTATGTACATTTAGTCCATCCAGTGAGTGCAGCGCTGGGATTGCTTGGGACCTGTGAACGGCAAGCATGACTTCTTTTTCCTTGCAGGGCACACAGAAGCCCATTCGTGCCCACGTGATGAGCTCTCGCGCCATGAAGAACGTGTCAGAACTACTCATTCTCTACTTTTCCCAAACCAAAAAAGGGAGGTATGCCTGAAAGACGGTGACAGAGTCCTGATTTGCATTTTTCGAAGCCAATTCAGAGGGAGTAGCAATTAGAAAACAAGAGTAAAATGGTTTGAAACGTCCAGTGAGATTATTTTGAGAGGGACGTCTTCGTTGGGCCCCAAATCCCTGCTTTTTTGGTTTAGGTTCAGCCTAATTTACACAGACCATTTCGTGATTGTACACACTTCAGTGTAGTTTCAGCCTGCTTCCATCTCTAAGCACTAAAAGACCCCACTATAGCCTCGGGGCCCACGTCTCACCCAGCACTCATCTACAGCACAAAGAGGTACAAGAAACTAAACAAGCTGATCTGTACCATGTTTTTTTTTTCTTTCTTTCTTTTTTTTCTATTCGTTACAGGAGGCATCAATGGTGTTTGTTGGTTTTGGTTGGGCACATCTCCCTCAGTCTGCCACAATCCCATCACAAAAAGAAAGACAGAGGAGTCAACCTCCTTTACAGAACACACACACACAGACCAGTCTGCCTACAGCCACGTACTGAGCTCTTCACAGTTATCATGCCGGCTGGCCTGTCTGGTAGGGCGTCTGTGTTCAGCACAACAGAGACCACCTTCACTGTTCAGGAGTGAAAGGTCTTCTGTTTGCAGCGATTTGACTGTTTATCCTGGTTGACACACGGCAGAACGGCCGAGATCATGTCATCGAATTCAGTGCTACCTTAAGGACCACCCCCAAGCCCCGCCCCCAACCAGACAGCTCAACCATCAGTACTGTTACATGCAGCAGTGCTATTGTTGACGGGTACAAATCTCAGACTAGCCACCATCATGTTTTCAGCAGCATCAGGTCACCCAGTACACACAACAGGAAAATCGCTAGATGCTAGACGGGTTAAGCAGTGGAATTCTTTATTATATAATTGCACCGTAATGAAAAGGCTAATTAAAATGATCTGTTTATGCATTTATTAATAGGTTCTTACTTAAACTCTTAGACCCTCAGTCACAAGGGACAGCGGGTCTAACAAGAGGGATGTGCAAGTTAGCCCCCCCCACCCAAACACAACTTATTCTTTCTGCCGCCAAAGACGAAGGCAGGTTACTTTCTTTTAATTTCTTAGATATGGAATGGTTTACCCTTTGGAATCTAATCAATCAATTCCCAGAGCAAAGTGTCTATGTTTTACATGTAGCCACACAAACTGCAAGATGAACAGGAGAGAATTTGCTACCGGTAAGACGTCAGTAATGGCTCGAGAACTTGTGGCGCTTTCCTGTTTGGGACGTTCAACAGCACTCTGCTCCTCTCTGGTCTGAGCGACAGCTGCGTGTGAAAACTCCCGGACAAGAGGCGCTACCATCAAGTTTCTTTTCTTTTCTTTTTTTTTTTTTTTCCACAAAGAGCTCAGGCAGACATTAGTATAACCGCTGCAAGCATTTGTTTAGATACCATTAAATAAATCCCCACTAACCCATCAATCATTACAGAATTCATATTCCTACAGAGGCAAACCCAGCTCTCATTTCATCGCAAGGATGTTGCCACCATCTTTTTTTAATTCTCTCTTTAATACAGACCCGCCTTTCATTTACAAGATCTTTGCACATCCCCCAACCGAACGCTAGGAAACACTTTGAGCCCTTGTCATGTTTCACACCTAAGGTCCACACTGAGGGTTTTCTTTTGCATTGCAGAACACCAGCTGTGCACGAACATTTAAGCATATCTGTCGAAGAGTAAATGACTATTTCAAGTTAAGACTACGCGATTCTCGCAGATAAACAGAATCGAGCCAAAAACGTATCAACTCCGAGGACGAGCGCTGCTTCCCATTCATTTTAGTAACGTATGAGTCTCTTAAAACTAGCACTACGCTTCCAATTCACGTGCTTCAAACAGGCGACATTTTTTGGTGCTCAATATTTTAAGTGCGTCGGAGGACAAAAACTGATAGGGGTCCATTTTTTTTTTTCCACTAAAGGCATCTCTATTCTCCATTTACATACAAAAAAAACCAAAAAAACAAGTCTTGCAACCCACTATTCAGCCCGGCCACAGCAACTAGGTGGGAATTTCTTTCATCCACAGTGAGATTTCTAGGATGAAGCCACGTCTAGAGATTCTCTCAGTAGGACATTTCATGACAAGTGTACAAAGCTTTATTCCCTAACGTTTTAAAACAACAGTTTGAACCATTCTTGGATGAAGCTGTTAAAATATCATCTAGGTCCACAACAAGAGAATGGTAAGCACACTTCAGAAATGATGTTACAAAGCTACAGATTATTCTGATAACAAGCCCCATAGACAATTAATTGTTCCTCTAGGCATTATAGGTATTCTGGTATTCCTTTTTGTAGTCTCCCCCCCACCCCCACCCCAAAGGTCACCACGCTAGGCACCAACAGACTACGACAGTGACAGAAAATAAACAAACAAAAAAAAAGTGTAAAAAAAAAAAAAAAAAGACAAACAAGGACGACACTGTCATTAAATTATCAGTATAGTGCCCTACATTAACCCCGTCAGTTTATGCCTTCGGTTGGTAAGGCTGAGTGAAAGATCAGCCCGTGTTAAACCTATGGTACTTCTAGACAACGTTATGTAAATTTACAGTATACAATTTTGGATTCACCATGCAAGAATACTTTTTTTGAGTGTGTGTAACATTTAATAGCTCGATCTACATCCAGAATAATTTACATAAAAGGACAAAAGTTATTAAACCAGAGCTGGGTGGGTCAAAACCATGGTGGTCAAGTGCATCCAGACGGAGAAGGGGAGGGGGGGTAAAATGGGTCAAGGGTGAAGAGCCGTGGTAGTTGTGGGGTCCTGGAGGCGAGATCAGCGACACTCCCACACTTTTACTGTCTGATCTACACTCCCGGTCACCACATACGGAGCAGCCTTGTGAAAATCTGTGGAAAGAGGCAAGTTTCGTTTATTAAACTGACTGTAACTGAGATTGAGGGATGATGAATACAAAGTGCAGATTTATTTAGAATGTAAACAGTGTGGCGAATTGTTGCCTGTATCAATACGCGAGAGTATACATACAACAATTCACCACACCGTTATTACGGACCATTTTCAATACAATCTCTGCATTTTAAACATGTTGCAGTTTATCTGGTTCTAGGTCTGAATTTCCCTTTACAGTGATGCCATCTGACTTTTGTTCAGCTGTTTTCAGGGTGTGACAAGTCTGAGGATATTCTCAGCTCACAGTAGATACTGCAGCAACACCCTTAACATCTTCCCACATCAAAAAAGGATTTGAGAAACCTGAACCACTACATAAACAGCCAATAGCAAAGCTTTCATCAAAGCACATGCAAGTGAACGTGGTTTTTCATAAATTTGAGAACAGCAATTGTTTATATCTGAAAGATATAAAAAGATTCGGGACATAAAAACTGGGCTTCACCCCCCTGAACAGCACCATAATCAATCAATACATGGACAGATGAGTGTCGTATGTACAGAACTGTATTTAAAAGTACTGAGACTTTAAAAGAGTCTGCTGGGAAGCTGGCTTGATAGTTTGTGAAGCATCTCAAGAGAGTTCTTCAGCCTTGATCTACTGAAAACATCCAGACTGGAAAGCTAACTTGCCCCCTGAAGAGGCAGCCAGCAGGATGCTGCTTTGTGGCTGAGAGATGGACAATCCTCAGCTCAACCCCCTCGGCATCTTGTCTACCTTTCAGCCCTCTAGTAAGAGCTTTCAACCCGACAGAAGAATGATGTATTTTACGCTGCCCAGAGGCACCTCTGGTAACTCAAAGGAAGACATTACAAAAAGCATCAAAAAAGCCAAGCAATAGCGAGTGACGGAGTGGCTCCAAAAGCTTACCCAGAGAGGTAACAAAATGTTCATGGGCACTCAAGGTCTTCATGCAGCGCTTGTTTTTGTAGTCCCAGATCCTCAAAGTCTTGTCATCAGCACAGCTCACAATGAACTTTCCACCAGGGTGAAACAGCATGCCGCGCACCCAGTTATCATGGCCAACCTGCACAAAGCATCAAAATAACTGAATAAACTTACAAAGGCAAGCACAAACACAACTAATCACTGAGAACATCAGCATATCCCCCCCCAGTTCACTTACCAGTGTCATAAGGCACATGCCAGTGCTGACATCCCACATTTTGATAGTCTTGTCTCTGGATCCAGACAGCAGGAACGGTCCAGGTTTCCCACTCTTCTTAGTCTGGCAAGCAAACAAAAGAGATACACAGTCAGGGACAAGAATGGATTGAATTGGCCCCATGTGTGTGTCATTATTTATAGATTTTTTTTTTTAAATATCACCCTCTGTGAGGAATTAATGCTGTGCAGACTTAGCACTGCATAAGCATCAAAGAAAATGACTACAAACAGCATTCTTAGAGACAACTCCTCCACTCGAGTGTACATTTCATATATCCCAATTAAGAGAGCTCTTTGAAGGAAGATGGGGCTGCATAATGATGTCCATACAGCAATTATGCATCTTACACCGGGAAAATACAAATATAAAATAAGAGGTTGAGGTGAGTCATGCAGAAATCAGAGGCCCTTTCCAATTTCAGAGGACCCAAAATAATCAGACAAATTAACAACAAAAATCTTTTGTCCTTTGATGACCAAAATCAAGACTCTGTAATGCAGCCATTTTCAACATCTACTCACTTCGTCTGCACCTTCTGATGTAATGCTAGTGTCTTCCTGACACACAAATTTAGTCTTTAAATCACCCAGATTCTGACTGTGTATGTACTACATGTTTTCAAACAAGTACCCGTTCTCAAAAAACATTTCATTTTTAAATCTATGCATCGTCTTTGTCTGCTCGTTTTATAGTTTGCTCTAAAATCTGAAGCAAGGTCAGGGTTTATCTGCAATATAGCAGCAATCATGACACTCCTCTCCTATAAGAAAATTAAACATATATTGCTGAAGTTGCAGTAAGCATCATAGTCTTCTGCGTTGTAGAGTAGTGGGGAGTATTTCAAAACCTGGTTCTTGTGAGCTCCAGTTTACGAACCGTGAAGCCTTGACAGGCAGTGACACTAGACCAGAGAGGTCACTACAGAGATGTGGCAGCATGAAAACCAAAGTAGCACCATTTAAAATGTATTAACGGCAATCAGAATTTTAAAAAGATCATAAAAATGCAGAATCTAAATTCATAACAGTACATGTTCATAAGCACAGGCATACCAAAAGAAAGACCCACATCTAAGGGGCTAAAAGCACAGGCAGGCAGGAAAGTGGAGGAGCGCACACTGAGCAAAGAGGCAGGCGTGTCTAGACAAGCGTGTTCTGTAGATCTAAACCATTACACACCTACAGTGATCTCACGCAAGGCTGCATTATCACCGGCTGTGAAGGTCTAATTGCTGTCAAGAGATCCCACAACTATTCCACCTGAACTGGTCCGACAGTGCCAGCCTCTGTGGAAGTATTTGTTTTAGCTAGAAGGAATTGCATTGTGAGGTTTCAGACTGCCTGATTGAGCCTCATGCTGTGAGGGCGAATGTAACATCAGATAAATTGGAAATTGGATATGGTTGATCACAAGACTGGCAAGAATCAAAATGGTACCATCGTAACCTCAGGCCATTAAGTCTTAATCCTTCCAAATTCATTTCATGGTCTAGTTCAAACTGGTTCTGTATGCTGCATGCAATTCTTAGGTGATCCTTAGTTTCAGAACAAAAGAGCCAATCATCAGAGGGCAGAGAAACATTCTGCGACAGTGGCATTTAAAAACAAAGATGCTGAAACAACAAGGTACACACAAAACAGTACTAGTGTTTTCTCCAGTGACCGCCGTTTTTAAAATTGATGAGAAACAGGACAATCATTTAACCCATCATGAGGTGCTCCGCTGATTACTTTCCACGAAAACAGTAGCACCAGTTTGTTCCGAAATGTTCAGCAAGTAATATTCCAACACGTTCACATAACACTGCAAATCAATGCTGACTCAAGACAACATCTAAAAACATATAAACCTTATAAATAACAAAAATCCGACAGTCAGTCCATCAGGCTGGTGCACCAACTGACTGATGAAGTCGTGCAGGACAGATTTACAGCATTTAGCAGGCGTTTTTATCCAAAATGACTTCCATTCCCTAACGAACCCAGGGGTGGCATGCTGAAGGTAGGATTCGAACACAGAGCCCATATCCTACCCACTAGGGCACCAAGACCCGAAGAGCACAACAAACATTACGAAGATTACGAATCGCAGATTGTCTAACAAATCTTTTTTTGAACACACTTGACATTGCACACTTGTCACAGCAACCGCAGCAAATGCTCCCGGCCAAGCAGTTTCATAAACCATGTTTATTCATTCATAACTACTACGGCACTGTAACTGTGGCAACCACAGCTTGTGCTGTCATACAACAATCATCCTGTCGAATTATTGTCATACGAGTGTCACATCATCTCAAAGACGAGGAGATATTTAGCTGCTCTGCAGTCAGACATAGCATAATACAAGAACGATGCACAATACAAAGGAACAGATCGTCAAATTTTAGAGTGGAACGCTGGAGCACAAGGGAAAAAAAACAGACAAAAACATAAAATCCTCACACGGCATCAGACAGAACTGATGAAACACCAACACTTCCCTGCTGAATGGCTAAAGATAAACATTTTAAAGTTCTCACCTCAGAACCGGTGGCGTCCAGTATAGTGGGATGGGCGCTCTCAGGAGCCCATGAGATACACTCCACGACATGCTCATGCTCCCTCAACTCAGCCTTGCACTCTTTCGTGGCCACCACCCACACACGCACCGTCTGGTCATTAGAGCAACTGGCGATCAGGGAGCCGTCCTGGTTGGGCCGTACCATGCGCACCCACTCTCTATGGCCAGTGAACGTCTTCACGCAGTACCTAAAGTGCCGAGAGGCAGGTTTGTTTAAACATAACAACAAATGCAACAAACGTGTCGAGAGAAACAGAACTTTAATAGATCTATCCGCATCTCATATCTCTTTAAAATTTAAGAAGAGCTAAAAGTTTGAAGCAGCAGCGTATTCTGCTGTAGTACTTACCCAGTGGCCACCTCCCACATTTTCATGGTTTTATCCCTGGAGGCGGATATTATATGGTCTCCATTGGGCATTATAGCTACAGACGAAACATTATGGTCGTGTCCTGAAACACACACGAAAAAGAGGGTCTAATTCAAGCTTATACTGTACTGTACAGTGCTGTAACATGCACAGCAGTATTTTCACAGTAGAAAGAATATACTGAAAACTCCACGCTCTGTGGAGTCATGAATAAGACCCATAAATTCTATTCCTGCACATTCAGCAGTAACTATACCCATATTTGTACCATGAAAATCAGATTGTTACATTAACGGTTGGTAATGGGTGTTTAATCTATACCATGACAAAATGTTAAAATGCATTATGCGATGAAAAAAGGACAGAGACAAGCAATTTGCACTGGATGGCTTTGTTCTCATGGAGCACAAGGCATAAAAAAGCTAATTACACAGGGCACCATTTTAAAGCTGCAAAACAGATATAACTAAGTAGACTAGGAAAAAAAAAAACAGGCTTAAATATGGGAAGAGCCCCATAGAATGTTATCTCGTCTTGAAAAGGATAATTAAACTGCTGTCCAAATCTTCTAATCTCCTGCTGAAGCTAGCAGAAGACAGGGAGGGAGGAAGGGAGGGAGAAGACAGAAAGACAGTGGGGGGGGAAATCAGAGAGAGCTGTTTTGCAGCCAATAAGGGATGAGACTGAAAGAAAAGGGGACTGGGGGGAGGAAGGGTGGGGGTCCTGTGCTACTTCCCTCAATCAGCACAGTCTGCTAGTCTGAGGGCGACGTGCCAGTTTAACTGACAGGGTGTAAATTACAAGCCACCGGATTTTAACATATTAAAAGCTGTTGCACACATGCTATTTGGATTATTACCACCAAAGGTTTGCAAATCTTGACATGGATTAAAAATGGCTAGAAGCTACTCAGAAAACCAGTTGCATGGCCTCCTTCCTATTCTTTGCTATCTGCTGCTCACACAGCGCAAAGGACAAAAACATCTTGGTATAATTCACCATGAAGTTGGTTTGAAATGCAAACTCAGTCCATTTCTGCAGTGATCACCCAGCCTGAGGGCCCACATTACCATTACACTACTGTAATTTACCAAGCAATCTGCCTATTTAAAAAGGTAGTGCCTAAGGATGTAGCATGCAGGGACCTTATCATATAGAATAAAGGATGCTGAATATGTATTAAATATTTTGTTTGACTATATATCTAGATCTATATAAGATCTCAAAAGCGTAACTACACTGCCTTCCGTTGGTAATTCTTAGAAACAAATTAGTGTGAGATTTATGAGGAAGTGCACACAACAGATTTTGCTCTGAAGAGCTACAAAGACTTGCATGCAACACCTGCCTTATAATAACCCATCATTCCCTGCAAAACTACTCCTGCTCACACCAGTGACACAAGAGCCCCGAGACCCAGATTCACATGTTCTACTGGAGCGATATTTACTCACCATGCATGGTCCTGATGCACTCAAAGCCCTGGAAGTCCCAGAGTTTAATGGTCATGTCTGCAGAGCAGGAGGCCAGCAGCTTTCCAGTCTGGTCAAAGGAGATGTCCTGCACAGAATCTGTATGACCCTTCAGGGTACGCTCAAAGTCTCCAGTCTCATAATCCCACACCTAGAAATCGGATAAAAATAATACGTTCCAACTTGTGCTTATGAAGGGCAGTTTGAAATTGATCAAATAAATGAATCAAATTAAAGATAAAGACAGATGGCCATCTTACACGTCGTAAATCACACACACAAAATACACGTACAGTCCAAGGGCACAAAAAGACAAGGTTTTAGCCGTTTTCAGGCCCCAGGCACAGAAAAATAGGCTATGCCAGCTGCACAGGTGGTCACGTTGTGTAAAAAAGTGACAACCTCCAGTGTACATAAATCTCTTAGCATGCATCCATTAAAGTCCACTCATCAGAGTGGTAATATGCAAACAAAAGCCTGCTGTAGTTACACCCACAGTACACAAGCTGAAATGTCAGGCCTTAGCAAGAAGAGGCCTGCATGTTCAACATGTTTACATAACACAGGCAAGACCGAGGTAAAGAATGCCCGTTAACACCTACACATATGAACCTGCTAATAGTTTAGACTCTGCATTCTCATTTTTTCATTTTTATAAGACAATTTGGCAGTTCAATAAATTCCAAATATCAATAAGGTTGGTTAGTAGAACACAGATTTCTGCTCTGTGCCTCCAGTCATTGTGTGAATTTATAAATGTCTATAAACAGCCCACCTTATTTAATCCAATGAAGTAACAAAAGCTAAACCAGGAATTTGATGGAGCTATAGGCAATACTGGGTCTTCCATGTGAAGATGAGATGAACACTTTTCCATTTATAAAACCACTATTAGCTGCATTAATGTTATTTGTATTTATTGTAATAGTGTTAACTGAACATTAATGACCAGGGGAGTATTCCAGAAGGCAGGTTATACTACATAACCGGGTAAGTTCTGCACTAACTTACTCGGTTATGTAGCATAACCTGCCTTCTGGAATACCACCCAGAAGTAAAAACTTTCAAGTATAATTTTTCTAAGACATCTGCTGTTAGCAGAACAAAGAGTCCAGGTAAGGAGAATCATGTCATGCTGAACAGCTACGAAGCCACAGGGCAACAGGCCATGACTCCAAATGCATCCTTCTAGCAGGGCTGACCACACCTAAAGCAGCTCTGGCTGACGCACCTACTGCCCTGTGGAACATCATGACATTGTAAAGCCGAAAAAAGGTTTAATTCTGCAGCGTGGTAAAGTAGGACACAGTACGAGGTGGGGGTGGGTCTGGGCAGTCCAGCCTGCCCAGGTCTGTGGCCATGGCTACCAGCACTCAGGCAGAAGTAACATTCGTTAACAGGCGAGAGTCTGGTCATGTAAAGGGAACATGTGTGATTATTTCTTAACAAAACAGACAAATTAGATTATTAAGCAGAAATATCAACTCGACACCAAAAGGCTGAATATTTCAATAAACTAGAAGATGAGACATCGGATGCGAGATGAATGGGACCACGTCGTGTTTGGAGTTAATGCTGGTGCCGCATGCAGAGCTGCTGAGCTCTACTGCTGATGCCAAGCTGGCGGAAATGGGGCGCATATTTGATCATAGAGCTCATTGCCAAGGAAACACCACACTACTGGACCCGCTTCTGTTTAGACAGAGCAAGCAGGCTTAATAGAGACACAGCGTGGCAGAGCATGGGCTCACAATTACTCATTTACAGCTCTCACTGACGGAAAGACAGCACAGCTGAACACATCAAAGAAAACCCACCTTTATTGTGGCGTCCTCCGAGGCAGACACCATCACACTGAAGACGGGGTGAAAAATGACCTTGGTGACTGGACTCCTGTGGCCACTCAGGGAGTATCTCTCTGGAGGACGGGGGATCCACTCTTTAGGGTCTCGTTTCTGTCCTATAGGCCCCCCTAAAGTGATCTCCTCTTTCGCTTCATTCAGCTTTGATTCTAATTCCATCACCTTAAAGGAAGAGTGAGGGCATTAAGAGGACGCACACAGAAAACCCACACGTGCAGATCATGGCTGGAACATGATGAATAGTAAACATACACTGTCAAACACAAACAAGCTTTTTGTGCTTCTGCAGAATTTTAAACATGAAATAAACACAAACCTTCTTCTGTAATCTGATGACTGAAGTCCATTTCTTTTCCAAAAGGCCAGCATACTTCTTATCCAATTCCTCATTCTAAGAACAAAAAGTAGTAGTATGAGAAATAGAGCAATGCATAAAAAAAAAAAGAATTGTAAGGAAACACCCACAACTGTAGCCAAACACCCATCACCCCTGAGGCAACTGTAAATTCTCTCTAAATCCCTTCACATGAGTTAATCTCTCACAGACAAAGACAGCTTACCAAGATTACAATTACAGGAACACAGCACTGGGAAAAATTAACTTCAGGGTGCCTGGCACCAGGTCCAGTTCCAAGCTTTAAAAAAATTAAACCACTAACAAAAGGTCAAAAACCTTAACCTAAAATATGAGCACGTATGTAGAGCATGTCGTTCTGGAAATCAAGTATTCAAGTATACACACATACACACACACACTCACATACACATATATCTCAAATGTGAACTGGAAACCCATATTTGGTTCGTTGGTTTTGATTACACAGATCCAGAAAGACAGAATTGAAACAGCAGACAAACATGACGTTTGGCTTCACTCATCTGTGAATAATAATCATTGCTCACACACCCAGTGAAGTCACTCTTATCCAAAAGTATGAAAAATCAAACATGGTTAATTGTGTTTTCTTTCCACCGAGACATTGATCCTGTGTGTGCTTAAATATGCATGGCTGCAAACTGAGCTGGGGGCTACAAGTGGGTTCTGTTTGCAAAGAGAAGCCCACAAATTAATGCCCCACTTACTCATCAGGAGCAATATGGATTTTAACAGTTTCATTCAAGCCAGTGATTTCTCCATCAAAACTGAAAAGATGCAGAGAAGATGGCAACCACTTCACACAAAAAAGGAGAAAATACCCATAACGGTGGATAAAGTATGTACGAGGGTACGAGCTGTGGTAGATTCACTCTGCTGGAATGGAATCGGAGGTGTCCAGGAGAACAGTTGCCGCCTCTGTGATGAGAGGAGGAAGTGATGGGGGTCGTGTCACTGAGTCTCTGAGGGAAGGGGCGTTCCAGGGCTGCACTGAGGTCTGATCTGCCATCTGCCTGGTCCCTCTGCTGCACATGACGGCTAATGGCTAAATATGAGCTCACTGCCACTGCCAAGCTTTAATCACTACAGTCTGAGACCATCAGCTAAGAGCTGACTCAGAGCGCTCAACCAGTCACCTGCTTCCAGCCCAAACTCACCCCTAACGCTCAGAATTAGACAAAATAAATACTAAACCTTCCACACACAATAACAGAGCCACAGCACTGAGCATAAGCTTTAACTTTGCATGCGATTTCTTTCTACTAGCAGTGGCAGTAGTTTAATGTCATAACAAGGGGTGTGTCATGGCAAAAAGCTATATTAAACAATACAAATGATCCAAAAACAAGAAACTTAAACAAACAATCTCAATTAGACTCTTAAATCAATATTTGTAATGAATTAAAAAACTATGCTTTCTGCTAGCAACTAACAAGCATAAATGCAAACAAAAAGCAAAAAAAAAAAAGCTTTGAGGGGAAAAAAAGCTGATTTTTGTGAGCTGGTGAGGAGAGCACAGGTTATAGATTTCTCTTTGATGCCTCCAGCTGTTGCTTAGATTTAGAAAATTCCAGCATCCGGTTCTGATCTGATCTAATTAGATGGAAACTGCTAGCAAGGAACACACTGATATACTGAACATACAATCCTTATTTACTCTGCAATGTTATGTGCATTTATTCTTTAGTTTTACCTCGCATATTTAGTAATATTCATGTTAAACTTAAATTATTACGCATTTTCACAGACGCCCAAGACATTTCACAGCTGAATGGACGTAATAAATAGCATTCCGACTAATTAAATTGTTTTTAGTCCAGCACTACTAGCAGACACAAGATTACCCTCAAAGTAGCTTATCTGTTCACAGGTCACATCAATTATTCATAGTGTTTCCTATATGAAGGAAATTAATACTGAAATTATTTTCTTTTAAACCTATTGCTTGAGTAAAAAACAAAACACACAATTCTAGCATCTCGCTTTAAAACCACAACACAGACATTTTGCTGAGGGATGCTTTCTAGACACACCCCAAGACTGCCAAGTGTTAATTAAGAAGGACCTTGGTATGCGTTTATCACTTATTATTATCGCTCATGCTTAGCCTCAGCCAGGCGCCGCAAATATCTCGCTGCATCTTCCTAATTCAGCGCTTCTGCCCACAGTCAAAGCTTCCAACGCGGGCATCAATCAACAGGAAAATACTGGAAATTAAGTGATATTGTTCAGGCTTTGGTGTGATGATATTTTAGGAAGGGAGTTTTGGGGGGTGTCCCCCTATGAGCTCACCATGTCTAATTCCGCCTCCTTCTTGAAAACTGAATATGCCTCTTCATATCCATTGGAACGAAGGTAATCAGCTATCGCTCGATTTCTGGAAAACAAAGAAGAGAATAATTACTATTTAAGTGGAAAAAGGCTGAAGTAAGGGATTTTCTCATTTTTCTCCCTTTACTGACAACAAAAGGGAACACCCCACACGTCTCCGAGAAACATTTGAGATTAGAATTCGTACATTTCAATTTTGCTGGTTGAAAAAGGGGGAAAACATTACACGAAAACATCAATTTGTCAAGACTGTAATGACTGAATAACAAGCCTGGATTGGTACAGGGTAAATTAAGAAAAACTCGTTATGGCAAAAGTATGAGAGGTACAGATAAGAGAAGCAGTGAACAAGTAACTGAAATGCTTTTACGATTTTAAGAAATCTGTCCCCTAACATTACTTTTGCAAAAGCACCTATGCAAATTGTTTAAAGCCATTTTTCTCAGCATGTAATGAGTCTTTCTGCTTTGCAAACATGAACGCAGTAAAAAAGTATCAAGATGTGCTTTGTTTTGGTAAGGAGAACACAGGATTGATTCCACCAGCCACTGCTTGGATTTGTGAAACTCCTCTATAAAAAGTACAAACTGAGTAGGGCTGGGCGATTAATCGAAAAGTAATCAAAATTGACATTCCGAACCTATAATCGATCAAATTTTTTCAGGTCGATTATTTCGATTACTTTCCCTTTAAAAACACTACCGCGTGTGGAGTCACGTGACCCCGCTCCGTTATGTTACATTATTCCGCCGACATGTCGAGCACGGACAGCTTAAACACAGACAACTGAGCAACGTCAGTGATCTATGAGGGCAAGAAAAAAATAAACAAACAAAAACTCAATTAATTGAACATTTTAAGTCTATTACGATTAATGAGCGAGTATTTTAATTTTAGGCCAAATCGCCCAGCCCTAAAACTGAGTCATTACAGGTTTCTGTTGGAAACTAAGTAATTCTGTGTCCACAAGGAACACAGTGTACATAAAAATCACTATTTACTATTCATTTACACTCTGGTCTTATTGTGTATTTTCAGAAAAATCAATGCGAAGAAAAACAGTAGAGTTGTTTTCACAGGTGCCTGAGGCTTTAGAGCTGTATTGTATGTGATGTTTCTTTAAGAGATCTTAATGCTGCAGATAATGCAGACTGATCTGACAGAGAGAGAGAAAACAAAGCAGGCTCTCTAAAAAACGGCTCTCCTGTAGAACCTCTTCCTGGCATTGTGCTGACAGACTGAATTCGCAAAAGAGGAAACAGATCAACAAAGAACTGTAGCTTGGGCACAACAGGAAGATCAAGGCTTCACTGCTTCATTACTCCGTTTTAACTCGAGTGTGTCTTAGAATGAGTCCCACAAACTGCACACAATAAAAACGTAACAGAATGAGACACCAGTAAGAATGATGAAAAATAAATGTGGGGGTCTCCCTGTCCTGAATTTAAGGCCTTGTAGGTAGAGAGCTGGAGATGTGAGGTTCTGATGACTGTCCTGTTACTGAATTATTGTTCAGGACCAGGTGAGCTCACTGCTGCAGCCTCCGAAAGCAAAACCACTCATTAAAGTCAAGACCAGTGTGAGGTTAGCGCTCATGTGACAGGCTGCAGTACAACAGAGAGATGTGAGCTGGGATAAATTAGGATGCCAGTAATCCATAGTTTGTTAAACCAAAATGTTAATCATCAACAGTAAATACATCACTTTAAACCACCACAATTAAGTCAAACTGCAATATTAACTAGGGATGCAGCGAATATTCGGCCACCGAAAACGTTTGTTTTTACACGACCGAAACAGTTATGACACAACAACTGCAACCTACAGAGCAAGATTAGAATAGAGTCAACATGTCTGCCGTGTGGCGCATTTCCATTTATCTAAAAGACACAGAAAAACGTTTGTAAAGCGAGAAATGCCGCAATTTCTGCAGAGTATGAAGCACAGGAGAGACGAGACCCTTCCAGCACACCTACTCCATTTGAAGAGGCAAGAAAGATTTCCAGTGATCGCACCAAGGCTAAGGGCATTACACAAAAGATAATTAACACACTATTTTGTTAAAGGTCTACAGAGACTGTTGCATCTTTCAACAGTTTTTGCTCATGCACGTCATTCAGAAAACTAAAAGGTGCTTGAATTCACTGGTTTTATGAGAGAAGATATTTAACTGTATAATAATCCAGCTATCTTGCTTTTAGGCTATTCATGAGTGGGGCCATTATATAAGACTATTCATGAGTGGGGCCATTATATATTTTATATTGTACATTGTTTTCATAATTGTAACATTCAGTCCTTGAGCCAAGAATATCTTTTGTAAGGTAAGTTAAAGAACCTCAAAGTGCAGAGTATCTTTAAAAGCGCTCTATAAATAAAATGTGTTACAATCTCACAGTCCCAGCCATAACGGGAATATTACAAAAAATTGGTATAATTTTGTGTTTCTGTTTTCGTCCAAGTGTTTCCTCGTTTTTGGATTTGGCAAAGAAAAAGAAAAGAAAGAAAATCGTTTCGGTGCATCCCTATTACTCAACGTCCCACCGGTCTCCTGGAGAACTACTGCACTGTGGAGTTAGAAGTGTCCGAGTGCTTTACCCACCAAGATATGCAACTCAGAAGTATTGGGACACTGCAGCGAGGTGAACGGGTTCCCTTCTGTGAAATATCCAGAGAAAATATATCAACTGCCACAAAATATAGCAAAAATAGGCCGAGGATATTTGCAGTTTCCGCGTTATTGTACGGATTTCAGCGTAAAACGGAGGCGGCTCAATACCCATTTAACATGAGAAAAGATGATTAAACTACAGTCTTCCACACTGGACTGTTACATCATAATACGCATGTCTGATCCATTTTCATGATTATGTGTCTTAGAAACTACTGCTTATTTCTCCAAGATACTAGTCTTATCTGAATCTGCCATGTTAGTACTTTATGGGATGCACCCTTGTATTCTCTGTTGTCTAAATCAGGCCGGTGTGTTCTGTACCACACTGAACACAAAAGTATGTCTTCACTTAAGACGGCAGGGTAAGAGCTCAAGTAGGAAAATTGTGGCAAAATAAGTGTTTTAAACATGCTCTACTCGTGAGGAGACAAAAGCATACGCGGGTCTTTGGATGTGATGGTAAATCAAGCAGGCACCATCTCGGTCTATACACTGATGTTTCTTGTCCAATGTAAATCATTTAACACTGAAGTTCTGTCTGTTAAGGGGTCTCAGATCCAGCCTTATATACAGATAGGCCTATATGACAGCTTACTTTAATGATTATTTTACTAATTCTTTACATGTAGAACTACTTTCAGTGCTGCAGTTTGTTCAGCTTTAAGCATGTAGAATTTTTCCTTCACATATCACAATTTTTAGATCGGCATGTCATTTCAGGACCAAGCAGAAAACATATGAATAACTCTTCTGCAGAAACGCAGTCTGGTTACAAAGGACCTTTGTGAGTCTCAGCATCATCTACCCGACTGAAAAATAAGTGGTGTGTCCTGGTGAAAGTAATAGTTTGCTCACATGTTGTGCTCTTTTTATCCTCTAACCCCAAGCAGTTCCAAATACAAATACAAAAGAAAGAGATGAGAAATAACATTTCATATAAAAAAAAGCTATTTGATTCACTTGTGTACATATACATTGTGTGTTTTATATATTTACATACATCTATACAGTAATCCCCGCTTTTCGCAGGGGTTATGTTCCAAAAAGCAACTGCGTTGCTGTGTTTTGGTTTTTAAAGAAAATGCCCTAAAGTGTAAACCCTAAAAAAACAAACTATTTTTAATGCATTATCCTTAAAGAAAATGTAACTCATCAAACTGGGGGGCTACTGTATATCATTGGGTTTGGATATAAATAAACACACATTTCAGTGTTATGTGATGAATAAACATTGTAAATGTAAAGACTGGTCAGTCCCAGTTTAGGTAGGGCAAACACTATATAATAGTCATTTTAGCCGTATGTCAACCTACTTAGGTGTTACTGACTGAACTTAAAAATAAAAGGCTTGATTCAGACAAACAGACACTGCATCCAGAAAGTAAAACGCTCTGCTTGCCCAAAGAAATAAGGCTAGACCTCTTAGGTCACTTCACTCAAGAGTATGGGCACAGTGAATAAACTACAATCATTCTGTAGCTTTCAAAGGGTCCCAGGACCTCCGATTTTCCAAGGAGGAAACAAAAGACATGGAGGCTAAAAGAAGAAAGTGTCTGGCAACACTGAGCTGATAGCTTTGGCTAGTAACCACGGAAACCACAGAGGAGGCAGACAAATGGAGGAGGCATGATGGACATGAGTGGGCAGAGACACAGAGGAGCTAGCAAAAATCAGACAACGAGGAACAAAAGATACCCTTCACTTCTTTTACCCCTTCACTCAGCAGTGCTCTTCAAAATTTCATGTCTGGAACCGCATGTTGTGAGGCAGCATGCGGACGGAAAGTAAGTCTAAACAATAATAAATCTCCAAACCACTGCCCATAGCTGGGAAAGCTCGAGAATGCTTGAAACACCTCATTCTCAGAGCACTGTGGTAATTGTGGAAGCAGAAGAACAGAAAATCCATTCAGAAAGTGTCATCTTAAATGCACAACACTGTAAATATTATTGAAAGCAAGGTAGAAAAGATATGGACCAGTACTTTCCCAAGCTGACTCAATCTAGATCTCAGGAGGTGAGCTGAGCGAGCGCTCAGTGAGTTCCAGGTGAGGAGGGGGCACCAGCATGGAGGAGACGAGGTGCAGAGAGAACATGCGAGAGTGAGCATGTGACCACCATTACCTCATCTCTTTCGGAGAGGCACGTCTAGCGCACATCATTTCCTCTCGGCTCACTTCCGCATCCACATCATCACAGCCAGGCAGGCACCATGCAGCATCCCTCCATCTTAATGCTACACAGCCAGTAACCTGCACTGCAGTGTCTGCGGCTTTATTCACGGCAGGGAATTGAGATTATTTCTTATGAAAACCTATAGATACTGAAAATAGATTGTTTTCTTCAAGCCAGGTGCCTTGATGTACTAGCTTGTGGCATCACAGGACTGTGGGGTGTGTGTGTCTGAGGGCTGGGGAGGTGATAACCTCAGAGTAAACAGAACGAGGAGAAAGGCTGTTCTCGCCTGCAGCTTCAACATGAAAACACACTCCCGTCATAAAGAGCCTTTCATCAAAGCCAGAACTCTCTCTTGCCTTTATCCTGAACACACATACGCAGAAACTGCAGGAGAACAGTCTCCCTTTGCCTCATAGTTCTCTGACAAAAGGCACCTGCACTGCTCTGCTGAATAAGCAGACACTCAGTGTCCTCTGACCAGTGACTAGGACCAACCAAGAGGAATTTCTACTGGTTTCCAGTTACAGCACTACAGACACAGCAAAATGCAAAGCACCACTTCAACGCTTCATTATAGCAGCAGCTGACTAGGGCTGTTTAAACTAGGTTCATCAAGATTACTCGACTCTAATAAAAAATGCAGCTTTAAAATAGATAAGAATTTACATTAACTCTCTGACTTAGAGGTTCTTATGGAATCGGCATAATCTGTTAATAATCAGTCTGAAGAGAAAGCCCAACTCACGTTTGTGTGTATCCCTGAAAGAACAATACATTAGATTACCTGCCTTGCAGCACAACTAGAATTTTGTCAGGACTTGTAATAGCACAAAAATACATGCAATCATGTTCAATAAACTAATTTCAGTTAAACTATGAAATACCTGTTTAAAAATATATAAAATGTAAAAAAAAAATAAATGCATAAATGCACACTACACTAACCAGCACCATCATGGCAGGACTCTCAATCAGTGTGAAAAACAGGCAGAATACAAATTAAGATGGGGGACTTGCATTAAGGAATAAAACAAACCACTTCATTTCAGAGCTCGGAATGTAGGTTAATTGCAAGTGCTCCATATTATGCTCAAGTAAAGAGCCTGAGAACATGTGGAGGGCACTCACATGTGGAGAGCTGAGCTGGACCAGTAACAATAAGATGCCTGTGGAAGTATTCAACCAGTTAGAAACACAGTTGTGTGCATACCAGCACAACCACTGATCAGCCACACATGCCACCAATGCACCAGCATAATTCAGTTTTTCAGAGGACACTAGCTACAGTGTAGCAATTCCTAAAGTAATGTTATTTGTTGCCATCATTGGGTCTAGCCTTAAGGGGGTGGGGCTAGTGGTTACGGTGGCCTAGTGGCTACCGAGTCGCCCCTGTGGTCAGAAAGTCATAGGTTTGAATTCCAGTAGCACCACTGAGGTACCCTTAGCAAGGTTTCATCCCGACATGATAAACATAACATAAAAGCAACCAAAAATTCTTAAGATTTTAACACTATTTGCAATTAGTGTGAATGTTTAACTTTAGCTGCATTGATGTATTAGGTTCATTTCACGTACAAACAAGATGTGTTTTGATATTATGTAAATCTTCAGTACAGTACAGGCTCGGAGCTTGATGTGTACACAATAATCACGATTGGATATCCCCCACCCAAAGCTCCCTGGCTGGTCATGTGCATGTGCAGCATGTGATTGAGCTGTGTGTGTGTGTGTGTGTGTGTGTGTGTGTGTGTGTGACAGAGAGAAAGAGTGAATCTCACAGAGGCTACACCTTAAGCAGCCTATACTAGTGAAGACTTGGCACAAAGGCTTTGTTTTGTTTGTGGCTGTTTGCATGAGGACCTGAGGCACTTACACACACATCTAAAAGAAGATGGGAGCACCTGGAACCTGGAAGCTTTACAGTCTATGTTCACATTCCCTTCCTAGCCTGCAGGTAAGCAGTCAGGTCTGACTGGTCAGCACTGTGCGCTTGTTTAATCTGGAATTTTCAAAATTACTGACGACCCCCTGAAGAATAATTTCACAGCACAAATTCCAACCAATTCTTTAAACACAGACTTTGCATTCAGTTTCAGTCCCTGGATTTGGTAATTACTGGTAGGTTGTCATTCAGTTGCAACTACAAGCCATTAAAAAGTTCATGCTCAGAAACCGGATTCAAGAGCTCTGATATATACTTATGTCAAAGCATTCAAGCATACTCTCTCAACAAGCGAATTAGCTCCTTTAAGGCACACTCACTGCTGATAGTTCAGTTGTGTATAATACACAGTTTGAATAACTGCACTGAAAACATAATGGGGAAGAGGGCCAAAACCCAGTGCCAAGAACTGGCATGAAGACACCCAGCCCTGGGCTCTGGAGCAAGGAACTGCATCCTCCAAGTGATGGTGCTCCATCCATCACCCTCAGGAAGAGCTGGAATGTTCCAACACATAGGGCTGGTTTCCCAGACAGGGATCAAGCCTAGTCCAGCATGGCTGAGTTCTAAACAGGGATTTTCCAAAGAAAAAAAATATAGTCCATGAAAGCTTAATCCCTGCCTGGGAAACCATCCGATATTGTAAAGCAGAGGCTCCCAATCTCCATCCAACCTGTACTTGGGTTTCACATCCCACAAACAATATACTATTAAATACAGAGGTTTCAAAGCTGTGAAACTGAGCTATAAACGTTACAAAAATAAACAGCATGCACCTAGATGGCTAGTTCTGTTCAGTCATGAAAGAAACGCAGGTAGATAAGAGATACAGGGGCGTGGCAGACAAGAGTGACTTAAAACATATTGCTTTTGGGGTTTTTTTTAGAAAAAATATACATGAGCACCCGCGTATAATGAAAAACCATGTTGTGTTTGTCAAAAAATGCCTATTTTAATAGTGTAAACCCTAAATATGCCCCCAGTTTAATACATTACCCTTAACGAAAATGTGAAGATAAACCCGAGGTTTAAATACGGAAAAGTCACGAATGAGAGAGAGAGACAGAGAGAGAGAGAGACAGAGAGAGAGAGAGAAAGACAGAGAGAAAGAGAGAGATGTACGCTCCGGAAAAGTCATGAACGAGAGCGACAGAGAGAGGGATACAGCACGAGAGTGACAGAGAGAGAGCGAGAGACAGACAGACAGAGAGAGAGAGAGAGAGACAGACAGACAGACAGACAGAGAGACAGACAGACAGACAGAGAGAGACAGACAGACAGACAGACAGCCAGACAGACAGACAGAGACAGACAGAGAGAGACAGACAGACAGAGATAGACAGACAGACAGACAGACAGACAGACAGAGACAGACAGAGAGAGAGACAGAGAGAG
>JBBPDE010000001.1:18487221-18507021 GCA_037974605.1 Nannopetersius ansorgii
AAGTTGGAGGAGAACCATGATTTAATCTCTATGAGACAGTCTGAAAGGGAAGTGGGTGGAAGAGAGGAGCTGGGTTTAGAAGAAATGTAGAACGTTAGCATTAGCGGTTAGCATTAGCAGTGTACAAAGACTCGTACACTAAAGAAAGTTTGAAATAACTCTCTCTACCCACATGTTTAGACAGCACAGCTTACTAATACTAAATAAACTGAGATAACTGTTGAAAATTGGGGGGGTGGGGTTTAAAACACTAAAATACAAGGACAAGACACAGAGCAGTCATGCTACATGCTGCAGCTTCTTCTTCTTTTTATGGCATTTGTCAACTTTTCAGTGTTTTACTGCCACCGCTGGACTAATGGCGGTAATACAGTTCGGTACTCAAACAAGAAAGGCGAGGATATTTGTAGTTTCCGTGTTATTGTGGGGACAATAACCTCTGTAAAGTGACCTTGAGTGTTATGAAAGCCGCTTATGAATAAAATGCATTATTATTATTATTATAAAACGATGAGTTTGGTTCTTAATAAAATCTGCATGTGACTGAATCCACGACTCCCGATCCACGTAAAACTGGGGGCTTACTGTAATTCCATATTTCTTATTGTCCATTTCTTTTTAGGTGTCATCCCTAACTCTGCATTCCTCAAGGGAAGTCTGGTGGAAGTTGACTCAAAAAATGCTGTTGTTGTTAATAAGGTCAGGTGTCTGCATCTCGCACACAGGATTCGCACGTTGGGTTGTTAACAATCATTATAAATGTGTCTCGAATGTGTTTCCAGTTCATGAGAACCAATGTTCCAGACGTCTTCGCTGCTGGAGATGTGGTCTCCTTTCCACTTTCTATTCGTCAAAATAAAATGGTCCAGATTGGACACTGGCAGCTGGCCCAAGCACAGGGTAGGACAGAATTACAACAGCACAAACAGTGAGGGATGTATAGAAAGTGAATAACATTCATTTCCATTCTTTATTTCACTTCAGGAAGGGTTGCTGCTTTAAACATGCTAGAGAAACAAACGGAGATCAACTCTGTTCCATACTTTTGGACTATGCTGGCGGGAAAAAGCGTCCGATATACAGGTAACCTTTAAAACAGAGTTTACCTTTAAATAATTAAACCTGTTTTCACTGCCCAAATTAATCATTCTTTCTGTTATTTTCCAAGGTTATGGAGAAGGCTACACCGACATTATTTTCAAAGGAAATGTGGATGAGAGGAAGTTTCTTGCATTTTATATCAAGTAATAGCAGAATATATTATTATACAATAAAGTAATTTGTTGTTGTTTCAAATCAAAACTGTGGCTGAATATCAAACGTCAAATATCTCCTTATATATTGCGTCACATGGGTCGTGAAATAATAGCTTCAAAATCCAAACAGTGCCTTGAATGTGCAAGAGACTTAGGCTACAGGTCTCATTATTGGACATTCAGTGCATCCTTTGGTTGGAAAAACCTTTTCTGTCCATTGTACTATACTCAGTAGAGATTACGGGGTCATTTGACATTCAGCCATTGATGAACACCATATTACTGCAGTAATACTTATTATTTCATGTTGTAATTCAGGGGTGATGAAGTTGTAGCAGCGGCCAGCTTAAACTTTGATCCTGCTGTGGCAGCTGTGGCAGAAATAATGGCAACCGGAAAGAAAATCACAAAGTCACAAGCTGAGTAAGTGTTAATTCAGACAATTTCAGTGGATAGCTCCCTTTACTATTAACATTTACTACACATTTTGAGTACTAGTGTATATATAATTAAGACAGGTGTGTATAAACATGTTTTTTTCATGATTTTTTGCTATTCTGTCCCTGTCTACTACCTCATGAATTAGAGATTGTTCATTTTTCTTGTAAGTCAGCGGCCGATCAAATAATTATTTGCCCCGCTGTAAGTATAGTAGCCTACAGTAACATGCAGAAAAGTGTATTTTTGAAGCGACGAAGTGATGCAAAGCAAAATGTAAAGAAATGTTGGATGGCTTTAGACTTTTGAGCAGTAGTGGACAGTATTGCTCTATTAGAACCAACCATAAGGTGCCTGTGATGTTTTGTATACACTCCACACTATAGATACAATACATTTAGACTGTGATTCAAGTTTCTGTGCACTTATTTGACCTGAAAAAACAGCTTATTCTGATTAAATGGGGTTGCTAACATAAGTTATTGTTTGAAATTTGAGCACAGAATACCACTTTATACTCTAAATGAGCTCTCACACTTACTTACAATACATATGTGTGCTGCTTACTTACTTTTACACTATAGCCACACTATATAATTTATACCTTCATGTCCTTGTAGTGTGTGATGTAACTATGTTCATTCAGAGCACTTCAGACATAGTGAGTGTAATTTTGTTGTATCGGAGCCTGTACAATGACAATAAAGACTATCTTTATTAATCATACACCATGTTGTCTGGTTTCACAGATCGGAGGATCTTGGATGGTTGCAGGTTCCTTAGAAGTTTCTTAAAGTGAACATCTGGACAGCTGGCGGCAGCAAAATGTCCCTTTATAGCATCGGAGGAAGATTTTCCATCTCTGCTTGATACTGTCTTTTTAGTGATAGAGTGCCTTGATGTTCTGATTGTCTTCTGTTGGTCTGGACCAGTGAGTTTACAAAAGTCTCTGACAACTAATCAAACTACTTGAATAACGTTTCTAACACAATTGGAGACATCCCACATGTCTCTGATGTCTCATCCTCGTTCACACGTTTTAAAACTGAAAAAAATGAAACATACTTGAGTTTATAAGACTGTACTTCTACAAGTTTGTGGTGTTTGGTGTCCTTTTGGTTCTGGTTTTCAAGTGTATTTAAAAAAAATGAATATTCTATGCATTGTCCTAAAGCAAATCTTTCATTGTAATTGTATTATCAATCATCGTACTGATGTGTTGAAAGTAATTTGAAATGAGAAATAGACTAGAAATTAAGGGAGTGTGGATAGTTTACAGTTATACTGTCTGTGGGACTGCCTAGAATGCAGTGGATTAAATCAATGTCACATGCAGAGTTGTCTGTGGTTTGATGTGTCTATGCTATAATAAAAAACAATAAAATATACACACAGATTTATTACATGCAAATTATATTAATAAAATAATATAAAGAGCAATCGTATGCTTGTATGTGTTTGTGTGTGTCTGCATATACATATATACTACCAGTCAGTGGCGCAAAAATGTGGTATGCGATGCATATAGGCGCACCACCGGGGGGGGGCGCCAAAACAAGGGAGGGGCAAAAAAAATTCATTGACGTTTATTTTTTAAAACTGTTCTTGCGCTTTTAAATCGTGACTGTGCTCTAAAAATGGTGTTTAAAATATTTAAAAACTTAAGTCCTGGCCACGGACAGTAGATGTGATGACCAGCGATGCTGCCGCGAGGCTTGTTCACCCCAGTGGAAGAGGAGTAGTAGCCTGTCGCGCATTGACGTGGTGGACCATCTATTTGCGTCAGGATGGAGAGGGCAAAAAAGTTTTCAAAATTGGGCTGTGGCAAAATTGTTGTTGCATACCCCCCAAAAAATGAGTAGTTGTGCCCTTGGTACCAGTCAAAAGTTTTAGAACACCCCAGTGTTTCAAGATTTTTAATTGAAATTCAAACAATTCAAGTCCAGTGAAGATCATGAAATGGTAGAAAGGACAGAGCTGAACTGCGAGAGGTTTAAAAATGGTGAGGTTACCCAGAAGTGGGAAATAATTCTGGAGCTCCATGCAGTTCCTCTGGTTTGGGCCGAGTTGGTCGGGTTCGTCCTACAGCGAGATAGTGTCCCTAAACATAAGTCCAAGCTCTGCCAGAACTACCTTAGAAACAAGAACAAGACGGAGAGCTGGAGAACATGGAGTGGCCAGAAGTCTCCAGACTTAAACCCCATCGAGCTGCTTTAGCATGAACAGGACAGAAGAGTGAAAGCAGAGCAGCCTTTAAGAGACACACACACACACACACACACACACACTTATGGGAACAACTTTCTGCAGAATGAACAGTGAGACGCTGAACCGCTTTAATTAAAAAAAAAAAAAAAACAGAAAAATTGGGATGTTCCAAAGCTTTTGACCAGAAGTGTGTATGTATATACACTCACCTAAAGTATTATTAGGAACACCATACTAATACGGTGTTTGACCCCCTTTCGCCTTCAGAACTGCCTTAATTCTACGTGGCATTGATTCGACAAGGTGCTTAAAGCATTCTTTAGAAATGTTGGCCCATATTGATAGGATCGCATCTTGCAGTTGATGGAGATTGCATTCGAATACATCAAAAGATGTTACTAACACTATGAGGACACATTCAGGTAAATAAATAAACTTAAATATAGAGTTGATCCCCCTATGCAGCTATAACAGCTTCCACTCTTCTTGAATGGCTTTCCACAAGATGTTGTAGTTTCTGTGGGCCTATTCTTTAGATCAGTTATTTATGAGGTCAGGCACTGATGTTAGACGGGGTGGGGGTGGCTCGCAATCTTCGTTCCAGTTTATCCCAAAGGTGCTACGGGGCGTAATGGTGGTGTAGTGGGTAGGATACTTGCCTCTAGACCAAGAGATCCGAGAGGTTCGAATCCTACCTTCAGCACACTGCCAATGGGTTGCTGAGCAAGACCCTTAACCCTGCGTTGCTCCAGGGAGATTGTCCCCTGTAATTAGGAATTGGAAGTCGCTTTGGATAAAAGCGTCTGATAAATGCCGTAAATGTAAATGTGCTGGATGGGTTTGTGGTCAGGACTCTGTGTGGCCTGTCAAGTTTTTCCACACTGAACTCCCCCAACATGTCTTTATGGAACTCGCTTTGTGCTCTGGGACACAGTCCTGCTGGAATAGAAATGGTTCTTCTGTTCTTCAACTGTGTCCTCATAGTTGAAAGCAAATGTCTTGGTATGGTGAAGCATTAAGAGTAAGCGCTTCACTGGAAATAAGGAGGCCTGGTCGAAACCCTAAAAAACATGCGCCTCCCATTACTTTTGTCCATGTTGTGTATTGAGAAATGGGTTGGCTCTTGCACCAACAGAGGGCGCTGCTGTGAGTTGCCCGGATGTTGTTTGAGCTCTATCATGGCGAGGACGGGTTTTACCTCGGAGGGGTTTTGACTTTTCATGAACGACTTTAATACTTTATAACCAGCTTTATAACCGGCCACACACGGGGGATTCATGAAATCAGACTCTTAACTGAGTCCACGTCGTGTTACCAGGTCAGTCCCAAACTGTTTTACCATGTTTTGGGCTTGTTTAAGCTTCACTGGCTCGACAGAAAAACAGGTTGTTTTGAGGCTCTTGGAGTTTCGGTTGAGTTTCTGATCAGAGTTTCACACTGTTAGCTCTCTCTCTCATACACACACACCCACACACTCATATACACACAGACTTAGAGCCACCGAGTCCAGCATTAAAGTCTCTACTTTCATCATGTCTCAGGCTTAAATCCTGAGCTAAACCAAGCTAACTTGGCACTATTCTGAGAGCCTGGAGCTTAAACAAATAAGCTCCAGCTTCGGTGCTGAAGGAGCAAGTTGTAGCCTAAATGCTTGTTAAAACTAAACAAACTTCTATTTTGAAATGTCCTTTTCTTAATCACTTTTTTGCAAAATTACTGTTTCATTAGCATTTGACCTAGCTAACCATTTGTTTAGCCCAGCATGGGTTAGTTTCAGTAGCTACTTAGCTCGAAGCTAACAAATGAGTTTTTGAGTAAGTGTAGTCTGAATGTTTAACCCCCTTTCTTAAGTGTTTCAGAACATGAATATGTTGGTCCAGTGCAGGGGAACTAACATTTCTGTTTAAGTATGTTAGTGAGGGAGGCCAGCCTTATTAGTTCAGTAGTAGGTGTTCTGTATTGATGAGGCCACTTTCCCCCTAATACGAGCCTGTACAGATATACGCTATATGGACAAAAGTATTGGGACATACTTCTGAACGATTTAAATCAGGTGCCCCCTTACTTCCAGTGAAGGAGATTAATAATATTTCAGCATACCAAGGGATTTTGGACAACACAATGGTTCCGACTTTTTGAAGAATCTTTTCTGTGTCTCAGTGCACAAAGCAAGGTCCATAAAGACATGGTTGGATGAGTTCGGTGTGAAAAAACTTAACTGTCCTGCACAGAGCTCTGACCTCAGCCCCATCCAACAACTTTGGGATGAACTGGAATGGAGATTGGGAGCCAGACCTTCTCGTCCAACATCACTGTCTGACCTCAAAAATGCTATAGAATGAATGGGCACACATTCCCACAGAAACTCCAAAATCTTGTTGGAAGCCTTCCAAAAGAGTGGAAGCTGTTATAGATGAAAAGGGGGAGCAACTCCATATTAAAGTCTATGGTTTTGAATGCAGTGTCATTGAGGTCTCTGTTGGTGTAATAGCCAGGTGTCCCAATACTTTAGTACATATTGTGTACCTACACCGTCCACTGACTGTCAGCTATAGTATATTTGTTTCGAATAATGTTACATAAGGCAAGGACAAAGTCTTAAAATCAGTAATTACTGTGTAGTAAACGTTTTCCTGGTTGTTTGTATTCCTTGATGATAAAATGAAAGTGTTTTAAAGGCTCTCAGGTGAATAAATAGATGTCTATTATTCTCGAGTCTCGAGTGTTGCTAAGGGTGTTTCTCTAGATCTTGTGTGATGCTCTCTTTTGTCCAGTTGATCTTTAAACTTTGTTATCCCATTGAATAGTATTGTAGCACATTTTGCATCCCAGGGTTATTGCCTGCTTACATCTTGAATAATTTCTACGTCCTGACCTGAATTGTTGTCTTTCAAATTCCAGATGCTCCAGTTAGTTTTTGGGGAGTTCCTAGTGTGTGTGATTGCTTAGAGGTGTTCTTAAGTTTTCTTTTTATTATTCGTTTTATATTCTTTTATAGGTTGTGGTGGATTTCGGAATTCCTCTGGTGTTAAAACGTCTGTTAATGTCGTACGCTTGTATGAATATTTCTGATCGGCTCATCAGGCACCGAATATTGATCATTTTGAAAACATTTGAAGAGGCATTGTATTTGGAGAGAGAGTTGTCGAGAAACCTTTGGAATGTCTGACATAGAGTGGTGTTCAGATGCCCGAGACGAACTAAACAGTGAAAAAAACGAAACGTGAAGAAACAAACGTAATACACAGCATGCTCATAGAATGGACTTCTGCGAAGTAAAGCTCAGGTCTGTTAAACTATCACTGTTTGTTGAATTTAAATGTTAAATAATCAGCTTGTGAATGCAGCTACTCATTCACTCGTACCCATAAAAGGTTTGGTAAGAGCCGTGTGCAACATCACAAGTTCAAGACTGCGTGAGGACTTTTTTGGGGAGGTGGGTGTTTGGGTGTCTCCAAACACTTGTTTTCTACGACCATGCAATCACACTGAATAAAAATAATTTGTAGTTTTTATCAAGGCTGCAACTAACCACTGATTTGGTAATTAATTAATCTGCCAATCATTTCGTCAGTGACTCGATGAATCTCAAACATGAAAGCTAATTTTTCTGTCATATTTTCCCGAAAACAAAATGATTGTCCAAATTGCCAAGACCTAACTGTTTGCTAAATATGTGCAGAAGATATATTCTCATTTTTATATATTAAATGCAGGTACATATTTGTATATGGATAATAATGAATTCTCATAAAGGAAAAACACAGTGTGTTAAGAGGCTCTGAAACATTAAATAGCTTTAACTACAGAATACTGAGGTGGGTGGTTTTTGCAGTAACACACACTCACTTATCTCACCCTTCATGCATGCGCACACAAACACACACACTTTCTCTGTCTGCAGAAAATGCAAGTTGACAGTTAGTTAAATACAAATGTGATGCAATTTTAAGTACATTTGGCCTGATATACCAAAAGAACCACCTACTATGGGAGGGCTCCCTCATCACAGTGGTGCTCCTCTGCTGCGCAAGATCAGTTTTACAAAGTTCACACTCTTAATTTGTTTTGATTTTTTTGTGTGAAGAGCTCCAGTGCATTAGATCAGTGGTTACCAAACTTTTTTACTTTTTTCCCCAACCTTCTTTCCGCATAGACACACACAAAGAATAAAGTGATTAATTACAAACTTTTATTTGCAAAAACATAATCAGCGTTTTTTGTTCTTAAACTCTTTTGTTCTCATACACACACACACACACACACCGGAACCACTGCATTAGATGGTCAAAAACGTTTCTCCATGCTTTAAAGTTCATGTTCTTTTTGTTTTGTTTTTTTCTCTTGAAGTGAGCTCTGTTACAAGACAGAATCAGTGCATCATGAAACATATTAGCAGCTACTTTTCTAACTTAATTGAACTAAACTGATCACACTGTGCTGTGGTGTGTTCACATACGACAGAATGGTCACTTTAGACTTTACTTACTTCCTTTCAGTTTTGTCTTATCAGGTGCTGGACCTGTTTTAAAGTCAACATATCCTTTCTCACAGCACGTGTCAGAGGCAGTTTAATGAAGAATAGCTCTACACACTGGTTAGCCTGTGAAAGAGGGTAAATCTACAAGCTCCCATGTCCAGTTTCTTGTCAAGGACCCCGTTGACGGATCACTGGCCTTTCAATATAATTCATTATTTCTCAGATGATCTTCATCATATTTTTGATGCAGGAATTTTTGCCACAAGTATCTGAAACATGCTGTACATCCAGAAATGTTGACCACAAATGTTTGACTTCCTTGCCAAGGATAGAGTTTCCATCTTGCTTTTTTTTTTTTTTAGCTTGTACTTCTTTGTTCTGTTCTTGCTTTTTTCTTCAGTTCCGTTAGTCTACAGCAGCTGGTATCCCGCGTGTTTCGAGGCGTGATGGGAGATTCAGATGAATCATATCTGTGCTGGACACTGCAGACATTCCTGGGATTCCTGCTCTGAACTGTGTCCTGATGTACATACAGCGTACTAAACTGAGCCGAACTCCAAAACCTGGCTCCACTGTTTAAATAAAGTAATAGTTTAACCACGTAATGCATTTCATTGCAACTGAAGTCTTTAGCATTTACCAACACCAGTTGTCTTTACTCCCAGAAGCTGGTGTTAAGTGAGTCCTGACCATGTTTGTATTTGCTGTGAACATTAAGACACATTACTGAGTTCATGCAAGCATTCAGACGGTCAGTGTTACTCCTAGGAAATCATTCGAATATTTGTTAGTTACGTATTTGAAACATCAAAGCGCTTTATGATGATGATTTGACTTTCGTAGTCACTGTATAGCAGATACGTTTCCATTGGATTTCCATGGTTACGCCTGAACCATATTCAGTGCGTTTTGGCATGATCTTAATTTAGAATTAGTCATAAAACAGTTTAGCAGAATAGAAAATGTGTGCAGCTACAGAAAAGTGTAAAGTACACTGTTTCTGTGAACTCTGTTTCTACTTGTGGCACCAGGCACGGTCTGACAGCCGCTGCTGAGTGTAGGAGGCGGTCATACCTAAAGTATGAAGGTAATTTATGCTTTCAGAGATGTGCTGGATTGGCAGTAGTCCAAAATGTTAGATTTTTTTTATGTGCGCATGTACATTTTATGCCATTTTGCCCCCTTTTTTCTTTCTCAAAGAGAGCTGTGGTATGAAATAAGTATTAGGTTTGATTTAGGGCTGTCATTATGTCAGATTATCACTGCAGAATTATTGAGGCCAAAGTTAATTCTTGAAAATTATATTTATCACAAAGTCAATAGAATTTTTGTAACAAAATAATGCTATCGGTTAGGGCTGGGAGATTTGGCCTAAAATCAAAATCTCGATTAATTGAACATTTTAACTCGATTACAATTAATGAACGATTATTTTATTTATTTAATTTTTTTTGCCCTCATAGTTCACTGACGGGTTGCATAGTTGTCTCAGTGTTTAAGCTCTCTGTGGCCGACATGTCGGCGGAATAACGTAACACAGCGGAGCGGGGTCACGTGACGCCACATGCGGTAGTGTTTTTAAAGGGAAGGTAATCAATAATCGACCTGGAAAAATTTGTTCGATTATAGGTTCTGAATGTCGATTTCGATTACTTTTCGATTAATCGCCCAGCCCTACTCTCAGTCAAAATTCTCTTTAAATTTATTTTTGTGTTTTGCCTCTGTTATAATAAATTAGTCAACATATAAGTGACAGCTTTGACCTACACTAGCCATGTTGGCTTCTCTTTTGTAATCCCTTTTTAATCCCTGTCTGTTTTGCTTCATTGAAGCTGCCTTACACATAACCAGGAGGGAGAAAATGCTGTTAAGTCCTGTGTCATGATAACTAAGCTTTAACAACACAGCTAAGCTAATTTAACATTTGCTGTTACTCTTTCTACATTAGTATAACCTGGAGGATGTGAATTAACAGGCAGTGCTTACTCTGAACTCAATGCAAGGCAAGTCCTATATCTACAATAAGTGGCAAACTGAATGGGAAGAATGAATTAATAACAAATTGCATGAAATGAACCCTGCTTCCAATAAGACATGGTTTTCTTTTCAAACTAGATTTGATCAAATAGTCTAGACAAGATGCTGTTTTGGTGATTCCAGCCTTTTTTTTTTTATTATTAAAAGGTGAAGAACCCTTAGAGCTTTATATTTTAGACCGAGCGCTGTGCCGGACACTTGAGCGCAACATACACACTAAAGAAACACAGACTCTTTTTGATGAGCAGCGATGTACAACATTCTCCTTTACTACTGAGGACACTTAACACATGGCAAAGTAATACAGGTGAGTGACACAGCTAAGCTGTCTTGGTTGCACGTTTTTGGGCCAGCTGGAGGCCTGGTGGTTGGGGAGTTGCCCCTGCAATCAGAAGGTTGTGGGCTCAAATCCAAGGAAGGCTAGTGGCACCCTTAAGTTACCGTCCCCACACACTGCTCCCCAGGCACCCCCTATCAATGGCTGCCTACTTCACTTGGTGAATGGGTTAAATGCAGAGAAGGAGTTTCACATTTTTCACACTGTGCTTTGGTGTGATGTGTTCATGGATGATTTTAAGGGACCACTTTACTTTAGAAGTTGTCTTTATTGTGTTTTGATTGACGCCCCATATACCTTCATGGCTACTACGGCACTGTAACCATAGTAACCACAGCTTGGCATAATCAATAGACGTAGTCGCCCTGTCAAACGAGTGACACCAGCATTGAGGTGAACATCATCTCATGGACATGGAGATGTTTAGCCGCTTGTCAAATTTTTGTGTGGAACGATGGTGCAAAAATAGCTCAAGGAGCAAAACCACTATGTTCCAACCAGTATTGTCATATATGAAAAATGATCATGTCATATGTGTAATATTAATATCATGAACAGTATTTCATATTTTCCTATTTCGATTATTGTCCATAGGGGTATAACATGGCACCTGTAGTACCTGTGGGTTGATGCTTACTGACCATTGACATTGTTTTGACTTGAGTAATCTCTCTGCCCTTGTATTCCATGGCATCTATGTGTTTGTATCCATCAGAACTCTTTCTGTCAAGCCTTGTGCCTGCAGTTTAGATGGTCATGTGTACATAGCACATGCAAAGCATTGTGGTGCTTAGCCACGTTGGTGTTGCTCAGCATATGAATGTAGGCATTACCCTGGAACATTCAAACGGGACGGGCCTTTTGTTTCTGATGAATAGGCTTGAAAAAGAAAGAAAATGTCTCTGATGCCTTTTGGGGTGACTGGTATTGTGGTGAATGTTTTAAGCTGTGTTCTTAGTTAGAACAGTTACTAATCAGAAACTAATTTGCTAATTTGTTTATTTTTGCAAATGGATGTATCTAACTAGTAATAAGCATATAATAATGTTTAAGCACATATTATGAAGCTCTATTACACTGTTAGTTACTGAGCCATTGTATACGCTTCCTCAAAGTGTTGTTATTCAAGGGTGGTGCATAAATTTTGACCTAAGATCACTTTCTTTATTTTAGTTGATCATTTTGCTGTCCGCTTCCACCGAAATCACACTGTTGCATGTTGAATGGAGTAACTGACTGAAGCAGGGTTATCATGCATACGGTGCATCGTTGTGACAACTTTGTGTGGTCCTCAAAGGAAGACGTTAAAAGGCAATTGTAAGATTAGTCATGAGTTTTGTGCTAAAATCTGAATGTTGAAACCAGAAGAGCGATCAATAATCTTCTAGTTGTGGTTGCTACCATGAAATGGGACAGTTTTAGTTCCCTGTCATAGTTTATATTTTGTTATTTTTGGCCTTCACCATGCTTGTTTCCAAGTTCTGCCAAGGGAGTTATGTAGCCTTCGCAAAGTCTTGAAGAATGTGCGAAGCAGGGCTGGGTGATATTGATAAAACTCAGTGCCAAAGGAATCTGTTCTTTACTGACATGCTCAAGAAAGGACATTACTGTAAACTGCACTATATAGACAATATTGGGATGCATGATCATGACATCAACAGGGACATTAATAATATCGCATTCAAATACATACATTTTGTGTGTCCCCCATTTGCAGCCGTAACAGCTTCCACTCTTCTGGGAGTTTCTGTGGGAATCTGTCTCCATTCATTCTGTAGCATTTATGAGGTCAGACACTGATGTTGGACGAGAAGGTCTGGATCACATTCTCCGTTCCAGTTCATCCCAAAGGTGCTGGATGGGGTTGAGGTCAGGACTCTGTGTGGACCAGTCAAGTCCTTCCACACTGAACTCCTCCAGCATGTCTTTATGTTCGCTTTGTGCTCTGGGGTGCAGCCATGCTAGAATAGAGAAGGTTCTTCCACAAACTGTGTCCAGAAAGTTGGAAGCATGGCGTTGTACAAAAGGTCTTGATCTGCTGAAGAATTAGGATTTCTCTTCACTGGAAGTAAGGAGGCTTAATCCAAACCCTGAAAAACAGGTGTGTCCCAATACTTTTGTCCATGTAGTGTATCTCTCGTTACCTATCCTTTCCACTGGCATGAGAAAAATGTAGTGTTGTATAATGTCAGTATCAGTACTTTGGTGTAGACCAGTGGTCCCCAACCCCCGGGCCGTGGACCAGTACTGGGCCGTGGGTCATGTGGTTCCGGTCCGCGGGCTGCACAGAAAAAAAAAACGTGGATGTTACCCGTGTTCTGTTGTCGACTCGTTGTTATGAAAATGCTGTTAATAAAGCTGCGAGTACACACTGGATTTACGTTTATTATTATATTTTAAAGATACATCGTTATTATATTTTTAAAATATCCCCATTTTTATGTGCATCATTTATTTGTATAAATACGTATACGTATATTTATCTGCCGCTCCTTAAAGGACGGGCCGTAAAATTATTTTCTGATATTAAATCGGTCCGTGACGAAATAAAGGTTGGGGATCACTGGTGTAGACTATACAGTGGGAATCAATGCACTGAACGTAGATTCAGATCTGGCCCTCTGGGTTGAGTTTGATGCTGATTCAGATTTCAGGGGTGAGCCACGATTTGCTGCCTGAGTGCTGAGTACAGCAGACTGTGTGAAAAGGTCAGTCTGATAAGAGTGCCCTAGATGCCATTGAAGGCAACGACTGTGTACGATGTGGCAGCAGGACATGATTGGCTTTTTAACATGGAGGAAAGCAAACACAGAATCTCATTGTTACAGGTATAATCTTTCATAAAACTCTAGTATAAAAAATACATGGTTGGGTTTGGTTTGATGAGAGTTTCTCGTGGATGTGGCTGTTGCCATTTTAAACTGAAGGCCTGGCAGTGGCCTGTTGGTATGGCCCTGACCACAGAGGCATCTTTCTCGCTGTTCACCAGTGCATAATGGCATGTTAGCGGAATGCCAGGCCGAACTAGGAAATGCCATGCCTATTTGAATTTGGCCGCAGTTCACTTCCTTAATGCTCAAATGCAACTTATTGGTTTTCCCCAAGTGTGCAAAATGTGCTGTACGCACTGCAGACCAAAAAAACACAGGTACATATGAACTGAGATCTGATAGCTTCTCCTATTGAGACTCTTCAGATGAGAAAACAGACTATACACACATGTTCATGTAGTACAGAATAAATTAAAAAAAATAAAGTATTGATCATTGTTTTTGAATTGAGCATTCAGTGTAAATCCTGTAAGTGTAATGGTGGTTTCTTGGCATGTGGTTGCATCGTAACACCATTGTGACTTATAAATTACATTTTGAATCAAATCAGATCAATTTTATCATCACGTTACGTGTCACTGGTACACAGGTACAGTATATGGTCATGAAATGCTTTTCTGCGAAGCTTCCCAGAGCAGCAACCATATAAAATAAACAATGTATATTTCAGTGAAAGAGATAAACAGTATGAAGTGTGACCGTTTATTTGCTCATTCATGTTGAGTAATATGTTGTTTATAGAGGAAAATGGCAAAGTTCCATGTGTAAAATGTAAAGATATTTGTTTCTAATGAGTAGAAACATCTGTTCTGCCCCGACTGTACACATGTATTTTTTGGAGAGGCCTCAGTGTTGGTGGGAACACCTGCTACTGAGACTCACAGCCGACTTACTGGAAAAGAAATGACCTCACAGGTGCTGCTATAGGCTCCTCTCCCTTTCTCCACACAGTGTGTGTTCACAAGAACATGCAGGAACTGTGTAGCTTCGGTCTGCTCCATGGCGTACAGTCTTTACAAAATTTTGACCTAATTCTGAGATAACTTAATCCATTACTAGGATGAAATTAACTTGTTTAAACGGGTAACGATAATGACTTTATTTGAATTTAATATCCATCTGACAGTGGAAACCTCTGAAAGCACAGAAGATGGAGAATATTTTGTAGGGCCAACAGCAATTTTTCCTAAGAAACACTTTTGATAATTTGATGAAGATTTAATGGCAATAGGTCTCTGTTTTTAGGAATAACAGGTCAGACAGTTTTAGTTGTATTGATAATAGACATTTCAGAATTTGTTTCTTATTGTCTCACATTGTTAGACTGTGCTACTTGTTGCTTTGATGTGAAACAAATTAAGAGTGGTGTTATTTTATCTTTTTATATTTGATCACATGCTTTAAAATAGTGAGGACCCCAGGGGCAGACCTCATGCCCTTGCTGACGTCTCTGCAAATGATCCGACTGTACTTCAAAAGCACCCTTAAAAAACCCCACAGTTGAGACCAATAAACCGGTGGGTTTCCCAGGCCTGACCTGTCGGGCGGGGGGGGCTTCAGCAAGCTCATATAAGAGACGCGTGTTTGGCTTCAGGGCGTGTCTCTGATCCCTGCAGTGAGTCGGGCGGGATAGAAAAGCAACACTCGGCAGAGAGAGACGTTCTTTCTGCCAGATGGACAAAATGGTGAAAGTCTTTACGAAACAGGTTGAGCAAACAAACATGCAGTTTTTGGGATTTACAGTCTTATGAAAAAACACTTGAGATTGTACATTAAAGAACCGTCATTTATAAAAGATCTTTAGGGAAACAGAAGTGGTTCTGCTGGGGTATTGCTCCATATAATTTCTTATTTTCTTTCTTTCATTTCTCTCTCTCTCTCTCTCCTTCTTTCTTTCTCTTTTCTTCATTCTTTCTCTCTTTCTCCTACTTGTTCTTTCTGGTTCTATCTCTTTCTCACTGTCAAAAGTTTTTTAATGGAGCATAATTTCTAAAAGATCTTTATGGAAACAAAAGTGGTCCTACTGTGGTATTGCTCCCTAGAATTATTTCTTTTGCTTTTCTTTTCTTTTCTTTCTTTCTTTTTCTTTCTTTCTTTTTAATGTAAGCTGTTGCAATAAAATATTAGAAGGAATCTGTATTTTTTTGGCAGACAGTAGCTTGTATATTTATTTAGTTGGAACAGTTTGGTATTTGTGTCGTTCCTCCCTGTGCACAGAATGTGTAGTGCTGTCTGTAGTCGTTTTTTTTCTACGTTGACACGTGTGTTTATGGTGGTCTCGTCACTCTATCCTCTCCTGCAGCGCTGATGCTCGGCTGCAGCCATGTTCAGCAAGAAGAAAAAGCAGCGTATCCAGATCTCAGCGCCCTCTAACTTTGAGCACCGGGTGCACACGGACTTTGATGAGCAGGAGCAGAAGTTTGTGGGTCTCCCTCGCCAATGGCAGAGTCTCATTGAGGATACGGCCCAGAGGCCTAAACCCTTCATCGATGCCACAGTCATCACCACTGTGGAGCCTCGCAAGGTCAGACTGCGTGTACATGAAAAAATAACCACAAGAGAATTAGTTTATAAGTGATAGATTAGTAAACTCTGGTTAAAGAGCAATTAGATTTTTTTTGTTTGTTTTTTGTCATCCCCCCCCCCCCCAACAATGTCAGCTATCAGTCCAGTGCACTGCAAGGTTTTTATATAATAATTTGTATTTATTTATGTATTACTTAAGGTATACACAAAAATACATTGGATACTTTTTTGTCTCATGCTAAAATAGGACTCACTCAGTTCTAAGTGAAGATAATGTGGTTTGTTGACCTTTGCCTGTAATCTAGTAATACTTTTTTTTCAGAACATCGTGCGGGGCAGTAAGATAGGGGTGGATGGCTCTCTGACGTGGCTTCTGGATGAGTTTGAGACAATGTCAGTGATAAGATCAAACTCTCTGCGGCGGGACAGTCCACCTACGCTGCCTCGCGGTGACTCTGGGCGACATGAGAATGGGGAGCACCCCCATCGGCACCATGGTGAAAGACCTGACCACACTGGAGACAACAAAGACAGGTAAAGCTGAAGTAATCCAATCTGGAGGATTGTTAAAAGTGATTGCGTACAGTTAGTTTAGTTTATATGAAACCAAATCAAATTCGGACCCTTTGCAAAACCCTTGAAGCTATATTTACACAGCTTTGATGGATGTGACATTAAGATGCAGGATCCACAATCTGAAGTAGTGAGACAAGTTTTCATAACAGTTTTTTGTCTACATTGTGGTACTATCTAGTGAAAATAAAAACATCTCAGCACTTGTGTTGCTGGTCCACCCATGAGACCTTTAATAGACCTGCTTTAATAGTGACCAATATGATGAGGCGACTTCAGGAAAACATTGGAAGGAATTCAAGAAGGTACCCAGGAAAACGCTGGACTGAAAGTGATATTACTAAAGCTAAGGCTTTCGTTTTGTGCTCTGTATCTTCCCCTTTAAATAAAATATGTTTCAGATATTTAATATTCCTTTCTTGTGTCTGAGCAGAGAAAGAACTCGTCAGGAACATCCGAGCATTGACCCCCGGCAACGACCAGCCCGGGCCCCCCGTGAAGATGGACGACCGCAGCAGCAGCCACGCGGCCAAGAGCCCAGCAGACAAAAAGAGCGGGAGCGTCCACCTGCACCACCCACTCCACCTCACCGGGAACGAGCCCGAGACCGCGAGCAAGAACGGGACAGAGAGCGAGAGTTCCGCGAGTACCACGACCAGGTCGTCAGGAGGGAGGGGGCTAACGATAAACGACCCAAGTCCAGCTATGCAGGACGGGATGGCAGCCCCCAGTCCCCACGGGACAAGAGACCACTTTCTGGGCCGAATATTCGCATGCCCAACCTGCCTGTTACCGAGGGGGTGATGAAGACCGCCCAACAAGGCCGACCATTTAACACTTATCCACGTACAGAGAGTGATACAGTGAGAAGTCCCAGCAGTCAGGTGTGTACAGGGCAGAAATCAAGAAAACTGGAAGCAGGGTTATGTTCAATCAACCGCATTTCATCCGCATAAACTTTGAATGTGAATGTACTAAAGCAAAGTACTTTCTTACCAAAACACAAATAATCAACCCATAAAATAAGTAAGAACTAAAAAATGTCTGGCACTTGACTGAACTTAAACATTTCTGAAGATAAACATCAATTTCTCACTATCCCAGCAAAAATTCTGTTTAATCACATAGAATATTTAAATATTCAAGAAAACTATCTACAGAATATGCGCAAATATGTAATAGTTGCAGGCCTACTGCTTTTAGAAAAAGCTACTGTTTTTAAAATTGTCCACCATGTAAATCTTTCCTTCGGTCATACTGGTATATTATCCTTTTAAAATGAATATTAAATCATACCTGAGTGGTCTAATCAGAGTAGACTTTTCATAATCCCTTGAACTCTTTCTTCAGTAAATTATATAAAGAATGCATGTGCCTCTCATCATCTATGTTTTTCTTACAGGACTTGAAGCCAGGGAGGACTCATGACCCTCCCCACCACAACGGCCCAGCTAACGCTCCAAGCCGGACAGGAGGCAGTGGCGGTAAAGCTCCTTCTCGCGGGGAGTCCCAGCAGCATCACGCTTCTCATCCAGCCCTGGGCCCAGAACCTCACAGCCAGCAAATTGCACCCGCACCCAGACCGGCCGGACCCCCTGGCCCTCCCCAACAGGGCCGCTCCCCGCAGAGAGAGCCTCAGCGGGTTTCCCATGAACAGTTCCGAGCTGCTCTGCAGATGGTCGTGGACCCGGGAGACCCACGCACATACCTAGACCACTACATCAAGATCGGCGAGGGCTCCACCGGTATTGTGTGTATCGCAACGGTTAAGAGCACGGGCAAGCTGGTCGCTGTGAAAAAGATGGACCTGCGCAAACAGCAGCGACGAGAGCTGCTTTTCAATGAGGTGACTCTTCAGAAATGTTTTTGATTTTTGCAGTACTGTTCTTCTGATATGTCTTATCATCTGACCTTTGCCTTAACAACTACTAGAACAGGAGCTGTTATCAGCGTAATCCTGCATACATTTATAAATGTGCTTAGTTTTGATTGACAGTTTATCAACAATTAAATGTTTTCCTTTCAGTTTTTTAATAATGGTCTTTTAGCCAGTAAAACATTTTCTCACATAATGTTTTTGGGGTTTTATTGTTTGTTGTTTTGTTTTGTTTTGTTTTAGGTGGTCATCATGCGAGACTATCATCATGAGAATGTTGTGGAGATGTACAATAGTTACTTAGTCGGTGATGAACTTTGGGTTGTCATGGAATTCCTTGAAGGCGGTGCGCTCACTGACATTGTCACACATACCAGGTTTGTATTTGTGCTCTTCCAAATTAGTTTATAATATGTCTGTTACATTTTGTTCCCATGCACAGAAGTGGTTTGATATTAATCTAAGATTGCAAGTTTAATACATGATAATGCTTGCAGTACTTTTAGCCTGTTATGGTTTTAGAGGTCATATAACTATTTAAACTATTTATTTATTTATATAGGTAAATAAGTATAAGTATAAATACTTAGATCATCCAGAATTTTTGCAGTGCCAAAACTAGCATATAAATATAACCATTGACATGCAAAATAATCATAATAATCTGTCCCATCACTTCATCCCTCAGTTTAATCATGACTTCCAAAACAAAGTACTTATTTTGAAAAATGTACCCTGTAGTCACTGGAAAAGTTCACCACTAGATGGTAGGTTTGCACTGCTATCACAGGTTCATCATTCATGCACCTCAAGTATTAGACTCCTTCTTTTTGCGAGTTTTTTTTTTTACTTCACTGCAGAAATGGTAGCTTATCTAATACTGTGTGTTTGTGTGTTACAGAATGAATGAGGAACAGATAGCCACCGTGTGTCTGTCTGTACTAAAGGCTCTGTCAGTGCTGCATGCCCAGGGCGTCATCCACAGAGATATCAAGAGTGACTCCATTCTGCTAACTCATGACGGCAGAGTGAGTTATCAGTACTTTGTTTGATTCCATGTGCCTTTTTGCATCAGACTGGTAGTCATACGATCTGTATTTCAAACTAGGTGTGGGAGGGTTACCAGTATAAAAGTAAATGCATGTGTACTCGCGTACCTTATTTTTGCCCCGTTAATGCTATTGTAACACCTTAAATGGTGGTTCACAAATACACAGTGATGATAATTTTATTTATAT
>JBBPDE010000001.1:18596494-18612020 GCA_037974605.1 Nannopetersius ansorgii
ACACACACACACACACACACACACACACACACACACACACACACACACACACACACACACACACACATAGACACACATAGACACACGTAGACACACACGCGGGCCAGGAGAAGTGCGCACAGGTATTTAAAAAAAATATCTGTTAGGATGACAGATCCTCTCATATTATTGGATCTGGAAATTGTAATCTATCATTTGATAAACCAATAGAGCAATTAGGACCTTTATTTTTACATTAACTTGTCTAAAAAATAACTGGGTTGTTTTTGCTGATTTATCGTTGGCGAGAGTGAGGCAGTGGAAGCGTCAGTAGAAATGTGAAAATTCATTAATCACTTATAATAATGGTAGCAATTAAATATAATTACAGCATTGAGGTTTTTTTCTTGAAGACCATGTTGGGCTGACAGCTCAGGCTCAGGACGGAGATGTTTGAGAAGGGGTTCGAGGTATTTTGCACGCTGATGGAGCTTCTGTTTAACCTGCAGTCCACTGGAAACACATCCATCTCCTCATGGGTGACTGAAGAGAAAGTGTGTGTGAATAACCCGGCTCTGCTCAGGGGGAGTGTGTGTGTGTGTGTGTGTGTGTGTGTGTGTGTGTGTGTGTGTGTAAGTGTGAATGTGCGCGTGTGTGTGTAAAAGATGTCCGTGTAGAAGGTAAGGCGAGCTGAAGACCTCACTGTAGTGTTTGGGCTTTTATTTACCATCTCTGACAGAAACATCAGTCCTTTTTAAAACCTTAAATCTGCCAAAGGGCATTTCGATTAAACCAAGACTTCGCGGATAAACAGTGTTTTACGTTTCATTTACAATTAATAAATATTTTTTTAAAAATCCTGCTGGGTCACTTAGATAGTTTTTAGTCCAGAGCTTTTAGCCAAACACGTTTTTTTCTGCTATTTTATAGCACTGACTGTTTACACGGCGGTGATTTTTTTATGAGTGACGACGATTAATTTTTAACGATACCAAAGAGCAACGAATGAAATGTGTTTCGTTAAGTTTTATTACTCTCAGTGAAGTTACACTCTTGGAAGAAAAACTGTCACTGGGGTGGGACCCTTAAGGATACACACAGTAGTGTTTTACCTAAAAAATGGACAAGCACAAATATGCTCTTTTGTAATGAAAATCTTTTGCCTTAAATCTAATTTAAAGTACATTAAGGATCACTGAGCGTGCATTTAGTTTTCTGATACAGGCTGTTTGGTGCTGGATTTCAGTGACAATTTAATAACCCAGTGAACTCCAGTCTTAATTAATAAGCCATAATCTTAAAACCTATTTATTAGGGATGAGTAAACAACCCAGTAGGTGCTGTGAAGGTTGTGTGTAAATAATAGTGTTGAGTCTAAAGGGGTTTTTAGATTCAAGATTCAGGATAATTTGCCCAGTCAGTTAAACAAGTACAACGTGTTGTGAAAATGAGTCTCTGAGACAACTGTGAGACTGTTAGTTTCTATATGCCCTCCCCGTCTCGCATATATTTCCAACCCCTGTCTTTGTGCAGAAGTTTTGGCACCTCCGGTCACATTTATACACGGGTATACGTGTAGTGAATTCGGTCCCTGAGGAGTTACAGTAAATGAAAGAGAAATATTAAAGGCTGAGTCTATGTTATAAAATAAAATAGATAGGAAAAATATAAGTAAACAAGTGTCAACAATATCTGAAATGCACAAAAGCACAGACTGCAGTGCGAACTAATTTTGACTGAAAAAAATGACTAAACAGTTTAAAAAGTTTTAAATGTGTTTTTTTTTAATAAATAGACGCCTTAGTGAAAGTATCCCTCAGCTGCTCAGGGGCTCAGAAGGTCAGACGCTCAGAGGGAGGGAGAGAAAGAGGCAGAGAAAAGGGGAGAGAAATAGATAGAGAAAGAGGGAGGATGTCCCAGGGCTGTTCCGCAAGACCCGACGCGCCTTTAAAGCGGGAGAGGTGACAACGCAGACAAAACACAGGGCTAATGAAGAGCAGCCCGGTTTCAAAATGAAGAGCAGCTCGGCGTGTTAGAGCAGCAGACCAAATATAGCAAACCCACACTCGAGACATGGTCGCTCACAGCAATCCTGCCATAAGTAAGTGCACCTTCAAGACGCGGTCGGACCTCCTTAACGCGTTCTTATATCCATCTCAATCAACACGGCTCCATTAGACAGTAAATGTCTCATCCCAAAGAGTTATCAGGATTAAGATTAGGACGTTGTGTTTCAAATGCACTGATGCTCTATTGTTTTGAAGCTGTGTAAGTTAAAGCTGTGTGGACAGAAGCGTTAAAATAGCGAGCCTTATTTCGGGCTTTCTGGCTTTTATTTTTATAACCTGTTTGAATCAGAAGTTCTTCTTAAGATGCTGGAATATTTATATTTATATATTTTTTTTCTGTAAGAAGCAGAATAATCTGCACCAGACCACACTGAAGGACACAGAAAAAAAAACGACAGTTGCATTTATAGATGATCTCTCGGGTTTTGAGGCAGAAGCGACTCTTTCACCTTAAGTTCACCTGCAGGTGCTGAGATGTGTGTGTGTGTGTGTGTGTGTGTGTGAGAGAGAGAGAGAGAGAGAGAGAGAGAGAGAGAGAGGGTGTGAGTGACTGAGTGAGTGTTATTCTTCACAGCCTGCGGGACAAATTAAGCGCTGATTTAGTTGAGCACTGTTTTTATGAACGTTATACATTCGCTGTCATTAGAATAAAAATTAATTAATTAAATAGCTGAAAGGAGACCCCAAAAAAGTGTCAAGCTCTTTGGTTCACTGTTTTTTACCCTTTGATGCTGATTGTGTTGAATACTGAAAAAATACAGAAATGCTGAGAACCTTTAACTGCATTTTCAGTGGTGTGTTATAAAGTGAATTTCTAGTTTTTAGAAATGCAGTATTATTAGACATATTTTTATAAAGGTTATCATGATAATAACATAAATAATGTATGTTTATTTTTGTTTATTTTAATTTGTTTATTTTTATGTAGGCATTTTGAAGCGAAGTGTTTAGTACCGAACGGTTGTTTTGTGTTGTTGCGGTTCGGTTCCACCGTGTCTACGGTCCGGTGTTCGCGCAGGACACACGAGAGAACTCGCTAGTGCACCAGCAACTCTCCGATCCTCAGAGAGAGAGAGAGAGAGAGAGACATAAAAATATTAAAGTTTATATACACTGCGTCTCTCTTGCCGTTTTGTTGCTCACCTGACGTCCTTTTATAATAAATAATAATAGTAATAATAATAATAATAATTTAAGCATAATTACTACATGCCCAACAAATACTAAAGGTCAGTTCCTTTCGCGTCTGGAAAGTGTGATTGACCAAATACAGTCCATCGTCCTAGGATGAAAAATGAAGGTCAGGCGGGTATTAAAATACTCAAATTAAACCCAAGCTTACAAATCCAGACTTCCTTATTCCTCCAAGAAGCTTATATACAAAGAAATAAACAAAAGGAGGATGAAGTGATGTGGAGATGACTATGGCGGGCCTTATTTATTTAGCTGCTTGTTTCCCATCAGTGAAACTGAGCCCTAGGGGACCTGAGAAATCCTTTTTATCTCATAGACAGAGTGCCAGTATGGAGCAGTGTTTGAACAATACGTCCTGGTAAATTTGTCCAGTTTGTTATGTTTGTGTTAGAGGGATTAGTACATCCGACGTGGAGCTGGAACCTTTGGGGCATTTTTTTTTTCTGAATATCCTGGGTAAGCGTGAGCTTTTACATTGAAGTATAATAGACGATTGGTTTTGAAGCCACACTTCTAAGTTTTGATAAGATTTACAGTAAGTGTGTCTGTAGTTCCTTATTTGACCGAGCTGAAAGGGAGCTGAGTGTCGTATCTTTTATTGGACACATTTTTGTCCCCACCGGTTTATACCTGCTGTTCATCACACTTGCAAAACCTTCATCCTGACTTTGTTTTAAAAATCCACACACCACCTCTGGAATGCTTTATCAGGAAGACAGGAATATGAAAACACATTTATATTGCACCAACCCCCCATGCACCCCCCCCCCCCCCCATGTTTTTTTTCTCCATTTTTAGCATGGTATTTGAAGATACACCTATGGTTATGAAGCCACAGCTCACTGTACGTCAGATATAGTGCACATTTAAAGAGTGGTCCTGATGTGTATTTCGTTTAGCACATATCCAAATTCTTCCAAAGCTCCTCTTAATCTTAATATTCTGCAAAGATAGGATGAAAGTAAACTGGGGCCCAAGATTTAGTGTTTTTCACATTGTCCTTTTCTGCCAGCCAAAGATCCACAACAGATCCTGGCTCAGGTGCTCCTATCCTGTTCCTGAGTAATGTTGGTAGTTAGTCATCTGTTAGAACCACAGTTATTAAAGTGGACAGATTGGCACAACCATACCTCCTGAATTGTAGTGTCAGATTACTGTGCTTCTTTCCAGCTCGCCCTCAGAGTTGTTTTGTAATGTGGGCAATTAGGGCCGCCTGAAAACCCAGTGGCAATCATAAATTCACAAAGAGATTGTTGCATAATGTTTCCGTTTCTCTTTCTCCTGTTTCAGGTGGTGGACTGAAGACGATGCTGGATGCCATGGAAGTCCCAAGTCATGCTAGGCACCTTCTCTTGCAACTGAACACTCAGCGCACCAAGGGCTTCTTGTGTGATGTAATCATAGTAGTGCAGAATGCTCTGTTTCGTGCTCATAAGAACATTCTGGCTGCCAGCAGCCTCTACCTTAAGTCCCTTGTTGTCCATGACAACCTCATCAATTTGGACCATGAGATGGTGAGTCCAGGTGTCTTCCGAGTCATCCTCGACTATATCTACACAGGACGTTTAAGCGAGGGTGACCCCTCCTCTCCCACAGAGCCCAACATAGGAGCAGTGCTGGCAGCTGCCAGCTACTTGCAGCTACTGGACTTGGTGGCACTGTGCAAGAAAAAGCTGAAGAGAAATGGCAAGTACCACTTACGGCCCACATCCGGGTTTGTGCCTTATAGTAAAATAGGTCCTAGTGGGATGTTGGGGGGAAGGCTCCGGGTGTCCACTCCAGTGATTCAGTCTTGCTTTGCCAGTGGGGTAATGAGCAGCCTCACGCCCCGAGGCCCCCTGCTGGAGGATCTACCCCCCCACCCCCTGGCCCCCCATGCAGGAGAGCTTTATGCCCCAGGTTCCACTCAGGGCCCACAGCCCTACCCTCCCACACAAGCAGCTCTGCCCTCACAGCCAGGCCTACGACTGCCCTCTGCTGACAGGAACTGCTCACCAATATATGGACTGGACCTGTCCAAGAAGAGCCCTAGTTCCCAACTTCAGCAACATTCTGTCCACCCTCATTTGAGCCACCATGATGAAGAGGCTGACGGCGAAATGAACCACCGCACGAGCCCTATGCTCAGTCCAAATGAAGGTACTGGGAAAATGGAGGTTGTGCAAAGGCCAGGTTCTCTCACACCACACTCCTTCTCCCTTCTCAACCAGCCTCTTGCGTCTCACCTCCCACACTTGCAGCGCTCCAACTCCCAGGGCCAGGAGCCATATCCCTGCCCCCCAAGTCCTGAACCCTCTGAGGAGCTAGGCGAGCGCAGCAGGGACGGTCCCAGCATCTACCGCTGGGTGAAAAACGAACCAATGCCCTACAGCGTAGAAGACGAAGACGAGGATGATGACGAAGACGACGGTGGGGGCATGGGGGAGCAGGATAAAGACGTGCACCACCCGCACATGAATCACCACAAGAATGGCGAGGAAATTGGTAGGGGTAGGGGAGTAACCTGTGATGGAGAGGATGATAATGGGACAGGGAGTGAGGAGACGGTAAGCAGTGAGGGCCGGCCATCTCCCCCTGGGGCCCGTGGAAGGTATCATATGCCCTATGAGCCGGAGACTTTCGGAGATAACCTGTATGTATGTATCCCCTGTGACAAGGGCTTCCCCAGCTCAGAGCAGCTCAATGCCCATGTTGAGACTCATGCAGAGGAGGAGCTTAACCCTGGGGGAGAGCTGGACAGCAGCAATAGCAACAGCACAGGCAAACCTGCCAGTGCCAATGGTCCTGTGAGCTTGAACAGCACTGGCAGCCTCCACAGCCCTTTCCAAGACAGCAAACCTGGACAAAACATGCATCCCATAGGGATTGGGGAAATGATCCGCCCATATCGCTGCTCCTCCTGCGACAAGTCCTACAAAGATCCAGCAACCCTGCGGCAGCACGAGAAGACCCACTGGCTGACGCGTCCGTACCCTTGCAGCATCTGCGGCAAAAAGTTCACCCAGCGCGGCACCATGACCCGCCACATGCGCAGTCACCTTGGCCTGAAGCCCTTTGCATGTGATGCTTGTGGAATGCGCTTTACCCGGCAGTACCGGCTCACTGAGCACATGCGCATCCACTCCGGTGAGAAACCCTATGAGTGCCAGGTGTGTGGTGGCAAATTTGCCCAGCAGCGCAATCTGATCAGCCACATGAAAATGCACAGCAGTGGTGGCGCAGGTGGGGGTCTCGTAGGCGATGGCAAGCTGAAGATGGACTTCTCTGAGGGCATCTACCCCCTGAGTAAGTATGCTGCCGAGACCTTGGGCCTGAAACAGGAGAAGGCTTCAGAGCTTTTGGCACAGGCCTCGCAGCACTTGCTGGCTGATGCCAAGGCCATTGAGAGCCTCTACCCACTGTCTAAACTGACTGCAGAGCACCTGGGCCTCTCCCACGACAAGATGGACGTTTTGCCGCTGCCACCTGCCCCCCAGCCACTCTCCACAGAGGCCCGCACCATTGACCGCTACTCCCCTTGCTAGAGAAAGGAGAACGCCAATCCTGCCTTCAAATGTCACGGCTTAGCTGGCCCGGCTATGACACGTCACTGTATGCTGCCCACAGTATTTCAACTCTCACCTCAACTTCGTTTTGAACCTGCACCTCAGACACAGGAGGCCAGAGACTATCGGCCGGGAAAAATGCACACAGACTGCGTTGACTTCTAAAAGTGCCTTTCTCTGCACATTTTGCAGTACATACTTTTAAAAAATATTTTCCTAAAAGGAGAACTGCTTTATTTATAATCCGCTCCAAGCCATGGACACACTCGCGTAACAGTGCAGTATTTATAGAAAAACAGCGATTTTGTTCAGCTGCCGAGCCAAACAGTCAATTGAAAACCAAAAAAAGAGATGTTTTTTTTATTTATTTTCTTTGTTTTTGTATGTACTCAAAAGCCAAAGAAAAGAGGTTTCAAAAGAGAATTGCAATCATTACCCTAAACCTGTGTACTAAGTATTATTAGTGTATATAGAATAAGAAAAAAAAAGCACATATGAACAATTTTCAGGGCTTCTGTCCAGGATGGAGAAGGGATTCTGGACTAAAGAAAAAGCCGCATCTTTGGGATTTTATAGTCATTTGGAGGACTTTTGAAATACTTTTTGGAATACTGGATATCTCCTGTATCTCAGTTTCCTGCTTTACTGAGTGGCCCAGCTTTTCAAAGGGGAGCAACTAAGTGAAGACAGTGTTTGTTCCAGCACTTTGGTAAAGTGATTTAAGCTTTTCTATGCATTGATGCAATGATTCCCATCAGTGTAATGATGAATATCCAGAGTCTCTTATATAGACAGAATTATTTTTGCAGAGGCCTTCGACCCTTTTGTGTTTTCCACTCTCTTTCCCCTCTCGCTTCCACCCGACATATTACTTGACATCCGACCAAATGTCTTGAAACTTGTTGTTCAGAAAGTAGCACAGCACAGCCCTGTGAGCTCACATCTGGGCTATCACTGGACATACTCTGATCATGACACAGGAATCTGTGTCCATGACTTTCTGTCCATATGGCGCGATAGGCTAAGCATGGGTGTAGCCTTAAAATTCGGGCAATATTTACAACACAGCATTCTCTGGGAGGACACAGTGAGGCCATTCGAGAGAGAGCAGCCAGCCTTCAATAGCACTCACAACCAAACAAATAGCTTGTGGAACAAAAGCAAAAGCACCCTTTCTTCAGATCCACTGTATATAAACTCAAGCCAAGTAGCCCACATCAGTTGATAAATGATGATTTTAACAGCATTTGCAGTACGTAAGCTTCTATAATCAGAGAATGAAATCACAGAAAGCTTTGTAGAGCCCACTGTGGCGCTATTCCATCCCTGTTAAAGGCCAAAGAAGCGTCACTGCCACATGCCCGCATGCACAGAGCTGTTAATGTGACAGCTATGAGGATTAGACGCAGGGCACTTTCTCGGACACTGGGAGCACAGATAGGGCTCAGCACACTCACCACAGCTGCTCCACTAAGGATAAGCCCTGTGAAATCCCCAATTCTCTCAGACTATTTGTGCTGTCTGTCGGCCTGATCCTAGATTTCATGGCTGCTGAACGGTTGCTGTGATCTATGTGCTACCAGAACCACCCCCCCCCCCCACCTGCCCCAAACATTGTCGAAATCTATAAATATCCTGAGATTCTACATTGCCACATACGTGAAAAAAAGGTCATTTTATGAAGATGTAGGCAATATATTTTATCTGGCACTCTGAAGCTTAGCTTATTTTTATATTCCCAGAAACATAATGGCCTTTCTCTTTTCCTATTTGTATCAGAGGGGAGTTTGTTGACCACTATAGTGACAATTGCAACCTCAGTAGGTGAATGTGAAGACTTTAAGCCATGAATGCACTGTGACAGGACTATTGACCCTTCCAGCCTTAGTGAATATACTGAACATGTTACAGGTCTTGGAGGCCACTGCAGTCCTCCAGAGGCTTTATTCTGTAGCACATTGTCATATCAAAGTGTTTTTTTTTTTTTTATCTTGGTCACTTTTGATCATTTTACTCTTCTTAACCAAAGCAAAGTGAAACTGGTGCTTACCTCAGGACCTGACCCATCTCGGCATGGGGACACAAAGCTTCAGCAATAGGTTAGCACGCACACACACACGCACACACACACACACACATAGAAAACACACCTTCTGAAGGGAGAGTTGTCCTTTTTTCAAACCTGTGGTTAATTCAAGAATATGAAAATTATGTCTGTGCTGTCAATGTTTTGGTTATGTTAATTATTAACAGTGTTTTTTTTTCCCTGAATAGCTTATTCTTCTGTTCGTATGTCTCGAAATACTGTGGTCAGGTTGTAAGATTTTAATTTTACCTAGTTCAAATTGCTATACAAGGCAAATTGAGTAATTAAACTGCTTTCATGATTAAAAAAAAATGCTATTTCTATAATATCCCTCTCTGTACACCTGTAAGTACTCCAGTGAATGCAGCACAGCTTTGAACACACACACACACACACACACACACACACACACACACACACACACACACACACACACACACACACACACACACGCTCCAGCAATGGCAGACAGCTACATCAGCCTTCGATGTTAATGTTATGCTGTATATAAAATGCAATGTGTTTATCAATAATTCCCTGCAATGATAAACACTGGTTTGAGTTGGTGAGGGAGGAGCATGGTTTGGAAAGTTGATTGACCCGTCTGTTCAGGGTGTGGCTGAAGGAGCTTCAGCTGAGGCCTTGGCAGAGGAGCACTGACGCTTTGTATACACTGACTATTAAACCACACACAGGGAACCAGCTTGTTTGGGGCCGAGACAGATGCTGCGATTTCCCAACACTCTTTAAGTGGATAGCAGTGATCCAGAAATTCCTCCCGACTTAATTTCGCAAAACACACACGCACACATACACACATTGCGCGCACAAAAACAATCTGGGCACATGGGTTTGTTTGTATCCAGAAGAAACCCAGAGTGTAAACGGGATACAAATCTACTGCCTCGAGGCTCTGAACAATCTTACCGCTATCATAACAGTGCGAGCAGCGACCGCAGACGTATTAATACACATCGGGGAGATGTGACAGTCTATTTGAAGTGGATTTCAGTGGTGGGAATATAAATCTCACACTCCCCTTCTCCGCCATTCATTAAGTCACTCTGGTGATGAACCTCTCTCTCTCTCTCTCTCTCTCTCTCTCTCTCTCTCTCTCTCTCTCTCTCTCTCTCTCTCTCTCTCTCTCTCTCTCTGTGTCTCCCTCTCGCTCCCCTTCTTCCCACGTCTCCACAGACAAGAGAAGAGAGATAGAAAAAAGAAGCGGCTAAAAGTGTTCCGCTTCTGTTCCATATCGGTAGAGGAAGGGAACGAGAAGGTATCTGTTTTGTGAGCGTGGCAGCGCAGCGACTTTTTAGACTGCTGGGAATGTACACAAAAGAACGTGCCGTATGTTCGCGTGTGAACGGGCGACATGCTTGCGTCGTTCTCTGCCCTCCTAAAGCTCCTCAAAAGGTTCTCGACTTGGACGTTCAGTTCTAGGGGAAAAAAATGATCATAAAACATTTTTACATTCTGCAGAGGTTCTTTTATTCTTTTTCACGTCTCATTTACAAAAACTTCAAAGAACCGTCCATTGAAAGGTTTTTCGGAAAGTCAAAAGCAATTTTTTTTAGTTGTCAAGAGTGTATGGAAGCTGTCTGAGTGCATGTGTTAACGTTGAGCTCAAGGGAGAGAGCAGACTTGAAGTGAACTTTTGGCTGGGTAGTAGCAGTCCGCAGGATGTGTGGTGTGGTTCTGCTCAAAGCCAGATAGGCAGATGAAGATAGGGAAAGAGCAAGCAAAACAGAAAGAGAGAGGGAGAGAGAGAGAGAGAGAGAGAGAGAGAGAGAGAGAGAGAGAGGGAGAGAGAGCTTAGCATAGCAGTGGGACTCCAACTATTATTCTGAGCGTGGAAGACTACACTTAACTCAAGACTCCTCTCCATTCAGGAAAAGGAATGTGATGCCTGGCTAGCCCTTCTTTACTTTCTTCTTTGCTTCTTCTGTCTCTTCTTCATGCCATTTGTCTTTTCTTTTTTTTAAAAACTGCTGGACAGAGACAGTGTTTGACAGTTTACAGAGAGTCGTTAACCCTCTGGTCACCCTTCGCGTCCTCAGAGTGGGCCAAGTGAAGAAAAGCAAAGCTTGAGAGATGAAGTGAAATATGTGGAACAATATACTGTACTAACCATACTTCACAGACTGGTCCAAGGGAAATATTCCTCTCAGTCTGAGGAAGCTCCCTCAGTCAGAGCAGAAACCAAAGCTTACCGAAGCCAGCCTTAAAGTTTATATTGATGGAATCTACTCAGCAGAGAGTGTGTTCACAGAACATATAAACAGCCAAATCAAAAGCATATTACTGCATTACTGCTGGTGTTTAAAGGATGGCCATTGTGGTCCTGCTGGTGGTTCCATTCCAGTTGGTTGGGGCTCTAGTGGTACAGATTTGAGGTGTCAGCGTGAGGCCGAACACTTGCATGCTGCTGAAATAATTTTCTCTCGCCCATACCCGGGAGATTCTTGAGAAGTTTCTTATCCACAATCGTGCCTCAAAACCACTCACTTCCTTGCAACAGTTGGTGCAATCTACATTCGGTTTCTGCTGGTTTAGCAAGATTCTACTATGTATAGATACCATGTACAGATAATGGGCTATGAGTTTCTTTGCTTCTGAGCCTGTGTGGAGCTTGGCCACTTAGGGAATGACCCCTAATGCATCTGTCCATCTGCCTGTCTTTACCTCTCACAGCTAAGAGGGAGAGAGCGAGCGAGCTTTGACACACTCCACGACTTTTATTGTGCTCAGCTGTTTCACATTGACTCATAAAGGGGGCGCATTTCTGGAGAAATCATCACCTCATGATTGCACTCGCCCTGCGGCCGCTCAGCTCCGGCGGTCCCTCTCTTTTCTCGCGCCGCTCCCTCTGCCTCTACCCACTCGCCATCCTTCCTTCTCCCACTCGAATTCTGCATTCTTTCTCCCACTTCTCTGTAAGAATCCCCCGAGTGCCCCCTCCCACTGGCTGACCCACCGATCTGACCACTAGCCCAAAGCCGCGCCTTCTGATGAAGTGGCGTCCAGCTGTTCTTCATGCTGAAGAAGACACTTGTCTAAATGTTTATGTGAACAACTACTTTCTTTCCTTTCACGCCCCGATCGAGTTCCATAGTGAACTCAAAGGCATGTGTTCCTGTTCTCTGAGGGGCAAGACTGGCCAAATAAACAGCAGACAGGCCTATTGTCCCAAACGGAATAATTATAAAAATATACCAGAGCTGGAGATAAAAGAGGGAGCTTCGTGATTGAGGAAACGCTTGATATACAGGGGAAATGGACAGGGACGAAGGAGAGCGTACTCGGAAAGATGCTTAGGAAGGAGAACACATGCGGCCTTGCACAAGTCAGTCATTACGCAAAGAATCTAAACGGCTCTTGGTTTGAACACATGGTTCTAGGCAAAACCTTGGAGCTCTGTGTTATGTGGAAGGTTCTTTATAGTTTTGAAACGTTCGTCCCTATCACATTCAAAGCTTCAATCCTGAAGGTGGTCCAAAGTGGTCCTTCTAAGCCGTTGGTTTTGAGAACCCTTTTGTCGCCCTTTTATTTGTAGACAGCGAGAAGGCGCTAAGTGGCCCGAACACTAGAGAAAGACCAAGTCCGCAAGAGACAAAGATTAATGGGCTTTTGTTTTCCGGTCACTTCCACTAGCTTCTCAGTTTCTGGGACAGGTTTGGACTCCACTCTGGGCCTTAGTTTGTTTTAAAGTAAGGACCTGGTTCTTTGTTATAGGAAGGTTTTTCCTTCCGAATAGGTTGAATGACAGCGTCATAGCAAACCAGGTTTTACATTTCCATTTTAAAGCTTGTGCCCTGAGCATGGGTGTCGTGTTACCAGGCCCTCAAATTATCACCCCATCTTCCCACGCCGGGAACAGGCTCTCCGTGTGCCTGCAGCTAGGAGCCACGGCTGCCGGTGGTTTCTCCAGCGTGTTTAGATTGGCACTCGGTACCCTGTCCAAGCTCTAAAACGGACAGAGCAGAACAGCGACCAGTGAGATCAGACAGTGGCCACAGGCCTCACATGAATGGACAGGAAACGCAGGGCTGCCCATAAGTTTGTTTGTGTTTGTGTACTGGTTCTAGTGCAGCTTCACTTTGGCCAGCTGAGGAATTCCAGCGAGCATGTAAACACACAGTCAGAGTTTGACACGAGCAGAATGGCAAAACAGAGTGGCTGATATTATCGAGAGGCTGATAGTCATGCATGATCGCGCACACGCACACGCACACGCACAAACACAGCTGGGTGGCAGGAAGCCCTGTCCCTGCTCCCTCTTCCAGATTAGGTCAGATTTAATTAGGCTGCCCAGCTCCTTTTGGAGTGTCGCTTCGAGTTGGAAAAGCCATTACTAAAGCACAGGCTGTGTTACTGATGGGCTGAAGCAGAAAAGAGGCCTGCCAGAGGCGACTGGACAGTCTACACACATATATATACACACACACACACACACACACACACACACACACACACACACACACACACAAGGTCATACATGTCCCCGTATATTCAGACCCATTCACTTTCAACTGCCTTACACAATAGCTGCATAGAAATAATAAAAAAAAAACAACCAAAAAATCAGAATAGAAGTGGCACAGTGTAGTGACAAAGAGAAAAAGGCGAGGCAGTGCAGACAGAAAGTAGACTTGTTCAAAGTAGGCCTGAATCAGAGGCTTTCAGGAGCAGTTCTTGAGACTTGGAGAAGAAAAGAAAGCAAAAGCCTCAGCTGACTGTGGACGTTCCCATTGCTTCCCAGCCAAACAACACACCAGCACGTCTGTTTAGATTGCAGCGATCACCATTACTTCTTGTTCTGAACTTATTTCAAATATAATACAATTTAATACACCACTTTCAAGCGCTTCCTTGCGAGATTTACATGACTTCCAAACCAAAAACAAGCAATACAAATAAAACCGAGCAGTATTTTTCTACATTACCTTGTCAATATTGTTTTCCTTCATTGTTACAAATTGCTTTTACTGAAATGAATGTATTTATTGCATGTCAAATGTTTTATAATTTTTTTTGTATAAATTTCAATTGTGGGGTATATGATTGTGTGTGCGTTTTTTTTTTTTATTAGGCTTTTAATTGTTTTAAAAGCCATTGTGAAAATTTTCTTCTGTTTGTTTGCATTTATATTCTGAATCAACTTGGCAATAAAATGAATTGCATAATGGTTTCACAAACGCAGCACCGCGTCTCCTTTGTGTTGCGAGAACTGCGTTTTCACATATAAATGTCTTCCTAATTCGCATTTGTTTTCATTCATTTCTACGGTTGGAGGATATTGTTTTTCCCACAGTGTGACCTGTGAGTGGGGGCTCGCCCTGGAATCGTCTCCAGCCGGTTCGGTACAGCAAGGTGAGAAGGGCTTGGAATGGAAAGGGGAAATTTTGAATGAATCTCATGAATTACAGAAAGTCTACATGAAACACAAACCCGATCAATTACTCTGTCAGCAGGGCCCAAGCAAGAGCAGCTCCAAAACTGGTCTGAGGACAGTAACGCAGCCACATCGCATGCAGACACACTAGCATTTCCTGATTAACCCAGCGAGAAAAGTGCAGAAACATGTAATGAAAATATCAGAAACATAATCTCGTCCGGGGCTCTGCCACGTGTTGCTTATTGAGCCGAGAAAGAGAGAGAGAGAGAAAAAAGAGAGAGAGAGAGAGAGAGAGAGAGAGAAAAAAAAACTCTAGTTCAAAACTCCAATTTCAAGAGCTGTAATGAAGTCATAAAAAGTTTAGGAAAACAAGCCGGGGTACGCTGGCGGAGAGATTCCAGGAGCTCGAGATGAATAAATGTTACAAAAATGACGGCACTTAAAGGGCCGCCTGCTTCAGACAACAGCCAAGATCCTGAATGTCAAGGGTTTGAGTCTGTTTAATGCAGATCGTGGCGGCTGTTTAGGAAGCCGGACGTTTTTGTTCTTGGATTATTTTGCTTATTTGTACTCTGATCAGTGTATGTGTAGCACATGTGTGCAGGAGAAGCTATTAGGAGTTAAAAAAACTTTCAGTGAGTAACTGCTGGGTTTCTAACAACAGTTTCAGAAAAGTCACTTACTATTTTTACTTAAGGTACAATAAAATATGTTATCATACCATATGCTTGGGCGAGAAAAGTCTACAGATCAGACTACAGTCTACAGTTACTTCTCATTCTTTCTTGTTTGTATGTTCATGTTAGCAAGCCGTTCTGGTTAGCCAGGTTGAGATCATGCCAGTAACTTAAAAAAGTGATTCAACATTAGCATGCTTTCCTGAAAGTTAGCAGTTATTCAGCAGTTTGCCAGCAATACCGTAGTGGAAGCCGTCAAATGCAGCGGACTGAAGCAACTTGAGAGCTGAGAGGCGAACACAGTGGGAGAGGACTACGGCTATAATAGCTTTAGCTAGCTACTTTTTTTTGGCAGCATACAGTGCAACTTGCTTAGCTGCTCATCGTCATACATATTAATGAAAAGAGTAAGAAATAAACATCAATGAGCAAATAGAATAGTTCATGGCTGATACTCATTAGCTCAGGTGGTTGTAGCAATTTAGCAATTAGCATGTTTCCTGCACTATCGGTGTGTCCGAAACCGCGCACTACGCACTTTTAGTGTGCGATTTTTAGTGCGTAGTGCGTTCACACTGAAA
>JBBPDE010000001.1:18762675-18774120 GCA_037974605.1 Nannopetersius ansorgii
ACACACACACACACACACACACACACACACACACACACACACACACACACACACACACACACACACACACAGGAGATATTCTACACCAATGAGAAACTAGTCTGGGGTTTTCTTGTCCTTACAGGATTAAAAACATGTTTAAAAGTTTCTTCAGTGGCAAATTTAAAGCATCCTCACTCAAGCCTCCGTCCATCTCAGAGGTCCTTCAACAGCAGGGTCAGTTGTCTGCCAAATATTTACCTGGAGGAAGAAGAGAGCAGACGAAATAAAACAGGAGAACAGACCTCAAAGTAGAAACTAACTTTTACTTAAATGTAGATTTAAAGCCTCTGGGAACCTAAATATGCGATTTCATCTCATTTATTTTGTTCTTTGGCACCCAATATATTTAACATGTGTACAGTAACCCCTCAGTTTTACGTGGATCAGCATTCGCAGATTTTCAATCTAACGTGATTTTTTCTGAAAACCGAACTGTATTACCTCCACCAATCCAGAGGTGGCAGTAATACACTGAAAAGTTGTCAACCGCCATAAAAAGAAGAAGAAGCAGCTGCTGCAGCATGTAGCATGACTGCTCCGTGTCTTTTCCTCATATTTTAGTGTTTAAAACCCCCCCCCATTTTCAACAGTTATCTCAGTTTATTTAGTTTTAGTAAGCGGTGCCCTGTCTAAACATGTGGGTAGAGAGAGTTATTTCAACCTTTCTTTTGTGTACGAGTCTTTGTTTTGGCTCGACGCATGCGGCTAATGCTAAGCACTAATCCTAACGTTTTTTAAGCAATAAAGTTTTCTGATTCTGATTATTTATTTACCTTCACATTTTCTTTAAGGGTAATGCATTAAACTGAGTTTAAAATGAAATTAAAGTGTTCTGGGAGCAGATTTTGAGTTTACACTATAAACATAAGACATTTTTAGGCTTTTTTTTTTAACTTAAACACAACAATGCGGTTTTTCACTATACGCTGGTGCGAAAAGCGAGGGATTACTGTGAATGGAAAAACGACATGGTATGCAGGACATTGTACAAATATTTAATTCATCCACGACACGGTGCTTTCCTTCTCCAAACACTGCAGTTTTTATGCTTTAAATACAGTAAACAAATATGAGATATATTTGAGAAATAATTTTATCTTGTCCAAAAGTGAGAGCATCACCTAGTATAATTATTTATCAGAATAAATAATAACGAAACTGAACGCTGTTAAATAGCCACCTTCAGACAGACACATCATTGCATTTTTATACCTCTGGTTCAACATAATTCTTTAGACAGATCAAACAGTGCCTACAGGGGCTACATCCCGTCCTTTGAAGATTTTAGAGACTCGTCTTACACTCGGTCACACTGCACATTAAACGGTGACTGAACTGTGGTAAGAACATTTAAGAATCCAAACCCCCGCTGAAGCAATAACCCCTCGCCACTGGGGGTCGCTAGAGCCGCACGCGCCTGCGTTTCTTTATCTAAACGCCATCTGCCTCGTGGAGCTAGAAGCCATCAGAGATTTCTGAGCAAATCATACCTCTGAATCAATACTCCTGAATAAATTCCCTCTCTCACACACACACATAGATGTGTATCTGCTCCTAATTCACACAAACCTGCGGCTGTTTGCGTGCGGCCCGTTTGGGTTGGTTGTCTGGGTGATTCGGAGCCCAGGGACCCAGACTCTGATTGGAGTAGAAATCCATGGGATATACCTCCTGCCATCCTACCTGCTGCAGGGCCACTGCTGCCTGTGAGAATGAATGAAAGAAAGAAAGAGAGCCTGTGTGAAAGAGAGAAAAATACTTTTCTGTTATTTATAAAACCCAGCTGTATATTTTTACTGGCTTCTCTGATGACTAAAAGCAGCCAATGGCAAATACTAAAGAGACGCTGCAATATCCTCAAGGAACATAAGGGACGTATACATCAGGCAGTCCAACATTTTCCCTCCCAGTACAATTCTGACAGGCTGATACTGGGTACCATCCATCCTGTGGCCTTACTGAACTCAACTGTTTCACAATGATTGTTCATATCCTAATATAGTGTTAAAAATATTGTGTCTTCAGTCCATGTATATGTGCACATGTGTACATCTCTCTTTTTGTCTTTTAACATGTAAGGCCGGTTTCCCAGACAGGGATTAAGCCTAGTCTTAGACTACTCTTTCCTTTTCAAAGGAAAATGTCTATTCCCAGCACTACATAATCTAGGACTAGGCTTAATCCCTGTCTGGGAAATCGGCCCATATTGTCTTAGATTTTTCCTTTTGCTAATACATCATGGTTTCCATTAAATACATAATGCATGTCTGGTCTGTTTAATATGGTCACTGTCAGTCTCCAAAATGTTAACTATTCAGGAGAAGGGAAAAATCATTCTTAATTTTTAATTATTTCCCCCAATTCTAGGGATTTTTAATTGGATCAGTTCATCGCAAAATACAAAGGGCACCTGGCGTTTTCAAATGGTGTAAAAAATCTTGACAAATCAAGACAAAAAAACAACTCCTTAACTATCTAGGAAAACAAGGCAGTGTCGAAGCAGGCTACTGAATAATACAGAATAATATCAGCGCTATAATGAATGTGGCTACTGAATATGGATCGCCCGTGTCTGGACGGCACTCAGTCTGGAAGACACTAGACTGAACCAGCACATTGGATTAGTACAGAATTTCGACAGTGCTGATCACAGAAAAGAGGGTTTGTGGAGGGCAGCCATATAGACATACACTGGCAGGTAAGGTGAATAACATTGATTTTCTTGTTACAATGGCATCTGTCAAAGGGTGGGACCCATTAGGCAGCAGTGAACTGTCAGTTCTTGAAACCGATGTGTTGGAAGGCAGAAAAACGACTTTGACAAGGGCCAAACAGTGACATCTTGACGACTGAGTGAGAACACCTTTAAAAGGAAGGGCCTTCTGTTCCCTGTATCAAAACTGGTCCAAGGAAGAACAACTGGGAAACTGATGAGAGTCAAAGCCCTCTGATGCCCATGGGGACAAAAGGCTAACCCAACAGAACAGCTGTAAAAAGAAATGCTAAAAAAGTGATGCAGTCTTGGATAGAAAGCTGTAGGAACACAGTTCACTCTGAATGGGGCTACATAGCTGCAAACCGGTCAGAGTGCCCTTGCTGACCCCAGGCTACCACCGAAAGTGCCCGCCATGGACATGTGTGCATTAAAAATGTATCATGGAGAAATGGAAAAAGGTCTGATGAATCACATTGTTTTCATGGCTGGTTGCGTGTTTATCATTTATCCGAGGAAAGGATGCACTATTGGAAAAAGGTAAGCAGTGTGATGCTCTGGACAAGGCATTCATGTGGATGTTACTTTGACAAGTACTACGGACATAAACATAGTCGCAGACCAGGTTCACCCCTTTTGGACAACAGTATTCATTAATGGAACTCTTTCAGCAGGATCATGAGATCTTAATCCGATCTTAATGTTCGATCCAAATACCAGGTTGGATAATGGAGCCAGGTACCACAGCAAGCCTCCAGAGGTCTTGGAGAGTCCAAGTCTGGGCAGGCCAGACCTGAGCTACACAGATGGTTTTAATGTTAAAGGTGTCTGGCCCTGTAGTGATGTTTGAAACCGCTGCACTCTTACTAACCCCCCATGCACCATAAAGGGTAGTGTACAACATACCTTTCCAAACAGAGCCCATAGTGCATTGGTTTGTGTGAAACATAAGCTGTGTCTGAAAAATGCACTTGTTCACTATGTAGGGCACTATGTAGTGAGGCAGCCATTTTGTATGGTGTCCGAAATTTCAACCATCAATTTAACCCACTAGTGCACTACAAAAACGCAGGGTGACATTCAGACACTGTACACTACATGAATACACATATACCTTCACGCACTGCGGGTTTCTTTTAGATTCTGGCCCAAAAGTGACGATGGCGAGCTTGATCATTAGCCCAGTGGGCCGATATCAAGTTTGGACCAGCCAGGTAATTTTGGGCCGGCGTGGAATCCCGCCTACCAGCCCGGATTGCATACCACAGCCCGCACACGAGACCCCACCTCCTGTGCGGGCTGTGTCTGAACTAGAGAGACGAGACGTATGTTCATGAGACAGATACATTTTCACGATCCGACGCATTATTTAAGCAACAGTTAGTAAAAACGTAACATCCAAGTGTCCGAAATTAACTAAATGTTGCCTCCCCTTGTTCATTAGTTAGCCCCCTATATAGCAAACATTATGTAGTGAACGAGTGAATGAATGAACAAGTGCACTTTTCGGACACAGCTCTAGTGTAACTACTTTCAGAAAGTGATGACCAAACCCATACAATTCTGTCTCTCGGTCGAGCTCTATCCCCATGGTAATAACAAATATTCCCAGTTTGGTGCAACATGGTCCCTAAGGTCAAACTAACAGTAGATTTTAAAGGTACACTAAATTCACATAATTATGTACCATCCTCCCAATCCTTCATAGATTTCTGTAAAGTTCTGTCTTCTTGTTTACATACTGCATATGAGCATGTGTTATTTCGGTCTTAGCCCCGCCTTAGCCCTTCCTCCTTGTTATCCTGTTCACCTGTCTTGTTACTGTCTCCTAACATGCCCGGGTGGCTCCCACTGTCTAGCTGGTGTATATATACACCCACTGTGTTTCAGACTGCATTTCTCTGCACATTTCTCCTGGACCTGACTATTTAAAACTCTTGGAGTTCTGGTGATCTTGTTTGTATTCCTTTAGTGTCCAACATGCCTGTGTTATTGTCTGCCTCAGCCTTCACTCATTACAATGGGGAAAAACTAACATACAGTCAAGGTAGGGTGCATGGAGCCAATGCTAAACTAAAGAAATATATAACGTCAGTGAAATATGATACAATTATTCATAGCAGTTCATTGTTCCTGGAAAAAAGCTACCGAAGACCCTAGTGACAGCATCGGCACCCTGAAAGGTGGTGTTTATTTATTTATTTTTTTAGGGAACAGCAATAAGGGATGATTATAAACAGCGCCTGGGTCCTCTGGCTCAGAAACCCGGCTCAGGTTAACCATCCTTCATTCAGACATAATGAGACAATCAGCAGCTGAGCAATCTAATCTATCATGGGAGCACTACAGATATATCATGTCAATGAGGTCAAACATGTCAAATATGAAAACAATAAACCTAAGTGCTAACATCACTCAATAAAAGAGTAGTAAATTTCAAACGCATAACATTTGCATATCAATAGGCAGAGCGATGCTGTACACGTGGCCTACAAGCTGAGAGCAGGCACAACACACACACATCCTCTGTTTCTAGGCTTTACAGACACTATTATTTTTATTTGAAAGCGTTTAAAACGACCCCGGGCACATTCTCCCGAGAGTTTGGCCAGTGCGGTCCTGGCGCTCAGCACTAAAACTCAAATTCTCCCCAAGCCTGAGCTGCAGCTCTGGGTAATCAATGCACTGTTCTCACTCAGCTCGCGCTCTTGTCGGCCTGCCTAGCGGATGAAATATGCTTTAACGAGCTGCTCTAATACCGCCGGACGGATGGCGTGTGCTGTTTATGAAGTATTGTCTTTAGAACTGTAGCGATATTAGCTCATAAACAAACTCCACTCGATAAATCTGCTCTGATCCAGGAAGCGTTCATCCATCTTTAACCTGATCTCCATTCCTCCTGCTTCACTATGGAGAAGCATGGCATAATGCGCTCTAATGGAAGTTTTAAATCCTTGCGCGGGGAGTCTGTTAGCGGGGGCTTTGTCCCACGGCTACAAATAATAATTCAGGATTTGAAGGATTCTTTTCATCACCTCTACAGTAAAACACACACATGCCCCGCCACCAGCCACCAGCCCCAATCCCTCCCTCCCTCCCTCCCTCCCTCCCTTCTCCTCTCGCCATGCGAGCTCTTAATAAACCCAGCCTCGCCACGTTTCCCCTTTCTCTGGCTTTTCATCATTCCCTTCGCTCCCTCTCTCTCTCCGTCTCGCCCCTCCATCTTCGGCTTCCAGGCTGTTTGCGAGCGAGCTAGCTGCTCCTGCTAATCCCTATGCTGACAGGGGAGGCAAGTGTGTCTTATTGACTATAAATATAACATGAGACACACTGAAAATAACCGCTGCCTCCCTTCTGTCTCTGTCTCTTTCCCTCTCCCGCATGCTTCAGAGTGCCAGGAACCGAGTGAAGCAGCATGAATTACATAATAAAAGGTATATCATGAGTATTTTATGGTAGGTACGATGCTACTTTTTTGTTTACGGACGCTGATACTGAGTATTTGATATCCCGTTTGTAAGAACTCTTTATATAAAATGAGTCGGGGGTAGCTGAAGAGTATTTAAAAGCAAGGCCGAACTACTCAAGACACTCAGCTCCTACAGGACATCACGTAATGTGAGTGTGTGCTATCTCAGGCTAGTTTTGTTATTCATTTCCCTCATTTCTGATGATACTGCCCTCATACAGTGGTAGATTAGTGCCATCTCTAGAATTTCCAAAACATGGAAAGCTCACATATGAAATAAAAATGAACTGTAGCTGTTTAGAGGCCAATCCATTCTATCCATTTGAATATTATTTACTTTTTGATCATTTATTTCTTTCCCCGTTTCTGTTTAATCACATGTTGTTATGATTATTATTACACTCATTTGCCTGGCACTTTTACCCAGAGACTTCATTTCAGGCATCACTCCAGACAGTGTGAATATTGTAAGTGTTTTTAACAGCCTGTTTTTGAACGCAGCACTACCGTTTTACTGTATCAGGCCTTCAGTTTGTTTGCAAAATAACATGTACGGTGAAAGCGACCTCAATTATCATGACATTTTCAAATGTCCAACACTAACTATTCATTCTGGCTCAGTTTTGAAATCAGGCCAGAGGTTCAACTAGAGGTTCTTTACTACACAGAGCTGTGATTCTGATTGGCTGCTGCTCTGTCCAATAGTCCTGTTCTACTGCGACTGCATATGTGTATGAGTTTTAGGAGTGATGCAAATGTGGTAACAGAGGGAAAAATTAGAGCATATAAAATCAGACAGAGCTCCACTCCAGCGCTCCGGCGCTACTCAAGTGCTTCCTTCACATGACCACATGAAAGCTCAAACACACTAGTGGATGCATGCTGAGATTATACAAGCCAGCGGTAGCTGCCAAGTGAAAGCTGCGGAGTGATGAGCGCTTTAACGAGACTCGTACATGTAAAGCACTCCCCCGGCCGCTTGGCTTTCGTACGAAACTGGCAGGGGGATTTATGCCGATACCTATCGCAGGGAAATGTTCTTACGAGCCTTGTGCCAGCCAGGCCTAGCTCTGGCATGAAATGAATCAGAATGTACTGGGGTATTCACCCTGTTGGTTAGGATGGGTGTCGGAAGAAGAGAGAGAGACAGAGAGGGAGGGAGAGAGAGAGAGAGAGAGAGAGAGAGGGAGAGAGAGAGATAGAGAGAGAGAGACATAGAGAGAGAGAGAGAGAGGGAGAGAGAGAGGGAGAGAGAGAGAGAGAGAGAGAGAGAGAGAGAGAGAGAGAGACATAGAGAGAGAGAGAGAGAGTGAGAGAGAGAGAGGATTCAGCCGGCCAGTGGGAGGAGCTACTGTTCCATACTGAAGCCCAGGGCTCACCTTATTTCAGCATCTGAAAAACACTCCTCCTCCTCCTCCTCCTCCTCCTCCTCACCAGATAAATAACAAGGAATATTCAGGCTAGATCAGTGTGTGTGTGTGTGTGTGTGTGTGCGTGTGCGCGTTTGTCTTTGAGTGAGAGTGTATGTGTATGAACACAAACACATGCACGCAGACATTAGAACCGTAATTACTGTTAACAAACTCAATTAATCAGCCCCGAACACAGATTAGGGAAAATCAAAACTGACTTAAAACGCTCTATAATGCTTATGTTCATGAATAATGCTGCCATTAGGAGAGACTGCAGTGCGCTACAAGAAACAGCACCTCTTTGCATGAAAGAAAACAATGAAGAAAAGCAGGAATAATGAAAAGATTTTTGGCCCAGTCCCAAATCACTGAAAGTCTACACTTCAGTCTCGACTCACAGGGCAAGAACCTTGAGGGTGCCTCGTTTAAAAGCATGCATATGGGACAGACCTGTGTGATGTGCAAGCTTTGCATGGGCTACACCTGGCATCCTCCTGTTTTATAATGAGCTGATTTGCTTATCTACACTGGCTCAATTCAGATTACAAGCATAATGCAGCTAATTAGGTTGATTTATTAGATTAATAAACAAGGGCCGTATTTCTAATGTCTAAATATTGTCCTGGGTGCCATGTTAGCCAGACAGCTCTGATTGGTCTGTTGCCTGGTGAAAGGACAAACAGGCCACTGCTGAGTCCAAATCGTTTTGGTGAAGAACCCCAAAGAACAGCAAAGTGAGAGATGGGACACCCTTGTGTCCTGTGGTCATTGCATGCAAACACAACTGCACTGTGGGAGAATAAAAGAGGAATAACCAAGGGACCATTAGCTCTATTACTAAATTCATAACCAACAGATCAATCAATTATGAAAAAATTTGTTTCATACACACGCAATATTAAACCACTGCACTGTCGGTATGGGTGATATGGCAAAATGCTTACAAGACATTTTCACAATAGCTGATATAGATCAGGAAGTTCTGAGGTTTATTAGGATTGATGTAGCACCATGGTTTAATACAAAACCTATGAATACAAAGATTTTTATGATTTTTGTCACACTGCACTGTACTAAATCGGGGCTAATCATGCTTGATCTGTAATGAAATATGCAGCTGGCGTTCTTTAAATGCTGATGATATACATTAGCTCTGAAAACGAAACTGCGCTGTTCTATAATTTATTGCAGTAACGATAAAAAATGACCATTACATCACAATTATATTGTGATGCTCTATAAATTATCGTAGTAACGATAAATATCAGTATACCCTAATTCACAATACATGCAGAGGCATGAAAGCATTCCTTCCTTTGTGGAACCATGGACAGCATCACCTAACCCTACACAGAATTGTGCGGTCAAAAGTGAAGCTTCATCCCAACCAAGCTGTTTTGACAACCTTTTGACAATAACATGCTTTTGAATGCAGGACACTCGTCCCTGTAACTAAGGTGCACCACCTTTGTTTTGCTGCTCTAATGCTTGATACACAAACATACAGCAGAGCAATCCTGCTCGCTTTGGGAAGCGTAACTCCGGCTTGCTTTGAAGCATAAATAAGCCCGGAGATGGCTGTGCAGAGCGAGGTTCAGGTGGCAGATGGATGCGCGAGAAGTGTGTGTCTCTCCTTCCCTCTGCTTTGATAGTGAAGGATGGCAAAGGCGAGGCTTTGCTGTGTGCGCTCGTAAGATGCGTGTACCTCGTAGGGAGACAGCAGGGGTTTGGAGAACGCCGAGCCCCAATCGATTGACAGACGAGGACAAGCGACCTGCACCCACCTAGAGAGAGAGAGAGAGAGAGAGATTTTAAGTGGCTATATTTACTTTGATTGATTGACGTCTTTATAGCATGTTTACATGCCAAAACTAGTACACATGACAACTAACCAACCTTGCTCTATCCCCCACAATTACACCGGCTGTTTTAGTGAGTGTAGAACATGTAGATGTTAGTGCAGCAAGGAAAGAATACATTTTATTTATATAGCACTTTATATTTTACACAAAAATCTCAACGTGCTTACAGGCAACAAAATAACTAAACAGCAGGACGTCCACAGCAAGAACCCCGTGCAGGACAGCTGAAGTATTGGGGACCACAAGCGCAATCAGCCGAGCATCTCCAGGCATGATGGAGACTCTCCCGGCGTGGATGGAGCACAGGCCCGCGTCCTCAAACAGATCCATCAAGTCTCGCCTTTCTGCAGGGCTGTGAGGGCGGAGCTCTATGGAAACGGAGGGCGGTCCTGAAATCCCGAGCGATCTCACGCACCCGGGGTTGTAAGGGCGGCTTGCGGTTCAGCAGCTCTGTGGATTTTTTGGTAACGGCGGATCTCTCGCGGAACCACGGCATCGGGCCTGTAACGGGGAGGTTTCTTCACGTCACCGGTGGCTGGAGCGCTCTTGCGAGCAGCCTTCGTGGCCAGTAGCTTCCTGGGAGCCTTCCCAACGGTGGATTTGCAGCCTGTCTGCTTTGTTTTTGCCATGGCAGCCACGAGAAAAAATCGTGAAAATAATAGTAAAATATATAGACTAAACAATACTGTTCATTGATCGGATAAATATTTACATTAAAATCCTAATTTTAATGTAAATATAAAAAAATCCCGAATAAAAACATGCCAGATGGAGCAGCGCTAGCGTCCTCTTAACCCAGCAACCCCAATTTAGGGAAAACAATTTAGCAAGAACAGCTGCTACAGACTAACTACACTCTAAATCCCCTCACGGCGAATGTCTCCTCGCGTGTAAACTTGGTTACTGTTCGGGAAAACACAATTAAGCATGGTTGTGACATCACAAGTAAGATGAACTAAAACTGGTCTGCTTGTCCAGCTTACTTATAGAAACTGCTGAATGAGGTGTTATGATTTGAAAACTGGACAATGTATACACATTACAGCAAGGTGTAAAAAAAAAGAAAGAACATTTTTAATTTCCATTACATGCTCCTTTAAGAGGCATGGCATCCTCTGCTAGCAGGTCCAACAGTACTGCACTGCTCTCGCTCTCTCTCTCTCTCTCTCTCTCTCTCCCTCTCTCTGCCTCCTCTGCTGTGAATATGCAGAGCTCTAAAGAGCAGAGATGTTTGCGCTGAGCTGCAGAGTCATTATTTAGGCAGCTAAGGGAAGGCTGGAGGAGTATGTAGGAGATGGGGAGAGGGGGAGAGGAGGCGGAGGGGAGAGGAAAAGGAGGACATGAGAGAGACAGACAGGAGGGGAAGAGTGTGAAATAGTCCCAGGGAACAACTGCATTTGGTGAACTCCTAATCTGCAGCTTGAGCTGGATGTTGTATGATCTTTTAGAGATGTAGAAAAATTTGGCTTAGTCTGAGAAATGGAAGAGGATGTAAAACTGACTAATTGATGAATGTTATGTTTGTTAAACACTGCTAGAGAGCGCCAAACGTCAAGAAGGAAAACATGTGAAATGGCCAAATTAAAAGAATAATTAAAAGAATAATTAAAAGAATAAAGGATGCTGAAGACGGCCAAATTCAAATTTTTGCCCTCTTGCCTCTGTATCTGGCCATCCCTAGCATCATTATTCTTTTACACACACACACACACACACACACACACACACACACACACACACACACACACACACAACTCTCTCCCTATCATTCACTCACACACACACACACACACACACACACACACACACACACACACACACAACCCTCTCACTATCACTCACCCACACACACACACACACACACACACACACACACACACACACACACAACTCTCTCTCATTCACTCACACACACACACCTTTCTCTCTCTCATTCACTCACACACA
>JBBPDE010000001.1:18775396-18785559 GCA_037974605.1 Nannopetersius ansorgii
CACACACACACACACACACACACACACACACACACACACACACACACACACACACACACACACACACAAATATACATTCTCACATTTATATACTGAGGGATTACATCATTATTCTTTCAACATTACACAATGTTATCTGGAGGCTTTCAAAAGTTCAGCCTTCTGAATTGTGGCAAAGTTTATCTTGACATCTTGCCTTCCTCTCTCTCCTACTCACTTGCTTTCTTTGAGCCTCATATCATCGTGACTAGAACTCCAGAACTGATGAGGGCTTCACCTAAAATCCTCCCCATTCTCACTTCCTGCTCCCCCCCCCACCCCACCCCCACCGTCCAGCCAGCAGCCAAAATCCACTAAAATCCACCCGTCGGAGCAGTGGGCTTGTAGCGACTGCCCAGAGCACACCTCTCTCTCTCTCTCTCTCTCTCTCTGCAGCCTCCTCCATCATTAAAGAGTCCATATGCACCAACACAGTCATTACTTATGTTTACATCATCTCTTAGTGAAACAGGCTGTTCTAGTTATTATCTATTTAAGACTAAAACATGTAAAGGGTCTCTGATCCTGTACCTCCTTCAAAACACAGCCCAGGCTAAAACACCTTCTTATAGCTCAACTTTAATGAGTGGGCTAAACTGCTGTAGGCTGATGAGGCAGCTTTATGCAAAGGAGTTGGCCTTTCTTGACATCAAAAAACAATGAATACAAAACAGGCTGCTTAATTTCTACCTCTAGACTCTAGCATGGAACTTTAACAGTGTTCAGTTACTAAACTACCCCAATTTGGATCCACAGACACTGAACTCAGTGGCATTTTTGACTTCGGACCGCTGGCTGAAACGGGGCTTCGAGCTTTTGTCAATGTTAGCAGAGTCCTATTTACAGTTGGATCGTCTCTAGTGGAGCCACTGAGAGCTAGAGGGGAGGATTCGGAAAGAGTGGGCGTAGTTTCCAGGTAAAGCAGTGGCTCAGCGGCCCACGAGCCCGCGGGCAGATTGGGAGAGGGCGGCGTGTTCCTCCAGAGAGTGTAGATTGAAACAGGCGAGTCAGAGGAGGAGAGAGCGAGCGGTGTAAGTGCTAATATTAACTCAGTTTGTGCAGTGGCAGGGCCCTGCAAACACACACGGGGCTCCACCAGCTGATCCAATCTGCAGCCTATCGGCAGCAGCATCTGTCCCTGTGCCCCCTGGCTCTCAGTGGGGAGGCATGGAAGAGGACACACACTTCTCCAGGCTGCTTCACACTCATCTGCTCCTCTACGCCACCCCCCGGGAGCCAACACACTGGTGGCTGAACTGACAGCAACCTTTACGACAACTGTGTATAAACTCCAAAGGGATTGGAAGGGATTAACCTACCAAATTACAGACCACCCAGATCAGAACACCCGAACCCAGGCGACATCAGGCATGAAGCTCAACCAGCCACGTGCAAAAGTTTGGACTCCCCTGGTCAAAGTCCAAACTTTTGTTTATTTTGCAAGTCACAGTGCGTTAATACATCCCTCATGAGTGAAACGTTCCTGCAAACTTTAGTGCACGATTAATATTGCTTTGCTGAGTTCAACATAATGGGTGGGGGGGGGTAAATAATAAATGATATACAATGTACTTTTGTACCAGACTCTTTTTATTTTACTCCCCCCCCCAATGTGTTACATCTAGAAAGTAAACAGCCATTATGCATTAAAATATGCAGGAGTGTGTTCTCTGTAGAGCATGTGCGCTTATTTGTAAGAAATATACATAAATAAAAACAGGGTGACCAAACTCAGGCATTAATAACCACGGGGCTCACAGCAAGCAAAACAATGAGAAACCAGCAAACATAGATAAATAAAGAAGAGAACAGCCAACAAATGTACGGGCCGGCCCTGAGGACGATGGCATGGTGATAAGCCGGGCTCCGTTAAGGCAGGATACCAAGATGCGCCACTGATTCGGCCTGGATAAAAATCATAGATCTTGTTTTTAGGAGCCGTTTAAATTATTGGTGCCTCCCCTGGCAAATCCTGCTCGAACAGATTTTATGCTGACTAAACAAAGCGAGACGAGAATTGCTTTTTTGCCTCGGATCAATTGACATCCAAAGAAGAGTTTTTCGAAACTGTGTTTGAAATTAATGAGGCCTTATGCTGAACCATCTATGATTGCTGTTTCTTCCAACAGACCATCAACAGGCTAAAGTACATTCACTAAGCAGCAGTTTCTTTAGCCGCCCCTGCAGCTGTTGATGCTGGAAACCTGCAGCCCGCAGGGGAGCAGACAGGTCAAAGCAGTATAATGACATCTCGAAGCCCCTACAGCAGGAGAATGTGTTCGTGATGAGGGGCCTCTTCAGCTCGCTCCCACACAGCAGAAGGAGGGATGGGCTTTTCTGTGAATGAGCCTAATGGAGAGGGGGGGTAAGAAGAGTGGAGGAGGGTGTGATTAGCGCCGTGTGAAGGGGTGGGATGGGGTATCCTGTATCTCGGAGGCAGTCCTGCCTGGCTCTGCTTTCCTCCGCAGGAAATAATGGATTTTAATTAGCCACTCCAGCCGCTCCGCACAATAGGACAATTAACCTTTCACAGCTGCAGGAAACAGGCACCCGTCCCACCTTACATCACTTCAAGTCAACGCAGAGGTGTAATTACATTTAAGCTGGCAAAGAGGTGCACACATACAGTGGAGCAGGGAGGTGGTGTGTGTGGGAGGAGAATGAGAGCTACAGCAGGAATCTGCAAGTTCATGCTGCTTCTTTAACATCAGATTTATTATGATATGGAAATAAAATGTCATATAACAATATCGACTGTTGGTCTGAGCGATGCTGATCGAACGAGGATGATGCACCGAAATTCCTGGCTGCAGATGGAGGTCGCTTGCAGGCACTTTGCTTTCTGCCTCCATCATTTTGCATTCTGCATATCGAGCAGTTATTTAAATTGGCATCAGACCTATAGAAGAGAACTTCCTGTCTCACCTCTTCAGACTTGGCATGAACAGCAAATTCGACAGCTTGTCCCTTCTGAGAAGCCGTGAAATAGTTTATCAGATCAGTTTAATAAACTGCAACAGCCACAAGGAAGCAACAGCGCATTCAATCACTATTTCTTGTGTTCATCACTCATATTAGTGTGAGATTTTGACCCTTTTCCTTTGAAAAAAAAAAACAAATTAGCCGAAATTTCAGTGGTGGCTGAAATTTCAGTGAATAATGAGGAATAATAAGGACTGAATCAGTTCAGTAATTTGCCGTGCTGCGGAAAACAGACTATGTAAGGCTCCCTGTAGTTTTACTGTTTAGAAAAGAGAGCAAAACAAATAGTCCAGTAAAAACCAAGCTATTTCAGGTGTGGACTGTGAGTACATTTAGAAGTAGTACCATAAAGGATTATCATCCAAAAAAAGAGGATTTTTTTTATAGGTGCTCACAGGTGTGGTGCTTTAGAACTAGTCTGTTGTGTAATAAGGTGATGATCATAGAGCATAGAGTACAAGAACTCGCTTCATAAACACAGTGTCAGCCAACTCTGATGTGTCACTTTAAACCCTCACTGCATCATTTTGTGTAGACATTCTATTAACAGTGTAAATATTAAACATTTTCCGTACTTGTAAATACTAAACATTCTTTCACAATGTTATTTTCTTAATATTGTACCTATTTTCTAAATTTTATATATATTAGGGCTGTAACGGTACATGTATTCGTACTGAACCGTCAGGGTACATGGGTCACAGTTCGGTACATGATGTCTTTCGGAGAATACACGGTACGACGGAGAAGACGTGATTGAAGTAATACGGAATCACAGAGGGACCAAAAAGTGCAAGTAAATCATTAACCTGGGTCGGAGTGTGGTGCAGTAGTGCCACCTACTGGCGTAACACTTACACCTACATAAAAATATAAGCAAGAGTGTGTGTTTACTGCTTAATACGCTGCTGTTTATTTAAAATAAACGAAAACAAACCAAGCCTCATTCACAACTTTGCTGTATCATGAAACGTACCGAACCGTGACCCCAAAACCGAGGTACGTACCGAACCCGTTACATCTGTGTACCGTTACACCTCTATATATTACATTCTCATAGATATATTTAATTCTTAACATTTCCCATTTTCATTTTTTTTATCTGTATACTTTTCTATATATTTATGTAAAGTTGGGGGAACACAAGCCTAAGAATTTCATTACGATTTCATTGTTATCTGTATATGACAATAAAACTTGAAGCTGAAAGATGTGTGTGTTCATGTGTGGACACACACAGCCATGTGCCTGCACAGGCTTGTCCGACATACAAGTTCATCTCTCTTGCTCTGTTTTATGCCTTTTCAATTGTATGCCCACAAGTAGAGAACACACTGTTCTCCCCATCGTCAGAAGGGCAAAAGACTCTCAAAAACACAGCCTTATAAAAAAAAAAAAAAACGCCTCGCCTCTGTGGCAACAGCTTCAAATGTCCTCACCGGATATATATTTCTGTCTCCCTCCGGGAGCTCCTTCCTCTCTCAGACGGAATGATCGATGCGGGACAGAGAAGGTGCCAGAAGCTGGAGAGAAGTGCAGAGGAGTGGAGTGCAAGCGGCTCTTCCCTCTAGTCGGCCTCACCGTTTCTGCTGGGCGGGACCTCTGAGCAGGACTCATCATCAAACACTTCAAAACGAACAGAGAACCCAAAGCCCTCCTCTGCATCAAAGGTGAAGGTGATTCCTTAAAGCCCTTCAGTCTGCTGGTGCCTCTCCAGGTGCTTTAATCCGACTGACCCATCTGTGCTCCTTCCTTCTGTCTTTGCAGCTATTAAAACTTCATAGGAAACTGTAAGACCCAGTTGCTACATAACACAGAGTTTACATATCACTGTGACGACATCCAATCTGTCATGAATCCAAAATATATGTGGGCAGAGCAGAGCAAGTCCAAATCTCTAATGAGAAACCAAGGGCAAGGGCAAGCTCATTAGAACACGAGGAGGAAACCTTGAGAGGAACTAAGACTCAGAATGGGAATCTTCCTCTGGGCCACGCCGGATAGAATTACAATAAACATATAGCTCCAGCCTGCGGTCTGCTGTAAAGTAAACTTTCTCCCTGCAGTGCCAGCAGTGACTTTACCTCCACATCACCCAGGTTTTGTTACAGAAATCTCACGGGTTAAAAAGGAATATACCTAAGCTGTTATTCCTAATAATGTCACAATTTTAGGCATAACAAAGACCTGTTGACCTCCAGTTGGAAATAACTCCAGTACCGGGGTGGTGTGGGCCTAGTGGGTAGGCCTCTGGACCAAGAGGTCATGGGTTTGAATCCATGCGCCGTTCTAGACGGGGGCCAGCGTGGACCAGGGCCCCTGTAGAATTGCTCCTGGCCCCTGCACTGAACAGCTAATGATTTAAATATTAATTTCTTATCACGACATGCGCTGCTAGAGGAACGGAACTAATGCTACATGTGGTCTAGACGGACTGCTTAAAGCGCCACACATCTAGTTATCTAGAACCTGAAGACCAGCAGCACGAAGTTTTAAAAGTGAACAGCTGGAGCCTGAATGGACTAACTATTTTTCCTCCTCACTACAGTGAGGTAATGACTGTGTGATTTAACAAGATGCCCCCCAAAACACACTGGGCCCACCTCGGCCCCCCCAGGAATTTTGGTCGAGAACCGGCACTGTTCGAATTCTACCAGCAAACCACCACCGGGTTCCTGAGCAAGTCCCTTAATCCTAAGTTTCTCTGGTGAGACTGCCCCCTGGTGTTAGGGAATGGAAGTTGCTTTGTCTGCTAAATGCCATATAAAGCATTTGTGTCTGATAACTCCATATAAAGGTCTATTCATCTGCCATTAAAGTCCCTGTTGGTTTAATGGTCAAGCCTCGCAAAACTTCTGTACATGTGGTGTGTTTGTGTGTGTGTACACGAGGGCTGTAACGGTACATGTATTCATACCAAACCGTCACGGTCACGAATTGAAGTAATACAGAATCATAGAGGGACCAAAAAGCACAAGTAAATCATAAACCTGGCTCGTAGTGAGGTGCAATAGTGTCACCTACTGCCGTAAGACTTCTGCTGCCTTAAACATACATGAAAATATAAGCAAGAGTGTGTGTTTACTGGTTAATACACTGCTGTTTATTTAGAATAAACGAAAACAAACCAAGCCTCATTCTTTAGAACTTCTTGTTGCTTAACTTTGCTGCATCGTGAACCGTACCGAACCATGACCCCAAAACCGAGGTACGTACCAAACCGTGACATCTGTGTACCGTTACACCCCTAGTGTACACATGTCTTTATAGGGTGTATTAGAATTGGTTTATGCATTACCATATGTATTAAGAAACATTACATGTGAATCTTGTACTGATTTGCTTGACTATCACTCATTCAAATGCCCCGCACTCTTTCTCAGATCATCCATCCCAGTGAAGATGTAATCAATCTACAGCGGTGACACTGTTAGCCACTGACAGCAGCAGCAGTTTGCGAGGAAAAGAGACGGCCAGTCAGAACGAGAGACAGCTCCAGCTCCTCGCGTCCTGCTGGGATTACAAATGCAGCGCCGCTGCCAGAGGCATTAGAGAGGCACGGCCGAGGCGGGCGGCCAGACCTCAACTTTCACTTCTCGCATTCACTTCTTCAGCGCAGCTTCCTCGCCCACTTCCACCTTCCTCTCACCTAAGCTCCAGGACCTTTTGTCCCTCTCACCAGCAGTGATCCTCACTCGGCCTCACTCAACAGCCAGGCTGAGACTGATGCTCCTGTTTCAAACAGGATTCAGAGAGCACAGAATCTGAAGGCCACAGAGTAAACCTGTTCATCGAATCCTCATGGATGCTCATAACGCCCATGAAAATGATTGAAAGATCTTAGGGTTTTCATTCAGGCAGAGTAAAATGTTTCACTGTTCACTGTTCACTGAAATATCAGGATACCTCAGTCACATTATACACATTATAGTTGAAAAAAATTATGTTTTATTTTTTTCAACTCAGCAATTATTTTGAAACCGCAAACTAAACGCTGCCGAAAAATTGCAGGCCACAAAAACTATGCCCTCATTTTTGCACCGATCACAGTTCCTGTTACATTTTATTCTAATATGTTAAAATCAATCTTGTTAAATTGAGTTTGTGCCAATATGTTATCTTCTTATTATAATAGATAAACAGGAATTATGCAAAATGGCAAGGTTTTAATGAGCAAATCATTTGAAATTAAAAATAAAAACAATAAAGCAGCATGAAATATAACAATAACAAGTTATGTCTATCTGCTTGATCAATAAAGATAAAAATACCAAAATTATGGCATCATTTTCGGTATGTAGCCCATTATCCACAGTATGAGAAATGTAAGAAAGAGAGATATAAGAGAGATATCTAATATATATATTAGAGCTGGGCATCGATGAATTTTTTTAACGCCGTTAATCGCCGTTAATCGCCGTTAATCGGCGATAATCGGCGATAGTCAAACCCCCCCCGCAACATATATATATTAGTGCTGGGCCGTTAACGCGAGACTCTTATCGCGCGATTAAAAATGAAAGTAAAGTGCGCAGATCTGGGGGCATATTTAGGGTTTACACAGTAAAAATAGGCCTTCGTTTTAGGTTTAGTTTTCCACTACACGCGGCAGCTCTTGGAACGATTACTGCATATATAAAACGAGGTAGCTAAGTCAGTTAGACTGGTTTTACATTTTAGCAGACAAATGAACAAGCTCGGCCTAAATATGTTCGATTTTTGCTAATTATCACAATAACTTTTGTATCTTAAATGTATTTAAAACAATGTCTTGCAAAATGTAAATGCATCACAATGAAGTTTTTTCTTTACAAACAAAAAACCAAACAACAACAACAAAAGAAAGATGGCGAATGGCCCTGAATCCGTAGCAGAACAGGGTGCCACTGGCCGCAGGTTGAAAACCCCAAAACTGGGGCATACCAACGTTTGCACATGATCTATATTACCGATCAGAACTGTTTCCCATGATTGACACGTTTAAAATATTGCCAAATAGTGAATAATTGCCTTACAATTTAAAATTGGCAAAGACCACATCTCCCCTGGCAGGGTAATCCATTGCACTGACACCTCTGCTAGGTTTCCTCGTCAGCTCTTAGACTCAATCTTGGGGCAGCCAGGAGAAATGGAAGTAACTGAGATGGTAATAAACTGAGTGGAGAGTTTCTAAACCAATCCAGCAAGTCATGAAGGTGAAGTTCAAAGGAATAGGCAACGATGAGCTCGCCAACACTGTCCAAGAGATAACAAACCTGACTTTATCCCAGTGCTGTAACGCACTAGCGCTGCTGAAAGGTCCCCCGAAACCTTCACTTAAGCATGCAGATGTGTGTAGAGAACCGGTTACATGGGATGGATTTTGTGCATCAAACAGATCTACATCAATCTAAATCCAATGGCTTTTGAAATTCTAAAGAACGAACATTACTAACAGTAGTGCTTTGCCAGCGAACTGGCTTTCCTTGCGTTATTGATCTGTTCTGGAAGCTGAAAGAACACGGACTAGGAGGAATTTGCGGGTCGTTCCAGGTTCTCGTCAGGCCCTGCGAGATTAGGATGCATATGTGTGTCGATCAGGCCACACTAACTGCTCATATGAAAGTGCACAAGCTCAAGCAGGCCAGCAAAAGCCTTTTTACATTGAAAAAAGAACAGAATGTGCTGTTACTCCATGTATTAAAATGGCCCCCATCGCCTCAGCTGGGTAGAACCTCCACTCAGAACTGATCCTTCTTCCAGACATCAAACACTTCAGAGCAGACAGAGAATCTAAAGATCTCCTGGGACTGAAGCGTGGTGGACGAAATATCGTACTGACTGGTACTGGTTATATCTGCTGATTTTTAGCACCAGTGAAACAAACACTTGGCCCTTATGCTTTATGCATATATATATACACACGTTAAGAGCTTGTGGCCTCAGTCCTTTGTGTATTTTTTAAGAACCTGACTAATAATTCCACAAATTCACAGAAACAGTGGTTGTTTTTGCTTTTTTCGTGACAATATTTTTTTTCATACATCCTAAATGATTAGGAAAATTATAACATACTAATTTTGCAACATAAATATGAACGTTAATTCAGCAAAATTTCCATATAAAATATTACTGTAAACAATTTCTTGTACTGTCAAGAGTCTTGGGATGGTAAAATACCCCTGCATTCTGAGGTGGGAGGGTTTTGAAAGTAGCCAATTCGTGAGCGTTATTAATTTCTCCTTTCTGCTGATTGGCTGCTGCCCTGTTACGAATCTCTGGCAGCTGCAGTTCAGTCCTCCAGAGTTTACCATGGCATTTTTTAAAGGGTAAAGTATTAAGCCCTAGTTCAAAATGAAATTAAAGTGAATTGGGGGGCATATTTACGGTTTAGACTATATTTAAGCTTTTTTTTTTTTTTTTACCACATTACAAATTTGTGTTTTTTCGAAGAAAAAAAAAATTCTATGTGGATAGAATGCTTCAATATGCTTCAATATGCACTGACACACTGCCACTGAACTCGAAATGAAGGTTTATAGCCTGACGACCCTTGAACATCACGTGGGTTTCCAAACACAAAACAAACACTGGCCATTGCAACAGTGGAGGTTAATTAGGAAACAAAGTTGCCGTTCCATCACAAGTGTTATGTGCCCCTGCTGTCAGACTGAGCCCTCCACATTTCTTTCCCTTTTTCCGCGTCCTTGGGGGGCACTAAACCTAAGATTAATGCAAGCCTTGTTTTGGAGAAGGCTGCCTTGTGTGGAGAATATGAGCTGATTTTTAATTGTGTGAAAATGAGAACGTGACTGTGCATGAAGGCGGCGAGACTCACGCGTCAACATCTGCCATCAGAGCCAACTTGCTGGGGAAAATCTCAGAGAGCAGCACGCGGGTGAAGGGCCTGCCCAGCGCCAGCAGCTTATTCTCCAAATGCTGGAAAAAGGGGGGGAGGGGACAGAGAGAGAGATAGAGAGAGAAAGGAGAAAGAGAATAAGACAGTTTAGTTTTTTTTTGTACTCTATATTGTTGTATTGAATACACACACTAGGGCTGTAACGGTACATGTATTCGTCACAGTATATGGGTCACGGTTCGGTACATGATGTCTTTCGGAGAATACACGGTACGACGGAGAAGACGTGATTGAAGTAATACGG
>JBBPDE010000001.1:18925775-18942523 GCA_037974605.1 Nannopetersius ansorgii
AGAGAGAGAGAGAGAGAGAGATGGAGAGAGAGAGAGAGAGAGAGACAGAGACAGAGACAGAGATACAGAGAGAGACACACAGAGAGAGAGAGAGAGAGAGAGAGAGAGAGAGAGAGAGAGAGATGCAGTCAGGGTGGGACAGACAGAATAGATGAACTAACCAATGACATGTAAGATGAAAGGAGGGAGGGTCTACATCTGAAACCAGAAACTGAAACAGGAAACAAGACAAAGGGGGGGAGTATGGAGATGTAAATAAAGTGAAAGAGCAGAAGAGAAGTAAGAAAGTAAGAGTGAAGGAGTGAGAAAGAGGGGTAGAAGAGGGGGAGAGAGGTATAAAAGAGAGAGAGAGAGAGAGAGAGAGAGAGAGAGAGAGAGAGAAGCTGACCCAGTTTGCAGACTGCATGCTGAGCTCTCAGCCAGAACTGCAATAAATAGCAGGCGCAGGCTGGCAGAGCCTAACAGCTGCTTGGTGGCTGAGTGTCCCTCCAGAGTCTCCCTGTGTCCCCCACGTCTGTAAACACACTGCAGTGTGTGCTTGTGTGTGCTGTGGTGCCGGGCAGCAGTCAGCAGGGTGTCTGTGCTTTGACCACACTGCTGGGTCGCCCCCGTCTAACATAGATTGGTGTGGATATCAACAGACCAGCCCGCTGGGACGTGGCGTCACATCCAGAAACACACTCAAGAAATTCAGCCACACGAATGTGAAACTGGGGTAAACATGAGCAGTGCGAGATGCATGCAAACTAGACAAAATGGATAAACAAGTCGAGACACAGACACATGGTGAGTTTATGCCTTGTAAAATATGTATGACACAAATAAAGATTCCTAAAAACTCAAGGACAATCGCACCTCCCACAAACGGGGTCCTTTCATGGCTACTGTGGTGAGGCTGGACGTGCTTCCTCGAAGGTAGACATAGATCTCATCTCACAAGCTAATGAGAAATTGGGTTTATTCTGTCTAACGTTAATATCCCGTTTACTTGTGACTAGCACCACTGACAGTCTGTTTAAACTCAACCTCATGTATATACTCTAAAGCAGTGGTTCCCTACCTGGGGTCCGGGCCCCCCTTAGGGAGCTGCTAGAGATCACAGGGGTTGCGCACAATTTTGTCTGCACTGAGGTTACCACAATTATATTTGTACATATTACATTTGTAAAATCCCAAAGTCTGGGAAACGTAAAAGAATGTGTGTGTGTGTGTGTGTGTGTGTGTGTGTGTATGTGTGTGTGTGTGTGTGTGTGTGTGTATAAGAGTAGAAAACCTACAACTTCTGTTTATTTTTTGCAAATAAAAGTTTGTAATTAATCAAATTTTTTAATCAATTAATCAATTAATCACCGATGTGGGTAGGAGGGTAGGAGTTGGGGTTGGTGGGGCCTGGCTAGTCTTGGACTCTGGGAAAACCGCTGGTCTAAAGTACCAATTTCGACAAAACTACAACTTCATTACAATTTCTCATCAGGCTGAATGAGATTTGGATGAAAGCTTTCATGGGCGGAGCCTGAATAAATCCATTGAAACAGGCAGTTCTGTGTAGCGTATCTGCACCCATGCTGGCTGGGCCTCCATTCATCTCTGTTTGAATAGCCAGGCTTTACAATACAAGTCAATTGTGAATTTGTGTTCACAGTCAAAGCCAGTCCTCATCAGAGAGAAATCATAGATATATTTGTGTGTATAAATGTCTGTGTGAATGTGTGTGTGTGTGTGTGTGTGTGTGTGTCCCGACACAGTTTTCCCTCTGTGTATGTGTGTGCAAGTTCAGCTCGTCCTTGCAGAGGGTCACACCTCACTACAGAGCCGGAGTGCATCAGGGTCACTCGGCTTTTCCGTTTCTCCTTCAGAGAAATAAGGGCAGGTTCCTCTAGTGACACATCATTACCATACAAAACACACTGTGCACAAACACAGCTGCCCCACGCCAGTCCTCAGTCAATAACCACCATTCCCCTCAAGGATCCGGCTCTCTTACCACCATCATACAGCCACTCCATCTGCCTCACCATTAAAAATCACATCTGTTAGACCTCCACAGACCTTGGAAACCATATATTTCTAAGCAAATGGAGGTGGAAACTCATTGCAACTCGTTGCAATTATTTCAACATTTAAAGCAATCTGTGTTTAAGAGAAAATTACACTGAGAATAAAACGGCAAAGGAGGCGGGGAGCATGCGATTTAAAGGCAATAAAGACAGTGAGAAGAAGGCAAAGCCACACAAAGCTAAAGAGTTTTTAATTGCCGTTCTTTAAGAATGACGCTGTTGACAGAGGGCTGCACTTCTTGAAATGCCAAGCTTAACAAAAGCAGACTGGAGCTGCTGGCGATGAATTGGTCTTTTGAAATAAAGGGTCAGTCACTGTAGCCACCCATAAACAATGAGTAAATGGAAAACCGCTACTGTGGTGATTAGCTGCAGTGCTGCAACTGAGAAGAAGCCTCATGAAGCCCCTGCTTGGGCGGATATAAACTGATCCTTTAAAATCGAAGGGTTAAGGACATGGTAAGGGGGCGAGGTGTTTGCATTACTACTGTTTTTAGAGGGTTAAAATAAGTGTTAGCTATTCAACAGCCATGTTAGCTAATATTAACTGCTCCTGAAGAATAGAAGGTGATTCGCCAGCCACAAACCAGGATTTTTGTTCTGTCAACCTTTTAGTATCAAAAAAACAGTTTTTTCCTAAAAAGTGTTCATTGATGTCAGCTGTTATACCAACATTTTGGCTCAGTTCTGTCTAAGTTGGGGCTTTTCCCAGGCTGTGATCGGTCAGTGGGACCGCAGCTAGATTTCACTCCACCCGCAGGCCAATCCAGATGAAAGCATTTTGACCTCCTGAGAGTGAGTGACAGGTGACGTTCCTTTTGTCCGCCCGCCACCAGAGCAGTGACTAGCTGCGCGGTACAACAAAAGTAAATGTGTTAACTGAAACTCATGGTGACAGAAAAGGAGCAGCTGGGGACATGAGCGGTATACATCCTAGAGGCAGATAGAGAAGCCTGCATATGGCATGCCATGTGTGTTGCTTCAGATGGAATGATTAGTACACCTTAGTGCATGAATGAAGCTCAATGTGCACTTTCATGTGTGTGCATGTGCACAAGAAGCTTAGTGCAAGGGTGTCCTAAGTGTGTGAGTGAGTTTATTGGTCTCCTGCCACAAGCTGCAAACTAATATCAACATAGTTTTTCCCCCCTCCCCACGCACACACCCACCCATGGCCCCGACAAATGGATTTCTGAATAAAAATTAAAGCCCTTGAACCTTTTTTTGTGAAGCTGTTTATTATTTTGATTTCTGCCTCTAAAAACAGAGTGGTGTGTCGGCTTGGCTGCGGCGGCGAGGGCTGTAAATAAAGCCTCCCACTCTGACGGATGGCCCCGGACACTTAAAGCCGTGTAGATCATTTGCAATCTGCGCCCTCATATGCTCGATCGGCGATTTATATATACATTAGCCAGCGTATATATATGGCTCCCCACAGAGATAGGAGGGTGGGACGCGTGCCATATGTGCTGTGACACCCTGTCGGCCCCGGCTGCCTGAGAACAGGAGATAAGTGCTGAAAAATGATGGGAGCGGCGGCTGCTTGGCGGAAGCTGGCTGGCGCTGGAGAGAGAAACAAATAGAGACACAAGGTAAAGCCATACAGACGGAGACCGATCTGTCAAGAGATAAAGCAACAACGCACCACCTGGGTATCGCCAAGCTCACTGAGGGTCCCTTTTGAATCATCGCTTTGATTTATAATGGGAGCAGATCTATGGGCTCTATCGGTGTGGTGATAATGAGCAATGAGGCCTCAGCATGCTGGGAGCTTTGGATGCGGCGTCCCTGAGGCTGCAGGCTACTTGGAGACAGCAGATCTGGTAATGTTGTCTAAAGGGGAGCTAACGTGAGCAGGGCCAAGAGTGAGTTTCCCAATCCTCCACCACTGGACCCAACCCAACTCCTAAACCCATCCAACTGGAGGCTACGCTCTACTTCCACTTCTAAATTTAGAGCCTGCTTAAACTGCAAGACGGGCACAGCCTGGCCCACAGAAAACGGGCTAATAGATGAGCAATAACAGGCTGCAAGCGTATGCTGGAAAGTTCGCACGTTTTGAAAATTAGGGGCTTGTCAGCTGCAGACCTTGTTTGTGGCACAAGTGAGTTACTGGGCAGAGTTCCTGGTCACTGATGAATTGGATGGATGCGCGGTGACGGGGTGCCACACACTCAGCGGGCCACCATGGAGGCTTCCAGCTAACTGAGACAAATGGCCCACTAATCCCGTCTGACTACAAGGGCGACTGGTAGGCCCCTCTCATGCCACGCACTGTGTAATGTAGAGCTGTGTTGATTCTATAATCAACTGTTGCACCGCGATTCTGTTTCTCATGAATACACTGAACCACCGATGTTTATTCATTTTAAATGAATTTATATCGATCGCTATCATTTAATCATTGTGGAAAAGTATCTGTGCTTTTAAAGATGGCAGAAGGTTGATGACACACTTTTGGTTCCCTTTCAGTAGATGATAGAATGATTAGGATGCATGAGATGTGTGTGTTTGAAGAACCTTCTTAAGAATCTTCAGAGTTTTTGGTTTGGAGATATGAGGTTTTGTGATGACGAGTGATTGTATTTTTAGGAGCATACTTGTTAAAAAATGTTAATGGATTTACGTTACATTTAATTAACTTTCCTAATAGGGAAACAAAAGAATGTGTTAACATCCTTCTCAGTCAGTGTTTAGTAACACCCCCTCTGTCATATCACAGCTCGCAGGGTTTTTTTTGTTCTGCTCTTCCTTGCAGAACACTTCTAGTTGTCCGGGATGCTCGGATTACTTCGCTTTTCAACCCTCTACCCTCAGCCAAGGGACCATGAGGGCCATTCCAAAAGTCTCAGCTTTCATCTCTTGAAGTTGTTCATGGAGAATTTTGTGCCAGTTATTTGCTTTCCATCTACTCATGCAGTGTCTCTCGTACCGCAGAGTGCACTACGCTATAATAGATGCACCTCCATGCAAGGTGTTCTTTTGATGAAACACTGCTCCTTTTTTTCCCCAAACACACCTTTGGTGATTGTGCACCTTTTCCCGGAATGACTGAATGGTTTATCTTGGCACAGGTTTTCATTTTGTTCCAGTTAATTCATGTAGGTACTCATTAAAGTACTAGTGCAAAAACAGTGTGTCAACCCCTGGTTATATGGGTGTTTTGCTTTGTCTTTGTGAAAAGGTTGTATCTGGGAAATCTTCCAGATTCTGTCTTGACTGCCACGCTTTCTTTTGATGACATTTTGGACAGTGGCAATTGCAAGCTGGAAGCATTTTGAGACCGCTTTATAGCCTTTACCCAATTTGTAGACGTCAATTAGCTTCTCGTTTTCAGATCCTACCCTGCGTGAGTCCACGGTATTTGAGTATTAGCACAAAGTAGGGGTGGTTAACTGAACAGCTGCTGTCCAGCACAGTTTGGGGAATTCTCTGCTTAAATACACCTATTAAACTTGGCAGTTAACAGAGAAGTTAAACCCGTTTATGTGCGTCGAAAAGGAAAATCACCAAACTGTGCTGGAGTTAAACAGCCCTGCACTAAAGATGCAGAGAATTTATTACACTCTGGAATTCCCTTGACCTGAGAAACCAGTCCTAATGAAGCAGTTAAGGCCTGATGAGTTAATTTAGCTTGCGTAGACATTAATCTTTTGCAGATGTAACAGGTTGAAATGAACACTTATGACATAATGTATAATTACACAATAGATTTTTTTTTTTTTACTTGGTACTCCACTTACGAGGGTCCTGGTAGCTCCGTTCCTGTTTTGATATCCTTTTGGATAGAGGAGTTGAAGGTGTAAATGCACGGAGGACCAACATTTTCATTTTGATTTGCTTTGTGCAGAAATTATACGGCAGCATACTCGTTTTTGGATCACCTTATACAACACAACGCAGAAGTTCAGCCCCAGTTACACAGACATTTTGTGTACAGTAATCCCTGCTTTTCACGGGGGTTACGTTCCAAGAGCACGCGCCTATAGTGAAAAAACGCTTTGTGTTTTGGTAAAAAAAGAGCCTAAAAATGCATATTTTTAAACCCTAAATATGTAAACCTTAAATATGCCCCCAAATCTGCTCCCAGAACACTTTAATTTCGTGTTCAACTCAGTTTAATGCATTACCCTTAGAGATGTAAAGGTAAATAAATAATCAGAATCAGAAAACTTGCTTTAAAAACCATTAGTATTAGAGGTTAGCATTAGCACAGCTTACTAATACTAAACAAATTGAGATAACTTGAACTTTTGGGGGTGGGTTTAAAACTCTAAAATATGAGGACAAGACACGGAGCAGTCATGCTACATGCTGCAGCAGCGTCTTCTTCTTTATTTATGGCGGTTGACAACTTTTCTGTGTATTACTGCCACCGCTGGACTGGTGGCGGTAATACAGTTGGGTTCTCAGAATAATCTATGTTAGACTGAATCTAGCTGAGGGATTACTGCACTTCTTTTTACTTCAGAAATCAGAACATAAAACTGGCAAAGGGGCAGTATACAACTTTATATTGTAGTGCATCAAATTGTGACACATGTACTGTCTATTGGATTGTGAGGTTTTGGGCTAGTTTTTCTTTTGTATTTGCTGCATAGTCTAACACTCAATACTGTGCGAAGGGTGTGGGAGGCTTAAGCTCTCTTAAGGTCACCCCTGGGATACTGACTCAGGTACAGAGGAGAGCTACCCTAACACCCTCTAATGGACCAGTTGCAATAGCCAGGGCGTTGGCAGGGCTTAGAAAGACAACCTTAACAGGTACCTTGAAGACCATTACTCTTTTTCTCTCTTTCTCTCTTTCTCTTTCCCTCCCTCTCTTGTTCTCCCTCCCTCTGTCTTCCCTTCTTTCAAGCCTCAGGACTTGAAAGATGCCCCGAGCTGAATGTGGACTTTGTGTGAAAAGGTTAATGCAGTTAAGTGGAAAGGGGGGAGGTTGAAACGAAAAACAGATGATGGCGAAAGGATGAGGAGTGGAGTGGGTGGAGCGCTGGACAGAGAGAAAGCAAGATCCTAAGAAAAGGTCACGTCAACGCTGCTAATTGTGCCTCTGTTGGGTGACACTGATGAGGCAGCCGCATGCTTGCAGAAAACAAAGAGCAGCAGAGGTCATTGAAATCTTGCTGACCCCCCGCGGTGGGCGGAGGAGAGAAAGAGAGGAGCGAGAGAGGAGTGCGGAACAGGAGGAGTGGCGGTGCAAAAGGCCGAGTGGAAAAAAAGAAGCCTATCAGGGAGGCAATCATCGAGGGGCAGCGCAAGTTAGAATTGACCATTTGAAATTCCATTCCCCGGCCGCAGCGTCGGGCCAAGAGGGAATGAGAAAGAGAAAGAGAGCGAGAGAGAGCGCGAGAGGCGCAAGAGAAACACCGAGTCAGGCTTAGACGTGGGGAACGATGCAGCAATTCAAATGCTCTGACTCTGGCTTCATCAAAGATTTGGCATGTGGACATCTGCGAGAATTACACGGTCCACTTAAAGAGCACAGCTGCTCGGTCTGGCACTGGCATTAGCATCTAAAAGGGACCAAAGCCAGTGTGCCCGCTCACCACCCTGCTCCTCTTTTCCTTATCAACTCATCCACCTACCGCCATTTACTATTCGTTGCACATCGCAATCTTAGCGTTAAAAGCATGATATGTTTGCATTAAAAGCTACGAAACAGCAGGGCTGTGAGCTGGCCTCCGCAGTGTCTAAATGTAAATGCGCCCATGTTTTATACATGTTTTAATACATTTATGGATTCATTTCAGGTCACTGAGGAGCAGGGCTCAGGCTGTGTGACTGAGCAAAAAGGGCTTTCTGACAGCGGTATTCTGCAGCCCGGAGTAATTCCCAGTCCACTGTCATGCTTAAATACTTTTTCCGTGTACCTACTCTTTCATGCTGCAGGCGCTTTGAGGGGAAAGAGCAAAACAAAACAGGTGTAGAGACGAAACTCACTTAGACTGCACACAAACTTCAGATCCAAAGTGCTATTTCTATCCAGTGGTCCAATATTCATTAAAAAAACCCCCAAAAAACAGTTTTTTAGAGTGCTGCCATAGAACAACCCAATCCCTACAGAACCTTTGAAAGGCCTTTTTTTTTTACACAGATAAATCCTTGATATTGAGATTACACATAAGCTACAGGGTCTAGAAGCGTATATATCCAAGCCAAAAATCTGAGCTACCTAGGGGTGCGTAGGAACAGGCAGGAAGCCAGGGATCCATGCTAGACGACTTTTATTGAGGCAAAACAAAACAAATCCTGGCTCGATGGCCGCTATGTACCAGAACAAGAACGTGAACGTGAAAACAGGCAGGGAAAATAAGGCGCACATAAGGCGATGGACTGATAACCCAAGAATAACACAAACAGAACTTAAATACTGAGCATGATCAGGGGCAAAACACAAACCAGGTGGAACTCAAGAAGCACGTGACACATGAACAGAAAACAGATGGACCCAAGACACGTGACAACAGAACCAAACAGACAAGAACGTCAAAATAAAAGACCCAAAAACATGAGCAAAACGGAACAGAAAAACAACCGAAAAGCAGTGGCCCTCACCGGCCACTGGACGAACCGTGACACCAGTCACTCTTTTTGCTCAGTCAGGTACAAGTTCGCATTTTAATTTCACTTTCATATTACAATTCAGTGTTTTTTTTTTTTAAAGGAGAGAAATCTTGCCCTGTTTGCACATACAAAGGAAGGCGGTGGTGAAAAAGTTGGGTGTGTAATGCAGGTGAAATGACAGAATGTGTTGAAATTGCAGTCATTTACGTGGCAATCTGTTTTCGAGCTGCTTCCTTGAATAAAAAGGAAAATGAGACGGCAACAAACCTATTTGGCTCCAACAAGAGCCGCGCGTGCCTCTATTGTTATGCTCTATCTGTTCGATCTACTCCTGAGCGCCGACATGCTGCATTGCTGATTCCTTGCTGCACCCACAGCCAGCCGCTATCTTCAGCGCTGTCAATGGAAAAAAACGCAACCCGGGCCGAGCAAACCTATGGAAATTGAAACCGTGGTTTTATATCCTTAGAAAAATCTTCTTTTAAGTATCAAGGTCATTGTGCTGGATACTTAGCACGCCGTGTGGCCTGTAAGCTAAGCTGTACGGTCAATGGCTCCCAGCTGCAGTCCAGCCTCCAGGCAGTGGGCAGTCACTTTCATCCCTTCCCTGTGTGTGTGTGTGTGTGTGTGTGTGTGTGTGTGTGTGTGTGTGGTAAGAATACCTGTGAACCATTAAACTAACGTTCACGTCCTCTCTCTTCCATTTAGGACGGCTTGCCCTGTTAGTTAAAAGCGAAGGAAGTGGTACAGTGGCAGCACTGTTAGAGTTCAAAGGGATAGACAAAGAGATGGCTTAACTCCCATGGTATGTCTCTAAATATAACAGAAAGGCATGTTCAGAGAGCATAGAGGAATCTGAGAAACATTGGGGTGATACACTATTTATAACAGAGCCATCTCTGCAGCTCGTTTCTTAAGCTCCGCTTGCATAATAAGCTCGCCGGAGTGCACAAGCCCTCCCAATCCAGGCACCGTTGTTAATAATTACAGTAATACTACACTCTTAAGACTTATATCTAGTGACAAGGAATTACTCAATATTTACTATTGCTTGGGTATCCTTTACTAAAATGCTTGCATGGTGCTCACTGACTACACACCAAATGTAAACGAAGCACTGATGCCATCAAACGTGGGCTTATATTGTGTAGTGGCCTTTTGCCTTCACATACTTGGCTTGTAATGGCCCTGATGATGAAGTATTCATGTGCTCATCCTCACTTTTTAGTTCCAAGACGAAAAAAAAAGCAGATCTTTTTGCGCAAGGCGTCAGGGAGACATTTTCATTCCTCTGTTTATTCAAACTCAGTCTTTCAAAAACATCACGGATGACCTCTCGTCCTCTTTCCAGCTTGTCGCGCATCACATTTAAACAAACTTTTGCCTTTAGCGCGCTTGCAGGCATGCGCATGCAACAAACGAGCCGTTATTGACAGCCACTAACAGCTTGTTACTGATTTTTTTTTTATAGATTCTGGACCTTTCCTAATGACAGACATCATGTGTCCTACTCTCACGTCATTAACTCTTTCACTTACACTCTTTCACTTAGATTTAAGGAAAAATCACTTCAGCTAATAATCAGTAACTGGAGTATTCACTCAGTAATCACTCACAGCTGTTCACATTTCAGTTCAATTACTGTATACCATTGTTTTCGCATCTGGTGGTGTTTTTCAGTTCAGAAAGCTTTTTTTCTGTACTGTGAAACAAATCACATTGATTTATTATTATTATTATTATTATTATATTCTGGAAATTCTACTTTTTTGATTAAAATGAGAAAAGTGATAACATGGATGTTAACAGGGATGTTAACAGAACTGTTGCTTATAATAATGTTTTAAACAAAAACAAGTAACACAGTGTGTCTCTGAAACAACAGAAAAAAACACTAAAATTAGAGAAAATAAAAGCTTTATCTTTGCCACTGTCCCAGTTGCGCTTATCACAGCGTCCGGCATGTTTTCAGATTCTTCCAGCCACGTTTATCTCCTCCATTTCGGCTTTGCGCTGAAATGTGATGGGAAAAATTCTAAGGTATGCATGCTGTATTTTTTGAGGATACTCCCTGTGTGAATTTACAACTGAAATAAATGGTGCTGTGAATCTGCATGATTCAAGTGTGCCAGCCTTTTGCAGGTGAATAAAGCTGAATAAAACGTGTTACATCTACAGACTTTCTGTCTTTTGGCCAGAATTATACTGATAGAAAAAAGTATTAGTACAGAATAGAATAGAATAGAATAGAATAGAACGGAACGGAACGAAACAGAATAGAATAGAATAGAATAGAATAGAATAGAATAGAACGGAACGGAACGAAACAGAATAGAATAGAATAGAATAGAATAGAATGGAACGGAACGAAACAGAATAGAATAGAATAGAATAGAACGGAACGGAACGAAACAGAATAGAATAGAATAGAATAGAACGGAACGGAACAGAGTAGAACGGAATGGAACGGAATGGAATGGAACGGAACAGAATAGAGTAGAATGGAATGGAATGGAATAGAATAGAATGGAATAGAATAGTATAGAATAGAATGGAATGGAATGGAATGGAATGGAACGGAACGGAATGGGATAGAATAGAATGGAATAGAATAGTATAGAATAGAATGGAATGGAATGGAATGGAATGGAATGGAACGGAATGGAACGGAATAGAATAGAATGGAATAGAATAGAAAAGAATAAAATAGAATGTAATGGAATAGAATAGAATGGAATAGAATAGAAAAGAATAAAATAGAATGTAATGGAATAGAATAGAATGGAATAGACTGGAATGGAATAGAATAGAATAGAATAGAATAGAATAGAATGCTTTTTATTGTCACTATACACATCTACAATGAGATTAAAAGCAACCCCTTCAGTGCAGGAAAGTTCTGTGACACTGTATAAATATGGAAAGAATAAATAACTGAAGGTTTTATATACATTTAAATCACGTAAATGCAACACTACATGGTTTTGTGCCCCACACACTGTATGTATAATTAGTATTCAGTGTATGGTTGGGATGAATTTAAGGCGAACCTGCTAATTGCAACACTTCTGATGCATCAGCGAACTGAAACGCCTTTATCACGACCTCAGTATTCATCTGTAAATTTGATTTATCTGCGCCGGCTCGGAAAGTGCAGACCTTCGAGGAAAAGCGTGGCATCTTTGTAAATTCGAGGATGACATGAAGAGCCTGACGATCAGTGTGACTTATACAAAAAAACATCTGAATGTAAACATCTCTAGCAAGGCTGGGACGGAAGACCTCCTCCTCCTGTTCTTTAATCAAGACTGCTGCTCTCAAGCACTTGGCTTCACGCAATTTCACCGGCCTGCCTTTTTTTCTTCGCTGTCATTTATTTTTCTCTCTCTCTCTCTCTCTCTCTCTCTCTCTCTCTCCTCTCCCTCCCTCCCTCCTTCGCCTGCTCTGTGACTCAGAGGCAGTTGGCAGCAGCGTCTGAGTCTTTATCGCCCTCCCATCAGCCTCTGCTACTTCAGGATATTCTGGGCACTTTGTTGGTGGGTGCCAAGCGTGCCGCATGTTTCTGTAGTGCTGATAGCCCAGTGGCGGCGCGGGCCCAATTCCTCTGCCCCCCGGGGGCTCACACACATGCACACGCACAAGCTCTGAAGCATCGCTGAGGGTCTGCCTCCAAGTTAATGCCAGGCTGGTTGCGCCGTTTGATCCCCCTAATGCAGGCGGCGTGTACACACATTCTGTTTATTTCTTTCATTCCGCTCACTCCCCCACCCGCCTTCAAAACTTCCAGGCAGCCTGAGCCTTGGGCCTACCCCGCTCTCGCTCCAGCAGCAGAGCAGGAATGGATGATCATTAATTGCGGCTGGATGGTTAATCCCTTGAAGGGCCTGTGTCATAGAAAACAGAATTTATCTCGCTTTTTTTTTTTTTTTTTTTTTTTAAAAAGTCTTTGGCATAGCATGTAAACATTGTTGAAATGTCAAAACAGTTAGAAAATGATAATTAAGCTGCAAAAATAATTCCTTGTTTTTGTAAAGTGCCCAAAAACTCATTTGCATATATCCACCTATTCAGCCTACAGCCATTAAGCCTTCCATTAGTCTTTCTGTTGTTTCAGGTTGATTTTGAATCCGACGCCAGACAGAATCAGAACTGACTCAGTATTAAAGGCACAGCAACACAAGCAGTCGTCTTAATTCTTAGCGAAATTCTTAGGTTGAAAAATGGTCATGTTTAGATCTATAGTTACACGATAGTACATAAAAATTCATGCTGGGCAACGATTAAACACATGGTTTTCATTGTTATATGAAAATATTCAATTATTAATTCAAAAAAGTGTATTGTGCACTTATTTTAAAAGTACTCCTATTTGAACAAAAGTGCAATGACATTTGGTTTTAACACTTTAAACTAATAAGGATCTTTTTAACAGCAGCGTTACCACAGTCACACAGTTACAGTTCAAATATTTCTGTAAATCTTAAACATTTGTGTAATTAAATCTAATATAAAACCAAAGCTATTCACCACTGCAGGGCATTCACGTTTTATCTGGTTTGTTATAGAAAAACAAGTACAGAACATTGGGGGGGGAGGCGCATTATAGCATCTGCAAAGAGGACCAACTCCATATGAAAGTCTATGTATCTGAATGCAGTGTCATTAAAGTCCCTGTTTGGTGTAATGGTCAGGCGTCCCAATACTTTCGTCCATATAAAGTAATGTGTCGGCTGTTTTTTGTCAGGCATTGTCAGGCTTTTGCCCATATAATATAATATTGACCACAGCAATGGGACTCCTGCAAAAAACAGGCAACACTTTGAACGGTGTGCAGCGAGAGCACACCAGTGCAAACAAGCAACAAACTCTCAAAAGAAAATCATTTTTAAAAAGCCTGTGTTAACGCACAATAAATTCATTGTTGGCATTAAGGTGATAATAATGTTAATAATGTTAATGTGTCCAGTCCTAATAAACATATTAAACTATAGATGGAATAAAGTAAAGTCATGTGTGAACACACCACAGCACAGCGTAGTGTGAACAGTGTGAAATTCTTTCTCTGCATTTAACCCATTCAGGAGCTGCCACCAACGAGGGGCCCCCAAGGAGCAGTGTGTGTGGGGACGGTGCCTTGCTCAAGGGAACCTCAGTGGTTTTACTAGCAGTCCAGGGATTCAAACCCACGACCTTCTGATCCTTCTGATCTCCCTAACCACTAGGCTTGTGAATACAATAGTGTTAGTGTACAACAGCATAGTGTTAAAAAGAAAAGAATGTGACACACCAGGTTAGAGCACTCCAGTCTTTAGTTTGTTGTAATGTAGAATGAGCTTTATAAATACACTGTGTACAACTCATAACTTGTGTAGCTCTATAACTTAGTTCTATAGTTCTTCTTACATAACTTAGTTCTATAGTAGATAGCAGACCATTCAGTTACTGAATTATATGTGATATGATAAATAAATAAGCAATAGGGCTAGAATTGAAGGGGCTAAAACAGGAGCTCAGACATGACTCACACATTTGGGTTCACCAGCTTTTAGCTGCGGCGTCTGCCAGGGCTGCTCAAGCGGCGGGAGCGCCAGCGAGGCCATGCAGGGAGAGACAGACTAAATGATGCAGGAAGGTACTGGCCAGCCCTTAGTCCCCTACCCTGGCTGGCTGTAGACTCTAGTAACGCCCACCGCCATGTTCCCCTTACCTCCAGCTTAGCTCCATGCCTTATCAGGCCATGTGGGTCGGCTCTCTTTCACTCCCCAGAATGAGCTTGTTTGCTCGTCCTTGTTTTTGTTCGCGTATCATGTATTTGTTTATTCATTTAAACATTATCATGCATAAGCTCTCAAGCCCAGGGCCTCGTTATTGTCATTCTGCCGGAGACTCGCACTTATCAAGCAAAAAAAGCTCGTTAGATTAATTTGGTCTCTTTCACGGACGCTGCTCTCCCTGTCCAATTGCGAGAAATAAACACTAAATGACACTGGGCTGCACCGGATCACAGCAGGCATTGTTATTTAGAACAAAGGCCACGCAGTTCAGCACAAAATGCCACTTCGAAGCTTCTCGTATTAACCTTCTAATGCCAAAGGTTGCAGTTACAACGGATTTAACAAGATCCAAATAACATCTATTTCACCCTTTGCTACAGGGTTTTATTTATTTATTTACTATTTATTTTTCCAAACCTTACTTTCGCTGGGAATCTTCCGGCTTCATTTGTTGGTGGAGAGCGGACAGCGGCGCCGTACTTCACCACACTTCACTATAATGACACACACTCGATGGCCACTCCATTAGGTACATCTACCTCATATCTACACTCATTGTCCATTTAATCAGCTCCACTTACCATATAGGTGCACTTTGTAGTTCACAATTACAGACTGCAGTCCAGCTGTTTCTGTGCATCAGTTGTGTGATTGTGGAAATGCCAGCAGAGCTAAACACGCTAAGGTCAGTTGTGAAAAACTGTGTTACTGTTTGTGGTGGTTTAATATAAAATAATTACCCATTTTTCAGCAAGAGCGGTTTGCTCCACCCGTTTTCAGCCATAACCTTAACCATACATGGCTTGGTGACATGTAGGGAATTTACATTCCCCCTGTGGTCCAGAATGCCTCGCACTGAATGAAGAAAGTCAGAAGAGACACTGGTTGGAATCCAGCAGTCTTCAAACACTGGTTTTGTAGCAACAACACAATCACTAGGGCATTAACAGAAAAGCCTACACCCCCTGAGAGAAGTCGAAAGTTTCTTTCCTTTCTCTGTCTGGCTTACGCTGACACCAATTATTATAGTCCCTTCATAAAAGGGGAGGTACCGTTGGCGCGAGGGGAATCTAAACACAAGACCACAACAAGACGAGAGACATGGCAACAGAGAATACATCACATGTGTGGAGATCCTTCACTCTAGAACACAAACAGCATGGAGTCCTGCAGAACCTGCAAGTCGGTGTTAAAGTACAGTAACAGAACCGGTGCTCTGCATCTGAAACGGCTCCGCTAGCTAACATGGCTAACGCCAGCACTGCAGGGAGTCTCTAATATAAAGTTGCTCATTGTTGAACACGTGTACATGGACAAGTAGACTTTGTTGAAGGATAAGTTGATCTAAAATAATCTGAAGCCCTTCCTTTCCTCATAAAATATAATGTAGTTTTATACAACAATGGTCAGCACCACCAAGGAGCAAGTAGTATTGGATGATGGAACATTGTCTCACCGTCTGTTCATCAAAGTTGATCAATAAGGTAGAGTTACCTGATAAAGGGGACAGTAAGTGTACACACCTGCAGCACTGCTGTGTTTGGTACAGTACAGCCCACACCAACATGAAATCTGACATGAACTGAGAATGATCTACCACCCAAGTAATACCTGCTCACTGCTGGTCCTCTGGGGGTCCTGGCCATTAATGAAAGGGGTAAAGGTGGAGGGAGTAACAGATGGACTACAGTCTGTAACTGTAAACTTCTAAGTGCACCAATATGACAATAAGTGTACCTAATTTATAACAAATGACATGGGAATTGCAAAAATGACATGTTCAATCATCGGCTGAGTGTGAATGCCCTACAGTGTTGTTTCGGTCAGGAATTGAAGGAATATAATACAGCAAAAATCAATCGTTTTAATACGGCATGCACCACAGCGCAAGGACAGCATATTTTTCCAAGGTCAGCGACAGTGGAATTGGTTTTGCCATGTGTTTTGGTTTTTAAACACAGTGATCACACTGTCTAAGTCTCTCCCTGAAAAGATAATCCATGCTCATGATGTTTTTGCCCCTTTACTCTAAAAGATGTTCTTGCATAACAACCCAGAACCAATAAATTGGAAATTCATGCTGTCATTAATGCTAAATCAGATACATGCACATCTTGTGCTGCAGTGTAATTTCCTTACCAACATTATTCAGTGTTTAGTGTTATAGATGTACTGTAAACTGGAGCATCTGGTAGCCTAGTGGTTAAGGCATTCGTCCTGTGATCAGAAAGTCCAGGTTCGATTCCCAAGACCACTAGGCACCACTGAGGTAGCCTGAGCAAGGTACCGTCCCCATGCACTGCTCCCCGGGCGCTGTGTTCGTAGCTGCCCCCTGCTTCACTTGGTGAAT
>JBBPDE010000001.1:18948833-18959137 GCA_037974605.1 Nannopetersius ansorgii
ACACACACACACACACACACACACACACACACACACACACACACACACACACACACACACACACACACACATTAAATCCTATCCATGCTATATAGTGCGTATTAATGTGTATGTGTTTGTGCATTCACCATCTATAGTGGCACACATACACGTATATACATACACACACACACACACACACACACACACACACACCGCACACACACACACACACACACGCACACACATTGAATGCACAGCATACAGCATGGCTGGGATTTAAACCCAGAGCTTAGTCACAGGGTTCTCTGTGGTGCATCATTGCTTTAAAAGGAATTCCCTTTGAGTCACTGAAGTTTAAAATCAATTTATCATTAGTTTCACTCTAAAACAGACTGGGTTTGCATCACAATAGGGGCGAAGCGGCTGTTTTATGTGATTTATTGTGCAAACCTCACGCAGTGTTCCGACTGAGTAGGAGGACTGGAGCTACTTTTGTCTGAAGAGTATTTAGCGAGAGGTTCTACTCAGGCTGATTAACGTCTCACCGCGCTTTTTAAACAGCAAAGCCCATTTCCTAATCAAACGCGTTCGCGCTCTCACAAACAAACGCAAAATTATTTAATAAAAGGGACACAGACAAGTACTTCCAACAGATAATAATTATTGGATTAGGGCCCGAATCCTGTGTGCCCTCTGAAGCAGTCACAAAAAAAAGGTTAATTGAAGATGCACATGTAAAAAGTGGAAGCTTAATGCAGTTTCAGCTGTGTGATGCTCGGCACCTCTTAGGAACACTAATTGCGCCCGGAAAATTGAGGTAGAACCGTTCTAATGAACTAGAAACTTCTTCTTTTTTCCCCACATTTGATCAGAGACATGATCACAATGGCAATGCACATTTTATTGTAGAGGGAGATGAGAGGAACAACACTATTAACCCGGTATTAACTATGTGGATTTAATAAAATGTATTTCTTTCATATCTTAGGGCTGCTACAGCCTACTGTTCAAACACACTGGAACTGATGTTTTTAAGCCTATAAAACCAATTTGGTTTCAGACAAATGTATAATAGGAATTCAGTCTGCAATTACAGGGTAAATGCATAGCTTTCAAATAATTAGCAGCAAACCAGAAATGTAAAAAATGAAGAAATGTTAGAAGTTAGTACTGATGAACTGAGCTGAGACAGAGAAAGACACAATACCTCACATTTTATAAAGAGGTGATCAGACCTAGAGGCAGATAATTTGCCAAACATCATTAAAAATAATCTATAAAATAACAAATTATTGTTAACTATTAATACTGAGTGATATATATGTTTGCAATGGCTCTGTAACCCCATGTGGTTTGAAAGCATGGGAGTAAATACTTTAGTCATGGGCGGGGCTTGAAATGCTGGGCCTCTGGGTTTTTGACCATTCAGTTTCATTTCATTACTTTCATTACTGACACATTAGTTAAATAGCAGGTACTGCATAATTAAAGTCTTAAGATAATAACTGTATAATGATCCTATCAATAGTGCTAAAGTAATGAGATTAGGTGTTACGGCCTGGTCAGTGACGGGAGTTAGCCACTGCGTTTTGTTTGGGGGTTTCTGGGTCTGTGTTTTTTCTATGTGTTCTGTTCAGGTTCTGGGTCTTTTATTTTGATACGTTTGGGGTTTTGTGTGCTTGTCACGTGTTTTGTTTTGTCATGTGCTTTTCTGTTTCAGCTGGTTTCTGTCTGTGCATCACGTTTCTCATCTGTTCCTTGTTTGTTTCTAATCAGGTTCTGTATTTAAGTTCTGCCTTTGTGTCATTCAGTGTCGGTCATTGTCCTCACCTTTCTGTTTAGGCACAGTCTGATTTCTCGTTCAAGTACTAGTAACGGCCACCGAGCCCTGTTTATGTTCTTGTATGCTCCTGAATAAAAACCACAGAATGGATTCTCGTTCTCCAGCCTGCTCCATTCAAAGAGGCAGTTCATGGTCGTGGGGAATTAGCCTCCCCCACCATGACATTAGGGCATCTTCACGTTCCCCAAAGGACCTTTCAGTTGAGTATTTTAAATAGCTTTCCAGGTTCGAGAGCCAAAAGTTGTTGGCGTGTCTCCAGAGAAACTTTTCTGGGACCTTTATTAGTAAAAATACAGAGTTAGTTAAAAATTCAAACCCATGTAAACACATTATTATCCTGATCAGCAGCTGTAATCTCAGGCATGTTCCGGCGACACCGGACTCCCTGAAACTCCCTTTATTTTCTCGATTGTTACACCTCAGTGAGATTTTTTTGGCACGTCAAGAACATCTCCAAGAAGAGACGAGTCGATATGTCTAGGCAGAGTATGGGCTTTCAGCAACGCCTGAACCCCAGAGACTGTATGGCTGTGGAGGAGTATGGATCGCACTGAGTTTGGGCACGGGAACAGGCGACATATTATGTGTGTGCCTGCATTCTCCCTCCAGAACAGCACTTCTATCAGCCTGGTGGTAATCATTCTTGACACCATGCTCTGCATTTGCCTTCCTTGCCTAAGCACCTGCCTCAATCCTGATCGATTTCTGGTGGTTGTGAGACAGGAGCCGGGCCGGGCGAGGTTTCTGGGGAAGTCTGGGGTGGTGCTTCGCTGACAGGCAGCCGCAGCAGCTGCTTAAGTGATAAAGTGCTGGAGTGCAAGGCAGGATCAAAGCAGTGAGAGCTTTCATTGGCAGGACGAGGCGGCCCTACCCAGCATGCGCCATGTGTTCAGAGAGGGAGCCGGGCGCACTGATGTTGCTGCTGCTGTCGTGAAGGGATCCCACACATGCTGCCGCTCCAGTCTGGGCACGCGGGCTGGACGAGGCCTGAAGAACGCAGCAGATGGATGGTGAAAGGGCTGCTGCAGTGGAACCGGGACCGACCTTATTCGCAGCCTCCCTCAGAAACATCCAGCTGAAATATTCATACAGGCGAACGCAGAGCTGGCTGGGGCAGGGAATTACTAATGCAGCCTTTAATGGCACACACACTCTGACGAGTCCTACTGAATCACTCATTCCCGCTCTACCCTCTACTGGAATAATCATGAAATCAAGCAAGAGGCCTTGATTGGTGGGCTCAAGCGCCCCCTCTGGGCTTGCTCTCCGGGCTCATGCAACACAGAACCTCCACACATTTCTACATAAGCTCATAGTTACCAATCAAAGATTTTACAACCACTCATCCAAGTAAAGAGTCATTCAGGCACCTATATATTCGGTATTGTACATTTCATTCATGTATGAAACATTGTTTTAGGGATGGTCTGAGGAACCTAAAAGTATTGATTCAGCCTCCAAACCTCTGGGATCTTAATCCAGTGACGCACCTCTGGGATGCGCTCAATTAACTCACTATATGCTGCTAATATGCTGGTACAGTAATCCCTTGCTTTTCGCAGAGGTTACGTTCCGAGAGCACCCGCATATATTGAAAAACCGCATTGTTATGTTTTGGTTAAAAAATGCCTAAAAATGCCTATTTTTATAGAGCTAACCCTAAATCTGCCCTCAAATCTGCCCCCAGAACATTTTAATTGTATATTAAACTCAGTTTAATGCATTACCCATAAAGAAAATGTAAAGGTAAAAAAAAAATTATAATCAGAAAACTATTGCTTAAAAAACATTAGTGTTAGCAGTTAGCATTAGCAGCGTGCAAAGACTCACAAAAGAAAAAGACAGCTCTCTGTGCTGATGCTCAGTTAAGTCAGGGACAAGGTAGGAAATATTGGTTTATTTGCGTGTGCGTGTGTGTGTGTGTGTGTGTGTGAGAGAGAGAGAGAGAGAGAGTAGGTGAGTGAGAGCAAGCGAGAGAGAGAAAACCCGTTAGCATTAGCGGTTCACATTAGCAGCATGTAAAGACTCGTACACAGTCTTGAAACATTGAAATAACTCTCTCTACCCACATGTTTAGATGGGGCACAGCTTACTAATACTGAATAAACTGAGATAACTTGAAAATTTGGGGAGGGGGGGTAGTTTAAAACACTAAAATATGGGGACACGACAGCAGTCACGGTGCAGCAGGCCTCTTCTTCTTCCTTTGATGGTGGTTGACAACTGTTAAGTCTTGTGGGGTCAGTGGGTCAGAGCTGTTTTGGTGGCAACTGGTTTTGATGTTATAGTTCATGGGTGTAAACCTACCTGCCTGGCATCATTTATGATACTGAGCACATCTTTTTACAGTCTGACTTAGCAACTCTCTAAATTAGCTCGGTGGGTACACAAAACAAACATTTGGACATCTGGAGATTTGGTAGTTGACTCATTAAAAATGAATATTACTCAGCTTTGGAGGTTTTTAGTTGTCAGCATTTCTTTGTCTGAGATGTCTTGATAATAATGCATGGTGCATTTCAGCAGTGATTCGGTGATGCTGTTGTGTCTAGTGGGAAAAAGACTTCAGGAAGTTTTGTTGTGATTATGGTATAATGGTTGAAAAACAGCGTATTTTTTCCCCCTCGTTTCTGAAAGTGCTGCTTAATAAGGATATCTAGACACACTTAATAATGCACTCAGTGCCAAAACATAAAACAGAATGTAGCAGTAAACAAATATATCCTTACATTACCCCTAGCTAATTTGCACTTTACTTGTTTTGTCATCTTTACTGACAGTTCAGCAAGATGTTGATTCATTATTTAAAAGGCTCATGTCACTAAAAACACATTTAAGCAGAAACATATACCTGCTATTGAGTCTACAGGAGTTTAGGCCTGCCTGTTCATGTATAGTATAAAGAGTGTTTCAAACACACTGTTTTTTGAACTAGGCACAATAAAAGACAGCCAATCAGAACAGAGCATAAAGAAAAGTTGAAAAGTGGCCAAAAACAAATTCTTGAATTCCAATAACCCAATGTTATCTATGGACAAATAGAACGCAACTGAATACTGTGCGATCCACCCCCTTTTAATGAGACTGGTACGAGTATGTTATTCTTCATTAGATTTCCACACGTTATTTGCATGTTTCTGACTGCCCTAAGCGATCATGACTGGACATTTAAGGGCTGAAATGCAAACAGAACCCTCAGGCATGTGACGCTGCTAATGTTCTCCTCGCAGTAATGGACTGGAACTGTAAAGGAGATTGCTATGCCATTACTCACACATGTACACTCTTGGGTTCTGCTAATGGTGCCATGTGAAGCCCAGCGTCCTATTACACCGCACAAAAAACCCAACCATGCAGGTAATTGGTTCATAACCCGAAACATCTGCGGGACCAAAAAACGATATCTGACGCTGGAGACGTGCGGTATGCACCGCAGGCGCCGGCGCGTGGAGGCCGCACCGAGAGCCTTGTTTGCAGGCCCCCGTTTGAAGGAGCTCTCAGAAGGATTTGCTGCCAGTTTATAATCCAAATAAGTGTGTGGTGTAGTGACCCTATTAGAATAGCCCCCAAGAACACAGCGGGAATATTCCCTGGCAGAAGCCCGTCGCTATGTCCTCCCTCTCCCTCTGCATTGATCCAGACGTTGAGAGAAAGAAAAAAAAAAAAACAGATGATGCTAGGGCAAATTACAGCGACGTAGATCGAGTAGCAAACCAGCCATCCGTGCAGTCCTGAGTGCTCTGCAGCTGCGGACGGAGTGCTGTGCCGGTTATAATGCATTTTAACGGCCTCATGTTTTGAAAAGGGATCTGAAATGGTAAGAGGGAAGTCTACAGCGGAGAAGGCAATGTTAAAAAAGACAGAGAGAAAGGGAGAGAGAGAGAGAGAGAGAGAGCGCGAGAGCAAAAGGTCTGCCAGCTACGCTATAAAGGGTTTGATGTATTTCCTCATCAGTAGCTCGTCACGCGGTGTGGGGGATTTCTATTTTACACCTGACCTTCTCCTGTTAAATACCTTGTTTCACTGCAGAGAGGTAAGCAGATAAGCGCACTTGCAGCCTAGGGATCGCACCTTATTTCTGGAGCCTTCAGTCGAGGCAAAGAAAACATATAAACACAAACGCACACACACACACACACACACACACACACACACACACACACACACACACACACACACAGGCTGAGAGTGGCAGAGTCTCTTCTGAAGGCACCCTGACTGCTGTGAGCTATTAGACGTTGTAATAGTGTTTGTAGGAATATGGGGAGGAGCGTTCTAGCATGTGCATAAATAAATATAAAAAACAGGCGCACGAGGGGAGAGGGAGTTATTAAAAGGCTTAGTAAGAAAAGAGGGGATCTTTTGATTGTCTCAGTGTTAACTCTTGTCTGCTGCATTGGCCGGGGCTGAGCGGAATTCAAGATGTAATCTTTTTCCATTAGAGTAAATCATAGCCCTGAGACGCCACGCCAGGAGGGGATCATTTTCTTATTGGGTGAAAAAAAAGTGGGGACAAATTAAATCCCTTGGCTCTAAATGGAAAATCATTAGTGGGAGTAATAGTGAGAGTTTCACCTGTTCCCATGGTGGGCTGTGATACTGCATCCGCCATCCGCATTCCTTCCTCCTTTGCTTACCCTTTCAGACCCCTCTCCCGCCGTCTGTCTATAATGAGGGTATGGATTTGAATAGAGAAGACAGATGGTTACGTTTGATGAATGTGACTGTACAGCCAGTGAGATGTGAAGGGGCAGAGAGGCAAAAAAAAAAAAACTGCTGAAGGGTGGCATGCGTGGAAATCTGTCTGCCTTAATTCAGCGAGGAGTCACCATCCTGATTACTCTGATTAGACTGTCGGAGGCACTGAGTGCCATCTGTCAGAGAGAGCAGTGCTCTATCTGAGGGAGAGGAGGAAGATTTGGGTTAGATGCCGGACCCCTCCCGGTCCGCAGGAGGTCGGCTCGGGGCAGCTTGGATCTGCATGGTTGCCTCTAATGTAGTGCCTGCACCACTGCTGGCTGGCCTCGAAGAGAGGAGATTAATGCAACTTTGCTGTGACAGTGGACTCTGGACGCGACTCCAGAGCTGCTCAGCTCCTCTGCTCAGATAAGACTGGGCAAATTATGCTTCTGCACCTTAGAGGCTTCGCCAGGCTTCACTAGGTGCCAGTAAGTACAATCAAACAGAACAGCAACCATGGCAACTGACACTCTCGAGAGATGTTGTTGTTGTTGTTGTTGTTGTTGTTGTTGTTTTTTAGGTGGGGGTGACTTTTACTGTTAGTCAAGGCTTTTACCGCTCCCTTCTGAGATTGCTCTTCTTTCGACGCGAGATTAACTGTCAAATCATTTTGTTTGCTTGTATTCTAGCTTCAATGACTAAATCTTGTAATTTACAAGGATAATTCAATGCAGCAAATCCATGATAATCCTTTTGCCTGAGATAATAATCTGAGCCCAAATAATTAAAGGAGTGATAATGAAAAGTCTGAGTGCCCGATATGAGCAGATAAGGAATGGAGACGTGCCAAAAAATAAATAAATAAATAAATAAATAAAACAGCAGAAAGCGATAAGGAAAAAGTAGAAGGGGAGAATATATCGACTAAAAATCATATGGAATCCATAGATGAAAGGATGCAGGGGATGCTCACAAGCTAATACGATAAGCAGAAAAGCCCAGAAGAGGCAAGATTAAAAGGATTGGGTCTGTTGAAAGAGGAAAGGGAGCAACTGCTGACCTACATGTAGGTAACAAGTCTATCTTGTTGACTCCCACCCACACATCCATTTAAAAGACACATGGGGCAGCATTTGGGGGTTCGAAACATAAAAATCAATGACAAAGCAAATCAGTGACAAATGGTGAGGCGCTTGGACAAAGGACAAAGATTAATGCACAAGGTAAATGAAACAAAAAGCTTTTAGAGGGTTATTTTTAGATGTACTAACCCTTCAGTGGCCACAATGACTGGAGGTTTTTCTGCCTTCCTGCAGTTCACTCAGTGCCACTACAAAAGCAAGCAGATGAAGAGCTCCCAGGGCCTTCAAGCAAAAAATATCTGATTTTCAAGGAGAGAACATGGATGTACAAGAGTCACTTGAGAACACAAGCACTGGCCATCTCACAGTTCATGTTAGGTCTGTATTTTTCTATCCAGAGAAATCACATATTTTAATGAAGGCCAAAGAGCACGTTAACATTGCATATTCTCCAGGATTTGGGATGCCTATGAGGATTTTTATTAGAAGGGCAGGGTATGGTAGGGAGATATACAGTATGTGGACTAGATCAAAGACTCTTTGGTAGGTTGCTTCAGATCTGAGGTTAAACTAACTCCACTTAAAACCCTGACCCACCATTCTGAAATTCTAATCCAACCCTTAGAACTCAGAGCTTATAAGTAAAATCTGATTTCAACAAATATAAACAGTATAAAACAGTCAAAAAACGGTGTTTGCTCTCCTACACACTCTCCGTTTGCTGCGCTTTTGCCCGGCGCACCATCATCTGGCCGCTCTCTGGACCCCCTCCCTCCTCCCATCTATGGGTGGACCCTGTCCTGAGAGTTCTCCCAGGTTCAAAGATCTTTTTTCATTGATTACTAAGACATAGAGTAAAATTAATTTGGGCATTAAAAAATTTCTTTGTGTTCAGTTCTCTATGAAGCCATCGTTATTATCATTACATGTTTTTTTTTGTTACAAAAATGTTGGTTCTACATGACACAGGAACACTAAACAAACCTCAGCATGATGTTTGACACCAAAACCAAAAACCAGGGGAACGACAGTTGTTGAGTTTCTGGCATGGATCTGTGCCGGCAAGGGTTAAAATGTTTGAGAACAAGAACCGATATAAACAGGATGGAATAATGGAGCACGTTCTAAACAACTGTGAGTTGAGAAGAACATCCTAGATGCTTCAAAACAATCACACACAGGTACAGTCACACCAACCAAACACAAGCATTTGATGGAGAATGGTAGGTTGGTGTGCTGTGGGCTTCTGATTCTGCTCTTTCAGATGTTTTTGGCAGACTACCAGAGAATTCCCTTGCTGGGAATTCTGTCACAGAACCTCATCCAGGCTGTTCTAAAGCCTCCTGTGTCCTACTTAGCTTGTTGTCTTTGTTAGTTTTATGTTTTCTATTAGTAGCCCTTGGTTCTCTGTTATCTTATATTTACTCATAGACTTGGCTTGTGTCTTAGTTTCATCTTATCTGTCTGTTCCGCCTTGTTGGACAATGGTTGTGCCTGTATTGAGTCAGTCTGTTTTTTGACCATCACGTGGACGAGGCCTCTACCACACCCCTCTTCAATGGATAAAGAATAAAAGCTAAAACACAGTAGACAGAATTAAGCCTTAAAATCAAATAGAGGTTAATGTAACGTGCTGAACGCTTGCTGTTGACACACAATTCTGTCTGTTTGTGCCATAAATCGAGGGTTGTTTTTATATGCTGGAAAGGAATGCGAGAACCATGAATAACATGCAAGCCTTATTTGAATTCCTTTTGTTTTGCAGATGTTGTTAGGCGGAGTGTAAGAATAGATATGAAACATAAACAGTGAAATGGAGGTGTTGATTTGAGTAAATAGAGTGTAATTGAGCTCTAAAAAGGCTGGTGATTTAGTAAATTGAGCAGCCGTTTCAGAGATGACAAGATTCAAATGCGTTTCCTCCTGGATGGAGAGCACTGGGAAGAGAAGCGGGGGGGAAAAAATCTCGCTGTCAGATATTAGGCCAGCGCTGAGTGTGTTTGCTTAGAGCCCTTATCATAGCCAATTACAGAAACTTCCACTAACTCCCTTCATCCTCTCATCACAACAGAAAGCATCTCATACACACATCTGGAGAGGGAGAGGCTGCATGCAGACTCCAGCTCCAGGCTCTTCATTACCCTTCCACAGACGATTTGCACTTGATCAGATCTCGCCTCTCAATTTCTTCTCCTTCTCTCTCCCTCCCTCAATCTCCTCCTATTCCACCATGTGTTGTTTCTCTCACGTCTCGCAGCTGAACAGGTGAGGACTATATTTAGTCGACTGGCAGGGAGGAGGCCTCTGAAATAATGTCATTAACTATTTATTGCAAATATAGCAATAAAGGGTGAATGCATTATATATTCCGCTGGAAGTCACAAATCATTACATCCACAATGCAAGATGTTGTAACAGACTGTAGCAAAACAAATGCAAAGTGAGAAAAAGGTAAGATTCAAGTCTAATCAGGGCAACATTATGCTCCTAGTTTCTGTGGTCATAAATGCACAGAAGTTATGAAGGAGTCGCTATTATTTTATGTAAATAAAACTCAAAAATTGATTCACAAGATTTTTTTTACGAGTTTTTTCTTTCATCAGTGATGCATAATTGCAGAGAAATGAAGGATGGCTATTCCAGATGCATTGTGTGTGTGTGTGTGTGTGTGTGTGTGTGTGTGTGTGTGTGTGTGTGTGTGTGTGTGTGTGTGTGTG
>JBBPDE010000001.1:19020406-19038300 GCA_037974605.1 Nannopetersius ansorgii
CACTGAGCTACCTCAGCTTTGGTTCCTTAGGTACTGGTGATTAAATGCTCCGTGAAATGCTCAGAAAACTATGATAACATCGTGATTATTATAGAAATTTTAAATATCGTCATATTGGCCAGTCCGAGTACTAAAACTAAATGTGTACTACATGCAGTTCTAGACAATACAGTGCACACATATTGTAGTACAGTCTGGCAGAAACCTTCACAAGCAACCCTTGCATTGCATGATTGTGATTCGGTTGTTACAACTTTCATGGCAGTATGGTAAAACGGCAGAATGCCAAAGGTACACCCTCAGGCAGTAGACACTCGAATGTGTAACCATTGATTAGGACTGAAATGAAAAGCTTACAGGGAGCTGCCCTGGCGTCAGTGTGAATTACAGACATTTGCTAGAGATGCTGGTTATTAACAAATGAGGCGCCCAGTGTTCAGTCCCTGATTAGATCAGTCTTAATGTGGAACATCTTCATAAAGACGATGACACAGTAATCACAAACCATTTGAACTGTGAAAGGACAAAACACAGGTAGCAGGTTGTCATCTGGAGTCGGGACTGGTGCTAGGAATTAGTTTTCAGAGTTTAATGGGGTACGTAAATATTGTCAAGTCAAATACCATTTACTTTCCAGCGCATAGAGTTCCATATATGGGATGCCTTGGAAATCATTGACATATATTTTTATTTATTTATTGGTTTACAGGGCTGCAAATGTAATATTTACAGAACAGAGGTGATTTACATTTATTGTAATGTCTCGGCCAGTGGCCGCTAGAGGTCACTGTTTTGGGTTTTGTTATGGGGACTTTTATTTTGAATTTTTGAGTATATGTTAGTGTCTTGGGTCACTGTGTCAGCTGTCTTGTATTAGTTAAGTGATTGTGTTTTGGGATTGGTTTCTGTCAGAGTCTGTCTAGGTATTTAAGTTCTTTGGTTTCATGTTTGAGTTGCTGGTTATCGCTCACCCTGATCCTCATCTTTCCTGATCCTCCTGTTTCTTCTATATAGTTTTGCTTTGTGTTTTAAAGGTCCTCATACCTGTTTTAGTTTAGTATGTAGAGTCTGTGTCTTTTTGTAATAAAATTCCATCTCATGGAACCTGCCTGCTTGCGCCTCGCCTCACTACCCCGAGCACGCGACGTGACATTTATAAGTATAGTGCTAGAAGAAAGACTGGAAATGCTCATATAAGTCTTGGTTCATAAAACCACAGTGATATTAAACTGAGAGGTATTATGTAAATGTAAGCAGTGGGCACTTTAATGAGTTACATATCAACATATCCTCCATTGTTCATTTACTTATACATAATACAGCATTGCACAGAATGAAGGAATAAACAACTTAAAACACGCTTAAAACAAAGCAGATCACAACTGGACTCCTTCAGTTTTAAAATGCAGAGAATCTAAAACTTACTTAAAAAATCTAAAAAATTACTATTTTTAAAATCAATTACGCGTGATGATACTATCCTGGCATGGCACGTCTTTGATGACATCACATTCATGCAACAACACAAATTGCAATAAAGGGTCTTCCGGGTGATTTTTTACGGAAACACCGTTAGTGTTTTATTGCTGTCAAAAAAAATACTTTAGTGTAAAATCCCCAGTTCACCCACTTTACTTGCCTCATAGCACTTTATCCAAGGTGGAAGAATATGCAGATTTGTGCTTTGATTTCTACAGGGCCTGTATGGAGCCGCAGTCATCAGACCCGTGATGGACAGCTCCTCAAACGCACTGTAATCAGCCCTCGCACATGCGGTGATGGAGAGCCGTCTGGGCCTGATTGCTATGCGTATGTCTCGATATCTCTGCCACTGCTCTGACAGTAGACTGCAGACTGAACAAACAGCAAAACAATAGGCCTCCTCCCTCATCTAAGTACAAGTAAATAGAATTAACATCTCCCTGACATCTATTAAAACCCTTTTAATTAAAATGCAGGTATTAAACATCTGTGGGCTTTTCATCCGTCGGCTGCTGTCTCTGCCTTTCTGCTTCTTAAAAAGCTCTCCTAACAACAAAGTGGATTTATTTGTCCCCCCCGCTCCCCCCTCCCCCCCACACACACACTTTGAATTCACAGTATTCTGTACGTGCTCCATATGGCAACAGGATGTTTAGTCTGACTATTTTTAGCTCCTTCAATTCCTCAGCTGGAAAAAGGAGCTCTGTCATTCCTGCAGACTCTTTTCTCCACATCTTACAGTGTAAAAGTGTTTGTGTGTGTGTGTGTGTGTGTGTGTGTTCAACCCTTATCACCAAAAGTTGCCAGTGACATGTAGACAAGTGTTTATGAGGCAATCCCTTGCATTTCTTATCAGCTCTCCTTGTATGTACCCCTCAACTCCCCGGTGGGCTTCAAAAGCTGTATCACTAATCTTAAACAAATCTACTGGCACATCAGACACATTAGCACACCTCGCCACAGGCATGCGCTATCAAACAGCAGCCATGCAACAGGAGAGGGGAAAGCTAGCGCTGCTGAAAATGTCAATATTGAAAGATCAGTTTGTGTTACCTTAGAGTAGACAGCACTTGGCAGAGAAGGGGTCACCCCCGTCACACAGGTCTCTGCAGTGAGAATCAGACCGACAACATTAGTTAAGGGTGTACTCACACTAGGTGATCCGTACCGCGCCCGATCATGTTTGACCCCCAAGGTCCAGAGTGTTTGACTAGTGTGATTGCTCTGTTTGAGAGGGTGGGCTTGGGCTCGGGCTCAGTTGGAGGTGGGCGGAGTTGAAGTAAGGGCAGATGAGAGTAATCAGGAACAACAAACAACAAACAAGTCAAATTTTTGATTGTCCTGCTGCATATCACTGAATATGAACGTGTCTGGAATATCGAATACAGTGTGAGCACAGGCCAGTGAGTGGGCAGGGGGCACAATTGTGCCTGGGTACAGTATCAGGCAAGTGGGTCTAGTGTCTTAGAAACATAGCAAGGGTTACACTCATCCTTTTTTTCATTTAGAATTAACATTTAGGGTCAACTGACTATATGGAATTGAATGAGATGGAATTGGATGGGATTGGATGAGATGGGATGTGCTTGTATTGGATGGGATGGGATGGGATTGAATGAGATGGAATTGGATGGGATTTGATGAGGTGCGATGGAATGGGATGGGATTCGGATGGGATGGGATGTGCTGGTATTGGATGGGATGGGATGGAATGAGATGGGATGTGCTGGTACTGGATGGGATGGGATGAGATGGGATGTGCTGGTATTGGATGGGATGGAATGAGATGGGATGGGATGGTATTGGATGGGATGGGATGGGATGAGTTGGGATGTGCTGGAACTGGATGGGATGGGATGTGCTGGTACTGGATGAGATGGGATGTGCTGGTACTGTATGGGACAGGATGGGATGAGTTGGGATGTGCTGGAACTGGATGGGATGGGATGTGCTGGGATGGGATGGGTTTAATGTGCTGTAACACTTTAATCAGAACAGCTACAAATAGTTCACTATATTGGCATTAGACAATATCTACATATGTGTTGACTCCTAGCTGTGGGAAGCATTATTCTGGATATTTGGACATTACTGTGAGGATTTGATTGTCATAAGCCACAAGAGCATTACTAAGGACAGGGACTGATGTTAGATGTGAAGTTCTGGATCACAAACTCCACTCCAACTGAACTCAAAAGTATATGTTCAGAGAATGTACTTCCCCTCTTGCCAACACTTGGCATTAGGCACAGTGCCCTTAGGCTCATGTGTGGCTCCTCATTCTGTTGACTCTACTTTTCTATGAAGATCATGGAGAATGTTTTGCACAAATCTAAAACAAGCTAATCTATAAATAAACTGCCATAATAAGTTTTACATGGGAAAGTGGAGTAATGTCACATTTACCTGTTTTGTTTTTTTTCATCTGAACCCAATTTCTCAGTCATTTTATGGAAGGTGTCTGTAAAAATTGTATTTTACCTTTAATAAAATGAGCTGTAGATATAACCCCGGGTTATATTAATCTTGCGTGAATCAATATATAGATATTTTGTGTGTAAAAAAAATCTTCTTAAGTATAGAGGCATTCAGCATTTACTTGTATTCTCTGTGGCCCAAATTTTCTTTCCTACCTCAGATGTATGACTCTGAATATTAAAATATATACAGGCTATATGGGCTCAATGCAAATAAGGCAAGGGTGGATTAAGCAAGGACATAAAATCTCTCTCTCTCTCTCTCCTCGCTCTCTCTGTCTCACTCTCTCTCTCTCTCCCTCCCCACCTCTCATATACATATATATCCTAAACTGCTTGGTATCACATCTTCAGCTGCACTTCTAATAGCACAACAGGAAATGCATGCATTAGTCTTCTCACGATCTCGCCCTCTGGACTAGCCGTTTGACCATATAATTTGTTCATTGCAATCTCTGCTCCATCCAGTGACACCACTTGATAACTCTCCTCCACTCAACCTCAGGTGTCCTCTTTATGCTTCAAATTCAGCAAATAATAACAGTTGACACAATTGCCTATGCTTCAAGACAGACACAGACCTCTTCTGCTTTCCCAAGTGGCCAATAATGTGGTGACCAGTGAAGGAGGTCAGAGTAAATGTTTCAGTCAGAGCATATCGGTTCATTACAGCTTGTTATCATTATATTATTGTCTTGAGGTTTTGTGCTGTGCTGAAATTCATTGTTTCTCTTCATTACAAAAAAATAATCAAGTGACTATTCAGCGCCTGAACCTCATTAAATTCTGTTTCTGTTGAAATGACCAGTGACTACATTCATACAACTTACTCACTTTGCTTTTTTCTGTTTCGGCTCAGCTTCTGGCATTTATTAACGGCAATCAGACTGCTGCAATCAGCGATGGCAGCTTTAAATTACAACTATACAAATCACGCTGTTTGTGTTCAGATTATCACCATTTATGTCAATTGGAGCATAAAACCATTGATGATGTAACATGGAGCATAAAACCATTGATGACGGACAGAAATGTAACATGGCTGATCATAGCTCATTAACTCAAATTCGTCAACTGAAGTAAATGCATTAGCCATTATAAATCCGTGGAACTCAAGCAACTGAGGACAGATTCCATTAAAAAAGCTTCACACAGCTGATCAGCTTGATTCTATGTATTGATGTGATTGGAGAAAACTGTTACAAGGTCAAGAACTCTGAAGCATCCCAGAAATGTCCACTGGGTAAACAGCTGTTACATACAAATTCCAGAATATTGCAACATGAGACCATAGACTATATGTTACTCCACATGTCTCTGCTGGTGATTAGTGAGCCAAAAGAGTAATATACACATTTATGATACTAAAATTGATGATATTGGAACTGGATTATGCTTTGATTTGACTGATAATATCAAACTGATATTTGATGATCAATTAGTTATATTTAGGACGAGCAGAATGTTGAGGCAATGCTAAAACGTGTGTATTTTTTTCACTCTGTTGTATTTGTGTTACAACGGCGGAGCGGCCACGGGAGGCCGCTTGTAGAAGGACTTTTATTTTGGAGTATGTGTTTGTGCTTGTGACCGTGTTACCCTGTCAGCTGTTGTGTATTATGTTTAGGTGATTGGAGTTTTGTGATTGGTTTGTGTCTGAGTGTGTTTTGTATTTAAGTGCTTTGACTTTATGTTATAGTTGTGGGTTGTCCCTCACCCTGTGTCTCACATCCCTGGCCCTTGTGTGTCTAAATTTTGTTTTGGTTTGAGTTAGCCCCTTGTGGCTTTTTTGAGTTTCCTTATTGTGGAGTCTGTCCCCTTCTAAAATAAAAACCACCTTACGGAACCTGCATTGTGCTTCGCCTCTTTACCCGAGCACAGCCAGAATGTGACAATTTGTACAATCCTGTAGACCTAGTCGGCTCAATCTCTATGTATTGGCATCAACATCAACATTCCCATGGCGGTACATTTCTAATGCTATTCCACTCATCAATCATATGATCTTTAAATTATATACACCTCTGTTCAGTGTGTTTAATAATGTAACACCTCAGGTAGCTCAGTCGTGTCTAGCGTAAATATAGAGTCCCCAAGTCTGAATTAAGCCCAGTCGGTTAGATGTACATTACCATGTTGACAGACACATTTCCGCATTGGTCTTTAACTCAAACGCAAACCGGCTCCAGGAACGTTGAACGACGGAGTGTCAACAGTCTGTATGGCTAAAGCGCTATTTCCCTTTGATGATGCAAACAGAACCTGGACTAATCAATAGCCAGCTTTATTGCTTCGTCATTAGCTTGATTGTCAGGCTGTGCGTGCGTTACATTAATGTGACTTCCCCTTAAGCAAAGACATGTTGTTTACAGGGGCAACGACAGCAAGGTAGCAAACAGCTCCCCGCTTATCAGGGTCCTTAGAGAGACACAGGAAATTGAGTTTGTCCAGTGTAATGGTGGGCCGAGTCATGCTGAGAGACAGACGGACTGCTTCTCTCCTATTAGCAACGATGTGTTATTCATGAGGGCAAATTTAGTGTGAACTATGCTTCATTGATATTCAGCGGACTGACTTTACACTGTCTGTCAGGGGACCAAAGCCATTCTATTTTATGCCTTTATTTAGTTATTTTGCTCTTGGTGACTGCGAGGCATGAAAAGGCGCAGTGGCCGTGGGGTCAGCGGGGCCAGGCGTCGGGCCCAGTCACAGCCTGTTTAATCATTCTCCCTGTAACGAGCTCTCAAATGCATCCGTCATACAGGGACAGATAAGGGGAAAGGTGGGGAGAGAGACAGGAAGTGATAGACAGACGGAGAGAGAGAGCGAGACTGAAACAGAAGGAGATGAAGGGAAGGACCAGAATGACACCCCCACCGTTCATCAGAGAAGAAAAACACACCCCCTTTCCTCAAGAATTCAAATAGGCACTGAAGGGCTTTTGGGGGAGTTATGAGGGGGGGCCATGGATGTGCTCCAGACTGCCTCAATAATTCAGTTTGTTGATAGAGGCTCATTGTGTGAGCAAACAGTATGATAATACACCTCCACACTTTCCATTTTATTTTGAGACAGCCCACTGCCCTCCTGTCCCCTCTCCCTCCTTTATCGTTATTAGCTCTTATCGGACTGTTGCCTTATGCATCTCACTGCGCCGCTAAAAATATCTCCTCTCGCCATCTCGCCCCGGCTCTCCTGCCCCTACCTTCTCCCAGAGATGTGGTGTAAATTGCAGAGCGAGGGTTCGAGCGAGCTCCCGTCGGCCTGCAGTCGTGGAGGTGACAGGTGTGAAGCAGCAGGTCTCTAGAGCTGGTTTTCCCCCGCAGGGCGGAGCACACAGATAGAAGTCCTGTCATTCAAACGCAGGGACGACGCATTCCCAGCGTCTAGCTCAGCAGGGGACTTTCCCTCGAGCCAATGGCATGGTGTTAAAACTCAAAATCAAATTTACTCCCTTTCCCTCTTATGCCGAGTGTAGTCCGTCAGGCAAAGCATATCTGAAGTTTACATCTTTAGTTCTACACTGGAGCTAATAACCTCTAGCTTTCAAATACTGCTACGTGAGGCCTAAAACATCAAACATACCTCAGACTGTCAAGAAATTCAAAGAAACTGATATAGTCATTAAAATGCTTCCATGTGTTGAATTAAATTAAAAATCTTTTATCACAAATTATATTAGCTGAACAGAAAGTAGGATTTTTGAAGCATTTGAGACGTTTGCTATTGCGTTAGTGTGAATATGTGCTTCAGTGGAAAGGAGAAGACTGATCTTTTTGCTCGAAGGCCTTAACATGTTTTATTTCCATGTTTGTGTTTAAAAATCCCAGTGACAAAGTGTTACCTAAAATGTTGATGAAAGAACAGTACGTCATATAACAATAGTAAAGTGGCCCCATCACAGCACACGGTCAAGGCACTGGTGCCACTAGCAGTCCTGGGATTCGAACCCACAGCCTTCTGATCACAGGTGCCACTCCCTGACCACTAGTCCACCAGCTGCTGCTAGTAGTAAACGTTAACTCCAACTTTTGTCTCTAATTGCGGATAACAATTAGATTTGCAGGATCAGAATCCACATAAGAAAGCCTTTCTGAGAAGCAGCTCGATACTTTGACCGAAGTGTTTGATGATTTATGCATTCCATACTAATTGGCAAGGTATAAGCTTTCAGTTCTAACAGCTTTTAGCTGCTTTAGCTTTGTAGTTCCAGTGTAAAACTAAGGCCTTCAAGCAAACCTAGATACAAAGCGTGCCCTGGCTGATAAACTTTAGCCATCACTTTAATGCTCATTTATTTGATAAAAGCAACATTACATACACAGACAGTAGGAGAGCATTTTCTTTTTTCTTTGCTTCTTGGCACTGTGAATAGGCAATAGTTCAGTGAGATGAAGAGCGGAATGTGTCAGGCGCTATTAGCAAATGTGTATGAAAACATACACTCTTTATCTGAGCTAGACAGTTCTTCTTTATCTGGGTTAGCTAGGATCCTGTCTTCAAGGGGGAAATAAATGTCTAATCTATTAAAGACACAACATAACCAAAATAAATGCTGAGCAAAGAAGATCATTGCATGCAGAAAGGTACAAAAATGGACAGACACACGTTCAGGTTTATTAATAGAACTGCAAAAGCATAGAGTGTAAGGAAGTGAGGCACTAATGTGTTGTGGGGGGATATTTGCAAAACACAAATGTCAAGAGAAGGATGAAAATTGAAAATTGAACAAGACTCCACCATTCCATCAGCCCAAACCACACTGTTTGCCAGGTCTTTTCCTGTTATTTGTCTTCTATCCCCAACAGCCCAGCTCCCCATGAGCAATCCAGCTTGTATTTTTCTCATCCACTCGAAGAGTGGGTGTCATGCTCGGCGCAGGCCTTTGTTCCGAAGACTGAATGAAAGCGTGATGTGCTCATGTGTGTGTGTGTGTGAAAGGGAGAAAATAAGACACGGTAGCGTAACATAAAGAACATAAAATCAATTTCAAGAACATGCAACCAACCTTTAAAGAACTGTTTCTTCTCACTTTCGCTCAAATCAGATGTCTCAGTCCTCTTCATTTATGACTCTATAATGCCTCTCTACTCTCTTCCTTATCAGTTTGCACCTGCCTGTTGGGATTTGTGTGTCAGCCAGCGTTTGTACTGCGGCTTGATTGAGTGTAGAGATAGTGGTGGTCCCCCCAATAAAGGGGGTGTGTTAGATTCTCCCCCGCACTGCGGGATTGATCCCTCTGCTCCCCGTACAGAATAAAGACTAACTGACTCTTTCTGATCTGTACCTCCATTTCCACTTATCTGACATTCGGCTCGGAGCCATTACAGTACCGATTTTACTGAGGCCTCAGAGGATTTGAGGAAAATGCCTATCTTACCTCCTCAGTGTTTACTAGTCAAACACTATTTACTCACCAGCTAGCCCCAGAGGGGAGCTCGTGTTTTGGGTGTTTGGGGTGACGAGTGGCAGAATGGCAGACAGGAAGGACATATTTGATTGTGGCGGAGCGTCGGGACAAACAGGATTACACAGCCACTCTGGGAGCTAGGCGCCTACACAGGTGACGCATACTGCTTGAGGGCTGTCATCAAACGCCCAGGGAATTATCACTAAAGGTCAACACAGTCAGCATCTGAATGTCACAGCTTAGGCACATTTGGGAGTGAAAAACATTCCAATAAATATTTGCTCGTCTCCTATAAGAACCTAATTCCTTGACTTAGAATCCCAAAGGCAGAAACCCGAAGGATTACAGCCATGTTACTAGGCACTGGGACGGAATGGATTTTGAGTGAACGAAAGGAACTGCGTTTTGAATAATACATTTTTTGGGGGGAAAAAAACGATGCCATTGCCTCACAAATGGGATTCATGAAGTGTAAAAAATTCTCCCTCTTCTCCATTCTCTTTAGATGATCAGTTGGATAAGACTCACAGAATAGCTTCTGTAGGAAGCAGAGCAAAAAAAAAAAAAAGCAGCTGGGAAATAAAATGCCTTTTAAGCTTGGCATAGGTTTAGCTAAACATCCACAGGGTCATTTGCAGACGTCTTATTTTGGCTTCACTGGAGTACAGACAGATAGATACTCGTAGCGTCTGTTCCGCAGAATCAGTGATTATGAAATATCATGAATCTGCTATGCTTTATGAGCTTGTGGCAGTTAAATGACTGCTTGCCAGTGCCGGTTATTTTACCCCTCTCTGAAATTCGGTCTCTGATGGATGAGAATTTTGGATAGTTCACTCTGATCCACATTTGTCACGCTGGGCAGCCTACGGAATACAGCTGCTGTGTACACACTCTTACCAAGCTGCAAAAAGCACAAATCACCATAACCGCATGATAATCTGTATCTATCAACAGGTAATGTGTCCTGTTTGAGCAATTCATCATCATTTGGCTTTCCTGCATTAACATCCTATATGCCACCCCCTGTTGTTTCCTATCTGTCACAGTCTCTTACAGTTACACTCTCGACCTCTATCTGCATCCTCTGACCTCCTCTTGGTCAACACCAGTCAGTTTATCCCACAGTATTTCATCCTTTAATCATTCTTACCCAGTTCTTTATGGTACAATAGATTCTCTTGCTCAGCAATTCTATCTGCTCGAGCTCAAAAAATGGACCAAATGCTGGGCTTTACTCCAGCAACACGTTTCTGACTCACACTTTTTCTCTCTCCCATCTTCTCTCTCTCTAGGCTGTGGGCTCGAGTTCCTGCTGGTGCTCTGTGGGTTGGAGCTGTCCTGGTCCTGCCCACACCACTGCATCTGCTACTCAGCCCCCAGCACCGTCAGCTGCCAGGCTCACAACTTCCTGTCCGTCCCTAAGGGCATTCCTCCACACAGCGAGCGCATCTTCCTTCAGAACAACAAGATCCACCGGCTAGAGCCGGGACACTTCAGTCCCACTACAGTCACACTGTGGATCTACTCCAATAACATCACATACATTGACCCCTCCACCTTCCAAGGCTTCACCGTGCTGGAGGAGCTGGATCTGGGGGACAACCGTCACCTGCGCTCCCTGTCCCCAGAGACCTTTCATGGGCTTGGACGGCTCCATGCCCTGCACCTGTACCGTTGTGGCCTGAGTGCATTGCCTAATAACATCTTCCAGGGCCTTCGCAATCTGCAGTACTTGTATCTGCAAGTAAGCCAGTTACCCACTCAAGTTTTCAGTGTCTGTCTATTAAAGCTAATACATAATTCTGTAAGTAAAATTACTCTTTTTTATGTCTCCACAGGATAACCATTTGGAGTACCTGCAGGATGACATGTTTGTGGACCTGCACAACCTGAGTCACCTGTTTCTTCATGGGAACCGTCTATGGAGCCTCCACCAGAACACTTTCAGAGGACTGAGGGCTCTGGATCGGCTGCTGCTGCACCACAACCAGCTGCAGTGGGTGGACCGTCTGGCCTTCCACGACCTAAAGCGCCTCACCACCCTCTATCTGTTCAACAACTCCTTGACAGAGCTGGCTGGAGAGTGCCTGGCCATGCTGGGTGCACTGGAGTACCTGCGTCTCAACGACAACCCTTGGGAGTGTGACTGCAAGGCTTTGTCTCTGTGGGACTGGCTCAAGAGATTCCGCGGCTCCACGTCATCGGTTGGCTGTGTGGCCCCTGCCGAGCTGGCAGGAAAGGACCTGAAGCAGCTGAAGAAAGAGGATTTCCCTAATTGCTCCGGATCCGAGTCCTTGCACCAGAGCAAGACCAAGTCTTGGGCTGAAACGGATAAGGTTTCGTTGAAGCAAGAGCCCCAACCTGCCCAGCCTCCACAAACACATCAGCCCCACCTCACTGGACAATTTCCTTCCTCGCCCTCTCCGCTGCCTCAGCCACCCCCTGCTATAAACGGGGTGCAGGCTGGACCAGGAGGTTCCCTGGATGTGGTGACTCCTCAGCGGCCCGGTCGCTCCCGGAACTGTACGCGCCAGCGGAACCGGAACGGCAAGGGCAAAGGGCCCAACGAGGTGCACACCTCAAAGGAGATGGCAGACAAGGAGTACTCCTCGCCCGATTTCACCGGTAAATATGACCACACTTCTCCTGATAGTTCGACCACACGGAGAAAGCACAAATGTACCCCCCGGACCTCTGTGCGTCCCCCCAGTGGGGTCCAACAAGCCACCAACAGGGGGAACCTCCCCCAAGCCCTCTTCTTTTTCTCCAGTGTTGTGGGACTTCTTGTGCTGCTAAGCACTGGATTCATCCTCCGCTGAACTCGGTGCTGATGCATTATAGCTATATGAAAACAATGCAGTCCTCAGATCCACTCTAGCTCCAGCCTTGCAAGGCCTCTTTACATGTCTCAGTGTGTGTGCAGGTGTGTGTGGGAGTGGGTGTCATTGTGTGTATGTCTGTAAAATACTGTGTAAGGAGCTTTGCCATTTAGACTCTGAAATAGATAGACATGGTTGAACGTCATTTTGCAAAAGACTCACAAACTGGGGTGAGGCAAAGGATGGAAGATTTGAAAGAGAGGAATTAGAGCAACATGCTTGCACTGCCACTGATGCCCTGACATTTTCAATTACTTTTGGCTGAGTATCTGTATCAGCTACATATTTGTGAGAGCTCATCAAAATGACATGTGAAGAGAACAAAACGTGTAACTGAAATCCAGGGGTAGGAATCAGATTTCTAGTTACATGATTAACAATATTTTAGTGATATAAAGAAATCTAAACAATCTTAGTGACCTATCTGTATGACTTTCCGTTACATTTAAATTGCTACATAATGAGCGGCCACATACTGACTTATAAAATGAAGTGTTTGTGTATCCAGTCAATGAAGCTTTCCTGCCTGTGGTTATGCTTATCTTCAGTGTGCTCTACATTTTTTTTCCTCTTCATTTTCTCATCTTTGCATTGCGTCAAGTGTTTGGAGGAAAAGAAACTTCCTCCCACGGCAACATCTGAAGACGATTCTCCCATTAATGATCAAAATCATTCATTGCTTTCTGTTCATTTGTAGTTTACTGTCAGTTATTCGCCCTTTCTGACTCCCCACATTGACAGCGCTCTGGAAATAGGCTGATAAAGGTCAGGTTGAGTTAGATGGTATGTACCCAACCTAACTTAATAATAGTTTTCAGAGGTCAATTTGGGCATAAACAGAAACAAACAGCTGTTCTTTACAATGTCACCCTCCTCTTAGTTGAAGTGCTGCCAAATATCTCTTTCCAAATAGTTGCCATTGAAACCACCCCAGGTGTGAAATAACATTATTATCGATCACCAGAGAGAACCTTCTAATCAGGCTAGAACCTTCTACAATGCTTGAAAAGGAAGCGGTTGAATACAGTGCACTCGAAGTGACTAGCCTCTATAAAAAAAAAGCACACTGGTTACCTTACCTCAGTCAAACTGTTGCCTAAACTGTTTTTTGACCTCCAAGTTTTATATGCCTTCATTCCCCATAGTTTAGTTTCCATACATGTCATTTTTGTCATTCACCCTTTTACGTCTGCTTTAGTTCGGGACAGTATCATTATGAAGCCTAAAGATAATGAGCTGCTATTATTGTTTAAAGAAGCCAACGCTTCGAAAACGCCGTGCGACTGAGTATGTGTGTGCGAGAGAGAGTGTGTGGGTGTGTGTGTCCAAGTTAAAAAGGTACGAGAAGTTGTGTTTGTTACGTGTCTTCTGTATTTGTTTGATTTGGCTGAGCTGGAAACTGGAGATGACCTGCTAAAGGGGGCCTGGAAACATGAAGTGCCCCGGGGGGAGGGTAGGGGAGGAGGAGGGGGAGTGGGGGCACAGGTTGAACTGGGATGAACTCCATTTTTTTGCCAACAGCCCTCTGTCTGAACCCTCCAGCGAAGACATGGACCCCCTTCTCTCTCTTAGCAGGCTGTGAAAACCATTGTTCAATAATAACCAGAGAACATAAGGAAAAGGAGACGAAAAAAAAACAACAAAAACAAAAACAAATGATCCTTCAAGTACCTTCTTGTGATGGCGTATGACGATTCACCGCAGCCAAACGGGACCTTTCCTGAGCCATAGGACTGCTTGTGTGACTCTTAAAGACTGCTGTATTCAAACAAGGCAAATTGGGGTCTAGGAGAAAGACAATCGCGTCAGTTTCGGGCAGAGTGTGGATCTGTGGTGGGTCATCAGCTGCAGGTGCTGGAGAATTGTGCCTCCTTTGTTAGAGATGGACTTTGTAAAAAAAAAAAATAATAATAATAATGAACTGTGAACTGTACAGTCAGCAGTAGACGGACTCGTGAGGGAGACATTAATCGGAACCATGAATCGTGACTCATGAACCGTGGCTAAAGCCGTAAATGAATGACACTTCTGATGACAACAGGGTTTCTGACTTCTCGAGCAGAGGAGTACCTTTCTGGAGAATCTTTTTTTTTCCTTATGATTTTCTTTACGTTTAGTTTTGTTTGTTTTTTTTTACATGCTTTAGGCACCATTTTCAAAGAAACTGCACAATCCAGTCCCCTTACTCCTCCACCGTGCCCTCTATTCTCCTGCGTCTCGCCAACCCAGTTATTTGATGGTTTGACAAGTTGTTCTCAGACGACTATACAAAAAAAAATGTTTATAAAGATATTAAAATCTATATCTTCTTATGTTATTCATGTTTGGAAGCTCTTTTTTTTCCCTTTTGCAGTGTGTCCTCCTAAAGCATGACACTGATGGAGTGAGGAAAAGGGGAAAATATGTAAACCTCTGACTTTCCATCCTATTCATTTAGAATAAGAATCCACTCTGTCAGCAAGTTTGTCCTTTTCCTCTCTGTTTTTTTATCTCAGTCTGTGCTCCGCTTTGCAATCGGCCTCTACAGATCAGTCTCTGGCAGCCATAGCATATCAGAGCCTCATGGAATCACCCCAGTATATGTGTAGCCCAAGGATTCACTCCTTTACACACACACACACACACACACACACACACGCACACTCTAAACCACACAGGTCTTGAATACACAGAGCCTGATATGACTGCCACCCAGAAAAACTGGCAAGAGCTATTAGTTTAGCAGATTACAGCAATTTCACTTCGCAGAAGACATTCAGTCACACTAATGCATGTGTGCATGTATGTGTGCTCGGTTTCCAACATATGTAAAGTTCACACTCAGCACTGCCATTAATCATTTCCCATGCACCTGCACTATTTAAGCGCATGTCTGTAGACATTCCAGGTTATCATTAGGATTATTAATGGAGCTTTACAGTATAAATTCAATTTCCTGCTCTCCTCTCCTTTCCTGCTATGATTGGGAATTGATCCCAACACTAATGTGTGTTTTTTCTTCCTGCGAAAATACGGCAAAGGCTAGTTTTCTGCAAGGCAGAAGGTGCAGAAAGCATTAACTGAATTGATGCACTAATATGTGGGAAGGTGTGGATCTTGGGTCGCCTCACTATTCGACTTTAATTGACCTAGATACGATAAAATGTTTTTTATGGCCTTCGTGATGATTTCTTGGGCCTTTTTTATCTGTGCATCCTCACAAGTTAGTTGAAATTGAATGTACATACATTAACTGGTTACTTCTACAGGGCCGATGACTGGGTTTCAAAATCTAACTGAACTAAAAAATACGAAATAAAAAAACTATTAGTTTCTATATAAACTGTCATTAAACGTTTTCAAATACATTTACACCACATTAGGTTGCACAGAGGAGACGCTTGTGAAGTTTGTGTTAGTTAAGATGGTTTGGGGTCTTCAGTTGCTGTTTGAAGACAAGGAGGTCCGTGGTCCAGCGCATGTTGTTGATTTCCCTGCTCAGAAACTCCTCACCATTGTCAGGTTTAGGGAATGTGTTTGAGGAGCAGAACCAATCAACTGTGCTGGACACCGACCCTCCAGGACCGGAGCTTGACACTTCTGCTCTAAGAGGTTGAGCTGTGACCTGATGTCTAATCAGTGTTGATAGGACCATTTTTGGCATGTAGGTGAACTTTAGAGTTACACAAGCAGCCACAGGAAGCCAGAGGGGGGTCAGCACCAGTAGACCGGTGAATGTCGGTGTGTTGAAGACCAGACATGCTGCTGCATTCTAAATCAGTCGGGTGGCCTTTCATTTTTAGCCATAATTACTAGAGGGGGAAGAAGGTTACAATCCTCCCAATAATTATTGCGAAGCCATAAAACACCCTTATGCACCCGATCATTAATGTATATTATTGTATGGTATATTATTTAAATTAAATAAACTAAAATATGGCCAATATACTGTAATAAATGCAATCCCTTAATTGCTGCCCACATGAAAAAAAGCTCGCTTGCTGCCATAGTCTCAGTCTGTAGGGTTCATTTGTCCTGATAATGTTCATTTGGATGGCATGGTGGCCTAGTGGGTAGCGCTGTCCCCTCATAGTGTCCTGGATTTGGCCCCAGACCAGGTAGCTGAGAGTCCTTTCTGTGGAATTTGCATGTACTCTCCTTGTCTATGTGTGATTCCACCTGGTACTCTGGTACTCCCTGCATGTCTTTGGACTGTGGGTGGAAACCAGAGCACCAGGTGGAATCCCACACAGACAGGGATAGTCCATGCAAACTAAATCCTAAATTACCCCAAAGTGTATGTGCATGAATATATATTTATCTTTGTATCTGCCTTGTGATGGACTGCCAGTTTCTTTGCCTTTTGTCCTATAAAAGCTGGGATAGGCTCCAGCCCACCATCCCAAATAGGAATAAGCAGATTAGATCATGATAAATGGATACATACATATTGACCACTCCCAACAGTTATGGACATTTATATATAAGTTAAATTAACATCAATTCATACATTTCAGGAAATAATTCTTCTCTATCCTTCTCTTTCATATGTGAAATGTTGGCTTTAACTGCAAAAATTTAAGTCGATTTAAGTATTATTCAACATTTCAGTGGAAATTGTGCATGGTGTCTTGATGATAATACTGTTGGAGCATCACAGAAATACTAAACGCACGTTGGCAGTCTCGCAAGGGAAGTGAAAACAATATGATTTGTAATAAAAACATTCCAAGCACTTTCCAAGGAGATGTGAGTGGCACGCACTGCTAATGCTGTTAAAAGCTGTGGGCTAAACTGCAATTGTGTTAGTGCTGTCAGCTGAAGAAAAAAAGGGAGCTCCAGGAGGAGCTGCGCTTCTCCCTCTGTGTATTAGTGGCATTTCTTTGTAAGGGAGGAGTTGCATCACCGCTGCTAAAAATATCATCCACTGGATCCCGGGCGCAGGCCCCTGTTCCACTTAACACATGTAAATGAAGAATTAGAAGGTGTGTGAGAATGAGAGGGCATGGAGAGGATGAGGGAGGTGGGCGAGAGAGGTACAGATAGAGTTGGGACTCAGGGAGAAAGGGAGGAAAAGAGCTGACAGAGAGCAGATGGTGTGCAGAGGGGAGGAGCTGATGGGGTTACAGGGGGCGCTCTAGAGCCCAGCCGCTGCGAGAGCGCTCTGACTGATGAAGACAAAATCTACACATTGTTTAAAGAAGTACTGCTAGGTAAAAGTACATCATTCTCAAATATCACCTGAGGCAGTTTTCAATTAAATCTGACTTTTTCTATGGTAATAAAATATGAGGAACTTCCACTTCTTATGTTACTGTTATATTCTTAATGCACCCTGTATTGAAATGTTCCAACCAGGTAGTGAAATTAGAGAGAAAGAGAGAGAGAGAGAGAGGTAGATACAGTGTGAGAGAGAGTGTGAGAGATACAGAGAGAGAGAGACAGAGAGAGGGGGTATATATATAGAGAGAGAGATACACAGAGAGGGAGAAAGAGTGAGAGAGAGAGAGAGAGAGAGAGACAGAGAGAGGGGGTATATATATAGAGAGAGAGATACACAGAGAGGGAGAAAGAGTGAGAGAGAGAGAGAGAGAGAGAGACAGAGAGAGGGGGTATATATATAGAGAGAGAGATACACAGAGAGGGAGAAAGAGTGAGAGAGAG
>JBBPDE010000001.1:19086949-19102008 GCA_037974605.1 Nannopetersius ansorgii
TTCTAGCATGTTTTTACCAACAAAGATTTTATTAGTGCCTTTAGGAGAGGCGGTTTACAAGCTAATCTAGCCATACGGCCCATTTTGTTTTGCCACTCGCATGGTACTCACAGTAAGGAGTAAAATGGTGATTTGTGTGAGTGGGTAAAATAAAAAACTGCAACATTAAGTCATAGAGGATACTAGAGTGGCACGCCAGAGGCGGAGAGCTTACTGCTTCTGGTGAAGTCATGACAGAAAACACCAAAACAAGAACAGTGGAAAACAGCCAAACACCATTAACAACAATAACCGTCTTGTTGCTGTGAAGATAGTCCTTCATTTACTAAAGAAAATAAGAATTGTACATGGGTCCAGTGGGCTTTTGGATTCTGAAGCGGCCCACCCACCAGTTTCTGTGGAGAAACACTGTAGAAGGCTCTTCTAGTTCTCACTCACAGCTATAGGATGAGGAAGCTATTCAGAGGCAGTAGATGGTGAACATACAGAAGCTGTGGAAGCAGCTGGTTATATTACACACGTTACTTGCATCAAATCACTCCTCATCCTAGTGACTGTTTCCTCCTCTTCAGCTCTAAAATTAGAGCTAATTATTCATATGGAGGACTGGGGGTTGTGTTCCTCATGTGTCAGATCACTGGTCAATTCTAATTAATGTGTGCAACAAATTACAGCTGGTGTTATGTTGCGTGTTATGGGTTCTATATAAAAACGCTTGGCTGGTTAGTATTAAAAATCAACAGAAATGCTCTTTTGCACAAGAGCTCAATCACACAAACTGGCTGATATAACTTGCGCAAAAGTACACAAGCAAGATAAATAAATATACTGTAATCAGAAATTCATGCGACAGTGCTTTTGTTACCAGCCTTCAATGAGATCCGTGCTGAAAGTATGCAGGAGAAACTTCATACGCACAACAAGAACAATCAAAGCTCAAATCATTCTGACTGTTACAGAAAGACTTTTTTATTCTCTCAATTTAAAATACCAAACAGAATTGGAAGGTATTTGCTGCCTTGATTTACTACGCAGCACTCATTTCCATGACTGCAAATCCAGGAGAAAAGAGCAGATTTATTATGTAGCGTATCTGAAGCATAATCTCTTAATTATCAAGCTCAATAAATTGAGTCCCACTAATCTGTCCTCTCTATCTCAGCGATAAAAGTGAGTAATTCTTAAGGGTATACCTTGGGAAGGCCAGGTGGGAAAGGCATTACTGTCAGTGATTAATGAGCAGGAATACATCAGAGTGCAGCTCAGTGCCACCTCATTCTGAGAACGGTTCCTAAAATTCCTGGCACAGAGAAGTTTCACTATTTACTCTTGGTCAACAGACAGTGCCCTCAAGAGTTACTAGCACACTTGATAAAGGCAAGCATAAAAGCCTGTGGGGAGAGGAAATTAAGTGCGACCCAGCACTGAAGAAGTGAAATCAAACCTCTTGTTGCATTCTGTATCCTCTGACAAACATCTATTTTGTTTGTTTTTTTAAATCTACTTAGGCTACATGGTATCTGGTACACACATTTTATTTGGACACTCCTTTTACACTCATTTCAATCAAAAAAATAATTTTAATCATTTGAAGATTGGAGCTGATTTCACTAGAATCACATAAGAGTGCAAAAATGTCTTTCTCTGATGCGTGGTTTAGGCTTGAATTGAATATGATGCATCAATGTTCAATAAAACGACTATGTCCTGTAATCACTAGGGGTGTTGAAATTAATCACAATCGACACATCGCGATGTAAACGTGGATGATTCTGCATCGATTCAGTGGCAGAACACAACAGACACTGCTTGATTTTCTGGCGGCAGCTTTAAACCTCTAGTTAAAACGTCCCGGTAGTGACTGTGGCTGTCTGATCTGAGTACAACGCTTCTCCGGAGAGCGGTAACAACTCACACGCTCCCGCCAAAAATGTGTAAAACATTTAACACAAAAAAGGTTCCCCCCACAACCAAAGATGTGACTACTGCAGAAAGATCCACTCTTTTTGTTGAATAAAAACAGGAGCTTCTATCTCACTGCTTGTATCTGAAAACATAATGTGGGGCCAGCTCTATGCTGGGGCAAGAGGGGGGAACGCCCCCTTAAACAAACGTTGAGAAAGAAAATAACAGATTACCCACAAACTGAATATGGACTAGATTTTACTACAGTAGCTGAAAATTCTACTGGAAAAGGCATAAATGAGAGGATCGTTTTCACTTCTTGTTCGCTCTTTCCCTCCGTGCCCTGTTTGTACGCACTCAGCTGAGACGCCCCACTCACCCTCCCCTCAGCTAAACATCCACTGTTAGTATGCAAATTAGTCGGTGTCCGGTTACTCAGTGGGCGGGGCAGAGCGACATGAGCTGTGCGACAGCTGCCGGCTTTGAGGAAGCAGCAAATCTCTGTCGTCAAAATCATAGCGACTCGTGAGATAATTAACAACTAAAAATACATCTATATTTGTACAGTCAATGGGAGACTAGTCCATTGTTCTTCTCACAGTTTTAGTCTGGTAGAGAAGTGTTTCTTTCTCAATCCCACAAGCAGCACTGTGAGCCCGTCTGCTGCATAGAGCCGACTGGAGGACTTGTGTCTGTCAGACCCCGACACAAAGCTACACCTAGCTTTCAACTGGGCACTCAACTGTTTGATATACTGATGTAATCACTGCGATTCTTCACATTTCTGTCTGCCCCCTCATATATCTCTGTCTTGATGTGAAATAGAAAATTGTTGCAATGCATTGCGATATCGAATCGAATCGTTGACATTATAATCGTAATCAAACTGTGAGACCAGTGAAAGTTCACACCTCTAGTAATCACTACAAAATTAAGTTGAGGCTTTAACTTTGAAATAAAAAAATTCAGAAAGTTGCTCACTTTGTCTCCATGGCCCAGGTGCTCATTTTTGACATCTGACAGGGTCTTCCAGTTGGTGGAACCCCCACCTGCGCCACCCCTCATTTCCGTCATGGACTGACCATCAAGTGCATGGCCCTCTTTATCATACCTGTCAACACAGAAAATCAATCCTGTAGTCACAAATGGTGCTATTTCCATTCCAAAAACACCAATTCCTTTCACATATTAGCTTGTCTGTTCAGTGAACCAAAGGCACGGGGTCATAACTTGGGAGATATAAAAAAAAAAAAAAAGGAGACAGAGTAACACTAGCTGGTAAAAGGCCTAAAAACAGCAGCAGTGACGCTACTTGTGAAATGAATGAACAGCACAGGGACAGTTGAGTGAGATGGGGTCAGGGTTGGGATGGTGAAATCAGAAACCCATTTTCACTGAGCGCTCAGGGTGCTCCGGAGTGTCTAGGAGGATGGAAGTGGGGGAAATTGTGAGGGAGCGGGAGAAACAATGCCCAATCAGGTCGGAACAGAGTATGAGGGATCGATAAAGCATTCTAATCTATAAGCTGGAGAGCTAGGGTGCTATGGGTGAGACGAAGTGGTAAATACACCGGTTCAGGGCTTGTTCTGCGAGGCATGACTAATTGAAAATATCCCCATTAACGAGAAAGCGTGTGGCCCTGGCACCCAAGGTCCTGCCAATTTTAGCTTCAACTGAAAAATGGGTTTAATTCTCCAGTATGGCACATATTCCCTCTGCTCTACTCGTTCTTCTGTTTTATTACACAAGTTCACTTGTGTATGAGTAATGGACTAAATATAGTGCACATAATGAAATGAAAATTAATCTGAAGTAGGTCGATTAAAAGAACACCATTTGCTATTTCTATTTAAAAAAATAATAAAAAATAAACTCAAGCTTTAGGGAGTGATGGTTAAGTACACGTTCAAGAGAAGTTACTGGGAGTACAATCACGGATGATTACAGGAATACATCAAATCAACTATGCTTTACCACTTTTTTTTTTTCCCCCAACTATGCTTTTCCAGTACATTTACCGGTTCTTTCTAAACAAACGTTTGGATTATCCTTATAGAAAAGGTTACAGCCAAGAAGTATCAAATCAGTTATAACTACTTGACAGCTGCAGGATCTAAATAGAACAGGACAGAGCTGACTGAGCTGTATACACAGAAGAATAAGCAGGGCACGCAGGAGGAGGAGGACGACAGTGTGGGGACAAATTGAAGTTGGCGTTCGCTTTCGAGGGCCAAACTGACAGAGCTCAGTGCAGCACGTCTGAAGAACGATGTGCAGACTGGAGCAGACAAGAAGGAAAGAGAGATTGGGCATGGAACTGCCTGTCACGAGTCAAAGGGAAACGTACAACAAAAGAAAGAAATAATGTTATGACAGGACATATGATGGCGCCAACAGTGGGCTGGAAAGACCTCACAGCACAGCCAAGACAGGAAAGCATTAAAAAGTAGGGCAGCTGACACACCCACTACGAGCTGCATTTTATCACTCGGATTCAGCGGGACCCCATCGTAAAAGGTGGCGGGCGTATGCGTGATGAACAGCTAAGCTAAGCGGATGTCTCCTACAGAAGTGATGGTGCTTATTTGCCAAAAGATAGCAGCAGACTTTCCACACTAAAGACATCTTCATGCAGAAAGAACTGCTTTGCTGACTTACAGCAGCAGGACACTCCACTGATTGGAGAAGTGCAGTAAGGTTTACTGAGGCTACTATAAGCTTGCATTTGATCATCAACTTACTGAGCTGCTTCAAAATACAGACCACAACAGCAGCAAAATTAAGGAGCTTATAGTTCTTATATGCAAACCCTACTGATAATCATGTTAAAAAGTACTGACATATTCCATAACAGTCATCAGTTTTTACTTTACAGATGTGAGCTGAACAGCTGTGACGAGAACAAGTTCTCACCGATACAGTGTCCACTGGATAAATGTCTTTATATACGTTTTATAGAAAAGTAGCTCTTTATTAAAGACTAAGTTCAGCGGAACATTTATTTTCCATTTATTTTAAAAGGCAAACAGAAATGACTGCAAGAAGAGCAAGCAGATATGGCATTAGTCATTTCCAAAATAACAATGACATCAATGTAAAATCTGTTTTACAAACAATTCGGGGCCACTTCTATTCTCCGATTCATGATGAATTTTTCATGTATGGTCATCTAGTGTACATTAAAAATAAAACCAAATTGAAGAGATGAACAGACAGAAACTGAGACAAGATGCAAGTCTTCCAAACTTATGGTGCCATCTAATGGACAACTGTAGCATCACACAACCACCATGTTGTCCAACACTTTTGTTTTCAAATTAATCATTCATTTAAAGTTATATCATAGACAGAGTAACAAAACTGGAGATCTCCTTACAAACATGAGACCTGAAACACTGATGTTGATATGCTCTAGCACATCTGGGTAACATTGTCTTGACAACTCAGCACTCAAATACAGAGAGGTTTTTTGAGACAAATGTTTCTGCAAATAGTGTAGTAACTGCAGCATAAGGCAAGTCACCTCCTTCTTTGAATACGGGAGTCGGCTAACGAGCTCTGAGAGAGGCGTGAGAAGGTATAAAACATTAAAATATTCTTTATATGTTCAATCAATCTCAAAATGAATCATTTAATTATTTTTAATTATTAAATACTTGGTTAAGGCACAGATATAAAAGGCAAATGTTCTTCTTTCGCTTAAAGAGATCGCACAAAAAAGTATCCCATATGTTTTCACGGTGATACAACAGAGTAAGACAATTTACAGCACAAATATCTAAGAACCATTCATCTGTACACAGATCTGTATATCATAAATATAATAAATATAACAATCTCCATCAATATATTAAAAAAGAGAAACAACATTTCACATTTGTTTTTTCTTTTGTCCATGAGGCAAGCACTTGATGGTTTTTTGAGGTACACTTCAAGTTGTTTGTTTTAAGTCATCATGAAAACAATAATTACAGGTGCATTATTTTTCTGACTCTGTGCAGGACCTTTAATGACCATTAATATGGCACCGCAGCTCATCTATACTCTGTTGCAGACTTGCTGGAAAGATTAAATGTATTTTTTGCTTAACTGAAAAGTTATTATTGTTATTGTATTATTAGTAGGCCGACTAATCAGGTGTGGGCTAATTTCAGTCCCAATTTAACAGCAGGCTCTCTGTGCAGGACTGCGTTTGGAGCAAATCATGGCCACCAGGCTATCAAATTCTAAAGGGCTCTATAAACTTGCAGCCTGAAAAATTTAGTCAATTTACTTACTGTTTTAATATTTTATATTTCGCCTCAGCTATAGGCAAGGTTTAATCCTCCGCACTTTCATCAATAAGAAATGTAGTCTCCCTTGCGGTCTTTGCTCCTCATTGCCCTTCTGTGTTCTGCGTTCCCCAATGAAGCTTATTTATATACAATCAAAATTAGGATAAAGATTGCAAAATAAATAACCACAGTAATAGCAAAGTACTTTGCTGCAGAACCACCACAAATTAGCACAGGGGAATTTAAACAAGAGCCCTAGTTTAAAGAGTTTAAAACGAACATAATTACAAGTCTGTTTCTGCATGGCAAGGATTTCTTGTCTGTTAATGTTTCTATGATGTGCAGTCATTGCAATCACCAGCGAAACTGCCACTTGAATGTACTCACTAGTTTAACACCAGACTCGCTTCTCCTTAGTGTCAGTGTTCTTGATTGATTTGATTGCTGATTCGACCAGAGGGTTACAATAATGTGCTTGCTAAATGCTGTGTGTATGCTTAGTGCTGAAGTCTGGAGGTTTTTGAAACTCCGTAGCGATTAGGGAGTTGCCCCTGTGATCAGAAGGTTGTGGGTTCGAATCCCAGGAGAATGGGGTAAATGCAGAGAGAGAATTTTATACCAAGGCGTGCCTTAACGACAAATAATTACATACACACCTCACATGTACTGAAGATATTCTTTATAAAAAAAACATTTTCGAAAATGTGTGTACAGGTGGACAAGGCCACACCTCTAGACAAAAGTTAAAGGAGGATGGCAGCTGTAAGACGATAATGGCATTGAGAAGCTCAACATCACAGTCTGGCAGCCCTACTCATAACTGATATACAGTGAAATATAGTAACTCTGCATCTCTGTTAATAGCTATAAAATGAAGTTTCAACCCTGGAGAATGGGTCAGTGCACTGAATATAGAAAGCAAGAGATAAGCCACTGGTCAGCAAAAAGCCAAGGTAAGCCTCCTCCATCCCTTTCTCCTGCACTGCTAATTGATGGGGCCTAAAGTAGGCCTCCGAGCCTCCAGGAGACAGGCCAACCAGCCATAGACTGGGAAACTGGCTGACACTTAATAGCTCATTATCCCTGGCCCCCCATGTGAAGAGAGCACAGCAGAAGGGACGTTTCCCCCCCCCCTTCTTTCCAATACAGTAGTGGAACGAAAGCCCGCCCCCCTCTAAAAATTCAGATTAATATTAATATTGACCATTCATAGTCAAGTGTGAAATGGCCATGCAGAATCTCAAACGTGTGCATGGTCTGAAAAGTAGACCTTTGCAGCTCATGCATGACTAAAGCAGCATATTATTCTTCCTCCAAAGCTCAATATAAATCAGTCACACACACAAAAAAAAAGTTACACTGCACATCAAAAAGCTATAGATAAATAAATAAGAAAAGTGCAGAAATATAATGAGACCTAATGGACCGCTATTTTCTGCTTACATCTTATTTCCTCATAAGACAAGACAGATGTTACTGGGAGGTAAATAAATGAAGCATAAAAGGGTTGGAACAATCACAGACAGAAAAGGACACGCTGCCCTCTATCTTAAGCCCCAGCCTTCGTATTTAGCTTGAGTGTTGAGATCTTCAGTGCTGCTTCCAAGTATCTGCCCACTCCTGACAAGCTCTATTTTGCATATTTAACATATAAAGTGTTTTCAGAGCCTTCTACGAAATACAAGACCAGGAGAATGCGAGGAAACATCAGTTGAAGTCTTATGAAATCCAATAAAGTAAATAAATACCTATAAATTCTATAATCACCCATATCAAAATGCAATCTTCCCTAACTGCAACCACATGCTTCTCATAACTTCAGTCACTTCAGAGGAATATGGGCCCACTCTTCTTTGCAGAATTGCTTTAATTCACAGGGCTTTCACTGGAGGGCTTTCGATCATGTTTAAGATCGTGCCGCAGCAATTTGTCAGGACTTTGACTAGGCCACTTCAAAACTATAATTATGTTTCTTAATAGGCAAATTATATTTATAGTGGCCAACATTGCAAGTTAAAGGAAATGGGATTGAAATAATTAACATCTACGAACATTATCGTAAGACTTAAATTTAAAAAAAAGCACCGTCAGAAGGAGGGCAGAGGCTTGTTTCATATAGGGATGCTCCAATCAGGATTTTTGCCACCGATACCAAGTACCGATTTTTTGTCGTGGTGATCGGCCGATACCGATGCTGATTCTGATGCTTCAAGCTTATATAACTGATATGTAAGCTCTCTGATCACCATTAACTTTTTTTTTTAAGATAAAGTAATACTGAATTAAATGTTGTATTAAATGTTTTGGACAGTGCGCATCCACGTGAGATTTCTTTGGAACATAAACGGCAAATAGCAAATTTTTAATTGTTTCTCGAAACATCGTAGTAATTCCACACCGGCGATGACATGGCGCCAAAACATTTACCTCCCCACTGGTCGTGTACATCGGCCAAGTTTAACAAGTACTATTCGAGTCATAAAATGTGATTAACGGTCGATACCGATCTTCAGTCGATCAATCGGCGCATCACTAGTTTTATATAACTTCTGGAATTTGTTTTGTTGATGGCATATTGTACTGCATTACCTCCTTAAGAGAACGATTCTATTTAAGTAATGTAGAGTCTAAACAGGATGGGCAACATGATCTCTCGGGTCTATTTACTCAAATTTGGGAGTGATTAAAGAACAATTACTTTTTCACACAGGGCAATTTGGTGTTGGATAACTTTTCCCCTTCAATACATGCTAAGCATACCAAGTCTCATGATAATGTCCCTAAATCTTAATTATTTAAAAAGATCGATCTGAAGCAATAACACCGGCTCCAATAAATCTAATTACCATATTAACTAAAACGTTCTGACACGACACGTACATCTTTAAAAGATATCTTTAAAGACTTGTTTCTCCCGGGGGCGGAGTTTTAGAACCAGTCATTCAATTTTAATTATTAAACGTTTAAACACTTAGCGGTCATAACCCTGCTTTCAACTGCTTACATCATACAGATATATAGAAAAGAAGCTCTCTCTCTCAGCTCAGTGAGCAGATTTCTCCAATAAGATGAAATACCAAGCATTCACAAGCCGAGAAAAACAAGCCGTTTGTTTATTTCTGCACATGGTAAACACTACGTACCATAATTTGGGTAATAAATAACTGAATTGGCAGGAGAGAGCTTGGGAAAAAAAAAGAAGATGAAAGAATGAGTCATAACTGGTTTTCCATTCCTTCGCAGGAACGTCCAATAAGGAGGTCTTCAAGGAATAAACAGGCCCCTGCGCTCACATGATAGAGGCAGCCGTGAGCATGTAGCTCAACCCAGTTCTGCTCCCTGTTTATCTGTTGCGTGCATACACTCAGACCTTTTTCCCCATTACACTCTTCTTTGCTGACAATTCAAGCTCTGTTGCTTCACATACACAAAAAGGAAATGTACATTGCCATTCTTGAGAGACGAGTACTATTTACAAGTCGAGTCAAGAGGAAACGGCAAATCTTAGGAAGGGATTAATAATGATTTGCTTTCTTATATCGGCACTGATTAAAAAGCCCAGCGCATCCTCTCAAACGAAGCTAATCTTGGTATCAAAGTCATGAGCATGTTTCCTCTTGCTGTTTTCTAGAGCGTGCATTTTAGCGCCTTATCTTTGCATGTCCCAATTCTCACAAGTGGTATGGTACAAAATGGGAGTTGAGCATCTGTTTCTTGAGGAATACGTGGATCTCTGTTGCTACACATGAGAGGGCACAAATTAAATAGATGTAAAAAGCAGATCAAGATCATTAATACTGGAAAACTAAGACTTCAGGCATTGCATATATAATATACATAATGTGTGTGTATTTTATACATGCATACAAACACACACAGTGGGGGAAATAATTATTTGATCTGCTGCTGAATTTATAAGGTTGCTGCACAAAGACAGTCTCTAATTCATTAGGTAGTTTCATTTTCATGGAGACAGACAGAATATCAACCAAAAAAACAAAAAGCAAGAAAACATGTTACATAAACATTATAAATTGATTTGCATTTCAGTAAGTGAAATAAGCATTTGATACCCAAGCAGAACACAACTTCATACTGGGTGGAGAAACCCTTGTTGCTGAGCACAGCAGTGATGTTTCCTTTAGTCGGTCACCTGGTTTGAACACATCTCAGGAGGGATTCTGGTCCGCTCCTCTTTACAGACACTCAATCCTTTAGGTTTCATTGCTGCTGCTTGGCCTCCACAGATTTTCCACAGATAAAATTGAGGTCTGGAGACTTGCTAGGCCACTCCAGGACCTTAATGTGCTTCTTCTTTAGACACTCCTTCGCTACCTTGGACATAAAGTTTTGGGTCATTGTCATACTGGAAGATCCACAGGCCATCTTCAGTGTTCTGACTGAGGGAAGGAGATTCTCATCCAAGATTTATTTATTTATTTATTTTTAAAATGGTACATGGCTCAATCAACTGGCCCCTCAATGCAGCGATGTCATCCTGCACCCTTAGAAACATCTCCAAACATAATGCTTCCACCTCCATGCTCGACAGTGATGGTGTTCTTCGTGTCATACTCAGCATTCCTCTTCCTCCGAACATGGCGGATTGAGTTGATGCCAAAGAGCTCAATTTTCAACTCATCTGACCACAGCACTTTCTCCCAAGCCTTCTCTGCATCATTTAGATGTTCAATGGCAAACTTAAGACTGGCTGTACATGCGACTTCTTGAGCAGGGGGACCTTGTGTGCACCACAATATTTCAATCCATTATGATTCTTAGTGACTCTGGTCCCAACTATCTTCAGATCATTAACAAGCTCCTCCCTGTTAGCTCTGGGCTGATCCCTCACCTCTCTCATGATCTTGCACCCCATGAAGCAAAATACTGCATGGAGCTTCAGACTGAAGGTAGTTGATTGTCTTTTTATATTTATTCCAACAGTTATCACCTTCTCACCAGGCTTCATGCTGATGGTCTTCTAACCCATTCCAGCCTCGTGCAGGACTACAATTTTGTCCCTGAGGCAGTGGTCTTGCCCATGGTGGTGGAGAGGTTGGAATGAAAAACTGATTCTGTGGACAGGTGTGCTTTATATACATAACGAGTGAAGATAAGGAGTATCTGTAACTGACAGATTGATTGTAATCTTTGTGCAACATGGGCACACAGGCAGTCTGTGGGAGTCAGAAGTCTGGCTGGGTTGTAGGAGATCAAATACTTTTTTCACTCAATGCAAATCAATTTCTGACTTTATATAACATGTTTTTTTCTTGATCTTTGGTTGATATTTTGTCTCTATAAAAATGAAACTACCTCATGAATTAGAGACTGTTCACAGACACACACATGTATATATAAAAGCATCCGTTTCTACAACTTCAAAGACAAGCACTCACTGTGGCATGCTAAAATTAAAAACTTGATTCCTTTATGTAACAAACACTATTTGGTAAATGTTAAATAATGACATGAGCACTAATTATGGCACAGATGCCTCACTCACCAGCCTCGCAGCTTGTAAGCCTCTGGCATATCAGGGTTAATCATCAGTGTACTGCTGTAGAGAGTAGAAAGAGAGCGTCCTCCAAAGTCTGAGAGTCTGGCACCCTTTATGGCCAAGATGGGCTGTCCACTGCCATCAAATGTCTCTGCCTAGATAGACAGATGGGCAGAGAGAGAGAGATCAGATCTTGCAATGTGTACTTTCTGCTATCCGCTCTTGATCAGAAAGGGTTCCTACATGCGTTATATTTCACTACTCTAATTGTTGTTTATACTGCAGCATACCCAGTTTTCTATTGCACATCCCCTGAGGACTAAAGACTTCCTATTAGGCAAAGAAAAAGCAAGTGCTGGGTGTCAGGATAAAAATTGGGTTTCCTTATGTGACACTGTACAATAAACTATAAAGAGTGTCTGCACACACTTAAAGGATAAGACTATAAGACAGGAACTCTAAGAACACCCACCCATTCACAGACAATCAGTGAAATATTTTAAAAATGTAATCAATTCTATAATTACAGTATTCAAAACCCAAACAGGGATTCATACCAATTTTAACTCTTCTGCAAAACCACACACTGGTGGTTTAATCAGTCCAACAGGGGACAAAATTATTGTATTAAATGCTAGTTAGTCATCAGTAACAGCATAGCTAAGGAAAACAAGAGAATTTGTCTGAACATTACATAAAAACTGCAGTTTACGGGGAGCCTTTTTCATTTTAGACAAAGTCCCTTCCATAAAACTCATATCTCAGCCACATCAGAAGAACAGATAAAGAGACTCTGGGATTCTGTTTCATACATTTAATTTGTAGCAATAATTTTAATACAATCCATTATAAGCTTTGAGTGCAGCCTCCAAAAATAAATGAGATCTTGATTAGTGCATGTTCAAGGAGAAACTTTTTTTTTTTTGAGTGGCATTACATCTGTAATCACATAGAACCCAAAACACTTGAGAGTTAAAAAAGTTTCCTCCTCTCTGCTCTCACTGCTCATCCCTTACATGTTCAAACCGCTTCAGCAACCTCTTCAGGGTTGGCAGACGAAGCAGAACTAATCATTTCTTTGAAAATAATCATCAATGCTAATCAGTTTAATTAAAATAAAATAAAAAAACTGATTAAAACAATACATATGCATTATTGTTTGGTTCTATATTATTGTTTTCTTCAGTTTATCAGGTTAACTGTTTTTTATTTAATTAAAGTGAAATGTGTCTTGGGTTTCTCTGATCTTTATAGATTAAAATATTCAAGATATTTGATAATACAAAAACTGTAAGCTGCAGCTTCCGCTAGTATCAGGAGATTTGAGAATCATAAATGTATTTAAAAGGCAAGAGGAGATTAGATAAACTAAACAGAGACACTTTCCATCTTGGGCTGGATGTATTAATGCCAAATGTCACAACACAAAAGGTTTAAAGGAAAATTCTGCTACCAGATCGACGTGTCTTGTCCTCACACCAAAAAGAGATTTACCAAAATGGAGGCAACTATGAATTTTTGCTAATCCTATTGTTTCTTACCTCTTTTCCCCACAAGGTGACCTGGATGACTCTGCCAGACATGTCCATCAGCTGGATGTTCCTCTTGGACACCTCCCGACTGTTCTTAGTTGTGATACGTGCCATTTCCTCCACATTTTTACACACACCCATCACATCTGAATACAAATACATACATTTCTGATTAATTTCTCATTCCGCTTGCCAGCTGGCAGGCCTTGTGACTGTCGACTTGCCACCCTTTACGCTCCTCAGATGACTTGACACGCCTACCTGTCTGCACCAGCAAGGTATTGGACAGTGTCACTCATTCTGCCTATAATCCAATAACACATGTCATAGCTTCATTACCGTGAGCTCCCACACTCCTCTCAGCTGCCACACTAATCCGCTTATCTAATGCAGTCATGACTCATCGGAGCACCATTAAGAATTGCACAAATCACTGCCAAAACCTGACTCAAAGTCTGTAAATGAAACATGCCTGCTATACCTTTCCATGCTCTCGCTGCCATTACTGTAATTACTAGCGTGCTTATCACTTCCTCACTCTGGCAGAGGCAGAACCTTCTCCCTCTGCTCTCCAAAAAGGACACAAAGTCAATCTGAGCCACAGGCTATTACTGTCGGTTTTATTAATTTTGCATTTATCAACATTATTATAATTACCGCGGCCTCCCGGGCCAACGCCGCATCCATCTCGGGGAGCCACAGATCCGCTCGGCCCGCTCTGCTGCCGCTAATTATCAAAATGTCTGTTATTAATGATGGCTATCTCAGTCAGCACACTCACCCACGATGGCATCCTTCTCTCGAGCCTCCAGGTCAGCAATGGAGACAAAGTCACACTGCACCATGGGAACATCTTGGCTGTCTTCACACGGAATGATAGTGGACTCGCCATTCAGGGTCATCTCATAGTCATTCTTCAAAGATGTGTACTGTTTGTTGGCGATCTTCAGGCTGCCCTTGGAGATGTAATACACCTGCCATATAGTAATGAGGGGAAAAAAGATGCAAACCTGAGACTAAATACCCATGAGAACAGCATGTTAGACGATTTAGGTTCTAATTTACGACACAGGAGAAGGATTACAGCTGTGTGGAAGAGGTCAGGCATCGTTGGTAAAATCTGCCTCATCACTTTACTGTTGACACTAGATTAGATAAGAATGACCATGATATTCCCACACATTTAAAATTCACAATTAACTCATCAAATCTAACATACTGGGAATAAATAAAACAAAGTGGCATGTGCAAAAGTAGGACCAGCATTTTGGCCAGTACATAAAGACCCTTGTTGCCTTTCATCAGAGGCTCCAAATGTTGCTTGCAGCCTTTCTTTTTTTTTGATTTATGAAGTTTTTCACTTTTCCTTGCAGAAGGTATTTAGGTCTAAAACATCCAAAAGGTTGTGTTTACATGAACAGCATATTTAACAGCTCATTACAGGTTTCTTCACTGACGGTAGATCATCAGCTTCCAAGAAGTGTTGATATTTAGTTCTTTCCTTCCTCTATTTCTTCCATTTTCTTTGCTACTGGCAGCCCTGGAGCATAAGAGTCAACCTCATGCTTAACAGCTGGCAAGGCATCGTTTTACTGAAATACTTTTCCTTTATTCTAAACACTCCTTTGGAAAATGAAGCCAGAGTTACATTTGGTTTCATCAGACTACAATCTCAGATTGGTTTATCCAAGTGTTCAGAGTTGAGGTTACCTTCTGATGAACTTTTCAAGCAAATTATGTTTGTGCAACACCACCATACAGTGGGCAAGTGCATTTACATTTACGGCATTTATCAGACGCTTTTATCCAAAGCGACTTCCATTCCCTAACTACAGGGGACAGTCTCCC
>JBBPDE010000001.1:19127912-19141746 GCA_037974605.1 Nannopetersius ansorgii
ACAAACACTGTACCTGCAGGAAAAACTAAACACAGACCTGAGATCAGCATGAAAAACACTACAGAACCCACAGAAACTGATACGTGACCTGCGGTATTAGTATAGTTTACAAAATCTGTCTAACTGTCTTTAAACAATTTTTTAGATATTTTTATTCTGAGAAATGTTCTTATTACTTTTGTGGATTATATTTTGTTTGTTTCAACACAGAAAGCGCAGGATACACCATAATCTCAGGAAATAAGCATGATCTGCCACCAGAATAGGACACTTTTACCAGATAAACTTCAAATATCCTATATCTAGATCTAGATTAAATAATATGAAATATTATAATCTTACAATAAGATTTCAACAAAAATTATTAGATACTAACAAGATCAACATTTTGAAGTGCATAACTGCATTATGAACAAATACCAAAAGTTACATTGCCTTTCTTATTACATCTATACTTAGTATTTAAGGGTAATTTTCATTTTTATTTATGTATAGCGTCTATTAAACGGGCAGGACAAGCACACCAAGCTACACCAGTAGTATCTGGTGAATGTAATATTAAAGTAGAGAAGATTGGAGTAGTTGTTACTAGCGTAGCTACATTTCGTTTGGTGCCATAATTAAGTAAAAAGTCAGCACAGCAAATATATAGCTTTACAAGAGCTTTACAGTTTACAGTGAACATTAAGACTGTTGGTGAGATCATTTGCTCGGCTGTAATTTCACTGAAACATGAAACAAAGTGTGGATCAAAGTCTTTTTGTGGTCTCGTGTCAATTAAGCAAGTGTCATGTTTGCTGGAGTTTAAGAGTCTCCATGGAAACAGCAGGATTACTGTGGTTGACTGCAAATCGCAAGTGTTCTATTTAGATTGTGAATCATCTGTTGACATAACGCATATATATATATAATCTTCCTTAAGGCTTTAACATGCCGTGTATTATGACAAAAATTAAGGCGGAGGACGGGAAATCATTACAGCCCTGCGTTCCCACTTGGTGAAGTGTGCTGTTATTGTAATTTCAACAAGGCCTTCAAGGCTTTCTTTTTGATGACAGAGCTTTTCAATAGCCCTTGTGCAGAGGCACTCATGATTCCCCGATCAGCTAGAGCAGACGGCTCTGCGGAAGAACCAAGTGTGACAAAAAAATGACAGTGTAACCCACCTGCAGCCCCAGACATTCCAACCAGTGTGCTGGTTTTGTTTTGACTCGCTCACTTTTCACTTTTACAGTCAGCCAATCTACCCTTAATCAGTACTGCGCTCTGCTCTCAGACACAGCTGCGCCAGCTGCCGCTATGTGTGATTGGTGTTAGATGCTTTCCTGCAGTGTCTACTGTCAGCTACCTCAGTCAGGAGCAGTCCACTCTTGTGTGAATTTCATTTATTACACTTCTGTGTATGTTTAGTTTTCAGATGTCGGTAAAGACAGCAGCGCAGATGAAGAGCGCCCTCCACCCGCTCCTACTGTGCTGTCTGTGCCAGCTGGCCACAGGTAAGAAAACAGCACTGTGCTTAATACCAAACCACAGCATCTGAATTAGAGAGACGCTTTTCCAATTTAAACCTAACAAGCAATCTCAATTTTCCAGTCCTCTTATCACAGCATGGTCTGATTTAGTTGTCGTCTGACTTTCAGATGGAATCGATTATAAAACGTGCGCGGCTTAAAAACGATAATAACAAATGATTTCAGAATGAGGGCTGAAAAGAAAGGTGCCAGGACCTGGAGCAGTTTTTAGAAATGCATTTAAATGTTAAAATTCATTCACAAACACACGTCAGAATCACGACAGTCAGACAAGACGGAGTGTGATGTTTAATAACAGTAATAAAATCATGGGCCACCTTCCTGGCTTTGGGTTAAGTTGGATTACCAAAGGTAATTGGTCACTGATTTTAAAGGTGCACTGTAATAATAGTTCTGGTAAACCAGCGATGAGTTTTAGTGACTTTCAGTTGGGAGAGAGAGTAAATAATATTTAAAAGAAAGACCTGCTTTATAATACAACATAATGAAAGGCTATAAACTATAACAGTAATTAATTCACTCTGTAACCGGGTAATCCTTACTAGAGTCACCCGGCACCTATCCCAGGACTAACAGGCAGGAGGCAGGGACTCACCCTGGCTGGGGCGCCAGGCCACCACAGGGCTCACACACACACATCTGCGATCAATTTAGAATCCCCAATTCACCTGACTGTCTCTTGGCTGTGGGAGAAACCCAGAGATCCCGGAGGAAACCCACACCGCCATGAGGAGAATACGCAAACTCCTCACACCCCTATAATCAATTTAGTGAAAGTGGCAATTCGGTCATACGTGAACACACCACAGCACACAGTGTGAACAGCCCAAAATACTTCCCCTGCATTTAACCCATTTAACCCATTCACCAAGTGAAGAAGTGGGCAAGACCAGGACTGGGATTCAAACTTTCAACCCTGGAAATATGAGGCAACAGTGCTATCTACTGCGCCACCTTGGGGCCCAAAGTAACAGTAATTCATGTAGTAAAACGTACCAGTCTATCCTAAGGGTATTTAAAATTCACCAGCACCAGTTCATCTGTTTACTGCCAGGACGGTCTGTCCTCCAGGGCTGGAGCTGTGTTCACAATGTGGAAATATTTAGCTACATTTTTCTGATTTTCACTTCCTAATACGGAAATAATACAAAAAATAAAATGTAAAATGCCCCATCCAGGGTGAGGTATCTCACGCCAACTGACCCCCAGTACCCATGACCCTACAGAGGATTAAGCAGTTACAGAAAACGAGTGACAGTGAGTGAGTAAAATATAAAAAATATAAAATATATATTTTTTATTTTATGAATTACTAAAAACCAAAATCCAATACAGTAATGTGCTTTTGATCCTTTGTGGATCAGGATAGATCCAAGTTCGAGTTCAGAAATATTTTGCTCTAATCCAGGCTTCCTTTTTAATAAATTACAGACACAAAATCCAACATATGATTTGTGGTTATTTATAAGTGTATATAAATGAAGACAAAAAAATGGCCAATATCCAAATCATGCACACCTTCAGCAATCTGTCGGCCGTCCGTGAGGGGTGATAAACGAAAAAATCAGACTTGTGAACTGGGATTATTTATTCAAGTATACATAAAGACAAATCTGCTATTTTTAAATGGGCAACACTGGATATCCAAATCATGCGCACTCTCAGCCCTCTTCTCCGTTTTGGCGTCTCTCAGGTGTGACGGTGCTGGTGACTCCACAGGAGGAGGCCACCGCTCATCTGGGGAGCACAGTCACGCTGAGCTGCAGAGCGGAGGGCTCAGTCTACGAGGAAGAGCTCCAGTGGCTCCGAAACAGCGTTCTGATTGACCTGCAGGAGGGAAACCGCCTCAACCAGAGCCATCTGTGTGTAAAAGACCTGACCCATGATGACCACAAGGTCAAGTTCACCTGTCAGCTAAAGAGTAACACCAGCACCTCGGCCTCCGTGAAGATGAATGTGCTCTGTGAGTGTGGAATAAAACCTATCTATTACTTTAAATACCATTTAAACACATTCAGGATACATTAAACCACAGTTACATTCGTATATAGTAACGACGCGGATCAGCATTCGCGGATTCAGTCTAACGCTGATTTTTTCTGAGAATCGAACTGCATTACCGCCACCTGTCGAGCGGTGGCAGTAATACACTGAAAAGTTGTCAACCATCATAAAAAGAAGAAGAACCTGCTGTAACATGTTTTAAACCTGCCCCTAATTTTAAACAGTTATCTCAGTTTATTTAGTATTAGTAAGCTGTGCCCTGTCTAAACATGTGGGTAGAGAGAGTTATTTTAACGTTTCTTTTGTGTACGAGTAATCTTTTTGCTCGACCACATGCTGCTAATGCTAACCGCTAATGCTAATGTTTTTTTTAAGCAATACATTTTTCTGATTCTCACTAATTATTTACCTTTACATTTTCTTTAAGACCTTTACATGACTTTAACACGAAATTAAAGTGTTCTGGGAGCATTTTAGGTATGTTTTTACCAAAACACAACACCACCGTTTTTCACTATACGCGTGTGCTCTTGGAAAAGTGGGGAATTATTCATTGCATTAAGAGTAACTGTACCAAAATATTAAATCTTGATGACATTAGCACAACATTCACACCACTAGCAAGTACTATAGTTGTGAATGTGAGTAACTGAAGCATATGCTTTCGCAGTATGCTTAAGCCCTAAAGTGATGATTTGCCTGCAAAACAATTATAACTACATGTAAGTGCCTGATTTCTCTCTTCAGTCCCACCTGATGTGTCTGGAGAGGAGAACGTAACAATGGAAGAGGGAAAGGAGGCCGTACTGTCCTGCTCGATTCAGGCGAACCCCCAGGTGACCGTCTCCTGGCTGCGTGACGGTGCTGCTCTGGACCTGCAGAAGGATGGCCTTACAATTTACCAGGACAGTGCAGAGGCTAAGCTCATCATTACAAATCCTGGCCAGAACCAGCACCAAGGGACATACACCTGCGTCACAGAGTCCCCCGAGTTCGGACAGATGACCAAATCAATCCACGTGGTGGTGACAGGTAACTCATATTTTCACGGTGTCTCAGAAATGGACTAATAGGTCTACATGGTAAGACCTTTTCACTTGTTTCATTTTTTAACAGAATGTAAAATTATTGTCTTGTATCTGATGAACTCTAATTTGACAGCCAGGTTGGAATGTTTTAGACACAAAAATCTTATCTTTTTACAGCACGAGTGAGATAGTAATAAAGCAGTAAAGAGGTTCAAGGGGTTAGAGCGAATCTGTCCTCAGAAGCCAAAGCAAATATAATGAATGCACGGAAGGCTTCTAAAACGTGCCACTATCTTCCTCCCATCTCTTTTAGAGAAAAGCATGACCTTCCCTCTGGGTCCTGCGATTGCTGGCTGTGTTGTAGTCCTGTGCACTGCTGCCCTGGCAGTTCTATCACGATGGAGCACAATTTCAAAGGTATTCACTGGTTATAGAGATACAAGTCCCTCTGAAGTTCCCTGGCTTATGGCCTGAATGCTCATTTCAGATGTTTGTGCTCTCTTTCACAGTGCTGGAAGTAGAAAACCATCGAGGCCACCAGAGGTGTCTCCAAACGGATCGAGATAGAGCAAGTGCTTCAGCGAAACAACTGATTAAAATATCACATTTCTTTTGAAATATTCAGGGAGTGATGCCTTTGATCCAGTGTAACACAGCATGAATAGAAGGTGTTGCAGACCAGAAGTCTAAAGTTCCAGCTCACACAAAAAAACATGAATCATTCTTCCTCAATTTTCACAACGTGAAAGGAATAAGTAACATATTATCCTTATGCGAAGGGTGGGTCACCATCTCTTATTTGGGGCATGGGAATAAAGCCATTATACTGAGTTAAATATTGATGATCTGGGTCAAAGGCAGACTTTTGAGAGGGTCTCTATAAAGAAAAGCCTGTTATATTTAATACAGAATTGTGAAATGAGGTCTGGAAACCATATAACTACGTGTTCTGTATGATATCTAATTTATAGCTTTCCTAATAACTCTTCCGGTGAATGGAAATGATGTATCTATGCTAAGGCTGTTCTCAAACTGAAATCTGTCTTAAATAAATAGTACGTTTACAAGAAGCTTTCTGTGGTGGATGACAGGGGGAGTATGCCAAGGTTTCTCTTTGTTAAATTATTTCAGTGAGCTTGCTATCTTCAAGGAGGTAGCGGGGGGAATGATAGAGTTTAAAACATTAAAACCTTCTCTTAAATAACTAACAGTGCAGTCGCTGGAGGTAGAGCAGAACTTTCCCACTATAAACAGTCAGTGGGAATGTAATCCCCATGAGTCTGCTGGGTCGACCCCACGGCTGATGAATGTGTGCAGTGGGGGGAATATACTTGAACGGAACAGTTCTTATGTAAGATGGACTGTACGTGTTTGTGTTTGTGGAAGAGTGAGAGAGCCAGAGAGAGAGGGGAGGGGGGAGAGAGACAGAGAGAGTGAGAGAGATAGAGAGAGAGAGAGAGAGAGAGAGAGAGAGAGAGAGAGAGAGAAATAGAGAGAGAGGGTAAGAGAAAGAGAGAGAGAGACAGAGAGGAAGAGAGAGACAGAGAGAGAGAGAGAGACAAAGACAGAGAGAGACAGAGAGAGAGAGAGAGAGAGAGAGAGGAAGACAGAGAGAAAGAGAGAGAGGAAGAGAGAAAGAGAGAGAGAGACAGAGAGAGAGGAAGAGAGAGAGAGAGACTGCAGTCTGAACTCCCCTCTCCAGAGCCTCACAGCACTGCTTATCTTGCATCTTCTCTCAAATTCTTCCGAAAGCGCTGACGCCACAGAGAGTCTCCATATAAAATAGATGTTGTTTCCAATGCTGGGAGTCTTCCTTAACAGCTTCAACAGCAGTTATGTTATCGCACTGTGGTGGTTGTTCTTAAGCTGAACTGCAATAAACCAAACTATATTTCGGACATAAATGTTCTTCAGAAGGGCTCCACCAAGCCCTGAAGGTCATTGACTTTACATCAGCGTTTGCACGTCGGGAACATTAGGACCTATCATCAATGGAATTACAGTTTTATGTTGTCAGGCATTTGATGGCCACCTATAAAAGAGCTTTAAAAAGGAGAACAACGACATTATGGACCACGTTCTTTTGCTTTATGACAGGCAAATTGTTGTTATAGGTGGTAGGACTCATTCACTAATCCAGGAGTGCATTAATCCAGGACCTCAAATAATGCTGGAGTAAACAAAAAATAAACAGCTGATCAACTGTCTCAATATACAGTAGGGCACTAACGTATTGTTAAACGAAGCTAGCTAGAGAAAAACCCATGTACTACACTGTTACACAGCTAATTTGACGGGACAGTAGGACATAATGTTAGTTGGTAATGCAGGTAGATACAGTCATTAATCAGAAACTGCTTCAGAGCATAAACTGATGTATTTTAAAGTAAACCCAATATCAGGAAACTTAAGTTTCCCTCGATGCTACATGGGCCTGAAATAATAAAGGCTATGAGACAGAGGCAGGAAAAAATGTCTCTGTGTATTGATGTGATTTGATGAATCACAATTTTCAAAACAAAATAAAGTTCAGTTGTGATTTCAGGTTGACTCAAATTCCCCAACCCCAGATTAATCGCTCCAGGGCCTTCATTAGTCTTAAAACAGATCTAAACATCATTCGCATGAGCTTTCTTTAAATTAAAAAAACACTAGGAGACATCACAGTACAGCGGTACCTTGACTTACGAGTTTTTGGAGATACAAGCGTCTCTTGGACGATTTTTTGTTGAGAGCTAAAATTTGGGTTAGGAGCTTTTGTGCATGCAGTTATTTTGTAAAAGTTTGTTTCTCCATGTGTCCAGAGAGAGTGAGTGTGAAGGACAGTGCTGAGAAGAAGCAGATGATGTTCATTGAATTAAAGTACATAAAAAATATATTAGAAAATCAGGACCAAGGTGTGCGTGGAGTCGACTCGGCCAATCAGCATATTTTCCAAACAGTGAACATCTGTCCATCGAACCCAGCCAGTCGGGGTTCGATAATTTTAAACGCTGCACATTATACTTAATAAAACCAGTTTACAGCAGTACATTCTATTGTATTGAATTTTATACAATATTCATTATTTATTGTACATTTTTCATATATAAAAACCAAAAATGCAGGTTTTCTGGGGGTCCAGAACAGATTAATTGCATTTCAGTTCATTTCAAGAGGGAAAACTGATTTGACATATGAGGACTTTGAGTTACGAGCTCCGTCACGGAACGAATTAAACCTTAAGCCAAGGTACCGCTGTATAAAGAACAAAAGTTAAACTGTGGGATTGCTATAGAATGCAGAATAGTCACTTAATACACATATTATAGTCTATTAGTGTTTATCACTACCTCAGCCAAATATTCTACCTAATATTCATCACTAGCTCACCATAGAAAGTGTGACATAAACAGAACAGAGTTGCATTGCATCTATAATCAGAAATCTACTGCAGCTTGCATATTACTTGGAGGATTTGCATACATATTAAAGAAAAGTCCATCTAAAATCATGTGATTATGGACTCGACAGAGTAATTAGAATCAAATGGAGCCCCTGAATCTGATTGCATAAGTGAGGGCGGATGAGAATAGACGATGAAGCGCTCACCTGAGAACAAGGTCGGAGGATGGGCCACGTTCGCGCGCTCCCTGACTGCAGAGGAGCCCATCATCTACTCCGTTTCCCCACAGAAACTTCTCTAATTGGTTTATAATAGCATTAAGGAAGAAATGTCTTTGTACTTTGTGAGAGCTGGAAGAGCTACAGATCCTTCACTAGAGTTTAATCCCAAACAGAACATTTATTGGCTATAGCCAGCACAGTTGTGTGTTATACCATCATATAGGATTCCCGCCATAAGTACTATATCTCCATCTTAACGAATAGCTTAAGGAAAATACAAATATATTCTCTTATAGCACATCATTTGAATATATATATATATATATATATCTTTGTGAGACGGATAAATGAACGAGTGTACACACATCGTTTAGGCTGAAAATACATTCATATACTGGGTGTATACTGACTCAGCAATACTTTATCAGTAACAATAATCACGATTCAATTCAGAGCATCTCACACACACACACACTTACACACAAAAGCTCATATAAATACAGAGTGTCTTTCAGGCTCCCTGTGTTTTACAGGCTCACATTGCAGGCTCAGTCCAAGACCTTGTTTATCAAGATGACAGAAAAAAGTTGAAACACGACTGCTCTTCATTTCAAATATGTACAACAAATACAAAAATGTCCAAATCAGCACAGACTCACAAGTGTGCACACAAAAACACGTCCACCTGCACCCTCACTCACTATCACACTACACAGCCTATACAAAGGGCATTCTACATCTAAATGTACAAGAAAGGGCATACTTTGGTTAGGCAGATTTACAGGTATAAATAGGTTGCCTTCAATGCAAAAGTCGTGTTTCATTACTACAAAAGCAACATTACAAGTAGAACACGAGGAGACAATCAACACCTCTCAAAATGGGTATATATATGTATATATATATATATATACACACACTACCAGTCAAAAGGTAAAACAAAGTTAATGAAATGGTGAAGGAACACGTGGAATTATGCAGTTATGCAGTAAAACAGAAAAAAAGTTCTGTAATAAGGTAATGATGGACTGTTGTTTTTTTTACTTAGTTAAGTGGTTCTTGCCATAATGTGCAGTAGAACCATAGTGGAACAGGATCACTAACTATGGACCAACCTGACCCCCACAACTGATGATCCCAAACACATTAAGAAGGGGAGAAACTCCACTAATGAACTCTTGAGGAAGAAACTGCTGTTAATTACACACCATTCCAGGTCGATTCCTCACGAATCTGATTGAAAAAAATGCCAAGAGTGTGCAAAGATGTCATGAGAGCACACTTTCAATATTAATCTACAATGTAGCCGATAATAAACACAAAGGGAATCGCTGAATGAGAAAGTGTGTCCAAACTTTTGACTGGTAGTATATATGTACATGTGTAAACAATATCAATATCAGATTATGTAATTAAGCTAGTATAATTTGAATAATGTGGCAGTGTAGTACAGGAACAATCTTCTGAACAACTACAGTCACCACCGCAATACAAACACACAGTCGTTAGTAGACCTATGGTAAACAATGGTGTATTCAGCTATTGCCACAAGCAACTACACCCATAGTAAGATACTTAGGTTTGATTGTGAACTGCCACTCAAAGGGGAAAAGATCAGGCACAATAAAAACTCCAATGATGGTGAAAAGTCCCGTCTGGCCGCTGCTCCCACAGCTGCTGATATGAGAGGTGTGAGGAGTGTGAGAGGCGGGAGGTGAGCTGTGACCACGTTTCGAGGGAGGGGGAATTTTGGCGTAGTCGGACACGGCGTTCAGGAGGGGGAGGGGCCGGACTGGCCTGCTAGCCTAGCTCTGTTGCTAGACGTGGACGGCAGAGAGCTGCCCGGAGAGCAGGGTCATGCCTGCGATATTTACACAGAAGGATTATTGCAGAGACCTGCACCAAGACCTGTCCGAGCAGCAGGTTCAGCAGGTTGTGAGCGTCCCTCTTCAATATCTTGCGCTTGAGCTGGAAACGTATCGGATGTCCTCTCGCGCGACCCTCCTGTGTTCAGCTCCTCTGAAGAAAAGGCCATGTGGATCACTAGACAAATCCACACAAAGCTGAGCAAGAAATGATTGGAACCCTGCATCACAGCCTCCCCGAGACACACAACTCAACTCAGAAATGCCACAAACACAATTGGATTCTGAAGCTTCATTACGAGACTGCAGAACCCCCATTTCTTCCAGTGGCTCGGGCAGGATGGGTCCGGCATCAGGCTTCAGGGGGTTTATATATGATCCAGCGGACACAGCAGAGTTTGTAGCAGAGGCAGGATTTGTCCAACTGTGTTGTGCACCATCAGCCCAGGGTTGAGAGGAGGTGAAGGAGCTGTGGGGGACAAAAACAACATGTTCACAAGTTTGCAGTGCACTGATGCTTGAGTGAGTGCCCTTTCGCTTTGGTTTAGAAGGTCATCAACTGCTGCTCATAGAAGGATATAATCCAATGCACCGATTCAGTTCATATAGCAAACATAATTTGCCCTAAAGTAACTGCTGGATTAGGAGCATGCCTGAGCACTCCCACTTCAGATCATCAGAGCCAGCAGAGCGGCTCGCTATTGGACATTTGCATATGGATTTCAGCAGCAGAAGCGAGAGAAATAAGAGAGTAGGAGGTGCAGTGAGCTCAGACAATAAAAGAGCAGTTCCTAATAATAGCTCCACCTTGGGTTTGGTTGTGAATATAAATAAGGCTCTGCTGGAGGGAGGGAAGCCCAGGTTTAGTGAAGGAAATCAGAAGGATGTCGAGTCTTTTAATGATCCAGCCGTATGCAAAACACAGCCCAGTGGAACAGGGAACTGCGGCAGATGCATCAAAATGCTTCCTTTTTATTTGGAGGTCTGCTGAATGTAAAATTTAAACCATTACTTGAATGATTCACATCTTCAAGGACTTGTGTGTGTCTGCAGAGGCAGAGAATTTGATATCTGGGTGAAAACATAAGACAGATATCTGGTTCCTTCCGACTGATTTCAGAGTTCAGTGAGAACTAAAATGTTGAAATTACAGAAGTAATTTTTGGAGTATAAGAGAGATCGCATTGCTAAGAAATGTGAATGTGAATTCATTTCCCAAACCAATCTTGTTTTGTGGTGTCTTAGAGTAATAGCCTAAAAGACACCACAGACACTGGCAGTCAAATTTTAATTGTTTGCTCCTTTGTTGTTGTTTTTTGTCAGGGTTGTTATTATTAAAAACATTTCTGTTGCCTATAAATTAACTTAATGACAGGTTTGCAATTTGAATGTAATCAGTATAAGCACCGGGTTTAATAGAAGAGGGAAGATTTTAATAGCCAGTGGTAGTTTATCCATCTTTATATTTGCTTCTTCCAAATGGCATTAGAAGCACTATTTAAAGCCAGAAGATCCTGAATATTTCTGTCTCATGTACTAACTTCAGGACACAGTGACAATTTTGGCAGAAATATCATAAATCATTTTATATGGCTTACCTACAGAAGCTTTAAATGCTCGCAGTTACAAATTGTGTGTATTGGAACTAAAAAATAAAGGGAACAGTTTTGTTGAACAGCTGCACAGCTCAGGCGTTAGCTAACAGACAAACAATAACAATCAGTTCGGCTTTACCAAAGTACTTACTGTAAAACTGCAGCATGCAGAGCAAAGAATATGGCATTCGTATATATATCATAGGTTTCAAATTTCTAGTGGTGAATATACAGTACTAGCTTTAGCCTAACGACATTCACATGCTAATGGAAATGACCATTATCTGCAGTACATAATTTTGACAAAACTCTATAAAGGAAAGGAAACACGAGCACATCACCCCCGTGTTACACTCACTTCACTGGTTTCCTATTTCTGCCCGGATCATCTACAAAATCTCCCTGGTCACCCTCCAATGTCAGCACAGTAATGCGCCCTCATACTTAAAAGAACTCCTCACGAGTCACAGCACCCGAGTCCGAGTCAAGTCTCAAGTCATTGAGGGAAGTCTAAAGTCAAGTATTGGGGTGTAGGTAGCTCAGTGGGTAGGATACTTGCTTCTGTACCATGAGGACCACTTTGAGATTTTTTTGTAAAATGTAAAGTGAAATATAAATTAAATGTATTATGATTATGATTATGATGATGATTATTATTATTAATTTTATTATTATTATTATTATTATTATTATTATTATTATTATTATTATTATTATTATTATTATTATTATGTGTCAGTTGCTGCTCAGGTCTCCCCTTACCTTACCCCTAAACATTATTATCCAGTGATACCTTTTTAACTGTAACTAGACACACACATCTCTGTTCAGAAGTTTAAAATATGCCATAATGATGGGAGTGGAGAAGTCTAATCAGATAAACCGTATCTCAAGTTTCAGTACTGGGAGTGTAACATTTGACCCATTTCTTAAACTGAACATGGGAGAAGTTTGGGACCAATTAAACCTGAGAAAACATCACATGGAAAAAGTACGTGGCTAAGTGAACTAACCAGCATGTCCAGCTAGCTAAACCACAGGGCAGCAGGTAGTCTTGAAGTAAACTGTAACTGAACAGTACTTGGTACTGTTAGGTTTATGTCTCACATAGCCTTTTGAATTATGGCCGAAACGCTCCAATTTTTGTCTAAGCCTTACCTCTTCCCAGTCTTTTTAAATAAAATATGACACAGCAGGATTTGTAATCCAGACAAACCCTGCTGACTTCTAAGGTACGACTCTACAAGAGGCTTACCTGGATGCTGTCCACCGAAAAATCCTTCTTCCTCCTCTCTCGTCTCTCTCTCGTTCTTCTTCTGTGGTCAGGGAGTGGTGTCACCACGGTGCATGGCCCCCCGCGCCCACACGCTGTGGCCTCCGCCCCCTCCTGAGTCCTTGTCAGATTCAGGCTGGCTCTGGGCTCGCTCTGGTTTGGGGTTGGGGGTCATGGGTGGTTCAGGCTGCTGCACAGACATGGTTCGCCGCAGGTGTGTGCGCTTGCACAGGAAGTCCGGCTTCGCTGAGAGGCCGAAGGAGCCCTTCCGGAGCACCATGCGCACTGAGGAGCTCTTCTTTGGCCGCGCCCGGTGGCCAAATTGCAGAGAGGACAGGTGTACGGCGTAGCCCTCACTCAGAAACTACAGAAGAAAGAAGAAGAAAGCAGGGGTTAAAATAGTAACCAAATACGAACATTTTTTTTCTGTAAACAGAATCAAAATCACTACGTCATTTATTATCCCTCACATAAACCAAAGCATTCATCCATTCATTCAGTTTCTTTGACTGCTTAATCCTTACTAAAGTTAAACCAAACCAACCAAAGCAAAACAGAGCTGGATTAAAACAACACCAGCTAAAAGGCACTGGACTGTTGGATACGTTTCCAGTTCCAGAGACACCAAAAGATCAAAAAGAAGCAAAATCTTTCTCACCTGGCACTGATTCTGGTACTTCTTAGACGGTCTGCCCACTATATAAATCTGATTTGGGCTGAGGCCCAGCATGCTGTACACCGAGATATCCTTCATGGAGCCGTAGGCCGAGTTGATCTTGATGTGACACTAGGGACATGAGAAAAGACAGGCTTACAAAGGGAGTGATCTACAAAGAGAATTAACAGCAAGTGTGGTGTGTGTGTGTATTTGTGTGTGTGTGTGTGTGTGTGTGTGTGTGTGTGTGTGTGTGTGTGTGTGTGTGTGTGTGTG
>JBBPDE010000001.1:19212088-19228635 GCA_037974605.1 Nannopetersius ansorgii
CTCTCCTCAACATCCTCCTCCCAACACACTCAGACTCTCCTCAACATCCTCCTCCCAACACACTCAGACTCTCCTCAGCATCGTCCTCCCAACACACTCAGACTCTCCTCAGCATCGTCCTCCCAACACACTCAGACTCTCCTCAACATCCTCCTCTCAACACACTCAGAGTCTCTCCTCGGCATCCTCCGCTGGATGTTGCAAATTTGTCAGTTTATCTCTTGTCTCTCTAGTTCAGACACAGCCTGCACATGCTGTGGGGTCTGTGTGACACAGTGACTGATAGATCCGCCCAGGGGCCACTACCAGAGCTGGACTGGCCATCGGATATACCAGGCATTTGCCCGGTGGGCTGATGTCAATTTTGAGCCGGTGCAGAATCCCGTTTGCAGGCCCGGATCGCGTACCACACCCACCCCGGGCCGTGGCTCAAAATGCCCGGGCTGATTTATTTATTTTTGTCCCAGTCCAGCCATGGGTACTACTGTCCTCCGCGGAGAGAGAAAGAAAGTGCAAGTGTGACTGAATCTCTTTTGTTTGATGTTCCACTTCAAACGAAAGAGATTCAGTCTGTGCACACTTTTCAGACACACTGCAGTGTATAGTGAAGGAGTGCGCTTTTGGACACAGCTTAAGTCTCTCTTAACATCCTCCTCCCAACACACTCAGAGTCTCTCCTCAGCACATGTCCAAATCAAAGTAATATCATCACTTTTTCCTCCAAAAGGTCCAGCTTGAGCAGCCCTTCTAATAAACCCATTCCTGATCCTGTCCATCCTTGTCACTCTCAGTGTAAATCTGAGCATTTTCATCTCCGCCAGCTCCAGCTCTGCTTCCTGTCTTTTCGTCTCCAAACCATCAAACCAGAAACACAGCTGGTCTCACCACTGTCTCGTACACCTTCCCTTTCACGAATTCATGTTGTCTAAATAACAGTCTCATTTACATCATAGATGCCTTAAGAATTAGGTGTTGAAATGGGATTAGGATTGGTGTGGGAGGTGTTTTTCCCAAGAATGCTTTGATCCATGCCAAAAATGGCTTTGTTACCATTTTGTAATCTTTTGTTGGCAATTTTTTTGTCCTTTCCAGCGTAATTAAAAAGTCTGGAGTTAACAGAGTGGTGTGGAAGAGACCCAGACTCACTCACAATGGCCCCGTCAGAAGGAGTACAGTCATCGACCAAATCCCATTCCTTGCTGTAGCTCGAGCACTCGGTGAGTCACTCTGGGGGGGATTTGGTGGTACTTCATTTAGTAATAGTCACTGAAAGCTTATGCACATCAACTAATAAAATTCTAATAAAGAAACAACTATTGATTCATTTATCGTGTTCCAGGCGATCTATGGAGCTACGACTTCTACAGTGGGGAGTTTGTTGTTTCGCCGGAGCCTGATACTGCTGTAATCAAGCTGGACCTAAAGAAGCACCGTTACATTATTCTGGGCAGTGATGGCCTGTGGAACATGGTTTCGCCCCAGGAGGCAGTATCCATGTGTCAGGAAACTGATAGGGCCAAGGTGAGAACGGTTGCCCTAATTTACTGGATTTGTTAATTATTGGCTTTAGGTTTCTCTTACAGCTGTTACTGGGACTTGCAGCTAATGTTGAGTAATGTATTTTTTTAGAGATGCTCCGATCAGCATTTTTGGGGCCGATCACCAAGATCATGATCTGCCGATTGCCGATCACAGAATGGCAGGGGAATGTGAATCTTTTATCTATAATCTAGCAGAGTTTGCACCATTTGTAGAAATGAAACCAACTCTAAATTAACTATATTGAAAAAAAGAGAGAGAGAGGGGGAGGGAGACGATTAGCACGCTCCGGAAAAGTCAAGAACGAAAGAGAGAGAGAGGGGCACGTAGAGCGCGCGCGCGTGACAGACAGACAGGCATCACTAGTATTTTCGGTGTTGATCCAATCCCTTAGTCAAATCTTGCCCCAGAATTCAAGATTCAAGATTCTTTGTCACATACACAGTTATACATGTAGTGAAATGAGCCTCTGAAACAGCTGTGAGGCTGTGCCATTTAGTCACAATAAATGAAATGCTAAAACTGAGTAATAAAAATATATTCACTTAATCATTACAAGTGAGTCTGTACTGTAAAGCAGTAAACCAACCTTTATTTCGTTACGGACCGGTTTAATATCAGAAACTATTTTCACAGCCGTGGCTTTAAGGAGTGGCAGATAAATATGCGTATACGTATTTACACAAATAAATGATGCGCATAAAAATGGGGATATTTTAAATATATAATAATGGGGTATCTTTAAAATACAATAATAAACGTAAATCCAATGTGTACTCGCAGCTTTATTAACAGCATTTTCATAACAACGAGCCGACAACAGAACACGGGTTACATCCAGTTTTTTTTTCTGTGCAGCCCACGGCCCGTTACCAGTCCGCGGCCTGGGGTTTGGGGACCACTGCTGTAAAGCACAGTGTGCTAGTGGTTGTTGATGTGCATGTAGACATGTATCTAAATAGTAGCCAGTAGTGTCTTAAGGACTCATTACGTTACAGTTATTTGGCAGACAGCTTTATCCAACGTGACTAACAATACACGGGAACATTTCAGTTTCACGACAGTGTGAGGACCATAGGAGAGGATTAAGTGCTAAATCTTTATGTAGGAGTAGTACAAAGAGAGTCTTCAGCAGGTTTTTGAAAATAGAGAAGGATTCTGCTGCTCAGCTTAGGTAGCTCATTCCACCAGCGGGGAACCAGACTGAGACCAGATTAGACTGGTTTATTTTGTGTGTAGGGCTGGCAGAGCCAGACTATGTTCCTTGTAGGAGTGCAGGGAGTGAGTACGACCATAAGACTGAATGATGGAATTAAGGGTGTTTGGGTACAGACCCAGATGTCACTCTGTAGCCAAGAGTTAGTGACTTGCATTTAATTCTTGAACTTGAACGAATTAACCCATGTACTCAACTTGTGCTTGCAGGCTAAATGCCAGAAGACAAATGAAACTGTTTGTAGTGCTCATGAGCTGGTGAACCATGCCCTTCAGCGATGGAGTCAACGCATGCTTCGTGCTGACAACACAAGTGCTATAGTCGTTTGTTTGGAGCCAGTTGGGACATTTTCCGAACCCTTGTCCCCGTATGAGGTTGTTTATAACCTAGACGGCGCAAAGTGTTCTCTTGATGGAACTTCCTCCAAAACTCCACCTAACCAGGTTAGCGTCACCAGCAGTACACGAAAATTATTCATGAACACACCACAACACACAGTGCTGTGTGAAGCAGCAGGCAGCCAGCAACACAGCGCCTAGGAAGCAGTGTGTGGGGCCGGTACCCTGCTCAAGGGTATCTCAGTGGTGTCATCTGCAGTCCTAGGATTCAAACCCAACCTCCCAAACCATATAGCTGCAAAGTTATATTTTACTGGAGTACTTTTTATAGTATATGTGCAGCTGGTGGCCTGGTGTTTGGTGAGTTGCTTCTGCGATTAAAAGATAGTGGGTTGGAATCCCAGGACTGCCAATGGCACCACTGAGGTTGTAACGTCCTCACACACTGCTCCCTGGAGCTGCATTGTTGTGCTGCCCATGGGTGAATGGGTTAAACGCAGAGAACAGTTACACACTGTTCACGCTGTGTTCTATGGTGTGTTCAAGCGTGACAAAAATGACCCTTTACTTGACAATCACTCCACTCTTTCATATACTTCACTGTTTTCTTTTAGGTCCCGGAGGCAGATGCGTCCTCTCCTGCCAATGAACTGGAATCAACCTTTGGTCAGCAAACTGTTGATAGCGAGACAAGCAATTGTGAATCGTTAGAATCTCCTATTACAAACTCTGGCTTTCCTTGTAAAGATCTCAGTAATAAGGGCTCAGATGATGCCAGTCATGGTAACACAGTGCCAACGGGGAAGCGAATGCTCGAAGATCTCTCCATCCCAGCGGGGAAGAGGCCTCGTCGTAGTCTTCCCCACTCCTCCCACAGCTCTGCCTCCTCATGCACGTCCCGGCGGAGGTACGGCGAACGTCCCGCGCAACGCAGCGGCAAAAGTCAGAAGCAGCCCGACAACGTCCAGGGCCTACTCCAGGAGCATGGGAATGCCACCGTGTGTGTATGCTAACATTCCGAGCGATCTCACACACTCTCACACTCGTGTCGGATTGGTCACAGTCCTACTCAGTTTTACACACATCAGATAAGCTACTGAAGAAAACCAGGCTCGGAAGCTACCAGGTCAAAATACAATTGGTTTCATTTTGAAAATAATGCTGTTATGATGCTATATAGTGTACTACTTTCCATCTAGCATATTGTGACACACCTATTGTGTTATGTGGAGTACCCTGGGTGGGAGGGAGTGGGTGGGGTCTGTTATATGCACCAACCTGTCACTTGTCACCTTACCTATGATGTTTTTTGTATTTTTGAATCTTGTAATGATGCAGTCCAATCAAGTACACATCATGGACCTTGTACTTACTCTAGGGGTTTGTACGTTTTGCGTTGAATTCCTGGCGTCTTCCATTCGTGGAAGGACTGTGCGAAAAATTCAACAGATGAATGCATATCTTCTGAGAAGATATCGCTCCTTTTAACTGACCTGTACATATTCCAAAGAACGTTTTTAAAGAACTCATTTACTTTGAGCAGTTCAATGGTCTATGTATTTTTATACACTTTGTTTTACAGAACAAAGAGGAATGCACACAGTTTCTACCATTTCTACTAGCATCTTAACCTCCTGTCACTATGTATGCTCCTACCTTTACCTCAGCATATAAAGAAACGTACACTCCTGTCGGTCATGGTTTTTAAAATGATGTAATTGGTATTACCCAGAATCTCATTTACATGTTAATGTTTGTTTATATTGCGTTCATTTTTTTAAAGTTTTTTTTTTCTAACTGTGAGACTTTCATGTGAAACTTAAGGTGCTGCTATGCTTAACCAGGTCAATAAAATCCAACTTAATAAACTGAACAGGAATGCCACGCTGTCTTTAACTCTGCTTTAGCTGCAGTTTTCCCCTGTTAGGTCTATACCAGCCGTATGAGGGTTTAAATGGTTACTCTGTCAAAAAGGAAACGAAACTATTGATGAGCTGCATTTGTTGTCAGTCAGACATATTGGGCCTAATTACACATTCTATATTATGATATTTTGCTATTATAAAGCTCTGTTGTACCTTGCAATTTGTCAGTCATTAAATTATATTACAGCCTGTTATATGGTCTTAGCCTACTCTTGTACCAGTCTGTTTTATGTAGGGTTTGTACAGTAATGGCAGTATCATCTGAAACATTTGACACACATGGGTGGCTGGGGACATAAATTATGAAGGTCTGTTGCATAGTGACCACATTGCCACGCAAAGAGCCCAAAAAGACCACAATAAAATTTAAATGTGGGTGGAATGATGGGCCCTTTGTAACCATCAGTATTATTTCATACGCTAAAGCCTATAGAAATGAACTTTGGACATCTTTCCTAATCCAGCAGTCCTTTGACCAGCAATTGCTTAGTTTGTTTGCTCTCTTGCTTGACCTCTGAATACACAACCAGAAACAGAAATAACTACACCCACACACACACTCATGAAAAGAAACTTCACAACAAAACGGACAACTGAGTTAACATGCCATGTATTTGTAAAAGATCGGAGAAATACGTTAGAAGTCGTCTGCATATTTTCGGTCAGTATTTACTGAAAGCCTGATATCACAGTCTCCAAAGACTTTGTGTTCTGGATCATTGTTTTCTTGCAATATCTAATCTCTTCTATTCTTCACTTAAAGATTTACTTCAGGTAAATGTTTTTGTTGTGTTGAAAAGTTAGTCGGTTAATAGTCTCTGCCTCAGACGTCACGCCCACTGAACGTTGGCTAAACGTCTGATGCTTATGGGACACTTAACTGGAAACACTTCAGGAATCTCGAAGTCTGATTGGTTGGATTTTAACGCCGGTCTGTTGTTGTGGGGACATTTCCACGCCCCGAAACGTGACGCTGAACGAAACGAACTGTGATTGGTTGTTTGACATGTCTGTCAAACGGCCTTATGGGCGGGCCCTGTCCAAAGAACGCTGCTATGAATTCCAGACCTTCAGCCGTCAGTCTGAAGGTCTGGCTACGCAAGACTAGTCGGTTAAGTGAAATACTGTTAAAAACTCGCTCTGGGCTCGTGCTGATAACGTGATCAGCTCGGGCAGAGAGACGAGTAACGGCAGCTCATATGCTTTACATTGATTATTAATGGGGAACTAAATGTGAAATAAGTCTCACAAATGTTTGAAACTGTAAAACAGTTACATTTTGTATGTATGTGATCTCAGTAAACTAATACAAGTATAACAGAAAAAATGTGGGTTAGAGATTGTTGAACGTTATAAGTACACTAGATACAAGATTAGGAAAAAAATGAATGAAAGGGACAAACAGTGAAAAGTAATACACTGCGGTTTAATGAGGAAACTGAGCTTTTTGATATCAAGATTTTCTTGTTCCCAAATACAAATATTTTTAAAAGTATTTGTTCGAAAAAAGTATTCGTATTCGTGCCTTTCCGAATACCGTATTCGGGTTCGGCTCCACCCCTATATATATATATATATATATATATATATATGTGTGTGTAATAGTGCCTTGGAATGTGTATGGTAAAGTGCCATAATTAAGGTTTATCTCAGTTTCTCACAACATTCCTCCTCTTCTCTAAATATTTAAACACATTTTACTTATGCAGTCATTCTGATCTCCACTCTGATTGGTTGGCTGAACTTTCATTTCTTATTTGACTAATTAAATTTTTTTGTCATGAAATTCAGCATTTTTTTCGAAATGATTGCAACAGGAATAATTCCGTTAAATTTATCTTGAAGTCAAAATAAACTTTTACACATAGCATAATTACTTTATTATAAATAATGTTTTATTCTCAATTATAAAGAAAAGAAAAATAGGATGTTTCTTCTATTTTGATGACTGCATATGAGCCTACATAGACACGTACATATGGTTACACGTAAGGAATGACTGTTTTATATGTGATAGAGCTTAAAAGGAGGCTTGAAACTTTTATTTTGAAAGAAACCAGTATGCTTCTCTGATCGTTAAGGCATTTGGCACGGACGAGTCGTGTTGTGTATGACATGTAGATCACAGGATTTGCCAAAGTTTTCTCTGGCGGGACTTTCAGTTTTCTGTATTTGGAAGGGCTTGTGGGCTGCAGTGAGATCACTGTTTTTTAACTTTCCAATGAATGTCGTGTTTATAAAGCAGCTTTAGAGTAAATGTTAACTTTAAAACCTCAAGTGGATGGTCCTGAGTGAAAGGTATTCCTTGCATCTTATAACCTGTGTGCATTTGTTAGCCTCTGCTAGCTAGCATTAGCTGAGAAGCCTAGCTTTGTTTTTCTTCTATAGTATTTATATTTATGGCGACTAAACAGTAGTCACTGCTGCACAATTCGGCAATAATTTTGGACCTAAAAATCACTGGTTTGCCTTGCTGTGCCATTCAATATTTGTTCTTTTATACTCTTGGGGTCAGCAGTCCAGAGCTGAATGGGTGAAGAAGAGTGGCAGGAGTGATTGGTGTGGTGGATTGGGTGGAGAAGAGTGGCAGGAATGGTTTGTGTGGTGGATTAGGTGGAGAAGAGTGGCAGGAGTGGTTTGGGGGAGAAGAGTGGCAGGAGTGATTTATGTGCTGGAATGGTTGGAGATTGGTGGCATGAGTGATTTGTGTGGTGGAATGGGTGGAGAAGAGTGGCAGGAGTGATTTGTGTCGTGGAGGTAAGTGGCAGGAGTGATTTGTGTGGTGGAATGGGTGGAGCATAGTGTCAGGAGTGATTAGTGTAGTGGAATGGGTGAAGAAGAATGTCAGGAATGGTTTGTATGGTGGAATGGGTGGAAAAGAGTGGGAGTAGAAACTAGCAGGAGTAGAAAGAGAAGATGTACAAGACCGTAGTGAAACCAGCGAAACCGAAAGAAGAAGAGGAAGATGCTCTGACAAACTGTAAATAGAAAGATTACTATCGTCGTCAAGTTCCCAGGCATTTCTTGTCGAGAAATATTTTAAATCGAAATGTCATGGCATTGCATAGATTCAGAAACTTGTTCCAGGTTTAACGTCACTTTTGTGAATGTTCTGTAAAGCCTGTGTATCTTAAAAACAATTTCTATGGACAGTAAAGTCAGTTGTGACATGTTTGCAGTTGTGATACATGACATAGTTTCTGGTGTGTTTCATTTCTCTTCATTCAAAGTAAAGTGTTTACTTGACAGGGACAAAATATGTTTAGCTTTTTAAGAAGTTGGCTTGTGCTCCTTTGTGTTGCTAAGTTCACAGTTTTAGATGTCATAGCATTGCGCTGTCTGGTGTAATGGGCTGTATCAGAAATTATCATCAAATATACCAGTTTCAGAGGGTCTAATGAAAGGTTTATGTCAACAGTGTGTTGTGCAGTAAACATGGCTGCAAATACAGTGGAGTACACCATAGGAGGAGTGAAAATCCACTTCCCCTGCAAAGCCTACCCCTCTCAACTGGCCATGATGAACTCAGTAAGTTCTAAGAGAAGCTGTGACTGTGACCTTGTATTAATATTTTCATATTACTTTAGCCACACACACAGCCTCACACATGCCTAAACTAAACTTCTTTCTCTCCCAACACTGTTCATATACACACACTGAACTGCCTTAAATGCCACAACTGCCGCTGTACATACTGCTGCTACTATTATTATTTATTGCTCTCTACCTCCATTCTGCATTTCTACACACCTAACAACTTTGCTACTAGAATACAGTATTCTGTTAGTCATCAACTGCACTAAGTGTTGTCCTGTCCTGTTTTGGTGCGCGTGGTTTTCTTCCTCTCTCTCTCTTGCTCTGTTTTTTCTTTTTTTTATTCCCCCTCTGCACTCATGCAGTGTAGTGGTGTTTGTTTGTATTCTTGTGTTGCACCATGGTCTTGGAGGAACGTTGTTTTGTTTCACCGTGTACTTGGTTAGTGCCTGAAATGGCAATTAACCTACTTTACTTTTGTGTTAAAAGAAGTTGCCTATTTAATTCAGTGCCACAACAAGCCAGTTAGATTCGTTATTTGAAACATTAGACATCTTAGATTTGTTTGATCTTCTGTTAGATTGTTCGTGGCCTCAACCATGGGCAGCACTGCTTGTTGGAGAGCCCTACCGGCAGCGGGAAGAGTTTAGCTCTGCTCTGCTCAGCCTTGGCATGGCAACAAGCACAGTATGGTATGTTCCGTGAATATTTATTTAACTATTTGCTCATAATAATATAAAAGTAAAAAAAAAATTAAGAATAGGAGACCATTTGAGACTTAGTCAGTTTTGTTGACATTTCTCTTTGCCCAAGGTAAATCTGATCGGGATGGAGGAAGCCCCTCATGTGATGTAAAAAAGCCTAATACCACTACCCCATGTCAGTGCGTGTGTCACAGCCGAGTTTCTGGCCCACACACTTCGTCCAGCAGCACAGCATCCAAGCCGCCTATGGTTGATCTTACTGGTGAAGATAGTGCTGCCCAAGCCATCACATCTCCAAGAGGTGAGGGTCCTCAATAGTATTATGAAAAACATAAGCTTCTTGTAGCCCCACCATTTATTTTTGTTTATTTTATTTTGTTCTCTTCTGTATACTGCACTTAATACAAACGTCTAATACAATGCAATTTTCTCCGTGACTACAAAAGTGAAAAATCTCTTTTGTGAGCTACTGGGGACAAAAAAAATCGCTGTTACAATAAAGTATGATTCTTATCCTAGTCTTGAAACAAGAATAGATCATTCTTGCCTGTTGGGACCTCAGACTTTTCCAGCACCTTTGTAGCATTGCCAGCTAATTTTGTTGTCCAGGCAACGGTACAATGATAATAAAAAGTCTTGAAGTTTTGGAGTGGTCCCACCAGGTCTGTCACAGAAAACTTGTAAAGTCTCAGAAATAATATTGTAAAATCTTTATCTCTGTTTCACCCTCACTTACAAAAGAGGACAAGCCACCCAGGACGTCTACCCTGTCGTCCAGGCTCTCTGCGAAGCTTCAGGCCTCCCTTACTACAAATGGAGAACACGATGATGATGATGATGATGATTTTAAGACTGATAGAAAGCGCATTCGGGCACCTGCGGTGGATCAGAAGGTACATCTGTAATTAATTAGCTCTAAATCAGCCATGTGAGGGCAGTCTGTTCTTTACATGTTAACATCTGCTGACTTTTCATGTTAACATCTGCAGCAGAGTAGGAAGCGCAGGTGTCTGGAACAAGGTGTAGTTTACATTGATGATGATGATGATGATGATGATGTGGAGCTGGAGAGGCCTTTAGCTGGAGCTCAAAGCTGGACCATGGAACTAAACAGTCAGGCCAGGGCTGAAGTTCAGGCCAGCCTGCCGACTGCAGAATGCTGTGTGAGTACATAGACTTGCAGAATCTTTTTCATTCAGAGACGCAGAGGCTCTATAAACTGTATCTAAGCGTCTATGTCCCATATTACAGAAGTATAAATGTACAACAGTACATACAGAATTTTCTGTATTTCTATCAGATTTTTATAGAGGTCAGATTTTTAAAGAGAACACAATCGAATAAATAAGACACAAATATTGTACTGCTAATACATCTTTTATTGAGTTCCAACAGTATGTGAAACTCTAGGATTAGCAGTTCATTTGAAGGTGAAGACGTGTTTTTAATCAGGTGAAGATGGGCTTCCAATCAGGTTGTGGGTGGATTCCTTGGTTTATTTAAAGAATAGAGATCAATCAAAGTCTTCAAAAAAACCTGTAGGGCTGGACGATTTGGCCTAAAATCAAAATCTCGATTAACTGAACATTTTAACTTGATTATGATTAATGAACGATTATTTTTTAAAATTTATTTATTTATTTATTTATTTATTTATTTATTTATTTATTTATTTATTTTTTGCCCTCATAGTTCACTGACAAGTTGCTTAGTTGTCTCGGTGTTTAAGCTCTCCATGCTCGACATGTCGGCGGAATAACGTAACATAACGGAGCGGGGTCACGTGACTCCACACGCGGTAGTGTTTTTAAAGGGGAAGGAAATCGAAATAATCAACCTGGAAAAATTTTATCGATTACAGGTTCTGAATGTCGATTTTGATTACTTTTCGATTAATCGCCCAGCCCTAATATAGTGACACGAGCAAACAAGATTTCTAAATTTTCCAGAAGAAATTACAGTTGTGGCCAGAAGTTTACATACACTCATAATATGACACACACCCCAGCAGTCGAAGTTTTTGCCCACATAGAGATTGTGTATATTTGCATGTTACTAACTTAATATTTATTCAAATACACTCAATATTATTTGCAAATAAATTCCTTTACAGTATGTTCACCAGTTTTAGACAGAAAGTGGTATATTAATTATTCACCATCTTATATAATTATATAATTATATGAGGGCATTTAAAGTTAAAGGACAGTCTAGAATTTGACTCCGCATCACCAACAACCAGTTAATAGGAGTCAGACCTGCACTGTTACAGATTATTTCATCTTATAAAGGAAACTGTTTTTAATTTTCGGATTTTCGTATATAGCTCACTGAACAACTTCCCAGTTTAACAACAATAAAAATCTGAAGTTAATGAAATGAACGGATTAGTGAGATAAACCTGTGGTGTGCAGAGACTTTTGACTTATAGTGTATGTCATGGTAGTATTGAGCTTTCGGTTATTCTTACAACTTTTATTTATCTGACACACTTTTTTTTTTTTTACACAAATATAACAAATTTGGTGCACAAAGTGGAACTTACAACACCGGGTCAAAATTATACATACAAAAATGCTTCCCCCCTTTATAGCTTGATGATACAGTATAATGTTTCAATGTAATTTTTGATCAGTGTGTATATTTGTGCCTGTTGTAAGTGAACAATTATAGATGTGTAAAAGGGGAAAAAATTTTCCTCAAATTCTTATCAAGGTGAATTCATATGGGAACATAAGCACATCTGATAAGTTATAATTACCAGACCATATAAATGTAGTATTGAAATGTGTAATTTGGACACAGGGGGACACTACTTCTAACACTGGCATGTGTTCAATTAGATATTTTGGTGGATTTAATCTTGACCACTGGGTGGCAGCAGAGGTTACATGATGGTATGTACGCAATTCTAGGGCTTTGAATGCTAATAAAATGTCACATTAGTTCTAGAAGAGCATACATGTTATTGCAAATTATCGTACTGGAATATTAGAATATTCTTGGAGTGTCTCAAAGAATGTGTTTTGACAGAATTGCCTTTACATCCAAACTGCAGTTCTGTTTTTGTGTGTATAGGATAAACTGAACTGCTGCCAGCTTAATCTCTAGCTAGTGTAGTGACAGGCAGTTGTATTCACTTGTTCTTGCACATATAATAAAGGGCAGCTGAATTGCTCTTCAGACTGTTTGGGAATGATGTAGATGTTAGACCAGTGGTTCCCAACCTGGGGTCTGGGCCCCCCTTAGGCGTGCGCTAGAGATCACAGGGGATGTGCACAATTTTGTCTGCACGGAGGTTACCAAAATTATATTTGTACACATTCAATTCATAAAATCGCAATGTCTAAGAAACTTAAAAGTGTGTGTGTGTGTGTGTGTGTATAAGAGTTTAAGAACTCTTGGAGTTGGGTGGAGGTAGCTCAGTGGGCTCAGTGGGTAGGATACTTGCCTCCTGACCAAAAGGTCATGGGTTGGAATCCTACCTTCAGCACCACCACTGGGTTGCTGAGCAAGACCCTTAACCCCAAGGTGCTCCAGGGAGAGACTGCCCCTTGTAGTTAGGGAATGAAAGTCACTTTGGATAAAAGCGTCTGATAAATGATGTAAATGTAAATGTAAGAACAAAAACCTACAACTGCTGTTTATTTTTTTGCAAATAAAGGTTGTAAATAATCACGTTATTCTGTTTGTGTGTCTATGCGAGTAGGAGCTGGGGGGCCTGGGTTGTCTTGGACACAGGCAAGGGGGGCTTCAAGGAAAAACGGTTGGGAACCACTGACTTAGACCTTTGTTATTTAGCAATTTAGGGTATTTTCAGTGTTTTAGAAACATGTGGACCCCCATCACTAGCCATCAACATTACCATCTTTATTAGAGTGAGGGCTGATCCATGGTCACTGTAACACGGTCAGTGATTGGCCTGGTATGAAAAATGAGGGATAATAGAGGTTAGAATGAGTGACATTTGCCAAGATGATTTACCCATCACCTCCCTTCATCTCGGAGACAAGATTTTATTAGGCGCTTTATTAGGCTCATGGCTTCTTCACTGGGTTCAGATTGCATCTTTGTTCTCTGGAAAGCTTCTTAGAAAATCTGATGCAGTGTAATAATCACCCCAGGTAAAAGAATCAGTGTCTTTTTACTTCCCCGTCGCATAGAACATATGACGGAAACAATGGGGGTGGGAGTGACTTTGTGTTTGCGTTCCTGGAGATTCGTGGACTGTAGCAGAAAGGGGAGGCCCAGGCCTGGTTGGCGGGTTAAAGGTGGGCGTTTGGGGTGGGGTGTGGGACGGTGGGCTGTGCTTTGGGTTTCCATTTCTCACCCGACACCGTGTGCAGCCCCTGCCGGTGGTGACTGACATCTTCAATGGGCCCTTTGAAGTGAGCTCCAGTTTAATTAAGAGGTTTGCCTTGCTTGGCAGTGATCTGTGAAAGCCTGGGATAAATATTGAATGGGGTTCACCCGCTGGTTACTGCGCTCCAGGGATAAACAGGTGCTTTGTGGTGCTGGAGATTGGCCGGGTGGGGGACTGCCAAGGGCTCTGGGGGGGCAGCCATCACTGGGAGCGAAGACCCATGAAGGCCACTTATAAAGACTCGGAGAAGACTGTTTCTCTCACTCCCTTTCTCTCTCTCTTTCTTGAGCTCTCCTCTCTGCTGAATGAGATGAGTGGAAAGGGGGCTGGGGGAAGTGCCAGGCGGATAGTGTGAGATTTCAGTCTCTCGAGTGTCAGGCTCTCAGAGCTCACCTGTTGAAATGCAGCCCCTTTTGTTCATGCTCACACTCGGGCCTGCATGTTCTGTCACAGAGCCATTGTGGAGCGAGGACAATCTAGCCCAGCATCTCAAACACAGGGCTCCTAACAGCATAGCAGTGAAACAGAAATGACACTGTTTTACTGAACAAACTTCTAACCATTTTAGGTTTTTTTTTAACAGATGCTTTAAAAAATCCCCTTATAGCCTGTATTTCCTCACCTTACTGATCAGTCACTTTTATTTATGCATCATTCGGTGTGCATAGGGAACCATATGCTCAGTTAACTCTTCCAGATGTGGATATTGGAGTATGGAAATCACTATTAGGATATTTGTTACGCTGTATATAAGGAAGAGAGAAAATGTCAGCCCACAGTTTGGAGAAATGCAAGTTCTAGGTTTTAGTTAACAGCCAGTGATGTGCTGATTACTGTCTTTGTGTATTTTCTGCAAACAACACTCATGCTTCTAGGCCATGTAACGATGCACCTCCAAGTTGCCGTTTCCTCTGTCTGAAATGTCATTTAAGATATTGCGATGAACTGTGGAAGAAAGAAGACTCAGATAGAAGCTCTCAGACAGAACTGCTTGTATGCTGACCAGAAAGAGAGCCTTATATTAGAGAATAAAGTGTAATATTGGAGAAAATGAGCAAGGGAGTGGTGGTGCACCATCTCCTCTGAATACCTGAAATATGCCAAACAGCATCTAGATAAGCCTGGGGCATTTTGGAAACAATACTGTGGACTGAAGAAGCTATTTCCAGGAAAAAGCAGCCAGTGGTCCAGTGATTATTACATGATTGCATAGATGCAAGAATGGACCATGGATCCCCTATGAACTACTTCAAGAACCACAAGCAGTTTTTCAAATGACATTCATTGTTCCTTGACCTGAACATAGAAAGGTAGACTTTCACACTGTCATGAAACTTTAGTGTTTCCTCGTATTGTAAGTCATTTTGGATTAAAGCATCTGCCAAATGAATGTAATGTAATGCTTTGGACTACAAAAACATTGCTTGTTCTACAAGGAGAGTTCATGAAAACGTCCAAAACAGTAACAGAAAGACTTCTAGCTGACTATAAAAAGTGAATGTTAATGTGTTTTAGCTGGGTGTCCAAACATTTGCACATTCCACAATTACTACATTAGTTATTTTTCTATTGAACTTTTTAAGTGAATAAAAAAAAAAAGTGATTAACATTTATGTAAAATATTATAAAAGCGGTCTGCTGCAGAGCTTTACAAATCAACAGAATTTGTCATTTTCCCAGAGCCTTGCATACAGATGTGTTTTCATTTTGGAGTGAACTGCTAAGGCTGTTGCGCAAGGCAGGGCGGCTTTGGGGAATCACTCGCAGTTGGTATCAGGGCCCCGCTGTGAAAGAATGCGGCGGCCTGCAGCCTAAATGTGTCTGTGGCGGCAGGTCCAGCCAGCGGAGGCTGTTATCAGCATACCAAGGGTGTCTTTTTGCTACACGGCGGCGAGAGGGGCCGAAACTATGGCAAGCTGCACGTAACAGATACCCTTGTGTCAGCTGTTTCCTGCATTGCTGCTGACAAGGCCTCCCATTCACAAGCGGGCCCTCTCTCTCTGCCGTCCGATGAATAAGTAATTATTCGGCATAGAAGGTAGGATACTTGGATCAGGCTATTGAATGTGGCAGCAGCAGGTAAGGCGATCCCCCTGGGCCGAGACAACCAGAGACCTGGCGTGAAACTCTTCCAGCGCTGCCGTAACCTTAGCTGCGTACAGCCCATTGTTTATTTGGCACATCAGACCCAGGCTTTATCTCGCTGAGGCACGGCTCACGTTCACCTCCTTCCTATCACGTATTGTAATATTTAATGCCAAACAAGGTTTGAGGAGCAGCATGGGTAACCAAAGATTGACCCCTCCACTGGAGCGGAGGCTAAGAGAAAGCTTGATCCCTGGTTGTGAGGTGTAACGCATGCCAAGACTTAGCGTTTATAAGGGATAAGCTTACTGTTGCTCTTAGGAAAAGAATTGAATGGAAAGTGTGAAGGCTCATATTTTAGGCCTTCAGTAGACCCTGCTCCCCAACCTGATCTGACTAAGCCTGCTGAATTAATATTACTCTCACTTTCCTGAATATTACTCTCGCTTTTCTGAATATCGCTCTCGCTTTTCTGAATATCGCTCTCGCTTTTCTGAATATCGCTCTTGCTTTTCTGAATATTGTTCTCACTTTCCTGAATATTGCTCTCGTTTTTCTGAATATTGCTCTCGCTTTCCTGAATATTGCACTTGCTTTTCTCAATATTGCTCTCGCTTTTCTCAATATTGCTCTCGCTTTTCTCAATATCGCTCTCGCTTTTCTGAATATTGTTCTCACTTTCCTGAATATTGCTCTCGTTTTTCTGAATATCACTGTCGCTTTCCTGAATATTGCTCTCGCTTTCCTGAATATCACTGTCGCTTTCCTGAATATTGCTCTCGCTTTCCTGAATATTGCACTTGCTTTTCTCAATATTGCTCTCGCTTTTCTCAATATTGCTCT